>OY282515.1:35081982-36281982 GCA_958296145.1 Hydrotaea cyrtoneurina | reverse complement strand
TGAAGTATAAAGCTCGTGGTGGCCTGTGTGAAAGCCTTTCGACCGATTTTTAACCCTTTTTCAGTGGTCCAATCGGCAGGCAGACTCGTGGAAATGTCTGTATCACGTCAAATTTTTCTAAAAAATATATTTTTATCAATTCTCAGATTTTCCGCAATTTTTATTATTTTTGAAAAAAAAAATATTTTTTTTACTTTTCTTAGCATAACTTGAAGAGACTCCAAATCTATAAACTACTTAAGCGTTACGAAAAAAAAAATGTTTTTTTAACTGAAACCTTAAAAAAAAACGATAACCATTTTAAAAAAAAAAAAAATTTAGGAAAATCTGAGAATTGATAAAAATCTATTCTTATCTAATAAGAGATAGTTGATAATTATATTGAGAATCAAAAGTTAATTAAACTCTACGAAAATACAATGTATATTAGAAGTATTGGCCAGGCAGTAATACATTTAGCTATATGGGGTAGAAGTCCTATACCAGGCTGGTTGAAGTCAGCTCCTCCCTAAATCATTTCAAAGAAGCGCATCCTTGATTTCGAAAACACTTTGCGGTTACCCATATCTACTGGTGTAGTCACCACTGTTCAACGTGTGTTGTGAAATCTACGAAGGAGTTCCTTTTTTTTCTGCAGTGCTGTGAATAAACATCAATCGACATGGGGTTTCAGGTGTATACAGCAGAGGAAAGGCGGGGGGCAAGTAATACTTGCCAGTTGGATTTAAGCCAAATTTGACAACAGTTTTGATCAGTTGTTGCTACATACATATTTTTTCAAACGGCACAACTATCAAAATCATATCATTAGATGGCTGACAGAAAGACTGACAGACATACAGACAGACAGTGAAGCCGGCGACGCCCACCTGGTTTTGTATTCACTCATTAAATATTATAATTTGCGACATTTGCATCGGGTTTTGAAGTTGACGATGGAAACCACGGCGCTGCAAACAACGACAACTGTCAGAACGGAAAGCGTTCATTTGTCTGTTAACACAAATGTTGTAAATCCACAATAATTTCAATTTGACAATTCATACTCACATCACACCAACCCGTCCCATAAATGAATCATCTTGGCTTTACGTACACACGATATTCTTAATATTGCAAATTATACAGGCTAGGTTTATACGCCAGCGCCAAGCTATGAACACACTGAGCGTATCGACATGTTTCCAATTTGCCGCAAAGGCAGTGATATGCGATACGATTTACGGTTGGTTCGCCTTACACGAACCTGTTGTACGATTTTTCTACTGGTACATTAGTTTTGGTCTTTATCTGGGTTCTTTACAGTTTCGTTGTATAGCTTTGAAGATATTTAATCAATATTTACAGATGCATTTCTTTTAAAGGCCGTAAATGCTAAAAACATATCTGGGTGAGCGTAAAAATCGCCAACAATAAAACAATCCCCTAATATCTCGAACCGTTGAGTCCCATGATCGCATACAGTCGGCCAGCCTAAATGTGTTTCACATATTTCCAAACAATGTCACGGAATTCATTTGCTTGAATATAACTCGGCATATCTGTATGTCGAGATGTATTTTGCACTTAATTTTAAATAATTTCTTTATGACAATTCTAGATAATCGCTTAAAATTAAAGCTCTTATTTGTTGTTATTTACACAATAATCACCGAAACGAAAGGCCAACAAAAACAATTACGAAACCACCTTTTTAATGGTGAATGCGGCGACAGCAACAATGCTGGGGAATGTTGAAAGTCTGACCGACCGTGTCGGACCATATTCTGAAAATCATTTCATTACGCAGTTCCTTTTGACTGATGGAACGTGTGTGTGTGTGACACTGTCCTGTGACATTCAAAGGTCACTGGAGTTTAGCAATCTTTTGTTGCTGGGAATTTTTCCCATTGCTGATGTTAAGACAACGATAATCAATCTTTGTTTTGCGAAAAACACAACATACCGCGAAATATAAGGAAGTTCTGTCGTCGGTGAAAACAAAGAATTACAACAAGTGTTGAAATGTCACAATGGATAAGAATTGCGTTGAACTAAAAACCAAAAAAGAAAAAACATGTTTTGAAATTATGACAATTGAGATACAAATTATGTGGTCTGTTGTAAATTGAACACTCATGTAAGGAGTGATGGATACAATAATGGTGTAAGCAAGTGAATGTACAGTATTTGTCGCACGTGTGGTGGTCATGTATTCGATCATGTAGATCAGCCAGTGTTGATGTACAGGAACGCCACCAAGTTACCTTGGCAGAAGTCTAGCTCTTCGTCTACAAAAATTTCAAATATTTTATTGTAAATGTTTAAGTCGTTTCCGAAAAGTCCAGGAGGTCTGCGGCTTTCTCTACTTATTTAAAACTAAAATAAAATAAAATAAAATAAAATAAAATAAAATCAAAATAAAATAAAATAAAATAAAATAAAATAAAATAAAATAAAATAAAATAAAATAAAACAAAATAAAATAAAATAAAATAAAATAAAATAAAATAAAATAAAATAAAATAAAATAAAATAAAATAAAATAAAATAAAATAAAATAAAATAAAATAAAATAAAACAAAACAAAACAAAATAAAATAAAATAAAATAAAACAAAGTAAAATGAAATGAAATGAAATAAAATAAAATAAAATAAAATAAAATAAAATAAAATAAAATAAAATAAAATAAAATAAAATAAAATAAAATAAAGTAAAATAAAACAAAGTAAAATAAAATAAAATAAAATAAAATAAAATAAAATAAAATAAAATAAAATAAAATAAAATAAAATAAAATAAAATAAAATAAAATAAAATAAAATAAAATAAAATAAAATAAAATAAAATAAAATAAAATAAAATAAAATAAAATAAAATAAAATAAAATAAAATAAAATAAAATAAAATAAAATAAAATAAAATAAAATAAAATAAAATAAAATAAAATAAAATAAAATAAAATAAAATAAAATAAAATAAAATAAAATAAAATAAAATAAAATAAAATAAAATAAAATAAAATAAAATAAAATAAAATAAAATAAAATAAAATAAAATAAAATAAAATAAAATAAAATAAAATAAAATAAAATAAAATAAAATAAAATAAAATAAAATAAAATAAAATAAAATAAAATAAAATAAAATGAAACAAAGTAAAATAAAACAAAGTAAAATAAAATAAAATAAAATAAAATAAAATAAAATAAAATAAAATAAAATAAAATAAAATAAAATAAAATAAAATAAAATAAAATAAAGTAAAAGTAAAAGTAAAATAAATAAAATAAATAAAATAAATAAAATAAAATAAAATAAAATAAAATAAAATAAAATAAAATAAAATAAAATAAAATAAAATAAAATAAAATAAAATAAAATAAAATAAAATAAAATAAAATAAAATAAAATAAAATAAAATAAAATAAAATAAAATAAAATAAAACAAAGTAAAATAAAATAAAATAAAACAAAGTAAAATAAAACAAAGTAAAATAGAATAAAATGAAATAAAATAAAGTAAAAGTAAAATAAATAAAATAAAATAAAATAAAATAAAATAAAATAAAATAAAATAAAATAAAATAAAATAAAATAAAATAAAATAAAATAAAATAAAATAAAATAAAATAAAATAAAATAAAATAAAATAAAATAAAACAAAGTAAAATAAAATAAAATAAAACAAAGTAAAATAAAACAAAGTAAAATAGAATAAAATAAAATAAAATAAAATAAAATAAAATAAAATAAAATAAAATAAATTAGGCCGATAGCTTTAGTTGCTAGTGCTTATTTCCTTTTAAGTTTATTATAATTTTAAATTGTAATAGATATAAAAATAAAATAAAAAAAATAAAATAAAATAAACCAATTATTCGCCATTAACCCATTCATTTAAAAAATGATTTCGAATCCCTTGACATTTTTAATTTTACGAAATCCTTTTCTCAGTGCCATATGGCATCGCTGGCTACGGATGGGTTAAGCGACCAAAGACCTATAAGAAACCATCAGGTTTCGTCGGTGGTATTTAATGACTGTCGACGAGATCTATTTCTGCTTGTAAGCGACTACTAGGTAGGCTTATGCTGTGGTGGCAGGCCATTGCGATAGTAAAGGAAATGAGGCTGCGGATGAGCTAACTCAAAAAGGCCCAGCTATGCTTGTTGAGGAAGCTGATAGATCGTTTTCTAGTTTTAAAAAGACAAACCTTAGAGAAGCGTCTTGAGAATGTTTTTTTTAGAAGATCCTTGGACTTTGGGCGTGAATAGAAGGCATTTTCGAAGGTATTTTATAAAAAAAACGACGTTGAATAGTGGGTTAAAATATCCAGATATTTGTAAATAAAAAAATTTAGTCCACATCCAATACCTTGATGTTGTTTTATTCTCCTATGCCGATGACCTCTAATTTTATTTATTTCTTTTTTTTTGTATATTTTTCTTAACGACATTTTTATTTGTTGATTATTTGCAATTACTTTAAAACGCATTCACTTTTTATGAAATCGACCGTGACAGACGAACGCAAAAAATGATGTCTGGGCCAATGCGTACGAATGGCCAAAAACAAAATTGTCTTCATCATAAATATTTAATTTGTGCTTAACATTTGGGGGAATTAAAGTATTTTCGTTGTGTGCAAAAAGACAACATCTCGAATGTTGAACATTTCTTCGAATACGGGCTCGTATTATTCACTCGGGTTATTTAATTTGTTTATTATTTGTTTTGTTTGTACACTCATACACTTGGCGAGGTCTTTTCTCCGGCTTCATGCAGTCTGGCGGTATCGCATCGCAGTTACTCATACGAAATTACTAAACAGTTCGATAAGAGTATTTGGTAGCTCATGACATCACATTAGCCAATTTAATAAACAGTTGGCAATAAAAATCATAGATAGCTAGCTAGGTAGTGCTAGGAAATAGAACCATGATCTAAATCGAATTTACTATGAAATAAATAATACGTCAGCCACGGCATAGAGACATTCTGGGGCAATATAAGTTTGGGCAAAGGTTTTTTTGAGGAATTTATAATGTCAATAGACCAATAAATGTTTAATTCTACAAACAATTGCCAGAGTGCCGTGGCGCAAGGTGGTGTTATAGTGAAAGGTTTTTTTTTAGTATTTTTCACATTCTTCATTTTCAATAAAATAATAATCTTCCACCATAATCTTCGGGAGCGCAGAACTTATTGCAAGGGTAATTTGCAGTACTCATCTTTCTTGGGGATCGGCTGAACATTGAAAACTTTCCAACGTGAAGGGTAAATGCCGACATGTTAAAAAAATTGCGCAATGTACGAGCTAGCATCGAAGAGCACTTACATCGGACAAGTGCTGAAATACCAGCCGGGCCCGGAGTTTTATGTACGCTGAGATCTGCAAGAACCCTTTTAACACCACGCGTTCGAGAAAATATCTGGGGCATCGAACTAGATATGCTTTCGATCACGGGGAGTGGTTGACTGCCTTCTAACATGCAACATGCCTTTCAATTGAAGCGAGAGCGGAAGTGCTTGTTCTCCAATCTTAGAGGCCAGGTAAGCTAATACCAAAGGAGGACTTACTTTAAAATTCGAAAGAAAAAAAAAACACGCCATAACTTTTGAATGTTTCTTTTTGCAAGATCGACGACATTTCTTTGGTGATTTATGTTAAATGCCACAAAATTCTTGACAAAATATGACTTGCCATGTGCCTATTGGCGGTATCTTGGAATTGGCCATTTAAATTCAACATGTGTGTGTGTGTGTTTTGTTGAGGAGAAGTGAAGTGAAGATGTTCTGAAAACGTAAATCGCCGATGGCAACACTGTGATAGTCCAGTGTAATTCATATTCAACGTGTAGCTACAATATCTCATTTACAGGACATGAGTTTATGTAGAAATATATTCAAATACATATATATACATATATGTGTACATTAGGGTGGGTCATGAGAAATTTTGGGTGAAAAAAAGGTACAGCAGGTATAATCAAAGACTATACGGAGGGCCAATATCCCAAGTCGTTATCTGACGCTTCCGTTGGGAAGCACACTATAGATGTCCATTTGAAATATTTAGGATGTCTGTGTATTAAATGGTCTTTGGTCTAATTTACTCAGCTCTTGAAGCTCCACCGTTTGGGCCTTTGAGCAGCTCAAATGGCCAACGATTTAGCTGGAAAAGTCTTCTTTTTTGGCGCATGTTAGAAAACAAAAGTGCCGGAACGGAAAACCCACACGTGATCGTCGAGAAGCCATTGTATCCCCAGAGAGTGATTTTGGCAATGCAAATTGGGAACTTGTTCGTTAAAAATGATGCGAGAGATGTCATTTTAGTCGTCGGCGCTTTAGAGGCATGTCATTTTCTTTTTAGACAGATATAGAAGTCATGAACTGGCACGATCTTTGGTTTAAGCAGGATGGTGGACGGCCGTGGTGTGGTAGGTAGTGTCTGTGAATACCACACACCCGAAGGCAGGTTCGAAACCTGGTAAGACCATTAAAAACATTTTTCAGCGGCTGCTTCCCACCTCGTAAATGCTGGCGAACTTCACCAGTAAGAGAGTAATGTCTATGCAATGTAAAAATCCTCTAGAAAAAGCATTAGCTGTTCGGAGCCGGCTTTAAAAACAGTAGGTTACGGTCAATGGCTATACAAATTATATCATACACAGCTCACAGATTTGAGTGTTCCTTCATTGAATGTTAAGGAAAATAAATAAGGGTGGTGCAACATGACCCACATAGTTCCTGCCACAATTGATTGTTTGGGCACTCTGTTCGGTAATTGTGTTATCAGCAGTGTTGCCAACTATAAATAAAAAAATATATATATTTTAAAAAATATATATATATATTAAAAAAAAATATATTTTTTAAAAAAAATACGTATTTTTAAAAAAAAATACCAGGTACCGCTACCAAAAACCACCAAAAACGGCCGACTCGACGATAGCAATTCGGTAGTCGTGTTGTCAGCAGCGTTGCCAGCTATAAATACGGGAACAAATTTAATAAAAAAAAATATTTATATTTTAAAAAATATACAGTGCACTCGGCATAACGTCAACCCCCCATTACGTCAACATCCCAAAACGTCAACCCTTTTTTATTTGTATTGTCTACTCTAAAACGTCAACCAAACCTCAAAGCTCTAAAACGTCAACTCAAATAATTCAAAGTTTTAGCTTTAGTAACGGTTAAAATGCTTTCATACAACCGTGTGTAATTAGTTTTAGTTTTGGGGATTCCCCTTGTGTCTATTGATGGGTAGTTATTGTCGTTTTCTGTTCAGTTGCTTTCTTGATCTCGTTAGAGTTGCGCGTATAAAATGAGCTCAAAAAAACCAAAAGTTCTTCAATTGCAAGAAAAAGCAAATATTTTGGATTTATTACAAAAAGGTGCAAGTGCGACGGCTTTAGCGAAACAATATGGTGTAACAAAATCAACGATTAGTAAGATAAAATCCAAAAAAAAGGCAATTTTGAAATGTGTTAATAACACATTTTCTGGACCGGGAAAAAGGAAGACATTAAGAGCATCAGAGCTGCCCAAAATGGAGAAATGTTTATACCGTTGGTTTATTAAGCAGCGGGAAAGAAATTATCCTATAAATGCATTAGCCCTGAAGGAAAAAGCTAAAGAGATTCATCTAAAACTAAAAGAAAAAGATTCAGCTTTTAACGCAAGTGATGGGTGGCTGCAAGGATTTAAGAAAAGATTTGGCATTCGACTTCTTAAAATATCTGGAGAAAAGCTTTCTTCACAGCCTCAGCTTGTTGATCCATTTAAAGCAATTCTAAAAGCAAAAATCGAAGAAATGGGTCTATGTCACGATCAATTGTACAATGCTGACGAATCTGGCTTGTTCTGGAAAATTTTGCCAGACAAATCTTATGTATCAAGTGCCGAAAAGAGTGCTCCGGGAATGAAGACGGAAAAACAACGAATCACTTTTTTATGTTGTGCTAATGCATCCGGATATCACAAACTCAAACTGCTAGTAATTGGAAAAGCTAGAAATCCGCGAGTTTTTAAAAATTTCAACTGCCCTACTGAGTACACAAGTTCCAAGTCCTCATGGATGACATCAACTATTTTTCGCGATTGGTTTCATAAATCATTTGTGCCGCAGGTTAAAATTTTTCTTATGTGGCAGAATAGACATACATAATTTTTAACAATTAAAATTCTCTAATTTTAGGTAACAGAGTTTCTTTCAAAAAAGAATCTGCCAGTTAAAGCACTTCTTCTGATAGATAATGCTCCATCTCATCCAAGTGAATTAGAGCTTAAAACAGAGGATGGAAACATAATTGCAATGTTTTTTCCGCCAAATGTGACCCCACTAATCCAGCCAATGGACCAAAATGCAATTAAGATAACGAAGCTTTACTATAGAACAAGTCTTTTAGCCATGATGGCGGCAAAAAATTCAGATTTAGTCAGTTCAATGAAAACAGTAACATTAAAGGATGCTGTTACGTTTCTAGAGATCGCATGGAATAAAGTCAGTACAGACACTATGGCTAAATGCTGGAAAAATCTTTTGAGTTTCACGGAATCTGAGGAAGATCCAGAGGAAAATGTTCCATTGAGCATTCTGAAAGCAAATATGGATTCGGAGCTTCAGCTACTAATGACGCGCGCAGTTGATGTGCTCAATGAATTAAATCCTCTGGTTTGTCGTTTTTCTTAAGCCATTTTAGGGACACTATCTGACATAGTTTTAATATTTTTTATAGGTTGACTATACAGTGCCATCCATTGCGAAGTGGAATCAAGATATTTTGTTGGATGACGTTACTGGGTCGGGACCAAATGAGGAGTTAGAAGTGTCCGATGATGACGCTTACGATGTGCATGAAAATCTGCAAACAGTAAAGCCAAGCGAAGCCATAGAAATTTTTAACCGGGCTTTGGATTGGGCCGGATGTGAGAATGTTTCGCAAGATGATCTAAATGTGTTAAGACGTCTAAGGGAGAAGGTTGTATTTCAATTATTGGAGCGGAAAAAACAGCAGAAAAAAATAACAGATTTCTTTTAAGAATAGATACATATGTATGTGTGCCATGATCTCATGTAAAATATTTTTTTTTTTGGTTTTATGTATTTAAGTTGGAAACCTTTTTTTGTTTTTCTCTGGATTTGCTTTATGTCTGATTTTATTTTACGATCAATAAAAACGCTTTAAACTACAGTAATTAAATAAATTTTGGCTTTAAATTTGCACATTCAAAAACGTCAACAATTTGATAAATGTCAACACTCGCGGTTTTAATTAGTTGACGTTATCCCGAGCGCACTGTATATATATTTTAAAAAAAAATATATATATTTTAAAAAAATATATGGGTGAATAATCTGAAATGACTCCTTTTCTTTGCGAAAACGGGGACAGTCTCCGACCACTCCGACGAAAATAATTCGCAAAACTAAAATAGAAGTAGAGTTTCTTCGAGAACCTTCGAAGAGAACAATACTTCAGCGCGAGAGAAACACTACAAATTGAACGTTACCTTTTTTTAAGCAGAAAACCACACCAGGCACGGGACTGAGAGAAAATGTTCCGGACAAAAGTCAATGATTTTTATAATTTCTTAAAATTAATTTAATTAAATCAAAAAAAGAGTATATGTGACTTAAAGTGATAGTGCATAAATTCATTTGAATGCAATTACAGATTTTTAATATTTACATACATAATAAGTACGGTTTATTTTGCTGCGTCGGTTTTGGACACGCCACGGGACTGAGACTACATGTACTGTTTTCTTTTTTTCGATATTAACAAATTAAAAATTTTAAAAACTAATACGTGGGTTATTTTAACAAATATAATAAGCTGCTTAGAACATATTTATAAAAAAAATTAGTTAATACAACACAATTTTAAACAGCCGGACACAGAAAGGAGTCATTTAAGATTATTCACCCATATATTTAAAAAAATACCAGGTACCGCTACCAAAAACGGCCGATTTATAGCAATAGACTACCTGGGAGCTGCGATTTGACGCCGTTAAATTTTTATTGCTGAGGTGCGGTGAAGGATCCGTAAAGCGAATATCGAGCAAGGTCTTGCGAAATTGGTTTGACAAGATGCTCTACCACGAGGACACCCCTACTACATGAGTGAAATCTTGTGCCATTTATTTTAATTTTAAAATAAAACTAATATTTGCAGTACCCATTATACCGACTCCATAAAATATCTATAAATAATTTTTCTATTATGTGGAATAATTTTTCACGACCCACTTTAATGTACTTGCAGACTGTTCATATAATCGTTGTGATCTTTAAGAACTAAGAAAAGAAACAGTTAAAAAGAACGAAATAAAAACGTAAACAAATCAAAAAAAAAATCCAAGAAAAACTTGCGTTATCTTCAGTATCGACAACATTCACCACGACCAGCACGACAAAGGGTGGCACGGAGAAGGAACGTAAAACATTCATAAATGTTGTGAATTGCAAGACCAAAACATAAATGAAACAAACCCAAAATGGCACAAAAACACCCACTACTGAATATGCAGTATTTTACATAGTGCTGACAATTTATTGGTTAGTATTATCAAATACCCGGTTTTTTTTAGATTCCAAATGATGGGAGAAGTCTCCTTTAGAAACGGGCGAACTGAAAAGAAATCCCCTAGAAGTTTGTCAGATTTATTCTTTAATTCGGAATGTACTTTGAAAATGAAATCAGTCCCGGGTTTTCACTACAAGCCATATTAACGAGTGTTTGACATATTCCACAGCTCTACCAAACACCGCCTGGCCATATTCACAGTTGACGATTGGCACGCCACTCACACTGCTTGTCAATGATTCTGAGTGGTGTCTTGCATTGCTGCTGGTGATTGTGTCTCTCGTGGCTCTGCAGTTCTTCTGTGACTCATACGGTGTGCGCATACATTGACTGTGGATGACTTTGTCTTAGGTGCACGTACAGACACACATACATTAGTCAGAGCCACATTAAATTAACCGCAAAGAAAACAACGACCATGCTGCTGTTATTTTTATCTCAATTGATGGTACAGATATATTTGGAGGATTTTGCAGAATAATATTTACGGTGAAATATAAGAAATGTTCAAAAGCAAAAGTTGTAACAGCTTTAGGAAATTCCAGTGAGGGCGAATGGATTTTAAACCAGGCATGATCAGGCCAAGGTCGATCGTCCGGCGTAACTGCAGATTAAGAGTAACGCTTACAAACTTTAAAGATGATTACTTGTTTTTGCCTTATTTTCAAAATATTAACCATACTCTGTCGAAACATGTTTGACATGAAAACTTCAAAATAATTATTTTAAAAAACCATTTTAAACAATATTTTGTTTTTTGCAAACAATCATTTGTTTCGTATTTGGTTTAAAATCCAACAGAAGTCCCCAATTGCCGCATTTGCATTTGCAAACTCCACTTTTTGTATCCGGTTCTTTGCCGATTTGTTCGGCGAAATCTCGGGGGATTTTTCCACTTCCCAATTGCATAGTGGCAAAAATTTGCCAATTTTCCAAGAGGATGAGAAAAATCCCCAGAGTTGCACGACAAACACTCAGTTGATGACGATCATGAGCCACGAGAGAAAATACCAAAAAAAAATATTCTACATTTCCAATACAAAGAGAACAATATGTTCCCACTCATGAGTGAGAAAATTAATTCTCGTTGGCTACAAAGCAATTAAAAAAAAATATCCCTAACAGTGGAACACATTTTAAGCAAGATAAATATGTATGTATGTACATAAGGAAAAAATAATCGGTATTTATATTTTAAATCGTAAATTGAATTTTATTAATAATTAATTGACTCATTTGTCACAATAATGTGGATAACACATTGCGTTGACTGCACGCTGAAAAATACGTCTTTTTTAAATGTTCACACACAAGTAAAGCTTATTTCCTACTACACAAAGCTTATTTGGATGTAAATATAACTCGTTTGCTATTAGTATTACATAGTTGTGTATAAGCAATAGCGTGTTTGGGAAAAACAGACAACGAACTTGTAAAATTCAACAAAGTACAACATTTGAGTGCGAATTAGTGTGTACTTGCAGCTGTTTTCGTAATTAAATGTTAAAAAAATTGCGCAATGTACGAGCTAGCGTACATAATAAAAAAATATAAAAAAAAAAATATATATTATTATTAATATAATAAAATATAAACATAATTATGAAATTTTCTTTTTTAAAGAAATTTTAAAAAAACAACATTTCCCAACTACAACTGAAAATTTTAGAAATTTTGTTTAAAAACTAATAATAATTCCGGTTATATTTGGTAAATTATTCCATTTGTCTGTCAAAAAAGCAGTCTAATTAATTCATCGACGAATAGAATTTTAATTCCTTTAATGTGTTCCTGTGCGCATTTGATATAAATCCAATGTGTCGTTTAAACAAATATTTTTGGTTTTGGTGAGGTGCCAAATTTTTCTGTTTATTACGGCTCCAACGCCATCGACTGCACCTTTTTCGTGGAAAGTTGCGAAGTTACTGCTGGAAAAGGTACCACTTACGATCGCGAACGGGGCACACTTTGAAAATCAATACAAAAAAAAACTTGTCTTCTTCAATGTTTCACTTTTAATTTTTTTTAATGAAATCACTACTTTAGCTTTTAATTTTAATTTGCAAAGTGTTCCAATCATTGATCACGGAGAACTGATAATAAATGCTTATTTGTGATCGCGAAAATTTACCGTTATTCGGACTTTGTTCGATCTTTTCTATTTTTTATATAACTATTTTTTGTTGGTACAATTACTCCATAGGGCGAGTGCAATCGTTATGATACTAAAGAGTCAATAATATCTCAAGGAAATAATGACAATAAGAGAAGCCAAGAGCAAGAAAACCAAATATGCAACTTGCCAATCAATTTACTCCAAATAAAAATGAAAATATATTTTAACTAGTAAGTTGTAATGCGCCTATGGCGCCCTTTGAAACGTGGAAAAAAAATTTTGTTGAAAAAAAAAAATTTTTGTTGAAAAAAAAAATTTTTGTTGAAAAAAAAAATTTTGTTGAAAAAAATATTTTTGTGGAAAAAAAAATTTTGTTGAAAAAAAAATGTTGTTGAAAAAAAAAATTCTGTTGAAAAAAAAAATATGTTGAAAAAAAAAATTTGGAAAAAAAAATTTTGTAAAAAAAAAATTTTCGTAAAAAAAAATTTTTTTGTAAAAAAAAAAAAATTGTAAAAAAAAAATTTTGGAAAAAAAAAATTTGGTAAAAAAAAATTTGGGGAAAACACAATTTCTGTACAAAAAAAAATATTATTTTTATTATTATTATTTATAGAAAATTATAGAATGCCTATTTAAATTCCTACGTACTGCGTGACAGAGTGAATCAGTGTCGAGGGTAAATATATATTAAGATGTTAATATATTAATAAGATTTAAATTTTAAAAAGAAATATTTTTTTCCGTTTTTTTAATATTTTGGTCGCGGTGGACCATTCTCTGGAAATGCCCATATAATAATAAATAATAAAACTTTAAACAAATTATATATATTATGACCGCTACATAGTAAGAGGTAAAATTCATTTCAATATATCCACTTACCGTTCTTTGTTCAAATCGAGGTGGAGTTACAGAATTTGTAGCTGGTGCTATGGTCTGGGAGGTGTCCCGCTCCCAGCTATCTCTGCAGAAAGGAAAAATTAAGAAAATTGTAACGAAGAATATTATAAGCAAAACATAATCAAACAAAAACTTTGGAATAAAGCTTTCACCACAGCAAATAATGTTAGTTCCAGAGAAATATGCACCGCCAAAGAGACTTATAACGACAAGAGATGTTACAGCAAATTGAGGAATATATAATTTTTTTAAGATTTCTAAAACCCAAAAAATAAAATTAGCTTTTTCGTAATTGTAAAAAAATTGCATAAATTCGTTATTTTTTCAGATAAAACTGAAATGAAATGTTCCGGTGACCGCACTCGATGGAGACTAATGTTTGCCTGACAGTTTGTATAGTATATGGTAATAACACTATGGCAACAACTCTAAGTCGAAGAACCCTAAATGAATATTTACGGAATTTCTCAAAGCCATACACAAAATTACCCTTTTCACTGTCTTAGGGTGGATGTAATTACGCAAATAGTTGGTATTTAACCCAACAAATAGATTTGATGGCTGTCATTGTCCTGGTCCGGCGATGGCATTATTCCGGCACAACATTACTTTATTACTCTGGAGCCAATATAAAGATACCAACTATCTCTATACGTGCTACATATAGGCAGCGAAAATCCTCGGATATGGGCGTCAAAACACCGAGCAGACGTAAGGTAGCCTGCTTCAATCTTTGTGAAATGCGTAATGATGATCAAGGTCGGAAGAAAATGCGGAATTCTACGACGGCAACACTACTAAAGAACCGTTGATACACCGAAATCTATGTCCAAAGATTACAACAGTTTTGTACCAATGACTAGCACACAACAATCCCAGGTTCGCATTCATCAAATACTTTTTCAGCAGCCATTTCCAGCTCGGAAATGTGGACGACTTTAATTCATAAAGAAACTTCTCCCCGAAACTAGGTCTCCGGTCAGTGAGTATACAAATTACATGGTGAACAGCTTGCTGATTCAAGAGCAGTTCCCCATCTTTTCCTACATGAAATGTCAAGGGAAATAAGTGCCGGCGGCATATGAATAGGGGATAACTCGTAATGTTCATCTCCCCGACGACACTAATGGGAACTTGCTTTTTCGATTATCATGCCAGACAATTCGAACTTTAGTAACTAGCATCACAGTAAAGTGCAAACGACAAAACTGCTGCGAAAGGGAATAAATTGTTTCAATCCTGTGCCTATAAAATTGATTTAACCCTATTCGTGCCAGACAGAGACTTTGGGTCAAGCATGATACACATAGACGACGACAGGCTACCGACCACAACCTGTCAAAAATAAAATACATGTGTTTATATGGAAGTGAATATTTTAACGACGGCAAGGCGACACGACTGCTGGTTGTTGTCTATGCTACTTATGTAGCTGTAGTTGAATTAAACTATTTTCTACTAGTAAGTTGTTATGCGCCTATGGCGCCCGTTAATTTGCTTGAGAAAGTATTTGTTACTTAATTTTAAAAATTTTGTAAAAAATATTTTGAGAAAACTATATTGTAAAAAAAAATTTAGAAAAAAAATAAAATTGGAAAAAGAAAAATTTGTGGAAAAAAAATTTTTGTTGAAAAAAAAATGTTTGTTTGAAAAAAAAATGTTTGTTGAAAAAAAAAATTTTTGTGGAAAAAAAAAAAGGTGAAAAAAAAAAATCTTTGTTGAAAAAAAAAATTTTTGTGGAAAAAAAAAATTTTGTTGAAAAAAAAAAAATTTGGAAAAAAAAAAATTTGGAAAAAAAAAATTTGGTAAAAAAAAATTTGGGGAAAACACAATTTCTGTACAAAAAAAAAATATTATTTTTTTTATTATTATTATTTATAGAATTATTATAGAATGCCTATTTAAATTCCTACGTACTACGTAATGTCACTGGCAATTCTGGCGGCGGCCATTTACATGACATTATATTCTCGAATTGATGTTAAAAAAAAATTCAAAGACCAAATAAAAATAATCCACAAGAAGAATCAAAGTTTTTCATTTTTTTTTTAATTACAGCCAAAAAACATCGGAAGTTTACTTTTGCGCCACCTTGTCTTGTATATGTATTTTATTTTACATTAGCCATAATCGTGCCATAGTTCCTTTAGATAGTTTGCTTTAAAAAAAATGGCCATTGGAATTTTTATCATTTTTGTATTTTTAAACCATTTTGGCGTTACAAATTTAGCTTGTAACGATTAGGGTTAAATAAAAATAATAACTGACACAAAATCTCACAATAATCGATTCCCTCCCCCCCATGTTTATAGCAATGGCATGCTGGAGCCTCTTGTTGTTATTAGTCTCTGTTCGATGCTTTCATGCATACTGACTCACACACAATTCTCTTTACCGCCTCGAAAAAGCTGCACAATGTCTGTGTGTGTGTGTGTGTATGTGTTTCTTTAGTCGTATTGAAAAACTCACCTTTCCATGCGTTGTATGAACGGCAGTTGAGCTGTACTGTCGTGTATGCGTACTTGGTCGGGCGTTATTTCCTCGAGGAACATGTTGCGTTGTGTGGGCATTGTTGGAAAGCTTTCATCGTTGTCGAAGAAGAGGGGACTCAGTGGACGGCATGAACCACTTAAAAGCTCATCAATGTTTTGATGGCGCGATATGAAAAGTTTACCATCGCTCTTTGAACGTAACTCGTTGTTGTTGTAGGGGGGGCTTTGCAGTGGCGACAGTCGCTGCTGCTTGGCCAGCGATTGTTGTTGATTCAGGTGCTCTGGTCGATATGCGGTGGCACTGCTGTTATTGTTGCCGGCAATGCCCGTTGAGGTGGCGGGGGGTGTTGCGCCTAAAATTGGCATTAGATGCGATGCCGCCACTGGCGTTGCCGTTGTTTGTTGAACTTTTGTCATTGGAATGTTATCGTAGGGCGATGAGCAATGCGACGCGAGTCGCTGTGGCGGTTCCTCTTCATGCTGCACCGGACTGGCACATTGACCTAGCGGTGGTGGACGTTCCGAGTATTCGAAATTGAACGAATTGCTCAATTCAGTTTGTGACTCAGCACGATTGGGGGGCAAGAAGGTCGTCTGATGATTAAATTGTGCGACAACTTCGCCCTCGTCGTCATGCAATTGGTAGGTGTGGGTTGCGGGTGGTGGGTAGTAGTCCGGTGGCGTTCGGTTAGTGTCCTCTGGCCAGCGTTCCTGGTTGTCTTCCGTGTCGGGTTGTGGATATTGTCGACTATTGCCCACCAGCCAACGCTCCTTTTGGGATTGTAGAGAGTGCTGGCGAACATAACACCTTTGTGATTGTTCGTCAGTGCTATCGGTGGGCGGTGTGGCTGACTGATAAAATATAGATTGTCCTTGCTCTGGCCCGGTTCGCATGTTGCTATCCAACCATCGCTCCGAATCTTGGGAACGGCTGCGTTTCTTAATGTTGTCGGAGACGTCTTCGTGACACCATGCTGACGTCTCTTCTGACTCGACTGGTGTTATGTTGGAATTTGTTTTGATGGATGTAGTCTTTGGAGGCTGTTCCGGCTGAACCGTTCCATTGGTCTCTTCGATCCATCGTTCTGGGTCTTGAGACTTGCTGCGCTTGTTTTCCTTGTCTGAGGAGTCTGCCTGCCACCATGCCACCGACTCTCCCGAATCGACTCGGGGAATGTGGAACAGCTTTTTGGGGATTGCACTTTGAGCTTGCATCTGTTCCGATCGGCGTTCAGGGTCTTGCGACCTACTGCGTTGGCTGTCTTTGTCCGAGTTGTCGGTTTGCCACCAGGCTTTTTCCCCGGATTCGACCCTCGGAATGTTGAAGAGTTTCTTGGTAGGTCCGGACATCCACCACTTCTTGGAATCGTTGGTGGTGGATGACGGTTCCGATGTTTCCGGTGTTTTCTGTTTCATTTCCCCGGGCATGTCTGTGTCATTTCTTTGCTGCTGCTGCTGTTGTTGCTCCTCTGGCTGCTGCTGCCACCACGGAGTCTCTCCCGACTCCACGCGGCATATTTTCAATTGAATTGTTCCATTTTGTTTGGGTGCTGCCTCAGAGGTGGACGTTGTCTGGTCCACCTCTGCCTTTACGCTGGCTCCCTCATCGTTGTCGTCATTCCACCAGTCGGTCTCCGGTGTTAGGCGGCTCCGCGGTAAATGTCTGGACTCCACATCGGTTGCGCCCTTATCTTCGCTATAGTAATCATTCGTTTTGTAATCTAAATCATTTAAAGATCTATTTGGTCGATACGCCATTTCGTTTTGGGTGACGTTTGCATTCTGTTCGTTTTCGTCCGTTTCCCACCAGCCCGGTTCAGTATTTTTGGCTTCCGCCGCACGTTTGGTGCCACCAGCTCCCAAGGGAGCGGCAATGTCCTCATCAAATATATCGGTGGCCACCTCGTCCTCTTCATCCTGGTTCAGGGTAGCCAGGTCGTCGGCTATAGTGTCATCTTCGTCGTTACGCAACCACCAGGCTGCTTCGCCGGAATCGACGTGCCTCACCTTGAAGCGCATTTCATCTTTGAAACTGAAGTCCAAGGCTGACGATGTATCGATTTGTTGACTGGTATCTTGCCACCAACTCGCCTCTTCCGAGTCCGTACCCGTCGAATTAGAGGTTGTAGCGGTAGTCGATGCCGTATGCGGCGACAATTCCGATTGCAGTTCAGTCGGCATTCTGGAGGATACGTTTAGGGTATCGGAGTTCTGTGGACAGTACGATGACGACGCAACGGATGCCGAACGCGATTTGGATTTCAATTTGGACTTTGAAGATGTGGTAGACGTTGTAGACTTGGTGGACGATTTCGTTAGACGATGGGGACGTTCGTTTGTAGAATCTCTCGTAGATTGTACGGGACTATTGCAGTTGCTGGCACTTGTACTGCCGTTCGTTTTCGCTGGTGTTGTGGATTTCGTTGTTTTCGGTTCGTTAGCTCGCGTTAGACTATTGCTTTTCTTTGATGATTTCGTTGATCCCACATCTAAATCGGTAGAAGTACCCCCACCACTGCCATCACCGCCGCCCCTACCACCACCTGAGGTCTCGGAGCTTTCAAGGTATATCTGCTCATCGCTGTTGGTATTTTTCTGTTGGGTTACGAAAAAATTCGACACAGACGACAGTTTTTTCAAACGCCGTAGTGGATCTTTTTCGGGGCGAGATGAGGCGGACGACGATTTCTTTAGAGCTGATGATTCAGATTTCTTTGCTTTGCCACTTGCGGCAGCAGCTGCCGCAACTGGTGGTTGCAAGGGAATGCTATTGGCATGCGATGATTTCCCGCCGATGCTTTGGCTGTCCGAGTTGTTAGTGCTGCTGCTGAGGGTGGATGTGCTGCTGGCAGTGGTCGATGCTGTAGAGATGTCTTTGATGGCTTTCTTCTTGACGATTTTCTTGTGGGGCTTTTTAGCTTCCGCCGAGCTTTCCGTGCCACTTGATGACGAAATTGCCGCCGCCGTCACTATAATCTTCGTTGATCGTACGGCCATCGGCGATGTTATCGCCGATGATTTCTGCTTAAAACTTGTGGCACTATTTTGGCGACTGAGCGGCGACGGCGGTGTACGACTGCCCAGTGTTTTGTTGTGACACCGCGGCCGGAGTTTAGTTTCGTTGAGATTGCGACTTCGTAGGGATCGGTTGGAGGCATTGCTAACCTCCGAGCCGGCGCTGGGCGAACGCTCCAAACGTTGAATGGCCTGCAGGGCACCGTTTAGGGCATCGACTGTATTGAAATCGGAATCGGTGCCCGTACTGGGTGTTCTAGACTTGCGGGCTCTATCGGTGGGACCCACATTCAACGCCGACTTGCGGAAGTCTTTATTCGGCAGTTTTGTCAGGCAAAGGCTTGTGGAGCTGGGCGAAGAAGATTTCAGCGGCGATTCGGCCTTGGGTCCAACCGGTGGCTTATGCGGACTGAGACTTTCCATGGAAGGCTGGCGCGATTTCAGCTTTCCCACCTTGGGAGGAGATAGTTTGGATTTCATGACCGGCGACTTGGGTGCTCTACTCGCACTACTGCTGGAGGTGGTGGAATCTTCCCGTTTACTTTCGTTGCTGGACAGGGAGGTGGATTTGGAGGTGGTAGACACGGGACTGCTACTGTAGCGAGGACTTGCAGGCGAAAAACGATCACTGCGCGGGCTGTAGGGCGACAGACGACTGTTCAAACCGAATCTCGAGTATTTAGTGGAATCATCCAAACGATCCGACTGGATTTCCTTCTCCAGCATCTTCCGTTTCTTGGTGGAGCGTAGCATCGTCTTCTCCATAGTTTTGGCTATATCCACGCGTTTGGCCAGATGCGTAGAAGGCGCCGCTCCGGGCGGTGTGGGAGATGTGCCCCGATTACAAACGGTGATTGATAGAAACTGTTCGGCCGGCTCTGCCACCTCCTCATCTTCGGATGTGTCCGATTCTTCGGTGCTTTCCGTATCTTCTTCTATGGGTTGTGCCTTCTTCTCCGCCGGCCTAGCAATTGTCGATTCTGCTTGCACTTCGTTAGCTTCCAAGTCTTTTTCAGTGGATTTACGTGAGGCGACTTCTTTCGCCTTGTTGATGGTCCTGGCTCGGAAATCACTGGCCGTCAGATAAGATATCGATTTATCGGCAGATGTAGATGAGGAGGATGGCGTTCGCACTGTACTAGAACTGCTGTAGATTGTCGACTTATCAGCCAACGAAGTCGAAGATGGAGTACGCGTTGCACTGGAACCGCCATACGATATGGCCTTGTCGGTTAACGAGGTGGCCGACGGAGTTCGGGCTGTAGCATAGCGGCTAGTATAGCCGAGAGATGAGCTGGGCGGCCCCTTGGGGACATTCATGCGATAGGAATTTGAGGTGCTGTAGCCCAATTTATATTTGCTATCCAAGGCGGGGCTGGGATCACGAGATTTGGCTCGGAGCGTTCTCGTCACTGGACTGGGATCACGAGATCGAATGCGATTCGTATGTTCCAGGGCTGCCGGGCTAGGCTCTCTTGAATATTTGCCCAAATTACTAGAAGTCGACCCGTAACGCTTAAGTTGGCTGGCGGTTTTCATGCCCAACGAATCCCTGGCGCCGCTGCTGCTCTCGGGTTTGTCTAACGAGGATGTGGCTGAAGAAGAAGAGGATGGAGTATAACGGCTGACATATGAGGTGGCGGGCACAACAACAGCAGTGTCACGTTTCAAACGATACGTTCCACCCGAAAACGAGGGTCGATATGAGGTGGGCGAGGCTAACGCAGACGATGAATAGCGCGGAGTACTGCTGACATCATCACGCGACGAATACTGCATGAAGAGAGAGAGAGAGAGAGATCGTCAATGGTAGAATGTAAAATTAAGGTGAAGAAAAACTTACCGAACTGGATGTGGTGGCCGTTTTATAATTCGAAGACAGCGAAGATTTCCAAGGGGTCTAAAAATAAATAGCAAAAAAATAACAGCAAATTAAACAACTGGTGAAATGTTAAAATTAAGGGAAGCCTATAAAAAGAAGTGCCTACAGCAAAATGTTGCAACAGTCGCCCTTTTTATGGTGCGATTTCAGTTTCCAAAATCATTGGGAAACATTTTACATTAGACCATAAAAACCAGAAAAATATCACTTTGATGGACTTCAGAAACCGTAAATAGCAGAGAACATGCATTTCGTCTTTTATTTCGCAATTATTTACACTCTCTGGCCGTTCCGCCGTTTATCGATCAGCGGTTGCATTGGAAAAGCGCGCCAAACGCGCGTTCAAATGTACAAGGTCCACATGGCATGTCCAAATGAATGGTGTGTCTGTGTAAGTTAGTACGTGATCAGAGGCGGATAGCGGGGTTGGCGCCGCACAGAGGGTTGAAATCCATCAAAAGTGGCGATTAATTCAAAAGATGAACTTTAACTTTAATAACCGTATTTGGTACCGGGTGAAAGAAGATAAAATTCTACATCACTAATTGCCAAAATAAAAGTTCTTAGTTGTTTACTTTATTTGCAGTGTGTCTTCAAAGTTCAGTAATTATTATTATTTTTGCGCGCATTGGTTAAAAGTGAAAATTTGCATATTTCCAGTGATAATTTTTTTAATTAAGACTTCTAAAAGTGAAAATTTTATTATGGAGCCGTCTACTTCAGGTATTTGAGCATATGATAAATGTTTGTTTGTTTAGATAAATGCTTTGGAAATATTGAAAAAAAAAATAAGGAAATTGCTCCAAAAATGAGGTATTTTTTATGTTTGTATTGTATTTCAACTGAATCATCGGTGAAACTTGGTAAAACTGCTTATATTTTCTTAAAATATGAAGTTTCAGCTTATAAATTCCAGAACATCTTTTTGCCTTTTTGTTGCATTTTTTGACTTATTAAAGAATTTGTAAAATAACTCCAGTCGCTAAAAATATATGTGAAAAAATAAAACAAACAAAAAATCACTTTGACCTTATTATCTTTTATATGTGGAATTATGGAATTTGAAGAAAAAAATCGGATTTTAATTTAAAATTTTGGGTATATAAATACAGATTAAATATTTATTAATTTTTATTTTTTAAGAACAATTTTTTTTCTTCTAAAATCACATTAAGTATGCTCTAATTTTCAATTGCATTTCCTAATTTATCGTTTTTCTTTGAAAAGTTACAGCGAAAATTGTGATATAAGACCACTTTTTCCAAAATACAAAAAAGGCCATAAAAGATTAAAACAAAAATTTTTTTTATTTTTTTCTAATTATGCTTTTTTATGTATTTATGAATATCCATCAATAAAAAATAACAATATTTTAAAATTACGGCTTTCCTGAATTAATCGCCACTTTGCCTACCGCTCAACCCACTGTGCGCCGCAAGGGAATGATCCACATAAAATTCGTATACATTTGTTCTTAGGGTATCAAAGACGCAGGACTAATATCCGAAACGAGTTCTACTAAAATCCGAAGCAGAGAACTGCATAATAAAATATGCCTTGAGATTTGAAAAGGAAATCAAACATTTTCGATGTGATGGAAAGGAACTCAAAATGTAGTTGATCAGAGTTGGAGTTGTAACAGACCTACCCATAGGCCCAGAGGGTATTAGGGTCGCATTAGTTTCTTTTCCCATTTCTTTAAAACTGGAGCGGAATGCTTTTCTAGAGAAGTCTTACATGGCTCAGAGATTTCTCTCCTACTCGTAAAGTCCCCAGCATTTACGAGGTGGCAAAACAGCCGCTAAAACTGTTGGATGGACTTACACGGTCCCGAACATGGTTCTGCTTGTGGGATAGTTACACACACACTACCAACCACACCACGGCTGTCCACAGAACGACATTTTGGGGCACCATATTTTATTTCAGGGAAACCACTCAACTGTTTTAATCAAAGTCCCAATCATTCCCCTTTCTCGGATACTTTAGGTGACACAAAGAATCTCCGGAGTCTGTTTTAAGTAAAATAAGTATGCCCTGGTCTATCTACTTAGAGGGCGCCTTTGTGCAAAGGACTTAGGAAGTCCGTCCCTGTACTTTGTGGGTCTGGCTGCGTGAATGCATTGTTTTGTAAATATCACATCACATTTTTTATTTGTTTTATTATTGCCACATATCGTTCGCATCACTGTCGAATCAATTATTGCCATGATATATATACTTGGCGTATAGACACACACACACACACACACATACACACATTCTATTCTAGTCTTATGTCTACGATCCATGCGAGACTCTACCACATTTCATCAATTTCTTACAATAGGGTAACGTGCCACACACTCGACTGCAAGTGTGCCTTCCCAGTCCGTATAAAGTAATATAAATTGTTAACAAGATTGATTTGGTCTGCAGTGGCACTTATACAATTGGGGGGAAGTATAGCCCCACAATGTCGAGGGCGAACTAATAATTGTGGTTAGTTATGAAGATTTCGTATAAAGAGTGACATAAATTGTACGCTTGGTTGGCATTTTGTGTAGTTGAAAATCATGACAGCTGACAGTTCAGGGTTGTAAAAAAAAAAACATGTCAGCTGTCAGGCTACTGTCAGATCCATCAACTGCCAGCTCCAATTGAGTCACAAGGAACCCCTAATTCGGTTTGATGAACTATAGAAATCGGATTTATTTTTTTGGGCCTTCTTGGTCAGCACAGACATCATCAGTTGGGGGTAAGAAATAAAAAAAATATAAATACTTCTAACAAATTAAATTCAGAGATTTATTTTTTTGGACCTTCTGGGTCAGCACAGACATCAGTTGGGGGTAAGAAATAAAAGAAATAAAAAATACTTCTAATAAATTAAATTCAGAGAGACCTGTAGTTTGTTTACAAACTTTAAGAACACGCAGAAAATTAAATGTGTCAAATACCGTCGTCGTACAGCGTCGCTGCCGTACACGAGAGCGTGCGGCTCAGTCCTGGAACATTGACCCGCAATCGATCTCACGCATCAGCCTGATGCAAATTTTGGGCACAAAGATCTCACATTATTCGCCTCGAAGCTCCAATTGAATCAGTAAATGCCTACACCGTGTTACAAAAAAAAGATTTTTTTTCTGTCCTATGAACCAAATGCACATTTTCGGAAAGAGGGGAAAAAATAAAAATACACGTGTATCGGCGATTTTCATGTACACGTCAGAATTTTTTTTTTTTAAGTTTGAAGTATGAAGCTCTTAGTGGCCGGTGTGAAAGCCTTTCGACCGATTTTTAACCCTTTTTCAGTGATCCAATCGAGCTGATTTTTTGCAGGCAGACTCGTGGAAATGTCTGTGTCACGTCAAATTTTTTTAAAAAATAGATTTTTATCAATTCTCAGATTTTCCCCAATTTTTATTATTTTTGAAAAAAAAATATTTTTTTCACTTTTCTTAGCATAACTTGAAGAGACTCCAAATTTTTAAACTACTTAAGCATTACGAAAAAAAAATGATTTTTGAACTGAAACCTTAAAAAAAAATATAACCATTTAAAAAAAAAAAAATTTAGGAAAATCTGAGAATTGATAAAAATCTATTTTTTAAAAAAATTGGACGTGATACAGACATTTTCACGAGTCTGCCTGCAACAAATCAGTTCGATGGGATCACTGAAAAAGGGTTAAAAATCGGTCCAAAGGCTTTCACACCGGCCACTAAGAGCTTCAAACTTAAAAAAAAAAAATTCTGACGTGTACATGAAAATCGCCGATACACGTGTATTTTTATTTTTTTATCCCCTTTCCGAAAAAGTAAATTTGGTTCGTAGGACAGAATGTGTGTAACACGGTGACAATCCATTAACGAATCAGGCAAACACAATTTTTTTTTTATTCAAAAATCCAATGTTTTCGTCACTTCGAAACAGCGAAGGGACGAAAAAAATAATACATTTTTATTTCACTGTCCCGGCCGGCTGAACAGTAACGCATCTCGGCATCCCAATTTGCCAAGGCCTCCGAGACGGCTTTGGCTCTATCTAACGAATAGTTTCCTCGTTATTCATCTTAAGGATCCAATCGCTGCTCTGACGTGGTCAATTCTCTTCGCCGAGACTGATTCCTGAAGACGATGGCGAGTTAATGTTCCAGGAAAAAAATTTAATCCGAAGTTATTTTGGTGCCTTGAATCAATGTTCCAGGAAAAAAAGTGTAATCCGGAATTATTTTTGGTGCCTTGAGAAGACTTCGCTCACCCATAAGCCATCTTCACCTCCAACTTGAGCCCAGTAAGCCATTGCATTTGACATCCTTGATGAATCGCTCACTTTTCTTATTTCTTCACGAAAGCATAACTCAATTAGTTATTCACACAGTGCGTTGTAAGTTTTACCCCGACATGCCACAGGTCCCTTTCCCCCCACCGCACAAATATTTTACAATTGCCAACAAATCATCTTAGATCACAAAAAGCCATTAGAGACATTCCGCACTAAGACAACAAAGAGCGACCAAATATTTAAAATGTATTTCTATTCTCCCTTTCGGTTTGTTTGGTTCTGCTCGAAATCGTTGTTTTCTTTTTTCAAATTCAGTTCATTGCGATTTTATGTGTTCAATTAAATGGCGCTGATCGCCACACGCTGTAAACGCTGTTGCAAACTGTGAATGGACCCTCCCTCCTTCATCGCAATCGTCGTGGAGTCGTGGTGTTGATGCCTTCGCTACAGCCCAGAATTTTCAATTACTTTGGATGTGTAAACAGATTCATTTCAATTTGTTTCAACATCTGCGGCCACATAATGGACTCCTCCTCGTCGCTACTTCGCCATTCGGCGGATGCTCCACTCCGACTGTTGTGTAGTCGGCGACGGAAAAAGAAAATTCCTTCGGCACAAACACTTTGTGGCGGTGATTGCAAATATGGTTAAATTCATGCTATAAGGGACATTCAGGGACCCCCCCACCCCCTTCCATAAGATAATGACAGGGGAGTGAAGAGAATTGTTTTTTTTTTGTATTTCAAATCAATTGACATTTTGCACATTTCCGTAGAAAAAAAACAGCGTACAAAGTTGTCTTTAGCTACATTTCCGAAATATGTTCCGAAACGACACAAATGGCAAATGAATGTACAGTAGAGTTCGGATAACTGCAATTCGCTTAACGGAAATCATTCGGATAACTGTAAGTCGGAATTTTTTGTTTTTTGCCTACTCCAAAAAAAAAGTACTTCATTTAACAAAACTCCACTTAATTGAAAATTTGTCATTCAATGTTTCTATAGCATATGAAATATCTTCGCTTATATGAAAATATTCAAGGATTTGCAAAAAGGTTAACTACTTTTTCCCAATTTGTTAGAATAAATTCTTTCTAGGGAATCTCATAAGTTATTTTGAACACAAAAAAATTGTCAATTGATAAATCTACTTTAAGCTCAGAGCATTTAACTGAAACCACAATTAAAGGAAACAAATTTACTCCATTTTCAGTTTTCATGGAAATAGATATCTCTGACCATCAGTTAGTTGAATAAAACCAATTTCACTTAACCGAATTACGCCTTTCAGAAGATACGGATACGGAGAACGGAAACAAATTGGTTTCATTTTCTCCTTTTTCATGGGCACAGGAAATCTGGAAGCAAAATTACGTTGTCGTCAGTTCCTTTAATTGAAGCAAATTTCTCTTATCCGAATTACGCTTAAGAGAAGACACCAAAAACGAAAACAAATTCACTTCATTTTGACTTTTTCAGGGAACAGGAAATCTGACCATCAGTTAACTGAACCACGAATCATTTATTCTCAGTTCCTCTAACTAGACCACATTTCACTTATCCGAATTGCGCTTTAGAGAAAACCACTCAAGCCCATTTCCCTTATCCGAATTGCGCTTTAAAGGAAATACGGATAAGGAAAACAAATTGACTTCATTTTCCCTTTTTTGGGGCGGACCACTAGTCAACTGAAACAAGAAAACATTTATGCTCAGAAAATAATCGTTATTGGCATTTAAGCGAAGTGTTACTTATTTTGAGCGATAACCGCCATTCAATCGATATTTCTCAATTAAACGAATTGCCGCTATCAGGAAACCGCTGTATACGATTTATCTGCATCGGATTTGTGGCGTCTCTTAGCATTTTAATGTGGCCGCATCATGATCAGCATTGACATGCCAGTGTGGGGGAATGCGACATTAATCCAGACATTGATGTCGTCGGCTGGCAAAACATTTGGTACGGATCAACGCCTATAACAACCAACGAGTCATATTGTAAGATATTTTTAATGGATTGCTTTGTGAGACAATGTGTTCATTGGACAAAGAGCCGAATGGAAGTTCTGTGTCGTCAAGTCAACGCAGAACTGTGCTATCCAAGAAAGAGACAACAACAGAATGGGAATTTTGCTGAAAAAGGAAGACGTGGATCACTGACACGGTGCCACCAATTTTCTTGGCGACAAGAAGGATAAAATACAGCATTGATCTCGAAATATCAGTTACAACATAACCTAGATATTCTGCGGTCCTTAGAAGAAGAAAAAGTCACAAGCGAAAAAATTTCAAAATTGAGGAAGGCCCTTAATGAGATTCGGATTTTGGGTGTTAAGCTTATAAGACCCAACTGAAAAATTTAAAAAAAAAAGTATTTAATTTTAAGGCGCGAAAAATAGGAGACGTTAAAGCTGAATATCTTCAAACTACCAAAAAGGAGATATGACCTTCATTCGTAGTAGGACAGTATTATCGGGTCATGGGTTTTTCAGAAGTGACAGAAGACATGAAAATCCTTGGTATCACGAACTGGAGAAGCCAAGCAGAAGACCGTGCGAAGTGCGAAGGAAATCATTTATTAAGCAGGCCAATACCAATAACAGATTGTAGAGTCAACCTGAGTAAGAAAGGGTATTTCAGAAATAATTTTTATAAATTATATTTGTAAAAATTATTTATATTTTTAAAAATCTTAATATGTATTTACCCTCGACACTGATTCACTGACTCGGTCACGCAGTACGTAGGATTTTAAATAGGCATTCTATAATTTTCTATAAATAACTAGTAAGTTGTAATGCGCCTATGGCGCCCGTTGAAATATGGAAAAAAAATTTTGTTGAAAAAAAAAATTTTTGTAGAAAAAAAAAATTTTTTTGAAAAAAAAGAATTTGTTGAAAAAAAAATTTTTGTGGAAAAAAAAAATGTTGTTGAAAAACAAAATTTTGGGAAAAAAAAAAATTTTGTTAAAAAACAATATTGTAAAAAAAAAATTTTGGAAAAAAAAAAATTGGGGAACACAATTTCTGTACAAAAAAAAAATATTATTTTTTTTATTATTATTATTTATAGAAAATTATAGAATGCCTATTTAAATTCCTACGTACTGCGTGACAGAGTCAGTGAATCAGTGTCGAGGGTAAATATATATTAAGATAATAATAAAAATAATATTTTTTTTTTGTACAGAAATTGTGTTTTTTTTTACAAATTTTTTTTTTTTTTAGGGGTCGCGCCACTTCCTCGAAATTTTGAAATTATCGCTATTTTGGCGTTGATTTTAGAAAAATCCTAAAAATTAACGACTTAACTTATTCGAAATTGAGCTTGTTCAGTGCCCAAACAAAAGTATTTGAGGCAAATATGAGGATAATCGACTAATATTTGTAGCTTTGGTGGCGATTTCATTGTTCAGTCAATTTTCTGAAGAAGGGACGATTTGACTTATTTTACTTTTTGAAATTTTTGAACAATGAGAAAATTTTTTTTAAATTTTTTCATGCACTTATTTTATTGTTTACGCTATTGCAAACATTTATTGACATAAAACTTTTTAGGATTTTTCTAAAATCAACGCCAAAATAGCGATAATTTCCAAATTTCGAGGGAGAGGCGCGACCCCTAAAAATTTTTTAAAAATTTTTTCTTTATTTTTCCCCTCATTAGGACCCCAGACTACATCTCTTTCCGAGGTTAACTTTTTTTTTTTGAATTTCACTCCACCCTAATATATATGGCTTTTCAACAAAGAAAACAAAAAAGCCAACCGCCGTTCAATCTCTATTAAATAATATTATGGCCCACAGTGCCAACAACGAACTGTGCCGTATTTTATTATGTCACTCGTCGGCCCACCAGATCTACAATCGAATAATATATGTGTGAACTGAACGTGAGTGTGTGTATATATTTAGACTGAAATGCAAACATATGGGAAATATGGCCAAAAATACCAAAAAAAAAACGTACGGCACGCGAACGTTTAAAATGTTCAAATTTAACACAAAAACCCAGCAGCATATCCACTTGAACTTTTTTTTTTTTTAGTAATATTTCGACATCGATAAACGTGTGCCAAAACAAAAGCGGAAAGCCGAAAGAAAAACATGAAAATATTTAAATTTGTTTATGTGTGTTCTCAGTGAAGAACACGTACAAATTTGAACCGGTCACTAAATGAAGACACATTTCGTCTACAACCAAAGGAATGAATGAACTTTTTGTCAGTTCTGTTGTTCTTGTTGTTATTAAAATATAAATTAAATGTTGTTATTAAAATGCATAAGACATAGATATGTTGCGAGCATGGATGTGGCAACAAACCTTAACGAAACATTCTACTGGCGTCTAAGATTACATCGACTGCATTTGGTTGGCCCTTGTAGAACATAAAATGATATATATATGTATATTAGGGTGGAGTGAAATTCAAAAAAAAAAGTTAACCTCGGAAAGAGATGTAGTCTGGGGTCCTAATGAGGGGAAAAATAAAGAAAATTTTTTTAAAAAATGTTTAGGGGTCCGCCACTCCCTCGAAATTTGGAAATTATCGCTATTTTGGCGTTGATTTTTTGAAAAATCCTAAAAATTAACGACTTAATAAATGTTTGCAATAGCGTAAACAATGAAATAAGGGCATGAAAAAATTTAAAAAAAAATGTTCTCATTGTTCAAAAATTTCAAAAAGTAAAATAAGTCAAATCGTCCCTTCTTCAGAAAATTGACTGAACAATGAAATCGCCACCAAAGCTACAAATATTAGTCGATTATCCTCATATTTGCCTCAAATACATTTGTTTGGGCACTGAACAAGCTCAAACTTTTAAATTTCGAATAAGTTAAGTCGTTAATTTTTAGGATTTTTCTAAAATCAACGACAAAATAGCGATAATTTCCCCTCATTAGGACCACAGACTACATCTCTTTCCGAGGTTAACTTTTTCAAATTAAAAAAAAGCATGTTTTCACTCCACCCTAATGTATATATATTGAGACTTTAAATCACACGATCATTGTAAATGCTCAGATTAACAAACAGCAAACACTTTGCTGTTAGACGACATGTCGGCGACAGTTGTTGGAACAACCGGTCAGTTTATCGTCACCTGAAGTCCAAAATGATTGATGAAATCCGTTGAAATTACCACTCGGCAAAATTCCAAAAACCAAAATAATCAAAATTTACAATTTTATAGGTGAATTAGGTGTTTACTTGTTTCCCCTAACATTCCATGACTGAAAAAGTTGACAAAGCGTATGTAATCATTCATGTTCACTACAATATTTTTCACACATTTTTGTTTTCTTTCTTTGTTTTTCTACTTTTTTACTTTGATGTACTTTTTCCCACTTATTTTATCTTCTTTACAACACAATTCTTACTGCAGTTGCCATGCTTATTTCAACTTGTCATTATTTGTCATTCGTATATTTCACCAGTTAAATTTTTGGAAGAAATGGAAATGTTGACAAAGGGGTCCGACTTTTCCATTTCTTCTAAAAATGTAATCATTCTTGTTCACTACAATATTTTTCACACATTTTTGTTTTCTTTCCATTTGCCCGTTTTGACCTTTTAGTGCTCTTATCCATCACTTCCAATTTTTGGCTCATTCCTGCAGATTGCAATTTTTTTTTAACACACATTTTTGGGTTTTCCCCTTTTTTGCCTTTTTTATCCCGTTTAGGCCACTTTTTCGTCTCTTCTCGCACTATGATCCACATGTTCTTACCCAACAATTTGTCTCGGCTTTTGTTAAATTTTACCCTTTTTTTGGTTCCTTTTCTATCCCGTCTTAGTTGTTGTTGTTGTAACAGCTATGTTTCGTCATTTGAATTTTCATTGGTGTCTTCTGGATCTGGGTTGCCCGTGGATAAGTTTAGGAATCTGGCCACGTCCGATGGGTGTGTCCAGAGTGAACTTGGTTCGAGCTGAGTGGGTTTAGCTGGGCAATCAAACAGGTGTAGCGTAGTGTGGGGCCCTTGTCCACATGCGGGGCACGTGTTCGGCGTTGTGCCATCAATCCTTGCCCAATAAGAATTGAGGCGGCTACACCATCCTGATCTCAGCTGAGCCAGGATCACTCTGGTGCGTCGTGGCATAGTTTCCTCCTCCAATGCCACTGCAGGAGGGTGGTCTCCGAGAATAACATTCACAGGGAGAGCGTTTATTGCTGCTGCGACCGAATCTTTGTGAATGTCGTTCAGACCTGCCTGATACGCCCGTTGATCTAGAGGTTCTCTTTTGTACCTCTGCACCTCTCTCTCTAGATCTTGAAGATCCTTCTTCATATTCCTTGGCGGGGGAAGCAGCTCCGTGAGACAGCGGTTGGGGTGACTCTCACGGTAGCACCCAAGTAAAAACTGCTTCGACAACATGTGGTTGTGGTCCCGCACAGGTATGATCTTCGCTTCCTCATGTAGGTGCCCTATCGAGGACATGAGGAGACAGCCTGTTGCTGTTCTTAGGGCTGCGTTTTGGCAGGTCTGAATGTTTTTCCACTGCGTATTGCTCACATTCAGCGACCACGCAGGCGCTGCATAGTTTGCCACTGACCGGCCTATTGCTTTATATGTAGCCAACAAGGTTTCTTTATCTGTTCCCCAAGTGCTGCCGGCAAGGGACTTGAGGACCTTGTTCCTACTTCTCATCTTATCGCAGATAGCGGTGGCATGCGCCGAGAAGGAGAATTTGCTGTCGAATGTGACCTCGACTCGGAGTCCATGTATTCGACGCATGACTCTCCTTTTCGCCTTGTCACTCTCTGGGTGCTCTATGAACTGCCGGTTAAAATAACACGCGCACCTCTTCGGATCAGTCACTGTCGTCTCACCAAATGTGACTGCAATCCTATCATCACCTCTCTTGGGATTTGAGAGTGACTTAACCGTCGACCACAGCTTGCTGATGTCGGAGCCTAGGCTACATTGCTTCAAGTGATCTAGCCACTTATTCCGCTTGTATTCGTCGACCAGTCTGTTGATTTCCAGATTCAGTTCCCTGATCCTGGGATCTCCAGGACTAGACCGACGAATGTCGTCACGCTCATCTGCGAGTCCCGCTGCCTCTGCTGGGAAATTTGGTCTTATCTCGGGTATTCGACCAGCAGGAATAAATCTAGCGGCTGCTGCGTTGACGATGTCTCGGAAAGTTTTCTCCGCTACCCGTACGTCGATTGGTGTGGGTTGATCAATGAAGCGGCGATTGGTGAAATCTCTGAAACCTTTCCAATCCGCCTTCTTCTGATTGAGAAAGGTTCGCTGTTCAGAGATGATGAAGTCGGAGGGTCGGTCGATGGAAATTATTATGGGGAGGTGGTCTGATCCCAATGAAATGACGGGTCGCCAGGTTACGCCATTTATCAGACCTGCAGATACGATGGTTAAATCTGGCGAGCTGCTGCAGTCACCCATAATCCTAGTAGGCGCGTCCTTATTCACTGTGCAAAACGTAGAGTTGTCGATCTGCTCCGCCAACGCTGTGCCCCTCTGGTCATTACCTAGAAGAGAATGCCATGACTCGTGATGTGCATTAAAGTCTCCTAGCACCATGCGGTTTTCACCCTGCAGTAGCATATTGATCTCTGGATGATACCGTCTGGCACAGCTGGCAACCGGCGGGATGTATACGTTGTATATTTCTATCTCGGCGGATCCAGACTTGACCGCTACCCCCATACACTCAATGTGCGGGTCACTAAAGTCAAGCTCAGGCGTGATAGACCTATACTGCACAGAATGATGTATCGTCTTAGTAAATGCGGCCCGCGACCTTGACTCAATGTTCAATGGACCATTTTTCATAAATTATTTGAAGCTATTTTTCTGAATTTTGTTGAAGCTATTTTTCAGAATTTTCCGACCATTTTCAGTATTGGCCGTTTTGGGAAATTTTTTCATCTATTTTTGGGAATTGTTCATTTGGGGAGTTTTTAATTTTGTTGTGGGGGGGGGGGCTTTTTGCCATTGTGTCACTTTTAATAAATCTTTTCAGGGAAATGCCAGCACTACAAATTCAGGTTATCAGCAGTGAAATATAATCCTCGACTCCACTTGAGATTTGTCTAATATCTCTGTAATAATTTCCACTATCCAAACAATCGTTCATCTTGTCTAAGAGAAGCATAGACCGTCTACCCCCATCTACCAGCCATGTCAGATGTTTCGCAAAAGATTTACAAATTACCCCCCCCACACACACACACACACAGTTTTAATCGTTTTTCCGTCCAGTCTGATGACACACATAAAATCTATTGCGGCTACTTTTTTCGCAACATTCGGGCTAAATATTTAAATTTCCACCCAAAACAAATGCCACGACGGCGCATATGTTTCTGGCTGAGGCAACCACCGAATATCCAACATATGTTTTAAATCGAAATTGTCTAAACAAATCGATGGAAATGAAACATAAACAACAACACTGAAGAAGACGAAAAGAAACGCTATTCCATAAACTACGAAAAGTGATTGCGTTTAATAAAGCAAACAATGTGAAGATTCCAATTTCCAATTGAACTGAACTGAACCGAACCAATTTAATTTGCGTACGGGTACCTGTTGCAGTCGGCGGCGTTGTGGGTCGGTGTCTGCCCTTTTCTCTATACATTTTGTTGTGTTTTTTTTTCGTATGTTTGAACTACATTTCAATTAAAAAATTTAGTTCATATTTATTCAAACAAAATGAAAATGTTTATATGCATGTGTGAGTTGTTTATATTTCGAGTTATGTTTTACATTTAGTTTTGTTGCTGCCATTTTCCGATTTTCTGTTTATTTTGATTTACACGAAAGAAAAGTAAGTAAATCGAACAAAACGAAAAAGAAAGAAACTTCAACACACAGTGCGTCTGTCCGTCTGTCCGTCTCCCACCCACATCCCACCCCGTTGGAATTTATGTTGGGCTAGCACTGGCATTCGGAATTGATTTGAACTAAATTAACATGTGTTATCACTGATTGATGTAGCAACAACTACAACAACAATATAAATAAGTAGTTTCCTAAACATACATCACATGCAAATACACGACTCTATATGTGATCTGTCTCTGTGTGTGTGTGTGTGTATATGATTTCCATATAATGCCAATCAATTGATTCATTCATGTCCAAATGCGGTGGCAATTGCTCGCCTGCCCCTGCTGGTGATCAGGCCATCGATCAAAGTTTCATTTGATGGAAAATTTATGATACACATCAAATTGTGTTAAAGATCTTCAGATTTATGGGCGAAATCAATAAAAAAATGAATTTCTTTTCGCAGTTGGACTGAGCACAGTGGTTTTGAAAGTCGCTGGGATGGCCTTCAACATTAAATGGTTTGTCATCTTTTGAACTATTGATGGGCGACCCCCTATATTTTAAAAAAAAACAACAAAAATAATTTAAAAAGAAATATATTTTAAAAAAAGGTTCAAATTAGTTGACAAAATCGTGAAAGATCTTCCGACATGAGAACTTTTAAGTTGACGTTTTTCGAAAACTAGTGAATGGATTTTAATGTTTTTAAAGGCATTTAAATCTAATTTTTAAAAAATATTTTTTTCAATTTAACATAGACAAATTTTAAAAATTCAAAAAAAAATAATTAAAAAAGAAATATATTTAAAAAAAAGGTTCAAATACATTGACAAAATCGTAGAAAATCTTGCGACATGAGAACTTTTAAGCTGACATTTTTCGAATACTCGTGAATGGATTTTAATGTTTTTAAAGGCATTTAAATCTAATTTTTAAAAAATGTTTTTTTTTTTAATTTAACAAAAACCAATTTTAAAAATTCCAAAAAAAATAATTAAAATAGAAATATATTTTAATAAAAGGTTCAAATACGTTGACAAAATCGTAGAAAATCTTCCGACATGAGAACTTTTAAGCTGACATTTTTCGAATACTCGTGAATGGATTTTAATGTTTTTAAAGGCATTTAAATCTAATTTTTAAAAAATATTTTCTTTTTAATTTAACAAAAACAAATTTTAAAAATTTCAAAAAAAAATAATTAAAAAAGAAATATATTTTAAAAAAGGGTTCAAATACGTTGACAAAATCGTGAAAAATCTTCCGACATGAGAACTTTTAAGCTGACGTTTTTCGAAAACTCGTGAAAGGATTTTAATGTTTTCAAAGGCATTTAAATCAAATTTTTAAAAAATATTTTTTTTATTTAACAAAAACCAATTTTAAAAATTCCAAAAAAAAATAATTAAAAAAGAAACATATTTTAAAAAAAGGTTCGAAAACTAGTGAATGGATTTTAATATTTTTAAAGGCATTTAAATCTAATTTTTTAACTTAAAAAAAACAAATTTCAAAAATAACAAAAAAAAAATAATTTAAAAAAAATATATATTTTAAAAAAAGGTTCAAATACGTTGACAAAATCTTGAAAAACATTCCGACATTAGAACTTTTAAGCTGACATTTTTCTAATACTTGTGAATGGATATTACTGTTTTTAAAGCCACTTTTTTTTTAACTTAACAAAAACAAATTTAAAATTACAAAAAAAATTATTTAAAAAAATATATATTTTAAAAAAAGGTTCAACTACTTTTAAAACAAAGTATTAAACTTTAAAATCCACTAGTTTTAGAGAAACGTCATTTTAAAAGTTCTCATGTCGGCTGACTCTTCTCGATTCTGGAATGTTGTTTAATGTTGCACAAAAGGTCTTCGGTCTGACATGGAATGACTCATTCTCCTCTATTATATCTTGGCCAGTCAAATCTCCTCTATTAATGTTTATGTACTTTAAGGAGCTGCTGAAGTACAGGGTTTTCCAACAAGAGGTATTATTTTGGTATTCAAAGAAAAATGTAATTTTTTTGAGATAATTGATCTGATGTTTATTTCATAATAATGAAAAACAACATCACCCATGTTTGTAGTGAATTTTTAATAATATCAATGTGTGATTTCTACTTGTCCAATCTCAAAGAATGAAATCTTCAAAAGAGACAGCTACCGAAATACCGGGTGATTCAAAGTAACACCTCTTGTTGTATTGAAATGAGACGGCACAGCCTGATTTTTGTAGCCGTTACTTTCATAATATTTATCTTAAGCGCTGTTCACATCAAATAAGTTTGTGTCTTTCCAAAATGTGTTTCACATAAACGATTTTTCAATAAATCGAATTTTCGTTTGAGCACTGTACTTCGCTCAAACGAAAATCATCCAGAACAATCGTTTAAAAATATTTATTTTCAATTAAGTGATATTTTTTCTGAATTCGAGTTCAGAAAAATTTAAATTTTTCCAAAACACGCAGACTTGCCCTTCCCAAAAACACACTGCGAACTACAGCAAGTGATGGGGAGAGAGAGAGATACCAACAGAGAGTGTGCTAAACACACGAGTGGGGGATTTTTTTAATGTCCCACTGAAGATTATTTCATCATAGCATCACATTTGTTGGACATTTAACATTTGTGAACTGTTGCGACCATAAAATACCCCCGTCTTTAGTACTCCATTTGTTGGAGACTTTAACACTTTTTCGTTTTTTATTTAAATCCATTTTCATTCCTTTTCGTGTTCTCCACCAACATCTACGAAGTCTATAAAACTGTCATGTTAATCATTGACAATTGTTAAAATTTAATTTTCGACTATTTTGGGAAGAGTTAAAGTAAAAAAATAAAATATAAACAAAAGAAAAAAAGGAAATGAAGGCAATCTTTTTGAAGAAGATTTTTAAGATTTTAAAATTTCAAATGTTAGGGGGGAAACAAGAATAATTTTCAGCATTTTTATTAACTTTTCACAATAAAAACTTTCATCGTAATGAAATATAATTAGAAATTAAGATTGTAAGGCCAGAGTCCCAGTCACAGCTGGGTTTTTTTTTTGGAAGTTGAGGTTTAACTTCTGTTTAAACGAAGATCAACCTCGACTGATATATTGGTCCTTTGTCGGCAATAAAAACTGAAGATTTTCGCTGGATTAAAAATCGATTGTCTGCTTTGCTTACCAAACAATTAGGCAGAGATCTATGTGATTCGATGTTTTCTAAACATCGACTATCTCTCTCTATTCTCTTTCTCTCTCTCCCTCTCTCTCCATCACACACACTTCAGCCCATTCTAATTTTAGCAACATTTTAAAAATAACAAATAATTTAAGAAATGACACACGTTCCATTTACACGAAATGGATAAAATGCGCCAACACCGATCACACACACACAGACACACACTCTCACACACACGGGAAGAAAAAGAACAAAACTTGAGTACCGCCACAACACCAACAACAACAACTGCACGAAGCACCTCAACTCCATTAATTAAATGTCGGTGGAGCAGACGACAGATTCGATGCGGTTCAGTGGAATACACAGGAAATCATCGGCACTGCATGTTCGTTCACTCGTACTCATTGACGATGTTGGGAGCGTTGAAGTGCGGGGAACATGGCATTCTCACATGTCGGCTGCTCCACACTCTGTTCTGTTCTATTCTGAGAGGCCATTCGATGAACATTCGCTAAAGTTAAGAGTCTATAAAAAAAATACAAACACTTTTCATGCGATCACAAATTCACGCACACACACACAGACACTCACAATTGCAGTGCTAACCTGGCAGGCATTCGAATGCCTGGCAGATCGGTGATCTTCAATTAATTAAGTGGCTGAAAGTGTGTGTGTGTGTGTGCGTGTTAGTGCCAGCCTGTGTGTGCCGAAGATATTTCTTGCAACTGCCACAACAGTTGTTGCATTTGGAGAGATATGACTTTTCAGATCGGTTTGCCAGCCGACAATTTATTTTTGTTTAGACAATTTTTCGAAATTTCCAATTCTTTATTTTCAATATTTTTCCCCATTTTGAGTGCATCATAAAGTTTTGAAAGCATCTCTGATGGCCAACAGACATTAAGAAGAAGAAGAAGAAGAATATGTGGCGAAAAAGTAAAATAAAACAAAACAAAATAAAATGTGCAATGAACATGTTGCGTTGTGGAAAATTTGAAATTTTCATAAAATAGCCAACCGATGTTTTACTCACTTAATGTTTGTCACATTTTAATGGGGGTAATTTGTGAGAACACATTCACACGCACAGAGAAGCACTACAAAGCGACCCCCCCATCACTCATCAGGAGATTTTTAACAATTCCAAGCGACACACGTTCTCATTGAACGGAATAAATTGGAATGGATTGGTGAAGATTGCAGTCTAAACAACATAATCCGATATATTTCTATATAGACAGGCTAGTCGGGATTATATTAAAGACTTGAAGTATTTGGGAAGATCCGTAAGAGGGGGGGGGGGGGGGTTTTCTTATTTTCTCAGTTATCCAAATTACCAGGACTTATCACAAATCATAAAGTATCAATTTTTTTTTGGGAATTAAATTCCAAAAATATGTCTTCATATCGTTTAAGGCGGATAAGTGAAGAAAAATTCATAGATGTGGTTGTAGCAGTAAATACAATAAGTCGATCTAAGTTAAAAAAAAAGACTCAGATATGGTTTTGTTCATCATAGAATTTATTACCAAGGTCATCTGGATTTTTCAGTTGATTTTCAAAATGTGTGTGACTGATTACACTATGCAAAATTTTTTTTTTTGCTCTATGAAGAATGCCACAAATGAGAAATGTAACAAAAAAAATTTACTCCACAAAAGAATGTCGCAAATGAAGAACTGCCCAAAATAAATGAAGAATCGCCCCAAAAAGCCCAATATGAAAGTTTCCTCAAAAATTCTGAAAATCCCAACAAAAAAAAATTATAAAAAATTACCCATTGCATAATTATAGCCCAAAAAACAACAACATTATAAAAAAAATAACACGCGAATGCGCGATGGCTTAATTTAGAAAGGGCGTAACTCGATTTTTTTCAAAATTGTGTTTTTTACATTTTTTGGTAGTCAATTGTCCAATACACATTCCACACAAATTTCAGGGCTATGTGATCAAAAATACAAAAGGGCGTAATCAAAACCCCAAAAAATTAAATTTGCTGCGCATTTATGTCTGAAGTTTTTCAAATGTTGTTACCTTCTCCTGTAAAGTTACGAAAAGGCGACTTACGCCCTTTCTAAAATAAACCATCGATATGATTGAATTCTGTTATGAAAATATCCCCAAAAACGCAAAAAAAAAAAAAAAAAAAAAAAAATAATTATTAAAAACTTCCCAAAATTGTTATGGAAAATTCAGCGAAAAAAATTACGTGTTATAGGATTGCCATCTGTTATGATAACATCAACAAAAATGGCCAAAAACAAAACAAAAATATGTTACCTAACAATTATGAAAAACTTCCCAATGTCGTTATGAAAAATTCCGCGAATAAAAATCGCGCGATATAGGATTGACTTTTGTTATGAAACAAAAACAAAGAAAAAAAATCCTAAAACTTATGAAAAACTTCCCAATTTCGCCAAAAAAAAACCAAAAACAAAAAAAAAAACAAATTTTACCTAAAAATTATGAAAAACATTCCAATTTCGTTATGAAAAATTGCGCGAAAAAAAATCTCGCGATATAGAATTGACTTCTGTTATGAAACAAAAACAAAAAAAAAAAATACATAAAACTTATGAAAAACTTCCCAATTTCGCTAGGATTGTCTTCTGTTATGAGAAAATCACCAAAAATGGCCAAAAACAAAAAAAAAATTACCTAACAATTATGAAAAACTTTCTAATTTCGTTAAGAAAAATTGCGCGAAAAAAATCACGCGATATAGAATTGACTTCTGTTATGAAACAAAAACAAAAAAAAAAAAAAAAAAAAACATAAAACTTATGAAAAACTTCCCAATTTCGCTAGGATTGTCTTCTGTTATGAGAAAATCACCAAAAATGGCCAAAAACAAAAATAAAATACCTAAAAATTATGAAACACTTCCCAATTTCGTTATGAAAAATTCCGCGAAAAAAAATCTCTTATGCCCGGCCATAATGTTACAGACAATGGGCAACTGTCATGATTAATGACTTTTTTCCAGCCTGAATTGGAGGATGTTAATGTGGACGACCTTTGGTTACACAAAGACGTGCCATACAGCCAACGAAACAGTCCATTTATTGAAGGAAACTTGTGGTGGGGCTGTGGCGTGGCCTCCAAAATCGTGCGATTTAACAACGCTGGACTATTTTTTTGTGGCCTTAGGTGAAGTCGCTTGTCTAAGCAGATAAGACCGATACGATTGGCGCCTTGGCAGAGAATATTTGGCGCGTTATTGCTGACATACGGCGCCAAATGCTACAAAAAGTGGGCGAAAATTAAGCCTTCGAACCAACCGCGGCGACCACTTGGATGAATACTTCTTTAAAACATACGGCCAAAACCTTATTTTTATAACAAAAATAAATTCTTGGCTATAACAAGTAATTATAAGCGTTTTATTTGTTGTGGAAAACCACACGTTTAAAAAAAACACCCTTAATAAGGTTTTTTTTTGAGTTTACTAAAATCAGAACAAAAAAATGTTGAATACATTTTTGTTTAAGAGTATGTTCATCTTCAAATACAAGCTAATAGAGTTTGTCTCTGACAAATTAAATTTTTTTTTTTAACAAATCTGTAAAGTTGTCTTTTTTGTCGGAAGTACTTTTTCACTTTTATTTTTTACTATGGAGGCAGACGGCCAATCTTACAATAAAATATAACAAATTCTTATTTTTATATAAGAATTTAAACTATTTTTTTTAAAACTATTTTTTGTTGTTGTTGGCACAAATAATCTTTAAAAGAAATGCTAAACTTTGGTTTATTCTGAATAGCCAGCACAAAGCTGAAAGAAAGAAGAAAACAAGTCAAAGTTGTAGGATATCTAACCCTACTAGATATCCATTTCGTGGTATCAAAAGTATGTATGTGTTTTATTTACGTTTACTGTTGAAAACGCAAAATGGATAACCCTTTAGATTTGGGAAAACAAATTAAAAAAAAAAATATTCATTGAAATGTTTTAACATTGTTTATTTAACTTCAGGACGCCAAAATTACACCATAAAATTTAATAAATATCGCTTGCAGAAAACTGAGGTCGCACAGTGTTATTTAAAAAAAAATGCAACCCTTAGAAATTGTATTGTCCAATGGAAGGAATTCCTAAAACGGGCAAAATATATTCAAAAATTGAATTTTTTTTTTAAAAATAGTCGCCCTATAATTTTTAAATTATAATTCAATAATTTTTTTGCCATTTAAACTCCCCAAAAAAAAAACGATCAAATCCCCTCGCTGTTAGTTACTTCTACTAAAGGCAGATGATTCTCAATTTCTCACAGTAAAATGTCCTCTTGAAACTTTCAATGAAAGTTCAATATTATCTGAACAGGACAGTAGGATTTTCGAAACGGATTTTCGAAAACCACCATCTATGTCCGTCTGTTCAACTGCCACTTGTTACATGGGCCAGGTGCCACGTGGCGTATGCGCAACGATCAGTCAGTCAGTGAAATCCATAAACAATTCGCACCCTTCTCCCAGACATTATTTGAAAATGAAATAATTGAAATTCAATGAAATAACAATGAGATTATTTATATTTTTTTGTTGTTCTTGTTGTAATTGTACTTACATAACTACTACGATAGGAAGACATAATTAATTGTTTAGATGTTTTCTTTCAACGCTGTGCTGTAAACACTTTTCTTCTCGTTTCGATATGAATGCAATTGAAAAACAATTTCTGCTTTTCGCTTCTTTGCGGTGTGTGTGTGTTGTGCTCTTCTTCTTCTTCTGTTTGGCATACGGCAAGTATGACGATGATGGGAGGCGGACTTTCTCACACACCGAAACACTTGTGATTTTTCTTTGTTTTTGCTTAATCTTTTTTACGTTTCGTTTTACGTTTCGTTACTCTTTGTTTTTTTTTTTTTGTGAAATGAAAATTTGTTAAACGAAATTTTCGCACTCAGATGAAGTGTGTAAAGTGTTATAATGGGTAAATATTTTCTCCAAACGTGTACAGACGACTCTGCTGTATTTCGCAAATGTAAACATTTTAGGTTTTTATGTTTTCATGGATTGTATTTATTTTTTTTTTCAATAAATTCTTTTTATTTTGCAATATGGGTCAACATTTCATCATACGTTTTTGTTTTGTTTTTTTGTTTCATTCACATAATCGCCGTTGAGCTGTTTAGTGGAGACACCTTTTCTTTATGTGAATTCTCTTTTATGGAAATATTTAAAAAATTGCTGGGGATATATTTTCTTTTTTTATTATTATTATTCTTGTTCATGTAGGCTGACGGAATTTCCATTCCCACTTTAGTTAATCAATTTAATTTTATTGTGAATTCATTTCAATTAAAAATTGGAAAACGCAATTATTTGTTTGTTTTGTTTCATTGACACTTGACACACAATGATCACTTGCGAATTGTTGTAGTTTTGTAAATTATTCTTATTTGACTTCTTATTCGAGAACACTCTGCGCTCCGCAGTTGCTAGTTGCTAGTCGTTAGACGCTAGAACACCGATACAATGGCACTGCGATTCGATTCGATTCGATGGGATTGAATGGGATGCAAGAGATATCTGTGTGATATTGAAAACGTTCATTGCACTGTATGTGAATAGACAGACGATGGAGGACGGACGACATGCATTCGTTTAATTACACTGAGCAAAAATAATGTGCACTTGCAATGTGTAGATGTCGAAGCTCAAACAAGTCTCAAAATACTTTAGACTGATCCTCATTGACATGTTTTCCCCCAAAGCACATGTTCAGCTAGGCGAGTTGAACTGCTGTATCAGGGGATCGGAAAACGCGCAAGTGATCGACGAGGAACCAGTGCAACCCCAGAGAGTGACAAAAAATTCTAATTTTTTTGTGAAACGTAAAAAAAAGGATCTTTTTCCAGAATCGAAAATGGATCTGCTGTTGAACGAGGACAAGGCCTACGGCTAGGCAAACGTCGCGATGACAGAAATGCGTCATAGTTAAGGTCGACAGTAGCAACATCGAAGTAGTGGATGATTTTGTATATCTCGGCTACGCCACCAATAGAAGTACTGATGGAAGGATACGAAGGATCGTGCTGGCAAATAAATACATATATCTTATTTCGGGATAAACAAACAATTCAAGAGTAGAACCCTCTCTCGTCAAACTAAAACAACACTGTACAACAACGCTTATTCTACCCGTGCAAAGACCCTACAGTGGACATACGTCCCAAGTCCTTTTCTGACGCTTTACTTCGGAAGTACTCCCGAGATGTCAGTAATACCCGTGGCACCATTAGACAGTTTTACCTGTTTCGACAATACACACATACGTCGTCTTTTGAAAATATTCAGCAAACGACTTAGGGAGTCTGTGTAGTAAATGGTCTTGGTCTCAACACAACATCTTGGCAGCTGTGCTGGGTGTTTTTGAGTGAAAAATCCTTCGTGAGAATTATGGCCCGATCTAAGATAAGGAGGAATATTGTCGTCGAACGAGCCGTGTTCTATATCCCGACAAAGACGTAGCTAAGCACATCAAAATACAACGATTGCTCTGGCTGGGCCATGTCGGTCGAATTTATGAATAAACGCTCCAGCCCAAAAGCCTTTGGGTAACAAGGACAATGCAGAAGGGCAGGACCGAGACTCTGTTGGAAGGACCAAGTGGAAGATGACATGGAAATCCTAAGCACGACGAAATAAAGGACGCACGCCAAGACCTTAGAGCTGGGACATCATTTAGTAAGCAGGCCCAGGCTAACAACAGGTTGTATTGCCAGCTGAAGTAGGATAATTTCCAGCTCGTAAATGCTGGCGACTCTACGAGTAAGAGGCATGTACAATAGGTTGGAGTGAAATGAAAAAAAAGCATACTCGGAAATTTTAAAAAAAAATTGTGGTCGGAATATTACAAAAAACCAAACTAAAAAAAAAGAAATTTAAAAAAAAATTTAAATTTTTAAAGCTATTCAAATTTTTGGGAAAAAATCTAGGAAAAAAAATATAAAAAAATGTAAGCTGAGTTCAATTTGATTGGAAAAATTTAGGGAACAAAATGTTAAGCTGATTTAAATTTTATTGGAAAAATTAAAAAAAAATTTTAGAGCTGATTTCAAATTTTCTAGAAAAATGGAAAAAATTAAAAAAAAAATTATAGCTGAATTTTTTTTTTTTGTAAATTATTGCAAAAAAATTAAAAATTAGGGGAAGAAAAATTAAAAAAAATTGTGCAGATATATATATGTATAATAACAAATTAGGGGAAAAAAATTTCAAGCTGATTTAAATTTTATTGGAAAAATTAAAAAAAAATTTAGAGCTGATTTAAAATTTTCAGGAAATATGAAAAAAATTAAAACAAAAAAATTATAGCTGATTTTAAATTTTTGAAAGAAAAAAAAATTTAAAATTAGTGGAAGAAAAATTAAAAAAATTAGTGCTGATTTATATATTTATAATTTGTAATAACAACTTCAGCCAATGGACATTTAAAAAAAAAAACATTACAAAAAGTAAAACAACCCAAAAATAAAAAAAATAATCCTTAAACAAAAATTAAATTTAGAAAAACAATTTTAGAGCTAATTTCTGTTTTCTGGAAAAATTAAAAATTTTAAGAAAAAAAATCATAATAATTTGTCATAACAATAACAGCCAATGGAAATTTAAATAAAAATATTGGTCGGAAAATTACAAAAAGTAAAACAACCCAAAAATAAAAAAAAATAATCGTAAAATGAAAAATTAACCAATTTAGAAAAAAAAAATTTTAAAAAATGTTTAAAGCAGATTTATTTTTATATTTTAAGAGTTTCGGTCCAATAATCTATAATAACAAAAAAAATTGTTTCGAAAAATTAGAAAAAGTAAAACCACCCAATTGTAACTTAAAAATTAACCCAAAAACAAAAATAAATTTAGGAAAAAAAATGTAAAGAACATTTTTGAGCTGGTTTCAAATTTTACAGAAAAATGGAAAAATTTGGAAAAACATTTTTTAAAAAATTTTATTTGTTTTATTTTAAGAGTTTGGGGCTAATAATTTATAATAAATTTAGGAGAAAAAATTTAAAGAACATTTTAGAGCTGATTTGAAATGGAAAAATGGAAAAATCTTTTTTAAAAATTTTTATTTTAAGAGTTTGGGGCCATTAATTTATAATAAATTGAAAAACAATTTAGAAAAAAAAATGTAGACAATTTTAGAGCTGGTTTCAAATTTTACGGATAAATGGAGAAATTTAGGAAAAACATTTTTTAAAAAAATGGATTTTAAGAGTTTCGGGCCAATAACACTACTCAAAAAAATGAAAAAAATTTCATGTACTCCGGATGCGATATTTTTTTCTGTGTAGATAACCTTGACATGAGCTCGAAAAACGCAATAAAAAATTTTTTTTTCGTTTGGTTTTTGTTTTATTTTTTTTTTTTTTTTAAATTTTAAAAAAATTTGTTTGGTTAATTTGTTTCGTCCGGCATAACTCGGGAACCACTAGCCCGATTTAATTGAATTAAATTTTAAAAAATTTAAAATTACAATTCCCTTAATCTGTTCATATTTTGTTTTCCTATACAAGCAACAGTTTCCAAGTAAAAAATTAATATATAAAGGAAAAAACTTATTTTTTGCCTAAAGATTTAAATTTTTTTTTTTAAAAAAATCCATAAAAAATCCAAAATGAAAAAAAATGTCAAATCTTATTACTTTTACGTAAAGTCACATAACCTATGAGCAAAATGAGACAAAGATCATGAAAATCGATGCACGCGTTTCGCTTTTATTCGCAATTGAGTAAAGGTATGAATTTCAAAAATTTGCTCGACATATGCACAACTTTGTCTATGGTAAGGTTTTTTCTTTTTTATTACAAAAAAAATTAAAATTTGTTGGGTGACAAAAATATATGACTTTTTTTGATTTTTGAAATTCATACCTTTACTCAATTGCGAATAAAAGCGAAACGCGTGCATCGATTTTCATGATCTTTGTCTCATTTTGCTCATAGGTTATGTGACTTTACGTAAAGATTTGACATTTTTTTTCATTTTGGATTTTTTATGGATTTTTAAAAAAAAAAAAATTTAAATCTTTAGGCAAAAAATAAGTTTTTTCCTTTATATATTCATTTTTAACTTAAAAACTGTTGCTTGTATAGGAAAACAATATATGAACAGATTAAGGGAATTGTAATTTTAAATTTTTTAAAATTTAATTCAATGCGAAACAAATTAACCAAAAAATTTTTTTTAAAATTTAAAAAAAAAAAATAAAAAAAAAACCAAACGAAAAAAAAAAATTTTATTGCGTTTTTCGAGCTCATGTCAAGGTTATCTACACAGAAAAAATTATCGCATCCCGAGTACATTTTGACTGTTGACTAGTGTAATTTATAATAATAATAACAGGCAATGGTAATTTACATACAAAAAATTGTGTTCGGAAAATTACAAAAAGTGAAATAACACAAAAAAAAACTAAACTAACTTTTAAATCGAGCTACGAATGTGGCTCGATTATCCTCTTCTTTGCCTGAAATACATTTATTTGGCTACCGAACAAGCTTTCTGAAGACTTTATGTACATTGTGAACAAGTTGATTCATTAATTTTTGGGATTTTTTGTTCAAATCAACACAAAAATAGCAAAAACTTTACGCTCGTATTCATGAAAATATAAAAAAAACACATATTTTTCTTAACAATGATTTTTCACATTTTTATGAATATGGGGGTTAACATTTAATGGAAGAGGCGCGACCTCAGAAAATTAGAAAAAAAAATGTTCTTATTTGCCCCTAAATGTCGCTCCGAGAGTAAAAATTTCAAATTGCATTCGAGTATAACACACCCTTAATAAATAAAAACACATGATCATAACAAAAAACCAAACAACTTCCAAATAAAAAAAGAACATGTTTTCACTCCAACCTAATGCACAACTTTTCCAGAAAACTCAGTGGTCGTAGGGAAACGGCTTTATAACCCTGGGTCCCGATCGGTGGTTTTACAATAATTTAAAATTTTACTGATTCGGGAGAAGTTCCCTGTCACTTCCTCCATGGAATGTTAAGGGAAATTCGAGTAATTCTATATAAAGGAAATGTCTTCTATATAAAGGAAATGCCTTTAAGTTTCACCAAGTGCAACGAATAGGACAGAGCCCATAATAAAGAGGGACATCATTTCGACGGGTCATGATCTCCAGGAGCTGCTAATTTTCGCGCTGTTCAAGCTTTTCCAGAATCCGATAGACGGGTATGGCTACAATGACATGACGATTATCTAAATTTTGAAGGTATGACGGAGAATATGGAAAATATATGTAGTGGCTGGGACTCTTGATCAATGCAGTGATCATTATAATCACTCAATAAGGTCAACATCATCATACATTAAACTGGCCGTTCACTTTTGCCTTGAAATTCGAAGACGTTTTCGTCATAGCAGATGTGTCACTTGCAGTGTCACAGAAGATGCTTTTTGTTTTGGGGCATTTCTTTCACGGCACGCACCATCTAAAGTAACTAGTTTGAAATAATTTGGTTACGTTTTGCAGAAAAAGTCAATAAATTATGGCAAATCCAAGAGAAATGTTTTTTTTTTTTTTTTGAACATAATATTTTAAATTATTTGGAATTTCTTTGAACAAAACACACACACACATGGATGTATCAGTGTTTTGAACAAAGAGCATTAATTAATAAATGTTCGAAGTTGCGGGGAGCTGAATAGCTGAACAAAAATGCACTAAATTGCGCCTGAAAATGCAAACGCTCTCACACACACACACACAGCAGACTGCTAGACCAAAGGACGGACGTATTGCACGACCGTTCGTCAGATACAAGCGACTGTCAGCCCAACAGCCGTGGACGATATAAAGTGTGTGTGTTTTTTTTTTAAAATGTTTTGGTGTTACCGTTTCAATTTTCTTTATTTTCTCTGTCAAGATTTCTTTATTTATGGCGACGATTTTATCCGATATGTTCGCCTTGTTCTTTATCCAGTTGGGGTTTTGGTATTCCTGTCTAAATCAGAACAACGAAAAAAACTTTTTCCTCTACGCTCCGTTTTTTTTTTTGGTTTTTTCAAAATCGAAAACTATTTCTGTTCACAGAGTTTTTGAAAATAATTTTTTCCCGCTGCGATCTGATCTTTATGTTACACGACGCGTAGTCAAAAGAAAACTAACACTTTGTGCTTCTTGAAGATGTTCTGTGGCACGGCACGGCATGCCGGGCCTCTCTGTGTGTGTGTGTGTGTCGATTTGCCTTTTGGGATGTTTCAGTGAGCAGCTCTGGCTGATGGGGCTGTTCATTTTCGCTCCCATTTTTTTTTTGTTCTTGGTCGTGCTGTCTGCCGGCCGTTCTTCTCTGGCTTCTCTTTTGTGCAGGAATTCATCAGTTCGATTTTTTTTTTTTTTTTGTAAATATTCGTCGGTCGTTGGTACAGCGACGCAAGATTTCATTCGTTGTACTCTGCACTAGTTTCAGTGTTTGGCTTGTTGAGATTTTTCATGTTTTCAGTTCGGTATTGTAAATTTTGAAAAACGAAAATAGATTTGAATGTTGTTGTTGTTCTTATACAAATCTGCAACATTTTATCAATTTGCTCGAATTTCCACACACACACACACACAAAGCTCATAACTGATGAAGCGGTGGCGGGGGGAATTGAATTTGCATTTGAATCAGCCTCTCCATCTAATTCGCAATTGTCAATGCAATAAACGATCCCTTTCATCGTTCATCATTTGCAATTTGTCAATACTTGTTGTATAGAAATGAATATGTATTCGTCGTTAACCCTTTAAAGGTCTCGGGGCCCAATTGATCTGCCAGACAGATGTGGTCAAGCGAATTGGGCAAATGCCAAAACGGCAAGGCGATTGGGTTGGAGAGAATTTCACAGCCAGATCGCAGGTCAGTTTTTCTGTACGATCTCAGTCGGGTGAGGGGGGTGCGTAGCACAGTGCAATCATTTTGGGCGCTAACAACAAATTTGTTAAGGTTCTTAAAAATTGTGAATGAAAAAATATAATGTAAAGAAAAAAAAACAATCAGTGAGACGTAGCGCTGTTGATTCGTCGGAATCGATTTTTAACGGCGTAATTAGAACTTTTGATCTGGATAACATTTTTAATTTCTGCAAATAAGCGAATGCACAAAAAAACCAATTCAGAGGTATTACAATTTAAAATCGGACAATCGGAATATTTATTCGATTTATTGAGAATTTTTTTTACAAACGTAGAGGGGATGCCCCCTATAAATGCAAAGCACATTGTCCTTGAATTTGAAAATGTCATAGCTGGCAGGAAAACACTTTTAGGAACAGTTCGGCTGAAAGGCGAATGTACACCAAACCGATCTGGGTCTGGGTTGCATTGCATCTCTCTCCATTTTGGTCGTTTCCAACAATAGGTGTTATTTTAAATCACCCGGTATTTGGGTAGCTGTCACTTTTGAAGCTTTTACTCAATGACATTTGACAAGTAGACACTACGCCTTTAGTAGAAATGGAACGATACACGCATCGACAACGCATTGAAATTATTAAAATTCACTACCAAAAATTGTGAAAATCTTGCAGTCGGCTCCTGTTATCTCTCGAAGAGGTGATCACAATTGGCCACCGAGATCTTGTGATTAAACACCTTGCGACTTCTTCCTTTGGGGCCACGTGAAAGATAAGGTCAGAACGCCAACAGACCAGCGTCGATTCAAAATCCCTTAAGATAGAATTCCAGATAGAAATTGGTCAGACTATCGAGGACATAGGGCAGAATCTTTGCCTTTTGGTTTTGGGCAGTTTCATGAAAAGGATATGATCCTGTAGGCGTGATTGTGGTGGCCATTTGGTTGATGTTGTTCTTCATTACCAATGGCATAACTTTCTCTTTGTTATGAAATAAACATCCCATCATTTATCTCGAAATGAATACCAAAATAAAACCTCTTGATGGAAAACCCAAGGGAAAAAACGTATCAAATTGCGCCTTAACATTTAAATTTTTTTAAAATTGTTAGAAATGATTCGATGGTATATTTTTCATTTGAAATGGGTTTTATATAAAAATCAGAATCGCACTTGCGAGTTTATTTCTTAGGACGGCAGAATAACCATATTAAAAACCATATATTAAAAATGTTCAGTCAATTAAATATTTTTTTGGGAGACGTTTTTCACAATTGTTTTTTTTTTTAATGGGAGTTATTGGAATGTCTTTGACACGGGTTCCAGATTGCGGTCATTCAGCTCATCTAATAAAAGTATTTTTTGGATAAATTGACTTCTGTCGGACCCAACTAAAATAACAAAATTATGCAATTCTCTTCGAAATGATCGCAAAATTACGAAAATGAAATGGGGGCCTGACATCGTACAAATTCGCAGGCCCACTTTTTTTTTGACAATATGGTACTCAAATAAAAATTAAAGTTTTATTATAATTTTCTTAGTGGGTCCGATAAAAGTCGCCCCCAATTTCATTTTTGTAATTTTGGGGTCATTACAAAGAGAATTGCATTTGGAGGTAGGCCAGTAAAAAGTCATTTTAGCCAAATAAAAAATCCTTTTTTTTAGATGAGCTCAAGGACAGAAATATATTTTCTATGGGTCTCATAATAACCAATATTGAGCTATTTTTTACTACAAATTTCCCAGAATTGTAGAGCATTTTATCAGTTTACAAAATGGAACACAATAATTTTATACATAGAATGCAGTTTTTCCATTTGTTAATAAAAAAATGCATAGCTATTTTGGAACAAATTTCAAATTTGCAATAAATTTAAATTAAAAAAAAAGTAACAAATCATACATACTCACTGATTTCGATTTTGCTAAATCATCGTGTCGATATAAACGGGTCTATCTTTCAGACGTAATGAAAAAATTACGTTTCCTTAGGATCTCCTGGAAAAATACAAAAAAAAAATATTTTTTTTAATTAAATACTTTAGGACTTTTTTTAAACAAGTTTAAGAATTCTTGGTTAAGAATTTTTAATAAAAAAAAATTTTTTTTGGATTATATTTTTTCGAAGTGTAAAAAGAAAAAAATAAAAAAAAAAAATTTTATAATAATAATCACATTAAAATTCCATAAAATAATAAAAAAAAAGAATTTTCTCTGCAAAATTCCAAAAAAAAATTAAAATAAAATATATAAAAATTATTATTTTTGTCGAAATTCAAAATCAGAAAAATATAAATAATTAATGTAAATATAATTATAAAAAAAATAATATGTTTTCCGGAAACAAACAACTTTTTCAGTATTTAAATCTGTATTGCTCACAGAAGGTGGCATTGAATAATCGAAAGAAAGAAAGAGAAAGAATCAGTCTTGCCAACAAATATAAGGTCTAGAAATCTCAGATTAGCATTGGGAATGTTGTTTATTTGAAAAATACCCAAATCAGACATATTTTCAAGCAATTGATCAACCCCAAGATTATTGGATGAAGGAAGGAATGATTTCGATTCTAGGGAAAAGTTACAACATCAGGTTGAAATCTCCCAAGACAACCACAGAGTCGGAAGATCCCAAATATAATAATTTAAAAAAAAAAAAAAAAAAAAAAAAAAAAATTAATATAAAAAAAAATTGTATAAATTAAATTTTTTCGAAATTCAAAATCAAAAAAAGGTATAAAAGAAAATAATTTAATAAAAAAAAATTTAATATAAAAAAAAATTTGTATGCAAAATTACACACGCAAAAGTTAACATTTTTTTTTTTTTGTATTACATTTTTTCGAAATTCAAAATTAGAAAACAGTAAATAATTTAAAAAAAATATAATACACATTTTTTTTATAAACTAAATTTTTTCGAAATTCAAAATCAGAAAAATGCAAAAAAAAAATATATATATTACATTTTGTCGAAATTCAAAATTAGAAAACGGTAAATAATTTAATAAAAAAAATATAATATAATTTTTTTTTTATAAATTACATTTTTTAATTTAATAACAAAAATTTGTATCCAAAATTACACACAAAAAATTTAATATATTTTTTTTTGTGGACTACATTTTTTCGAAATTCAAAAGTAAATAATTTAAAAAAAAAATATAATGTAAATTTTTTTTATAAATTAAATGTTTTTGAAATTCAAAATCAGAAAAATTTATATATATGTTGTATGAATTAAAATTTGTTGAAATGTTTGTATCAATTATATTTTTCCGAAATTCAAAATTAGAAAACGGTAAATAATTTAATAAAAAAAATATAATATACATTTTTTTTATAAATTAAATTTTTTAAATTTAATAACAAAAATTTGTATGCAAAATTACATACAAAAAATTTAACATAATCTTTTGGATAACATTTTTTCGAAATTCAAAATTAGAAAACGGTAAATAATTTAATAAAAAAATACAATATACATTTTTTTTTATAAATTACATTTTTTTATTTTTATTTATTTCCAATCGATCGAGAGATATTAAGCAAATTATATAAGCAATATATTTTTAAGAATAACAGGTTGATTTTACTTCAATAAGTAAAATCACTTATATTTAAAATTCTATTTAGTTCTATGTAATAAATAATTTAATCTAGCTTTCATATTCTAACGTTTTTTTTTTATAAATTACATTTTTTTATTTAATAACAAAAATTTGAATGCAAAATTGCACACAAAAAATTAAATTATTTTTTTTTTGATTACATTTTTTCGAAATTCAAAATTAGGAAACGGTAAATAATTTAAAAAAAATATATAATATACATTTTTTTTATAAATTAAATTTTTTCGAAATTCAAAATTAGAAAAATGTAAAAAAGAATTTCATAAAAAAATATAATATACATTTTTTTTATTATAAATTTAATTTTTTTAATTTAATAACAAAAATTTGAATGCAAAATTGCACACAAAAAATTTAATTTATTTTTTTGGATTACATTTTTTCGAAGTTCAAAATTAGAAAACGGTAAATAATTTAATATAAAAAAAAAATACACAAAAAAAATATAATCAAATTTTTTTTTTATAAATTAAATTTTTTCGAAATTCAAAAATCAGAAAAATTTAAAAAAAAATTATATAAAAAATAAATAATTCCACTATGGAATAGAAAAATTATTAAATTATTTCATTCAAGAACCTGTCAACTTGGAAATATTTTTAAAATATATCCAACCGTCGCAGGCCAAAATAATCCCTTAGTCATTGTCAACGATCGAGTTCTTACAGAACTCAAGAATATTTACCAGACCAAAGGTTGTTGACTATTAGTTGACTATTTAATTTCCCACATATTAATTGTCCAGGTCAAGAGGTCCTACACCTAGAAGGACCTGCAATGCATCCGTCGATACCGTCCTACTGCATACTGACATGCGACTCTGGCCAGATGATTGGAATTATGTTCAGCTTTACTTGAACTTTACATCCACTATCGTCCGGACACCGTCATGGGGAAATTTTCCATTTACACCCACGTATCTCAAAACTCCACATACATTGTCCAACCGCCCACGTAACAGATTGAAAATTGCATTTTGCACTTGTGTATTTGTGCTCCAACGAAAATATTCAGCAGAACTTTTGGACCACACGTCATATCGAATATGTTCGCATATTTATTGTAATAAAAATGTCAGCAGCGACATCTTTTGATGAAATCATCACACAATCATTAATATCGGTGACAGTCTCGAAAATATATTTCGCTAATAATGCACGTGTGTGTGTGTGTGTGTCCCAATTTCTCCCGAGCCAAACGGAGACGGGTGGGATGACACAAGCACAATTCAAGCTACCAAAAATAGCATCTCCCGATGGGGTTAAACGAGCGTTCTTAGATGGCCATTAGTGGGTTAAATGCGAACCGAACCGAGCAGAACGCAACAATTGTGCGTTTTGCATTTTTTGTTATTAATAATTCTGTTGACATTATTCGGCGGTGTTGGTGGAATTGGCTGCCGTGACTGGTGGGAACCGGATGCATTTGTTCTACTTCAGCTCACAATGCTCCTCACCACATCTATGTTGGATGTGCTGTGTGTGTTGGTGTTGGGTGCTGGGTGCTGGGGGGGTGGGGAATGGGAATCTTTTTATAGCTCCGTTGATTTGAGATTTGTTGTATCTGGACCTGTTTTCATTATTTTTCTTGTTTGGTTTCGAACACAAAAGATGTTTTATTGACAAAAGTTTGCTTATTTTTGTTTAGCTCCAAATGTGTGAGTATGCGATAGGTGTAGTCCCTGTGGTTATCGGCGGGACTGTATAAATATGTCACAGTTTTGTTCGGCAAAATGTCACGTCTCTTAGATTACAAATGGCCATAAATCATGGGCAACAATAAAGGGATACGAACGAGTACATGTGCGTAGTCAGTCATCGATTGTACGCATTTATTTATGGATTTCCACATTGGACTAATGTGAAAACCGTTTTGTCTGGGCCTTCAATAACAATTGGAATCCAATTTCTGGGGAATTTATTGAATATTGAAATTGTGAAAATGTGAATATTATGATTATGTGGCATCGTATTCGGATGGCGTGATAAATGCCAGCATATTCGTTGGAGAGCTTGGGCGGATAATCTCAATACGCTTCAATAGCACGGCTTTGTGCAATTGTACTCTCAGCCAACATGTCGTAGAGGCCAAAAGGTGTCTGTCATCCAAGGAGTCACTTGAATCTAAAGGTGGCTTTCGCCTGTGGTGTGGCAAATGGGGCAACGCGATTCGTTTCACGTACAACACGACGAAACATCGAATAATAAGAAAAAAGTCAAACTTTTTCTTAAACTTTTTTAACTTTTGCTTTCAAAAGGAAACGTCAAGAAAAACTGTTTTTCTACCCCTCTTGCTCCCCCTTCGTCTACAAACGTCGAAATTGTGTAAATTGTGTAAATCGGGTCTCACGAAATGAAAATTGGAGGGAAATTTGACCTTTTTAATTGAAAATTTCGAAATAAGGCGCGATGACTTTTGCTTGATTTTAAAATTATGATTTTCCATTTTTCTTTTTAATTGAAAATTTCAACAACAACAAAAAAATAGTTTTTCTGACATTAGACCCGAGTTACACGATGACTTTTTGCTTGATTTTCAATTTTACTTTTTAATTGAAAATTTCAATAACAAAAAAATAGTTTTTCTGACATTAAACCCGATTTTACGATGACTTTTTGCTTGATTTTAAAATCATGATTTTCCATTTTTCTTTTTAATTGAAAATTTCAACAACAACAAAAAAATAGTTTTTCTGACATTAGACCCGATTTACACGATGACTTTTTGCTTGATTTTAAAATTATGATTTTCAATTTTACTTTTTAATTGAAAATTTCAACAACAACAAAAAAATAGTTTTTCTGACATTAGACCCGAGTTACACGATGACTTTTTGCTTGATTTTAAAATTATGATTTTCAATTTTACTTTTTGAAGTTTGACTTCACACATTTTCGACAATTTTACGAATCAACAAGATTTACGTATAAAAGTCAAACAAAAAAACAAAACTCAACGTATCGATGGCTTAATGTAGAAAAGGGCGTAACTCGCATTTTCGCAACTTTACAGGAGATGATAAAAACTTTATAACATTTGAAAAACTTGAGACATAACAAAATTTTAAAGGCAATTTTAAATAAAAATGCACAACAAATTTAATTCTGAAAGTAATTTATTTTTTTTTTTGGATTTTAGTGGAATGGAAATCGGGGAGAAATTTAACTTCTTATTTGAAAATTTCAAAAAAAAAAAAATTTACATTGGCAATTTTATTGATTATACAGGGTAATCAATAAAATTGGCAATGTCAGATTTTTTTGTTGTTGTTGAAATTTTCAATTAAAAAGTCAAATTTCTCCCCGATTTCCATCTGGAGACTGTTTTGCTACCCTTCTTTCATCTCTACTCCCCAACACCCGTTAAACGTATTTCGTGTTCAACCTGGCCGGACTTAACCGTTTCGGGACGACAGGGATGTTTTTATCCCAGACAAATTTGAAAAATCATATCTCTGAAAATTCTCACACGATTTGGTTGAAAACCGTCCCAAATCATTATTTATATTCTTCTCTACAAAAAATTTAATACAGCTGTGAATATAACACATGAAGCTTATGTCAAAAGTCATAAATCAGTTCGCGCGGTTTGAGTTGCTAATAAGACCATCGACAAAAGCTCAAAAAACAAGTGTTTTAATTGTGGAAAAAAGTGTCATTTAGTAAAGTTTTACTCAAACAGTTGTTATTTCATAGAAAATATAATCGAAAACCAATAAAAAGATATTTTTCTGAATTTGCGGCTAAGGTAAGTTTCGTGGGATAAAATCATCCCAAAACTGTTTATTTGTGGGACGTTAACATCCCAACCGGAAAAGAAAGTCGCACAAATCAGCTTTGCATTGCCTGCAACTTGGCGTTTTGTAAAAAATGTTTCACACCTTGCCATAGAAACTAATTAAAATAATTTTATGCTACAATAAATATTATAAAATAATAAAATAAATTGAAATAAAGTAAAATATATTCTGATTTTATTATTAAAATTTTGCTTTTCAGGTGTGTTTGGGATGTTTTTGTCCCAGGACGATATCTCCTTTTCGGAACGTCCTAAAAATATATTATGAAATTACTTTTCTTAAAACAACATTAGGAGACTATATCTAAACTCTTTCTTTTTAAGATTGATGGCCACAAAAGTTCTCGTCCGAAACGGTTAAATTGGGACTTACAGGATGTTTGCACTATTTGGTTTGAGATCCTAATGTCCACTGGCCGAAGTCTCATCGACAAAACTAAATGAAAGAGCATAAGAATATGTGTGAGGTAGCAGTTGCACAATTGTCCAAAGAAGTGGCCATAAGGGTGATGACTTTTACACAAACTCGTTTCCCTCTATCATATTTTGATGAGTTTTTATTTAAGATTAGATAAAAAAAAACCTCAAGCACAAAATGATTTTTAAAATTTTTATTTATCAGCATATTCAAAGTGGTTGGTGCATTATCTTTTTCAATATTTAAATAGAGTAAACTTTATTGTAGCACAAGTTCATTCATTCGTGCAACAGTAAATAATTTAAAAAAAAAAAAAAAATCTAAAAGTCATCAAAGTTCATATTCGTGTAAGCTAAAGTTTGCTTTACACACTAAACAACTTAACACGCGTCTGGGGTTTCTTTCTGAATTTTGGTTTATCATTTTAGAGACGGAACTTTTTTCTAATAGAAAAACAACAAATAATTGCCTATTACTTCGTTTGGTTTTTCTCGACAGTCTATTTCTTTGCAAAGAGAATCTTTCAAGCATGTGTCGGCATTGGTCCCATCCAATCATCGGCACTCCATCAGAACTTATGATTGCACCCAACCCGAAAAGTTAAAATCAAAATATTAAATGTTCTGCTTGAGGAAACTACCGCACACACACACACACACAGTTACATACACAGTGTTAACACACACAGATTTATTGAGGCTTCCGCAATACATTCGCCATTAAGGAGCGATAAATATTGTGGCGCCCTCACAATAGGCGTTACGAGACGGAAATTACAGCATTAGTGTAGAAGATTAAGTTAAGTAAAACTAATTTGCATTTGCATTTCCCATGGGGAAATAAAATATTTATTAGATAGCTCTGTGATCATCGCCCAATGTACACATCGGGCAATGCAAGGTTTCCCTGGTCTTGCCATAACACTGCGAAAAGGAAAGCTAGAGGTAGGTAGTTTAGGGTTATCCATTTCGTGGTATCAAAAGTATTGGGCAGGAATTCGACATCTGTCAAACTAAGTTGTTAAACCAATTTTTTTTCTTTTCAGTTGGTAGTCTGACATTGACGAAAACCGATCGCTTAACTATCAAACAACGCGTAAAAATTATTAAAACCTACTTCCAAAATGGTAATTCTGGCACAGTCACATATCGTGCTTTAAGAGGAGATTATGGTTTATGATTACGAAGCACATTTCTCACTCGGTGGGTATGTTAATAAACAAAATTGTCGTATTTGGGGTTCTGAGAATTCTCAAGTAATTGAAGAAAGGCCATTACATCCACAAAAAGTCACGGTTTGGTGCGGTCTTTGGTCCGAAGGTGTGATTCGACTTTACTTCTTCGAAAACGACGAGGGAACGACTGTCACCGTCAATTCGAAGCGTTATGGTCGTATGATAACCGATTTCTTGGTGAATATGTGGTTTCAACAAGACCAGGTGCCACATGCCACACAACTCTAGCGAACATGGCTTTATTGCATGAGACATTCCCTGGCCGCGTAATCTCTCTTTGTGGCGACATTAACTGGCCACCAAGATCATGCGATTTGACACCATTCGTCTTTTTTTTTTGTGGGGCTACGCGAATGACCGGGTTTATGCAGATAAACCTTTAACTCTTGAACACTTAAGAACCAACATTCGTCAAGTTATGACTGAGATACTGCCCAATATGTGCCAAAAAGTGATGCAAAATTACCTCAAAAGAATCAATGCTTGCAACACTTTGCGTGGTGGTCATTTAAATGTTGTAGTGTTGCACACATAACGTTCAACGTTCAAACTTTATAATAAAAATTAAATATCAGGAAAAAAATGTTTTATTTACGCGTTTACTGTTGAAATCGCAAAATGGATAACCCATTTTTTATTTAGATTTATAATTTATAATCTCTACAATTTCTCAATTACTTCTTTGATAGAAGTTTATTGAAATAACCACATGCAAATCTGCGTTGATAAAGCCAACGGGAACAACTTCAATCGCCCAAAATCGCCCATTTTAATGATCGAACACATGTAGTCACTAAATTAGGCAACGGTTTTTGCAATTTCAAAAATAAACCAAATATAATAATAGAAATAACCACTTGTCTGGCGCAATGCCTCACAATTCCCGGACAAGCACACAGCCAGCAAGACCCAATAAAATAATCCGACACCAAAATCGAAATTGTAAACGCTCAATGTACACATTTCTCTAGAATCTGAGAAAAGACCGAAAATATTTTTAGTATAAATATGAGCAAATGAACAACAATTGTTGTTTGTAGGGAAACTAATAAAAAAAACAAAAAAAAAAAGGAAAAACCGCAAATATAAGTCAAATCGCAAACGATGACGAAATATTCGGTTTGTCGGTAGATAGGGACTGCAGCATGCGGTACCTCATTAAGAGCCACAATGAGAATGCTTTGATAATACGGGGCCAAAAAAGAAAATATTTTATTTTTGTAATGAATGACCATTAGGGTGGAGTGAAATTCAAAAAAAAAAGTTAACCTCGGAAAGAGATGTAGTCTGGGGTCCTAATGAGGGGAAAAATAAAGCAAAATTTTTTAAAAAATTTTAGGGGTCGCGCCACTCCCTCGAAATTTGGAAATTATCGCTATTTTGACGTTGATTTTAGAAAAATCCTAAAAACAATGAAATAAGGGCATGAAAAAATTTAAAAAAAATTTTCTCATTGTTCAAAAATTTCAAAAACTAAAATAAGTCAAATCGTCCCTTCTTCAGAAAATTGACTGAACAATGGAATCGCCACCAAAGCTACAAATATTTGTCGATTATCCTCATATTTGCCACAAATACTTTTGTTTGGGCACTGAACAAGCTCAAACTTTTAAATTTCGAATAAGTTAAGTCGTTAATTTTTAGGATTTTTCTAAAATCAACGCCAAAATAGCGATAATTTCCAAATTTCGAGGGAGTGGCGCGACCCCTAAAATTTTTTAAATTTTTTTTCTTTATTTTTCCCCTCATTAGGACCCCAGACTACATCTCTTTCCGAGGTTAACTTTTTCAAATTAAAAAAAAAACATGTTTTCACTCCACCCTAATGACCATGCCTAATGCTCCACTGTGTAGAAAAATGGGGGACATCTTTTTCTACGCTTGGAGGTTTTTTGACAAAAAACATTTATAGAAATATCAGAAAAAAAGTTCGGAAAAAAAATTTTTTAAAAAAAAAATTTAAAAAAAAAAATCTGAAAACAAATTTGAAAAAAAAAATGTTGACAAAAAAATTTATAGAAATATTAGAAAAAAAGTTCAGAAAACAAAATTTGGAAAAAAAATGTATAGAAATATTAGAAAATAAATTTGGAAAAACAAAATTTTGACAAAAAAAAAATGTATAGAAATATTAGAAAAAAAGTTCGGAAAAACAAAATTTTGTAGAAAAAAATGTTAAATTTTGACAACAAAAATTTGTTTAGAAAATGCCACCCAAAAAAAGTTGCACAAGAGTCCAATGGTACATAATTTGTATTTCTTAGAAAAGCAATTATTTTTGTTGCTCATATAATCAGCAAAAACAAATTTTCAAATACTGTGCACTCTCTCCTTGCGGACACCTCTCATAAACGGACAACATTCTCAGTGCCTTCGGTGGTAGTGCCTTCGGTGTCTAGCGTTCAGGACAAGACCAACAAACACTTTTCCAATAACCAGGTTTTGTGTACCCGTTTGTACCCATTTTCCTACATCCCACTCTTTCTGATTAAGTTTCCATAGTTTTTTCCACTTGTGTACCCCATCTCACTCTTAATAATTACTTCGGTACTTTATAGCTCATCCTAGCCCTTTTAATACCCTTTTCTTTATTCCCTTTTTATGCCTCTTACCTTTTGCTGACACATTTTGTTATCCCATATTCCGAAATGAGTCATTTCTGTACCCGCTTTGGAAAATGGGACAAAAAGGAATAAAGAAAATGATTATCGGACTTAATTATGTTCGCTCGTATTTTTCCATTTTGATCGTTGTACCCTTTTTGTTTCTTTTTACCCTTTCCACCCCTTTTTTTAGCCCAAAATGTGTTACTCACTCCTTTTAACTGAAAATGGTTATCACAGTTGGACATTATGTTGTCTCATATGGTCCTCTCTCTGCGAGTATTTTAGTTTATTCCCGCTTTTTTTTTCGTTAGTAGGTTTGAGTTCTTTCCTATCACCATTTCCAGATTTCCTATCTGATTAATGTTTTTACAACATTTCTATATTTCATGTTCCCGCATTTCCAATTTTAATTTAAGATATTTCCAAAACATTTGCCAGGCCTAGCACAATTCTATCCGACGATTGTAGGGTACCTGAAATATCGGTAAATCTAATTGTGCTCGTATATCGACAAAACTACAAGAGTGCACGCACTCGTATACAATTCGAATACAAAACTAAACAACTGCAAGCACACAAACGATTTTGCAAGTCAAAAATCAAAACAACAAACACATGTTGAAAGTTGGCCAAACAATATTGCCAAATGACGGAAAATGAAAACGAAATGAAAAATACAGAACAGAAGAAAAAACTGATGAAAATCACAAAGAATATTTTTGTATCTTTGGTCACTCATACGCCACGACAACCCATGTGGCCCTAGCAGCGATGCAATGTTTTGTGGCCACAAGCATGAGCACAGTGGTTCGAACCGAAAACCACAATTTTCTTTTTGTATTCTGGGTAACTATGACTGAGAGATTAAATTTGATTTACAAAATTTCTCAGCTGGGAGGGACTCTAAGAACACATCTAAGCTCTATCCATCTGGGGAGAAACACGACGGCCGCTATCCGAAACGAGGGGGGTCTGAAATATGGTTGTAGTTGTAGTTATAGTTATAGTTATAGTTATAGTTATAGTTATAGTTATAGTTATAGTTATAGTTATAGTTATAGTTATAGTTATAGTTATAGTTATAGTTATAGTTATAGTTATAGTTATAGTTATAGTTATAGTTATAGTTATAGTTATAGTTATAGTTATAGTTATAGTTATAGTTATAGTTATAGTTATAGTTATAGTTATAGTTATAGTTATAGTTATAGTTATAGTTATAGTTATAGTTATAGTTATAGTTATAGTTATAGTTATAGTTATAGTTATAGTTATAGTTATAGTTATAGTTATAGTTATAGTTATAGTTATAGTTATAGTTATAGTTATAGTTATAGTTATAGTTATAGTTATAGTTATAGTTATAGTTATAGTTATAGTTATAGTTATAGTTATAGTTATAGTTATAGTTATAGTTATAGTTATAGTTATAGTTATAGTTATAGTTATAGTTATAGTTATAGTTATAGTTATAGTTATAGTTATAGTTATAGTTATAGTTATAGTTATAGTTATAGTTATAGTTATAGTTATAGTTATAGTTATAGTTATAGTTATAGTTATAGTTATAGTTATAGTTATAGTTATAGTTATAGTTATAGTTATAGTTATAGTTATAGTTATAGTTATAGTTATAGTTGTAGTTGTAGTTGTAGTTGTAGTTGTAGTTGTAGTTGTAGTTGTAGTTGTCGTTGTAGTTGTAGTTAGTTGTAGTTGTAGTTGTAGTTGTAGTTGTAGTTGTAGTTGTAGTTGTAGTTGTAGTTGTAGTTGTAGTTGTAGTTGTAGTTGTAGTTGTAGTTGTCGATGTAGTTGTAGTTGTAGTTGTAGTTGTAGTTGTAGTTGTAGTTGTAGTTGTAGTTGTCGTTGTAGTTGTAGTTGTAGTTGTAGTTGTAGTTGTAGTTGTAGTTGTAGTTGTCGCTGTCGTTGTAGTTGTAGTTGTAGTTGTAGTTGTAGTTGTAGTTGTAGTTGTAGTTGTAGTTGTAGTTGTAGTTGTAGTTGTAGTTGTAGTTGTAGTTGTAGTTGTAGTTGTAGTTGTAGTTGTAGTTGTAGTTGTAGTTGTAGTTGTAGTTGTAGTTGTAGTTGTAGTTGTAGTTGTAGTTGTAGTTGTAGTTGTAGTTGTAGTTGTAGTTGTAGTTGTAGTTGTAGTTGTAGTTGTAGTTGTAGTTGTAGTTGTAGTTGTAGTTGTAGTTGTAGTTGTAGTTGTAGTTGTAGTTGTAGTTGTAGTTGTAGTTGTAGTTGTAGTTGTAGTTGTAGTTGTAGTTGTAGTTGTAGTTGTAGTTGTAGTTGTAGTTGTAGTTGTAGTTGTAGTTGTAGTTGTAGTTGTAGTTGTAGTTGTAGTTGTAGTTGTAGTTGTAGTTGTAGTTGTAGTTGTAGTTGTAGTTGTAGTTGTAGTTGTAGTTGTAGTTGTAGTTGTAGTTGTAGTTGTAGTTGTAGTTGTAGTTGTAGTTGTAGTTGTAGTTGTAGTTGTAGTTGTAGTTGTAGTTGTAGTTGTAGTTGTAGTTGTAGTTGTAGTTGTAGTTGTAGTTGTAGTTGTAGTTGTAGTTGTAGTTGTAGTTGTAGTTGTAGTTGTAGTTGTAGTTGTAGTTGTAGTTGTAGTTGTAGTTGTAGTTGTAGTTGTAGTTGTAGTTGTAGTTGTAGTTGTAGTTGTAGTTGTAGTTGTAGTTGTAGTTGTAGTTGTAGTTGTAGTTGTAGTTGTAGTTGTAGTTGTTGTTGTAGTTGTCTACCACACTCGTTTCGATATATTATTCCCTTGCTGAAAAATTGGAAAGTCATTTTCTGAAGCCAATTTCTCCCAAACTATTTGTTCAATCTAAAACATGACAACATCGTCTAGTTAAGATTTAGATTCGCTAAAAACAAGCAAAATTTCAGCGCAATCTATTTTCAAAAATTATCTCTCTTAACCTATTTGTGTTTTTTTTTTTGTCGAATTTTTAAATCTTTTACTTTCTCTTGTATTGTGCTTTCAAAATGTTTTAATTTTAAACAAATATTATTTCTATAGCAATAGCAATTACAGATTAATGGCCGGAAAATACATTTGAGAGCGCACCATAAGATTCACAATAAATCCTGTGAAAACGAACGCATAATTTGCCATAATGTGAATCACCTGTTATTCGTATCAGCACCACTGTGTCACATTTATGCGTGACATGCACACTCTATGTGTGCGTTTTTGTAGGAGAGTGTGTTCGTGCTTACGGGCGTGTAGTAAATCGAAAGGTGGCCCTTTACTAATGCGGACATGTCAGAAATTTGAATTAATATTTATTTTCACTGCAGACCACAACACCGCATATTATTTATGCATCGGCAAAAGTATCTGTGATAATGCTGACGATGGCAATAGCGACAGATTATGCAATCCAAATAAGACGAACAAACAAATGAAACGATCAAACTGCATCACACAAACCGAAATTCATTCGCACCAACGATCCACACACACACACACCCACATCACCCCGACCAGTTAATAAAAAAAAACAAGAAGAAAACACAACAAATGGATGGAAAACGAATACGCATAGGTCGATGAAAAATCACTGCTGCACAGTATTCGTAAAGCGATTGATTCTTTACTTTTGAAGAAAAGTAGAAGGTCTATGATATTAAACTATTGGCGAACCAGCCCTGAGCTCTAAACATAAACGTTGTAAAGCTCTTTAGAATACAACGATTGCTCTGGAGGGGTCATGCCGGCCGATTGAATGAGTTTTCCGTATTTAAAGCACAAGTTGGTCAATACAAAGCATTTTCAAAGTCGTTGAGTCATCATTTCAGAAGAAAAATGTTCGAGCTTTAATTGTAACAACTGAATTCTTGTTTGCAAACATCTGGCAATTCGTTACTTTGTGTATCGATCATTTGTATGATTTGTTACAATGGTTTCACATTCATAACTTTGAAACGACAAGAGTAAAATTAACAATTATTGTTATCAGTTTTCCAGCTGTACAACTGCTTCATTGGTTTTTAGACTTTCATGAAATTTTTAAATTTTGTGAAATGTCTTCTACGAATCTGAGGCTACTAAGTTTTGAAGACCATAACTTTAAAAAGCGAACCGTAAAACGATATTTTGTTTTGAATTAAATTACCGCATCATTAGTTGTAGGTGACAGCTCAACGAGCAAAAAAAAAATTACAAAACTTATGTTTTTCATGAGTTCAATTAAAAGCTCCAAAATTTTTCTTTGGAAATGATGACTCAACGACTTTGACCCAAATGCTTTGTCTTGACCAACTTGTGCTTAAAATACGAAAAACTCAGAATTTTTCGCCAAAAAAAACGTGTTTCCAAAAAATCTGGAAAAAAAATTCAAAATCCAAAAAAAGGATTAGACCCTATGGAATTAAAAAAAAATAAATTTTTGAACACCCCAGTGTTGATATTCGCCGTTTAACCAGGGCAAGTGCAGGGAATGTGATTTATGAATTCCTTTTCCTGTTCAATTAATTTTCAGTCCGAATATCCCATTAATCAGTTTTTCAACGAGGCCTCCTCTTGCAAAAGGCCTTCTTTGTGGCCACCCATTCCCTTCTTTCGTCCGCTGAATAAGGCATCACAAGAATGAGCATACAGTGACAGAGGGAGAGAGAGAGAGAGGGAGAGTGCTGAAGGAATGTTTGGCGGCTAACCCGAAACGCAAAAAGTACCGCATCTCAGCTCGCCACAATTCTCCTCTCTCTCTCTCTCTCTTGTTGAGTGATTTTCGCAGATCGACAAATTTTTTTTGTTTCGCATTCCCCCCAATTGTGTCGAGTGTTGCCAATTTGTGTTCTCTCACCTCAGTCAATTTCGAAAAACCGGCAAACGTACAACATCGACAGACAGCAAACACCGAATACAATTTTCAAAATATAGAACAACAAGGGAGCGAAGAAAAACCAACAACAATAAGCTTAAAAAACAGGAAACACAGATACACACAATAAATAGTGCGGCTGCAGCCGCAAAACTATGAAAATATTGTGAAATTTGGAACACAATTTTATTTTTTCATCGCAAAATATCTCTGCTTCAACAGAAAAGTAAGTATTTTCCTCAAAACAAAATGTGAAACAATAAAAAAATTATATAAAAACAAAGTGTCACATATTCTTTTTTAGGACAGACACACAGCAAAGGAAAAATGGCAATTATTTTAGTACACTTGCGCCGTCTGATACTTTTGATTAGCATCGTTTATCTGAGTGGCGCCTTCGTGCGGAAGCTGTTGACCGATTCACGGCACGCCTACCTGCTGCACATGAACGGCGGCAAATCGTTGTGGGCGAAGCATTTGCACTTCCAGTGGTGGTGCTACATCTACACGTGCTATGCGTACATTGTGCTCGTGAATTATGTGAACATGAGGCGCTACACAACGATGCTGGAATTCTTTCTCACTTGAGCTGGAGGCGGCGCGATGCTGGATGAGATTATCATCCAACACGGACAAAGTGTCGGAAACAGAAATTGAAAAACTAATGCTGTGCAATAAAAATGATCGCAATAAAAAAGAATGTGCATTGTTTCTGTCGCTATTGTTGGGGCTGGTTGTTGTTGTTGTCGTTGTCTTGTATTCTGTTCGGTTCGGTGTTCTCGTGCTATTTTCGTCGTTAGATTTATGAGTGAGGGTACACGGACGGATTTGTTGAAGTAAATCATAACGTAGAGAAAAATGTTGTTGTCGTCGTCGTCGTCGTCATCGCTGCACATTAAAGTGAATTTAGCTTTTGCGATATGTACGAGGTGTGGCCAATAATTTGCATCAGGGGAAATACCTATGGGGGCAATAGTGGCTACAGAGGAGCGGTGCCGGCTGTCAAAGCGATAGCCCACACCCATCTGTTTATGACAACTACAGATGTTGAAGGGAATAAGTTAGAAATTAGGATGTGTTCCGTACTCTACTTGAGGCATTGTTTTTTTTTCTTTTTTTGTTCAGCCATTGTATGGACACTCTGTCAGCTGGAATATAATTTTATATTTGGTCCATATGGAGCCAAAAGGACATATGAAGATGTCTTAACAGAAATAATTTTCCACAAATTGGGTGGAAAGTAAATTTCGAACTGAGTTTTATAATTTTCAGGGAAATAAAATTGAAAAATTTTAAATATTCCGAAATATTTTGACAGAAGGTCAAAATATTCGATGTCATGTCGGAAGTCTTAAGCAAAATAACTTTTTACAAATAGTGTGGAAAGTAATCTTCAAAATTTGCAATCTGAGTTTTACGATTTTCTGGGAAATCAAATTCAAAAATTGTAAATATTCCAAAATATTCGAAACAAAGTCTTTAAAAAAATAAATTTTTACAAATTGGATGGAAAGTAAATTTTCAAAAAAATTTATAATTTTCTGGTCTTAACAAAATATTTTTTTACAAATACTTCAATCTGACTTTTTTTTAATTGTATGAAAATTAAAAAAAAGTTTAAATGTTTTATAATTTTCAGGGAACAAGAATACAAAAGTTTTAAATATTCCAAAATACTCGACAGGAAGTCAAAAATTTTATAATTTTCTGGGAAATCAAATTCAAAAATTGTAAATATTCCAAAATATTCGAAACAAAGTCTTAACAAAAATATTTTTTTTACAAATACTTCAATCTGACTTTTTTAATTGTTTGAAAATTAAAAAAAAATTTTAAATATTCGACAGAAAGCCAAAATATTTGACGGCAGTCTAACGAAAATATTTTTTTTACAAAATTGGGTGGATAGTAAAATTTTTGAAACTTTTCAATCTGAGTTTTATAGTTTTCGGGGGAAAAAAATTCCAAAATATTCGCCAGTAGTAAAATTTTTAAAAATTTCAATCTAAGTTCTATAGTTTTCAGGGAAAAAGAATACAAAAGTTTTAAATATTCCAAAATACGAAAGAAAAACAAATTTTTATAAATTGGGTGGAAAGTAAATTTCAATCTGAGTTTTATAATTATCAGGAAAATTAGATTCAAAAATTTTGAAAATATTCCAAAATGTTCGACAGAAAACCAAAATAGTCTTAAGAAAAATAACTTTTTACAAATAGTGTAGTAATCTTCAAAAATTTCAATCCGAGTTTTTCAATTTTCAGTAAAATCAAATTCAAAAATTATAAATATTCCAAAATATTCCAAACAAAGTCTTAACAAAAATATTTTTTTACAAATACTTCAATCTGACTTTTTTTTAATTGTCTGAAAACTCCGAAAGCCGAAATATTTGACGGAAGTCTAACAAAAATATTTTTTTACAAATTGGGTGGAAAGTAAATTTTCAAAAACTTCAATCTGACTTTTTTTTAATTGTCTGAAAATTCAAAAAATGTTAAAACATTCCACAGAAAGCCAAAATATTTGACGGAAGTCTAACAAAAATATTTTTTTTACAAATTTGGGTGGATAGGAAAATTTTTGAAACTTTTCAATCTGAGTTTTATAGTTTTCAGCGAAATAAAATTCCAAAATATTCGCCAGTATTTTAAAATATATTTTTTTACAAAGTACAATTTTTAAAAATTTCAATCTAAGTTCTATAGTTTTCAGGGGAAAATAATACAAACGTTTTTAATATTCCATAAATACTCGACAGGAAGTCTTAAAAGAAAAACAATTTTTTTATAAATTGGGTGGAAAGTAAATTTCAATCTGAGTTTTATAATTATCAGGAAAATTAAATTAAAAAATTTTGAAAATATTCCAAAATATTCAACAGTCTTAACAAAAATATTTTTTTTATGAATTTGGTAGAAGTAAATTTCCAAGATTGGCTGGAAATGTCGATATGAGTTAAAATTTTCTGAGAAATAAATTTAAAAAATTTTAAATATTCATAAATATCCGACAGAAATCAAAATATTCGATTATCTGGGAAATAAAATTAAAATTTTTTAAAAATTTTAAAAACTGTGAAATATTCGGCAGATATTCAAAATATTCAAATTAAAAATAAATTTTTACAAATTGAGTGGACAGTAATTTTCAAAAATTTCAATCTCAGTTTTATATTTCTCGGGGAAATTAAATTCAAAAAAATTAAATATTCCAAAATATATGACAGGTATTCGTATCAAAAATAGATTTTAACGAATTGAATGGACAGTAGTTTTCAAAAATAAAATTTTACAAATTGAATGGACAGTAGTTTTCAAAAATATTCGAAAATAAATGTTTACAAATTGAAAGGACAGTCATTTTCAAAAATATTCGAAAATAAAATTTTACAAATTGGGTGAAAAGAAAATTTCAAAAATTTCAATCGGGGAAATAAAATTCAAAAATTTTAAATATCCAAAAAAAATATTTGACAGGTAACCAAAATATCCTACAGCAGGTCTTCAAAAAACAGTTTTTCGAAAAGAATATAGGATGGCTTTCTCTATGAGAACTATCGAAATCGATAACTATGGTTGGGCAGCTGAATATAAAAAATGTCAAACTCTGTGTTGACATTTCATCATTAACCGTTTTACACCACAACAAAGCTTTCAGATTGTAGAAATTAATTTTGAAAAAAAAATCATTTATTTTTCGAAAAAGAAAAATACAATGGAGGTGCTGTCAATTTTCGAAATTTACGATTTTTTTAAATTGGCACAAAGACAACACACATCGTCCTCTGACGCTTTAGTTCGGAATCAGTCTTTAGATATCACTACTAAACGTGGCATTATTTGAGTTTTAAAAAGGAGATAAGAGCAAATATCGGTTTTATTCTAACAACATACACATACGCCCACTTTGGGACATATTTGGCAGACGACTGAGGGCTGCTGTCTATTTAATCGTCTTTGTACTCACCAAACACAAGTGAGTGCAACAATTTTTTTAAAAAAAAAACGTAAATTTCGTTTCTGTTTTCGAAATTTCGAAATATAAAAAATGTTAAATCTGACGTTTTTGGAAAACGTTTTATCCGTTACGTTTTTGCAAAATGAGGGCATAACTTCGAAATATTTCGAAATGCATATTACAGGCAATTTTCGAAATTACAGAAAACCAACATAGACATCTTTCAACATTTTGTGAAATCATTTTTGTCCCATACTGTCAAATACAACGACGCCCCCTATAATTTGCCGCAATACCACAACGAGCGGTTTGTGGCCACACTAAATGTAAACGTATTAAATGTACTAAAGCTTTTTGTTTAGTACAACATCTTTGCGGAGCTTTAATATCCAATACTTTGTATCGACATTGTACGTTTCGTTTGACGTTAATGTAAATATTTGAAAATTATTGCTGAATTTAAAAATAAAATCGCTTTTGTGCGGGTGAAGAAGAGTGTAAACAAAATGACGGTTATTGGTGAAATAATTTTGAAATAAATATTTACACATTAATGGAAAAAGACATTAGGATAAGTTTGAATCAAAATGCATTAGAAATGAATATGTGCCAAATTTACAAAAAATATTTGCCTTTTTTTCTTTCGTTGATGAGTTTCGGCAGAATGAACAAAAAAAAAACAACAAACCGGCCCGAAAATACGTCGATGATTAATCGTGAACATTTCGCACAGAATCAAAATCAGAATCTTTATCAATTTCAGTGTTCAGGGCTGACCGGCCCCGGTCCATGCTTGTATTTCTCAGTTGTACGGGGGTGTTGTGGTGGGATTATCACATTGTGTTGTTGTTCGTTCGTGTTGTTATGATCGGACGATGTCTGATATTTATTTAAAATGACACATTCATTTTTCAGACATTTTCTAGATCAAATTTATTTCTGTTGTTGCGGGGTTTCGCCTGATTTTAATTAAATTTTTGCTTTCTTTTTGTTTTGGTTTGCTGCATTTCGGAATTTCTTCTCAAATCGGAATTTGTATTAGTTTGCCCACCAAAAAGGTCTTATCGGATGTGTGGCTGTGTGTGTGAATATTTACAAACAAGTCGCATGTGTTATGTTTGTGATGTGAAGTACTTTCACATTGTATGAAATACATTTTCCAAAGCACTCATTATCACATACACACGCACCGACATAGATACAAACACACATGGACGAGGGCGGACGGACACGGACGTAAACACTCAGTCTTTGGGAATAACATGGACGTAGGTGTTTCATCACATATTTCTCATCTCCATTTCATTATTTTTAGAATCGTATTCGTTGTTGTTTGTTTGTATTTTTTTTTTTTTAATTTTGGCTTTTTTTCTCTCTCGTTTTCATTGCGCCACACATTTTCTTCCTTAATGTATTGGCCAAAATGTAGAAAGACAGAAGACAAAAAAAAAAACATTTTATATGCGGTCAAAATTGAAAAATACCGAAAAATTGAGGAAACTTATTTTGCATACATAGTACATTGTGAATATATGTACCCACAAAAATACTAATACATATATATATGTATGTGTGTTGTCTATATGATATATGAATATTGGAAATGTTCGATGCTTGAAAGAAACTTTTGATAACACAAGAACGTCTTGAGTCAGATATTATGAACTTTTCAGGTAATCGGGCGCTATCTGTCCTAAATCTTCAAAACGAACCGTACCTGATAAGCGATCACACAATTTCAGTAAGACTAACCAAAGCGCATTGACGATATTACCATATTATCAAAGGAGAGCGGAATTTTACATTTGAATGGGTGGCATTGGAAGGAACGTGTCGATTAGCCCACTTCTTCAAACTTAGTGCCGATTTACACTGGTCATCTTTTAATTGCGGCAATTTTTATGATTCCTTGTTTAACTTGCCTCTTCTGTTCACACAAGCCAATTTTTATGATAGGGAATCTAGCATATTTGGCGGATAGTCCTTTTTTTTGACACAACACTCAGGGGATTCCCCTTATAAATGCAATGCACTGTGCTAGTAACTGAGGATATTGAAAGGAGGAAAGACGGAGTAGCTTTTGTTGACATTGGCTTTGAATTTGATAATGTCATAGCAGACAGGAAAAACACTTGCTGGAAGCGTATTCCACATGCGAACAGTCCGGCTGAAGAACGAATTTTCTCTATAGAAAATTGTCCAACGCTCTAATCCCAAAATATAAAAAATTCTAAATTTATATTTACAAAGATATGGCAAATTCAATTGTATTTTTGCTGGACCACAAAATACTCAGGGGATTCCCCCTTATAAATGCAATGCACTGTGTTAGCGATAGGAAGGAAGGGTATTGGAGGGAGGAAAGTGGGAGTAGTGTTTGTCGACGCTTGCCTTGAATTTGGCAAAGTCATAGGAGGCTGGAAAAACACTTGCCGGAAGATTATTCCACATGCGAACAGTCCGGCTGAAGAACGAATTTTCTCTATAGTGCGTCGTCCGGTCAACCGACCATTTGACAATGAACGGATGAGAGACCCTGGATAGCCGAGTATTCCGGCTAAATGTTCTAACTTCAGAGACCAGACAACGGATATCTGACGAACAGATACCCCTGAAATATCTATAGAACAGCGATATACCACCCACATTCCGGCGATGCTGTAGGGAGACAATAGAGTTGGCTACCCTACCATCGCCTATCATCACCACCGCTCTCCTCTGTACATGGTCCCGAAAGCTGCAAAGATGTCTTTGGAGCCCCTGGCCATATATGGGAGTTATATTCCATTTTAGGTTTGAACTTACAGTCTACAGTCTGCTCATTTAAGGGTTAACCTGCTTCTTGTGTTCGCACAAGTCAATTCGATTTCGGTAAGTTTTGTTTTTCATTATTGCATTTTCTGGCATTCGGTGATTTATTCGTTTTTGATTTTTCTGTGAAAAATTACATGAGAAAATAAAGAAGTTTTTGTTATTCGATCTGCAGCCAACTTCACAGCAGGGCAAAAACACGAAAGAAATCTCTCTGCCACCAACTGAGAATTGCGCCATTTAAATTGTTGTTCTTTGCTAGTCCGTAAGGAATTTCTGTCCATAGACTCAATAAATGAAATTACAATTCCTAGTGAATGCCAGGACTTACAGAGTTGCATTACCATCAGTTTCAATTAAGCACATTTGCATAGGAGCTACCAGAGGTGGATAATTTTAATTTCATTCGGTTTTTTATCAAGCTCGAAGGAGGAACGTGTCTACACGCTGAAAAAAAAATGGGCATTTTAACAAAATTTCAGCAAACAAGTATATATTTTTCCATACCCCAAACATTAAGTTGTTTGTAGGTGATAACTATCAAATATATATGTTTGTCTCACTTTTTATTTTTTTTCTCCAATTTGTATATGTCTATATAACAATTCATCTTATTCTCTCGGTTATTTCATTTAATTTAAAGATCGTAGATGCAAAAAAAATTACGAAAACAGCTGCAAATACACACTTGTTTGCACCCAAATGTTGTACTTTGTTGAATTGAACAAGTCCGTTGTCTGTTTTTCCCAAACACACTATTGCTTATACACAAATATGTAATACTAATAGCAAACGAGTTATATTGACATCCAAATAAGCTTTGTGTAGAAGGAAATAAGCTTTACTTTACAAACACCAAACACACGCTTTACTTGTGTGTGAACATTAAAAAAAGACGTAGTTATTGTTCAGCGTGTAGGACTCCCTGTTGCCGTCGACAAATTTACCTAATGTGTAATAACAGGTGGCGCAAAAGTAAATTTCCGATGTTTTTTTGGCTGTAATTGAAAAAAAAAATGAAAAACTTTGCTTCTTCTTGTGGATTATTTTTATTTGGTCTTTTAATTTTTTTTTACATCAAGTCGAGAAAATGATGTCATGTAAATGGCCGCCGCCAGAGTTGCCACTGACATTAGGGGCCAATCGCAAAATGTATAGCATTTTCTGATAGGAGGATTACTTTTGCTCCACCCGTTACAAGGCAACGTCTCAAATGTCTTAAAAAGCCATGAAACTGACATGATCAAAAGCAACGGAGAGTCATAAATGAATACCTCTAGATGTGGTAAACTTTTTGATAAAGGGGTCGTGTTGGTCATTTGGCTGATGTTGATGGACCTTGATGTTCTCTTTATTATGAAATAAACATTTGATCATTTATCTCAAAAAATTTAATTTTTCTTTCAATACCAAAAAAAACACCGCTTGTTCATTGTGATACGGCGAAAGTCAACAAAAATCGTATACTTCGATAAGGTTTAAGGATTACTACTCCTCCTCCTCCTCTTTCTAAAAAAAAAAATTGATTTTATTTTTCACAATAATCAGATAGTGAACAAAAAGGTTCAATATTTTAAAAATATTCATAGAAATACAGAATTTAATTTTTTTTAATTAAGGGACCCGGTAGGGGAATTGGTAGCGTGCGGATTCGATTCCCACCAGAGGCTTTGCAAAAATCTAGCCTAGGTTTATCCTTGCATCCAAAAATTTCAATATAAATTCACTTTGTTTGTAATTGTAATTAATAATAAATAAATAAATACAGTTTTTGCTAAATGATTTTGAGTGAACGATGCCATTTGCGTAGGGTGATTCGTTTTGCCCAACTTGCAAAAGAGCGAATCAGTTTTCTTAAGTCAAAATATTGTTTTTGTAAACTGTGGGTGGGTGGTACCGTCGGTTTTACCCATTCTGCGATCCTCCTCTACTTACAATCTCACAAAACATTGGAGGTCGTTCAGAATATGAGGGTTCAACTTTAAGTATCTACCGGTATTTCATCTGTTCGTTTACGATTTATAAATTCACAATCAAAAATCCGATATACACGAATGGTGTCGACAACGTTCAATTGGCATGTGTGTATGTGTGCCTGTGAAGGTGTGTGTATTAAGAGTTCATACCCGTGTGTTCGTGATCGAGTCCATCTCATAATAATCAATCTTTATGCGCACTTCACTTAAGCAAATGTTACGATATGAAGTGGCAGCAGTAGGAGGAACTCATCGTGGTTTTTCTTCGGCTGTTTCTGGTACATTTCGGTAGTACTTAAAATAAAGATGCAATCGTATTGAAACAGACACATATCGTGTAAACCGTAGAGTGGATCGTAATTATGCCATTAGAATTATGGTACAATAGAAAATCTTGAACTAATTGAGACCTCGACAATCTCAATGCTTATGATGGTATAAGAAAAACCCCAGCTGGCATTTGAATTATTAGCTAAGGTTTTTTTAAATTCATTCGACTGGGAGTTGGATTTTAGTACAATTTAGAGAAAAACATGTGCTGATTCTGAAGTCCATATCTCCTAAACTAATGGAAATATTGCTGGTTTCTCTTCGGCAAACGTGTAGCTCTTAATTAGATCTACAAATTTTGCCATGAGATAAAATCAAAAAACAACAACATCTTACTGAAAACAACAAAACTGTTAAAAAAAAGTAAAATAAAAATAGACAAAACTGTATTTTGTCAGTTAAAGAAGATAGTGAAGTGAAAGAAACGTTTGCAATAGTATGGAAAAAATACAGTTTTGGAAAATTTTCAGTTGTGAGCGTTTTGTATTTAGGGTGCTGAACAGAAGTGAATTTAAATGTAAACTTCTTGAGCCAAAAAAGGGAATTTTTAAATTGACAATTGAAGTAAATGAACGATATTTGCTTGTTGTTTCATTTCTCAAAAGATTCCCATTTTCCTGTTGGCGTTTTATGGAAATTGCGCATGCGTTGCGACTTATAATTACCACCCTTGATAATTTCCGATACAGTGGATGAAAGATATACCTAATTACTTGGTATCTACAACTAATCGATTGACTAAGCACGTTTTCTTCTAACTCGACCCCATCTAATATATATTTATGTGCATGTAAATGGGTGGGTATGTATGAACCAATCATGGGGTGCCAGATAACAAGATGAACAAACAAAAACTCTTCCTTCTGCAGAACACTTTATTAAACGAACATAAAATAAGAAGAAAACAAGTAAAGAAAATCACACCTAAAACATCACATCAAGTGTTGGTTGGAGTACGTTTAAAGATACGCTGCATGGAAAGCCAAAAGAAAGATGGGAATTTGTATAATAGAGTGGGACATGAAATATAGAGTGTTTAGGCAAACGTTTCTCCAAATTTGTGTATGCCTTCCAGAAAGATAGGATTTTTCAGGATCCCTGAAATAGACGCTTGGTAGCAGTGTTGCATTTCATGTAACTTACGAGGGAATTTGGAAAAGTCACGGAATTATTGATTTTTGATTATTGACCCAAGACAATGAATATTTAATAAGAACCTACAAATTGTTTCCTGGAAAAGTTTATACAACTTTTGTTTATAAACGTATGCTAACATTTTGTTTTTTTCGTGAGGGGTTTTCAAATTTAAAATTGTGTATTTGTCATTTTTGGCTTTATTAAAAATCTGGCTGTTCGGGAACCGATTGATCGATTTGTACACAATGAACAATACGATAGTATAGGCCGTATTGTTCATTGTGTACAAATCGATTAACAGGTTCCCGAACAGCCAGATTTTTAAATTTAAAAATTTTAATTAAACTTTTAGATTTTTTTTAAAGAAAATTTTATATTTTTTTTAATTTTTTTTTTTTACGATAGTATAGGCCGTATTTTTCATTATGTACAAATCGATCAATCGGTTCCCGAACAGCCAGATTTTTAGATTGAAAAATTTAAATTAAAATTTTATATTTTTTTAAAAAAAAAATTATATTTTTTAAATATTTCTTTTATATTTTTTTAAAAAACAATTTTTATATTTTTTTTTAAAATTTTTTTTTATATTTTTTAAACAAATTTTTTTTTTGTAAAAAATCAATAATTTGGTTAATAAATTTAATCGTTATATATATATATAAATATATAAATATATATAAATAAAGTTTAGAAAAATATAAAAAAAAAAAAAAATTTAAAAAGATATAAAAAAAATTTCGTTTAGAAAAAATATACAAAAAAAATTTAGAAAAAAATATCACTTTTTTTTAAAAGAAATATAAACATACTTTCACCGAGCCATTTCCTTTGGAATGGAAATATCAATAATTTAGTTAATAATTTAATCGTTGTTTTTTTTATATTTTTTGAAAAAAAATCAATAATTTGGTTAATATTTAATCGTTGGTTATTGATTTTTTACAGAAAAAAAAAATCCAAAAAAATTTTTAAAAAAAATTTAGAAAAATATAAAAACCATTTTTTAAAAAGATATAAAAGAAATTTTGTTTAAAAAAATATTAGACAAAAAATATCACTTTTTTTAAAAGAAATATAAAATAAATAAATGGAAATATCAATAATTTTGTTAATAATTTAATCGTCGTTTTTTTTTATATTTTTTGAAAAAAAAAATTTTGTAAAAAATCAATAATTTTGTTAATATTTAATCGTTGGTTATTGATTTTTTACAGAAAAAAAAATTTGTAAAAAAAAATATATAAAATTTGTTTAGAAAAATATAAAAACAATTTTTAAAAAGATATAAAGAATTTTTTTTAAAAAAATATAAAAAAAAATTAAATAAAAATATAACTTTTTTTAAAAGAAATATAAAAAAATTTTCACCGAGCCATTTCTTTTGGAATGAAAATATCAATAATTTGGTTAATAATATAATCGGTTTTTTTTTCAGAAAAAAAATATAAAAAAGTTTTAAAAAAAAATATAAAAACAATTTTTTAAAAAGATATAAGATACATTTTTTTTTAAAAAAAATGTAAAAAAAAAATTAAAAAAAAATATAACTTTTTTTAAAAAAAAATTTAAGTTTTTTTTTTAAAAAAATATATAACATTTCTTTCACCGAGCCATTTCTTTCGCCATGGAAATAGTCACTGGGAACTTAATCTGGAGAATATGGCGGATGAGGATCCAATTGGTAACCCAATTCTTGCAGTTTCTGAAATTGTGACACGATTACGTTTATGGTCAATTGAAAGCAAACGCGGCATCAATCTTGCCGGCAGCTTTCTTAAATCCAACTGATCATGTAAAATCTAAATACGATCGGCCAACACCATATTGTGGATTTTTTTTCGACATCATCGGTTTCAATAACCTCAATTGGCCGTCCAGAACGTTCAGTATCATTTGTACTTGAGCGATCACAACGATCACAAGTCAGGAAAACCCTTTTTACCATTGAAATCATTGGTGAATCCGATAAACGGTTCGCTCTTATAAGTCATAGCATAGTTAATTATCAACCAATTTTTGGTATCTTAGCGAATTTAAAGAGAAGAGGCGTACACGTTTTTTTTTTAAAGCCAAATGTACACGAGGAATACTTATGGGTTGGATTCGATAATAGTTACACATTGTGCCATTGGTTCAAAAAGCTTTAAATGTATGTTCAACTTATTCCAAAAAGTCTTCCATTAAAGGTGGCCAATTGACATCGCCGAACTGCGTGCGCAAAATGTCGATCCTACTGTAATAAAAGATCGTCCAAGTCCATGTCATCAATCTGCGTCCACAAAAAAAATTTTGATCATGTCTGAAAACTAAACTGAGAAGCCACAACTGAGCTTCTGAGTCAATAAGCCCTGTCGTCATTCATCAGCGTCCGCAATCCTTCAGTTTTTGTTCGCTTAAATGCACAACGCAGACCGGAAGACCATTAAGCGATATAACTAGTTCCACGATTATTTCGCATCACTGTTCGTACTTTAGTAAACATAAAAGTAGATCGCGCACAGCTCACTGATTCGAGAGATGTTTCCCGTCAGTTCATTCATGGAATGTTAAGGGAAATAAGTAAGTAAATGCATACGCCTCTGTAATTCGTAACTTCCAGCATTCAGCAGGTTTTTCGCTTCAGCGATTCATCTGATTTCAAAGTTCGACTGCTACTGCGATTCTTTCGCTTCAGAGATTTATTTCAATCCACCTTCGGATGTGGGATTTCATGGCTGGAGCGTGACCCAGTCTAATGTGCATACACACAGTCGTGTGTATGTTGTTTTCAGATCGGTGTGTGCCAATGTATTGAGGTGTAGTGTATACAGAATTTAAGTTTTTTTCATGGTGTTGTTTTTGTTGCTTGTTTTTCAAAATATGTAATCATAACAATTTTGACCCAATTTTTTGAAAACGTACACACATGCACATGTGTACTTGTCTGTGTGTGTGTGTGTGTACGTGAGTACACATTTATCTTTCGGCATTTCTTTTTTGAAGATGCACTAAAAAGGAAATGTCAAATGGAAAATTTTCATCAAGAAAACCTCAACAATTTATTTGGGAAATGGAAGTGAACGCATCCAAAAAAAAAACAAAAACTGACCTAAGGAAATGTAAGATTTGAAGAGGTGCACGTCAGTGTATTTTTTTTTTTTTTGGTACATTGGAGAAATTGCTTTTGTTAAGAACAATTAATTAGATTTCACTTTTCGCTGTCAAATTGAAAATGCTGCGACTGATTTTGAGATAATGGCGAAAAACTCCATAGAATCACTGTAGGCAGTGGCCAAATGTGAACTACTTTGGCTAACAATCAAGATATTCTAGAAGATTCAGACTTTGAATACGAACATTGGGATGAAATATAATTTTTGAGAAATATTCCATTTTCTATGGATTTGTCCATGTTTTAAATCAGAAGCTCCGAGACAAAAATTGGACTAAAATAGGCCCAAAACAAATATAAATGGGAAGAAAATCTACAACAGGAGGAAATAAAATAGTAATGGGACGAAAGACGTGATAAAAAAGTTACAAAAAGGGGGCAAAATCAAAAAAAAAAAAAGGTAAACACATTTTTGGCGATAGCAAGTGGAGAAGGGTCGAAAAGTGACAAAAACATACCAAAATGGGATAAAAAACGTGCAAAAGTGGAAAAACAAAAATGTGTGATAAAAAATTTTAATCGGCAGGAATGGGCTTAAAATTGGATGTATGACAGAGTGTCCAAAACTGGTATAATATAAATGAGAAATAATCTACAACAGGTGGAAATGAGTTAGAGTTGGGACGAAAAATGGGCCAAGACGGCATAAAAAAAGGATCAAAAAGGGGAAAAAAAAATTAATAACAATTGAAATAGATTGTTAGCACAAACAAGAGGATAATAGTTGGAGAAGGGTCGAAAAAAAATCGCCAAAACGGGATAAAAAAAAAGTACAAAAGGGGGAAAAAATAAAAATGTGTGTGAAAAAGTTGTGGTTGAGAGAAATGAGCCAAAACTTTAAAGTAATGAAAAAGGGAATGAAAATCGTGATTTTTGTGGGAAAATTTGTCCATAAATACGATTTGCAACAACTGCTGCAAAAATATTTCAAAACGTACAAAGGGGGAAAAACAGAAATGTGTGAAAAAACTTGTAATGGACAAGGAACGAATGAAAAAAATGGAACAAAAAAGTAGAAAAGGGTATAAAAATGGGGAAAATTTATAAAAGTGTGAACATGTATTTCAAATCAATATCTACCGCAAACAATTTGAAAAAGGCGATAAAGTTTCTGAGTCGGTATAAAGCTTTTCTTTTGCAAACCATGAATTGGCTTAAACAAATATTTTGTGTTTTACTAGGAAGGAAAAGGTACGCTTACGAAGTAGCGGTATTTGCTAGTTAATGTATAAATGTAAAATTAATATTTTTCTAATTTTGTTAAAAAAATACACGTTTTTCCAAATTACGAAACATATTGGGCTTTTGGGGGAGATTTTTCATTCACAATTTGGGGCATTTATCATTTTTTTTGGGTTTTTTTGTTAAACAGCTTGATAATAAAAGACAGAAATATCTACAGTCTGGTAGAAACATTATATTTTCTTTCATTTATTTTTTAAATTTTGATTTTCGACATTTATCCTGATTTTTCAATAAAATGACAATTGTCAATAAAATGACAGTTGTCAATAAAATGACAGTTGTCAATAAAATGACACTTGTCATTAAAATGATAGTTGTCATTAAAATGATAGTTGTCATTAAAATGATAGTTGTGATTAAAATGAAAATTGTCAATAAAATGACAGTTGTCAATAAAATGACACTTGTCAATAAAATGATAGTTGTCATTAAAATGATAGTTGTCATTAAAATGACAATTGTCAATAAAATGACAGTTGTCAATAAAATGACACTTGTCAATAAAATGACAATTGTCAATAAAATGATAGTTGTCAATAAAATGACAGTTGTCAATAAAATGACAGTTGTCATTAAAATGAGAATTGTCAATAAAATGACAGTTGTCAATACAATGACAATTGTCATTAAAATGATAGTTGTCAATAAAATGACAATTGTCATTAAAATGATAGTTGTCAATAAAATGACAATTGTCAATAAAATGACAGTTGTCAATAAAATGACAGTTGTCAATAAAATGACAGTTGTCAATAAAATGACAGTTGTCATTAAAATGACAATTGTCAATAAAATGACAGTTGTCAATACAATAACAATTGTCATTAAAATGATAGTTGTCAATAAAATGACAATTGTCAATAAAATGACAATTGTCAATAAAATGACAATTGTCAATAAAATGACAATTGTCAATAAAATGACAATTGTCAATAAAATGACAATTGTCAATAAAATGACAATTGTCAATAAAATGACAATTGTCAATAAAATGACAATTGTCAATAAAATGACAATTGTCAATAAAATGACAATTGTCAATAAAATGACAATTGTCAATAAAATGACAATTGTCAATAAAATGACAATTGTCAATAAAATGACAATTGTCAATAAAATGACAATTGTCAATAAAATGACAATTGTCAATAAAATGACAGTTGTCAATAAAGTGACAGCTTTTATGGCACAGCTTGCATTTGGCCCAGTAGATAATAACACTTTACTGCGATCAACCATAGGAATATTTCGAACAGAGCTTTTGTATCGATTCTCAGTTGAAAATATTAAACTTAATATAATCATATTTCCTCGTTGACACAGTTGGCAGATCTGGTTTTCTGGTCATTCCAGCCTAAATTGGCGTTCCACCATTATCCAGTTGTCGATTGATGAAGAACAGCAAACAATTTACGGACAGTTTTCCAGAGAACAGATGTTTTTTTTTATTGAGATAGATGTATTGATATTACACATGAATGAACGGACATTGACAAATGCAAAAATTCTATGGTGACAGTTCAATTAAATTCCAACATATGTAGCCAACATTTCAGCGCCCAAACGGAAGCAGCCGATCATGATTATGCGAAATAGACATTGCAGATGAATGTCGTTTGTCACAAATCCCCGAAATACTTGACATACGTGTATGAACGTGTAGTCAAATTGTAGTTTAACACAAACACACACACACAAAAATATTAAATAATATTTAGCAAAAACAGACAAACAATCCCAGCCTAACTACATACAAACTGAATGTACGTATCCGTTTATTTTTAAAAATCCTATGGAAAAACATTAAACATTTACAATTTATTGGGCATCGTCAGTGCCAGAAACCAAAAAAAAATATATAAAATAAAACTGAAATGTTCGCTATTTTTAAACTATGAAACATTACACATTCCAAAACCTCTAGAATCCAACAAACAGCAACAGCGAACGAGGTGAAACGGAGAGCCATAATAAACGATGGCTAATTCAAAATAAAAACAACAGCAACAACACCGAAAACAAAACGAAAGATCTGCTAAAAAAAAAATATTAAAAATCATAAAGAACGGACGGACGACCGAAACGGTGTGTACCGTGCCGTACCGTGCACTCTCGACAAGTTGGCACTTGGTTGGCTTAAGAGTCGACGGCAAACGAAACAGCATTCATTTTTCACATTCAGATTCCGATTAGAATTCACACACAGGCACAAATGGCTCACTCTACATACATACATACATACATATATGTATGTGTGCATATATGTATATGTGCATATTTGTATGTATTTATATACAATCGTATATGTTATTTGCAACATAGTGAAGGAAGGAAATCGAACAAAGTAAAAATATACGCTCAGGTGTGCGGAGACGGTACGAAAACGCACACACGCCAGCCACCGCATTTCATTATGAATCTCAAGAATCCATCCATGCCTCCGTCCGTCCGTCCGTCCGTCCGTCCATCCATCCCAACCCTGTGCAGAAGATATACACACACGGAGACGAGTCCATAACGGAATTCTAAAAATACCGCCATAGACGCATATCCGCGTATACACACAGCCCCGATCTACACTAAACTGTGGACGTGGATGCGGACGAGTACACGTTCGTACTCGAGTATCGGCCAACGGACATCTGCATGTAGGGTGGACGGAGGTACACACTCTGATCAACAACAACAATATTGGCAATATTTTCAAATAGAAAACACACACCCACAGAGAAAATGACACCACATGCTGACCCCCAGTGTACCCTATTTATCATGTTTGGATAACCTTTAAAGGGGGCGGGGAGTGAGCCAGTAATCCTTGCGATTTCTTACACCTGATTAAAAGTAAATAAACACCTTTAGAAACTGGTGATGACTCGCTGATGATGCTGTACACATGGCAATGAATTGAGGCATCTCCATTAAGTGAGAAATGGTTTCAGTTCTTTCTTTTTTTCAGAAGGATTTTGTTAAATATTTTGAGACACCATGACGGAAAATTGCCAATTGAGAAAAATATTTTGAGCAAAAGTTAGTCTAACTTAGATTTTTTTTTTTTTTTTTTGTAACTTCAACCTAAATTTGGACAACGCTGAAGTCCTTTGCTTTAGGGAATCCATGGTCAATCGAAAATCCATTCAAATGCGTTGTCGATTAAAAACGTCCACTACGAAATCTCGAATATTTTTTTTTTTAATATTACACCGTGTTACACACATTCTGTCCTATGGACCAAATTTACTTTTTCGGAAAGGGGATAAAAAATAAAAATACACGTGTATCGGCCATTTTCATGTACACGTCTGAATTGTTTTTTTTTTAAGTTTGAAGTATGAAGATCGTAGTGGCCTGTGTGAACCCTTTTTCAGTGATCCCATAGAACTGATTTTTGGCAGGCAGACTCGTGGAAATGTCTGTATCACGTCAAATTCTTTTAAAAAATAGATTTTTATCAATTCTCAGATTTTCCTAAATTTTTTTTTTTTTTTTAAATGGTTATCGTTTTTTTTTAAGGTTTCAGTTCAAAAAACATTTATTTTTCGTAACGCTTAAGTAGTTTAAAAATTTGGAGTCTCTTCAAGTTATGCTAAGAAAAGTGAAAAAAATATTGGTTTTTTGAAAAATAATAAAAATTGGGGAAAATCTGAGAATTGATAAAAATTGTTTTTAAAAAATTTGACGTGATACAGACATTTCCACGAGTCTGCCTGCCAATAATTAGCTCGATTGGATCACTGAAAAAGTGATTCGAAAGGCTTTCACACAGGCCACTACGAGCTTTATACTTCAAACTTAAAAACAAAAAAATTCTGACGTGTACATGAAAATCGCCGATACACGTGTATTTTTATTTTTTATCCCCTTTCCGAAAAAGTAAATTTGGTGCATAGGTGCAGAGAGCAATTTAAGCCAAAGACGCTAGGCGTAGGCTTGAACTAAGACAGGGTGTGAATCCGGTTTACCCTAGGACCCAAAATTAAAATAAAAATTTACTTTGTATTGTAATTAAATAAAAATAAAAAAAAATAAAAATATTTTGAGTTGATAACACCGGTCTATTGCAGTGTTGCCATTTACGAATGTACAGTGCTGCATTTCTAAAAAGTCTCCGCAAAAATCTATAAATATGGTCTGTATCGGCTAACGATAGCTTGAGGCTGTCAACTAAAAAATATGTTGTGTATTTTTTTAAAAATGCTCCATAAAATGAATGATAGCCGACAAAAACTCAACTACAAAATTGAGGATGTTCTGGATGCAGAAAGTGCCCTAATTTTAATTTTTTTCGTTCAACTTTTGAGTTTTTGGGGCATTTTTCGCAGAGCCTGCACAACATTTCAAAAAAAAGATAATTTTTTTGTAGTTTGCAGCCTGAAGCTATCGATGACAGTTAACAAACGTATATATATCAAATGTTGTAGTTGACACCGTGAAGCTATCGCTAGCCGATCAGGAAAAATTTTGTAGTTTACAGCGTGAAGCCATCGCAAGGCGATGGCATTAACAAAAAAGATAGAAAATTTTTGTATTTTACAGCGGGAAGCTATCGATGATAGTTAAAAAAAAAAATTTAACAAATGTTTTCATTGACACCGTGAAGCTATCGCTAGCCGATAAGAAAAATTTTGTAGTTTACAGCGTGAAGCCATCGGCATTTACAAAAAAGATAGAAATTTTTGTATTTTACAGCCTGAAGCTATCGATGATAGTTTAAAAAAATATATCAAATGTTGTAATTGACATCGTGAAGCAATCGCTAGCCGATGATAACAAATTTTTATTTCACAGCGTTAAGGTCTCGTTGACATTTACAAAAAAAAAAAGATGAACCGGCCAAGTTGTTACCGTGAATGGCCATTGCTATCGCGTAATTGTGGATATGAACCTGGACGATAGGTGGCTTTAACAAGATTGTGGCCACTGGCCAGATAGCCAATGAAAAAGTTGCTCTTTTGTACGACAATTTAAATGGCTGTGTTATCTCAGGTCGTGGCGATGTAAGTGGGCCGCCCCCAATCATGTGGACTTCATTCTTTGGGGATATTTTGAAATAAATAAAAAATCGACACATTAACAACCCTGGAACCTCAATTATGTCTCAGAGTCATTGAGAATATGGACTTGCGGTTAAAGGAATCCCATCGAAGCATTGGCGTTCGAAAACCCCAAGAGTTATTGTTAGGCAGCCTCTCCATTCTCAAGGTGTGACTGTTTGGTGCGGTTTTTTTGGAGCGGTGGGGTCATTGGACGAAAATGGGCTTATTATTATGATTAATGATTTTTTCTATGATTTTCGGAGTTGGATAATATTGATTTGGACAACGTTTACTTTCAACAAGTCCAGCAACGAAACCATTGCTCTTTTAGGGGAAAAGTTTCCGGACCGTATTATCTCTCGAAGAGGTGATCACAATTGGCCACCGAGATCTTGTGATTTAACATGTCATGTGTTGGGCTTCTTTTCACATTTTGGGGGAGTTATTTTATTTTATTTTATTTTATTTTATTTTATTTTATTTTATTTTATTTTATTTTATTTTATTTTATTTTATTTTATTTTATTTTATTTTATTTTATTTTATTTTATTTTATTTTATTTTATTTTATTTTATTTTATTTTATTTTATTTTATTTTATTTTATTTTATTTTATTTTATTTTATTTTATTTTATTTTATTTTATTTTATTTTATTTTATTTTATTTTATTTTATTTTATTTTATTTTATTTTATTTTATTTTATTATTATTTTATTTTATTTTATTTTATTTTATTTTATTTTATTTTATTTTTTCTTTCGATTTTTGGGCCAGATGTTCCTGCCAACTGACTTTGTGCAACGTTAGCTTTAGTTTATGAAAATGTGTCTTCAATTTTAGGGCACGGTGTAGGGTGTACAGGTGCATGTCCACAAAAGCAAAGGTGAAACAGCCCATCGGTAGGGGGCGGGAAGACACTACAAAAACAGCGGCCTCTCTAAAATTAAGTTATACACACTAATTAGTTGTGAAACAAGGGAAATTCAATTTTGTGTGGGTTGTCTTCACAACTCAAATACACCGCAACGAAATGAGCTCAATTCGAATGAGTTGCGCTGAGTTGTTTTCTTTTTCTTTTTCATTTACTTCTTCTTCTTCAGTTCGCAGGTGAAATTATGATGAGTAGTTTTTTTCCTTAGAGGAAAAAAAGCTTTTTGAAATCTCCAAAGACACTGAACAATTGTCGGCTCATTATAGAGTTTTCACGACACTACACTTACACACATACAGAATATTCTGGGAAAACGCTAGCGAGTAAAATGTGAACAAATAAAAACGATTCTGTGTTAATTTGCAATAAATGTCGCATTCGGTCATTTTCGAATACTTTTTTTGATGAGTTTTGTAATATTTATACGGAAAAGCTTTTCGTTGTCTTTCTTTTTTTTTTTGGAATATTCAATTTGATGCGCCAACATATTTACGATTATTAGTTCGTCCATATTTTTCTCATTTTTTCTCTTTTGGTATTTTTGTTAATTTTGAAATATTTATTGTTTTTGAACCTATTGCGTTCGTTCATCTGTAGACAAAGTTGAAATGAAAACATTACGTTTCCAAATTGTTGTTTATTTGTGTTGTAATGTTAGTGTTATTCTTCTTCTTCTTATTCAGGCGTTGTGTTCCACATTGTCAAGGATTTGGAAAATTCAGAAAATCTTTGGAAAATAAACAACCAAAAACCCCGCGCCATTTAAATTGCTGACCAGCCTCGGCGCGGGACGGCATTCATCATGATCTAGTGTCCATGCCAGTTCAGACATACACATACGTTGTGTCGCTCTTGGCTGCAGTAGACCCATAAATAATTGGGCTGAATGAACGCCCCAAGGATTGGTTTCATTCGGCCACACGAACTGTCTGGCTGGCCCAGTCATATATTATCAATATGTGCGTTGTGTGTCTTCGGCATAAGTATTCCACATCTGATTCACTGGCAAATAATAAAGAATGAAGTCATGCTGTCATTCTGTCATATGGTATTCATCGTTTTGTGTTTGGACTTACATGCGTATATACTCAATGATCGGCACATATCATCATAAAAATTCGGTGCCGATGGGATTTTGATGGGGGAGCAATTGACACAATCCGGAGTGGAATATCTAATGAAAGCCCTCAACTAATCTCGGACCAATCTAAGAGCACTCGAAGCCTGGAAAAGAAATGACCGCTTAGGTGCGCTACAATGACGACAAAACGTACAACAACTCTCCGATTAGTGAGTCTCCCCGTTTGGTCTTAAAGCCTGCACATCGAAAATGGACCTTCTCATACAAAGAAGGATTACACAGAAGTCCACCGTTCTGTATTTCGATCAGTGCGAGTGTGCGATGTCCTCATCCCACAGAATGGCAGGAGGAACTCTCACAGTCGATCTTTACCTTCATGTTTAGCCAAAGACTGCCTAGACCTCGTATGCAAGTATTTACCCTTAACTGTGGAGATGGTGGTCAATTTTACACTTTATAAGGTCACATACTGTGACCAAAAAATGTACCACCACTGTTAAGGGAAGTGGAGAGTCTTCTTATTACTGCAACCGATGATATTTACCCACTTCTTCATTTTGCTCGGTCAAATTCTGTGAAGGAGTCATCCTCCCATTTGTTAAGCCTTTGAAAAAGAGATAGAATAATCTTATCGGTCTGTAGACATCTTCCCTACGGTCTACTTGTAGTTCAGGCGATGATGGCCAATTGTTGACCTGTTGCGAATAGGAGAGTTATCTCTAAACCATGTCAAACTTCTCCAGAAAAGCATTAGCCGTTCGGAGCCGGCTTTCAAACAGATTAGGTCCCGGTCACTGAGTATACAAATTATATCGTCCACAGCTCACTGATTCGAGAGAAGTTCCCCGTCTGCTACTTCAGCGAATGTTGAGGGAAATAAGTAGGTAATTGTGATTCATTTACGGCTTGAGGACTGTCGTCGCTCCAAATATGGCAATTTTTTTAATTATCATAGCTTGCTAGGCCATTTATGTTGACCGGTAACTGGCCTAGGGAAATTTCCACAATTTGGAAGCGTTTTTCGGGCGTTAAACGATTGATGATGACTTGCGTTAACCTTACTGAACCGAAATGTCAACCATACGGTTGACAATTTTTTAAACTACATAAGCGTTACGAAAAAAAATGTTTTTTGAACTGAAACCTTAAAAAAAATTTAGGAAAATCTGAGAATTGATAAAAATCTATTTTTTAAAAAATTTGACGTGATACAGACATTTCCACGAGTCTGCCTGCAAAAAATCAGCTCGATTGGATCACTGAAAAAGGGCTAAAAATCGGTCCAGAGGCTTTCACACAGGCCACTACGAGCTTCAAACTTAAAAAAAAAAAATTCTGACGTGCACATGAAAATCGCCGATACACGTGTATTTTTATTTTTTATCCCCTTTCCGAAAAAGTAAATTTGGTTCATAGAACAGAAAAAAATCTATTTTTTGTAACACGGTGTTATCGATGTCAATGGTTATCATGCATATTACAAGTTCTCACAATTACTACGAGGTCGTTTCGACAATTTTTGATGAAATGTTGGTGTAATATGACCCGATCATCATCAAATTAGAGTAGTACATTTTGATCGACCATTAAGCAACTATACAGCTTGATTTGCAGAGAGAGCTATTTAAGCCAAAGACGCTAGGCATAGGCATGCACTAAGACAGGGTGTGAATCCGGTTTACCCTAGGACCCAAAAGTAGAATATAAATTTACTTTGTTTTGTAATTAAAGAGAAATAAAAAAAAAATAAAAAAAATATTTTGAGTTGATAACACCGGCCTATTGCAGTGTTGCCATTTACGAATGCGCAGGGCTGCATTTCTAAAAAGTCTCCGCAAAAATCTAGAAATATGGTCTGTGTCACCCGGTTTTTCCTGGGACCCAAAATTAAAATATACATTTACTTTGTATTGTAATTAAATAAAAATAAAAAGAATAAAAATATTCTGAGTTGAAGCTTTTCTGATACAATTGCAGTGTTGCCAGACGGCACATTTACAAATGCGCAGGGCTGCATTTCTAAAAAGTCTCCGCAAAAATCTATAAATATGGTCTGTGTCACCCGGTTTACCCTAGGACACAAAATTAAAATATAAATTTACTTTCTATTGTAATTAAATAAAAATAAAAAAATATTTTGAGTAGATGCTTTTTTGATACTATTGCAGTGTTGCCAGACGGCACATTTACGAATGAGCAGGGCTGCATTTCTAAAAAGTCTCCGCAAAAATCTAGAAATATGGTCTGTGTCACCCGGTTTTTCCTGGGACCCAAAATTAAAATAAAAATTTACTTTGTATTGTAATTAAATAAAAATAAAAAAAAATAAAAATATTTTGAGTTGATAACACCGGCCTATTATAGTGTTGCCATTTACGAATGTACAGTGCTGCATTTCTAAAAAGTCTCCGCAAAAATCTATAAATATGGTCTGTATCACCCGGTTTACCCTAGGGTCCTAAATTAAAATATAAATTTACTTTCGATTGTAATTAAATAAAAATAAAAATATTTTGAGTTGAAGCTTTTTTGATACAATTGCAGTGTTGCCAGACGGCGCAGGGCTGCATTTCTAAAAAGTCTCTGCAAAAATCTAGAAATATGGTCTGCGTCACTCGGTTTACCCTAGGACCCAAAATTAAAATATAAATTTACTTTGTATTGTAATTAAATAAAAATAATAAAAAAAAAAACAAAAAAAAATATTTTGAGTTGATGCTTTTTTGATACAATTGCAGTGTTGCCAGACGGCACATTTACGAATGCGCAGTGCTGCATTTCTAAAAAGTCTCATTGTATGTATTGTATTCGAACTGCGCCCAACTTCACTATTGATTGCTAAACCGGTGCATTCCTTAAATAGTAAAGAAAATTAAATTGACTAATATTGGTCGTGCGTGCTTAGGACTTTACGGTTTCTGGTCAGGGGTTGCTGACTGTAATCGAACCAGCCTGCCTTAAAGATAGCTGGACACCTTAGCAATTGTTTCTCCTTATCTAGTTCGAGGAGGCTATAACGTAAGCGACCTCATCTTCTGGTCCTTCTCTAGTTCGAGTAGGCAAGTGACAATACAAGAACAATGAATACAATGAACAACAAAACAGCACAAAAACAATAAACAAACTAGGGCACAGGCAACTGGAAACGAAACGACACACATTACGAAAAAGACGTCCCCTAGTCGTAGGGTAGGCTTTAAGTCACCAAGGAGTTTGTACAAACAGGAAGAAGACTGGGCCAGTCAGGTCCAGTGATCTGACGTATTCCTCGAAAAGCAAAGAAACCAGGCCTTCGAAGAAAAGGTAAAACGATCGGCGCCTCTCTCCCAGAATCCTCGACAGATATGACAAGGCTGATACGGAAACATCGAAGGCTACAATCGTCCAGGGACGCCTTTGGAGACATGCGCTCTGTTGAGTGCTACAGCGCGGCTCTGATAAAGGAGGGTGAGGTGTAGCCAGTGGCTGTTCTAGATGTCGTCGATAATGTCGATAATAAATCACTGGGCTCTTATTTCTTTAGGGAACTGGGCGGAGCTGGCCGATATTGAGCTTTTTGAGACCCAGCGGGATGATTGAACGGAGGGAGCTAGGGATACGATTATCGCTGGCTTCCGTGGTATCACAATGTACTTCATAGTCTAAGTGAGTCTGTTTTTGTTTTCATTGACGAGAAGGGTATTCTTGGACAACAAATGGACAATTCAAAAAGTACTTTTTAGAAAAAATGTGTTTATCAATTCATAGATTTATCATAAGTGTTTGAGAAAAAGAACTTCAGCAGACGTATTACTTACTTATTTCCCTTAACATACCATGAAGGAACAGACGGGGAACTTCTCTCGAATCAGTGAGCTGTGTACGACATAATTTTGTTTACTCACTGACCGGGACCTAAATAATTAACGAAAACCTCTAACTATAATGGAGAAGTATAAACAAAGAATATTTGTAATAATGAAGATTACAATTTTCCTTTTGAAAGCATTTAGATTTTTGTAATGAATGATCTACAAGTGTAAAGTCCGCCAATCATTTTTCTTGCCATTTTTCTGACGTAGACTTTAGCACTTTCAAACTCATCAATCAAAATCAATAAAACAGCGAGTGCAACTCTTTAGGTTTTTTCTTTGAAAAAAAAAACACAATTCAAAAATGGACTTATTAAAAGCAAAGTAGAGATCCCGCAAGAAAAAAACACATTCCACCCTTCGCAGAAGAAGACAAAGAAAACAACTACACACCACACACACACACATACAAAATCTCAATCAAAAGTTCAAAAGAAAACTATGCAATTTTCGTAAACGGGAAAGATTGAAACGAAACTGAAAAACAAATAAGAAGAAAAATAATACAATTTAAAAATAATTTTTACGCACTTTGGCAAACAAAAAAAAAAATAAACTATACAAATTAAAACAGAGGAGACGAAATGAGGCGATACAGACGATGGACGATGAAAGGCTAAAAAAAGAAAGAAAACAAAAATGTTGCCACACGGCTAATTACAGGTAAATCGCAGCGGGGATGAAAAGGCTGGACGTTCCCAAGAAAGTTGTAGGCTACAGCGACAGCCACCGAAATTGCTCAACTCATATCAAAGAAGGAGGAAAAGCTGAGCAGAAAAAAAACCCAAAAGAATTCGCCCCCCTCCAAAGGCAAGGGAAAACAGCAACAATCGAAACAACACCAGCGTAAACGGCAATTAACACAAATATCTCAAAGTGTGAGTAGGAAAAAAAGCGTGAAAAATCCATTTAGAATCTAAACACACACAAAAATTCTGAAATCAAACGGCAACAACAACAATCATGTGGAAATAGCCGCCGAAAAACGGACTGAAGACAACAGAAGATAGAATAGAACCAACAACAACAAACACGCCCAAAACCACTCAAACACACAAGAATCGAGAAAACTCGAAGTTTTCCTCAAAAGAACAGCAACAACATTGCACGCACACATGCCAAACTGTGGATCGCGGGACCGAACGGGGAGGGTGTTGGCTGTGTTGAAAAAGCGAAAACAAAAAAAAACGAGAAAAACTTTCGTTGTGGGAAAAACAGAAATTGGGTAGAAATAGACGAAAACGTTGGTCATACCGACAATAACGCGAAATACTCTTTATTCGAACGACACCGGGATCTCTTGTTCAGTAGATCACCAGCCTTACTCCGACGTTTATTACGAATTTTTCGGTGACTCGGTGACAACTACTTTTGACTTTTCTGTTGCGTGTGGAAGCCCCCCCTCAAAAAAAAACCAAAAAGGAAACTCTTTTGGAAGACAAAAAAAAAGCGCTTACGCGAACGAAGTGAATTTTTTTTTTAATTACAAAAAAAAAAATAAACTCGCCCACAAAACATAATTTTCTGTTCAATTTAAATTAATAAAATAAATATAAAAAAAAAAACATCAACAAAATGTCTTCATCACACGCTGTACGCTCATCAAAGTACTCTTATAGAGCCTCCTCCACTGGACCCGGTGTTGAAAATATCAACATTGAATACACTGCCGATTTGAGCGCCCTTTCTCGTCTTGAGGTAAGCACCATCAGCAAGGACTAACCACTACCAGCCAACCAATCCCAGGGACTTAAAGGAGCAGTAGCGTTACACACAAGAAAAAAAAATTAAGAAGAATCATAAGAATGAAAAACTAAACCAAAAGAAACTAAAAAAAAAAAGAATACAAAAAAAAATTAACTCAAAAAAAAAGAAGAAATCATGAAAATGTTGCTAAAAAAACTGAATGAAAAGAAAAATCGGAAAAATAAACTGAAAGAAGAAAATCTCATGAAAATTTACATGAAAACTGAAACTGATTTTCACAGCCATACGCTGGGCCAACGAAATTGAATGTGAACACTAATCGTGCAAGAAAATGTTATGAAATGAGTGCAAAAGTTCTGAAATCCGTTCTGTATGAACCGCCAACCACCATACAGACATAGACACATACACACAGGCATACATACAGACAATTATACATGTGTGTGCATGTATGTACACATACATACCACTCTGTGTTCTATATATATATATATATATGCGTATATATGTCTGTGTATGTGTGTGAAAGACCCAAAAACGAAATCATGAACCAACCACGAAATATTCTATATATTCCACATACATATACATACATATATGTGTGTGTGTTGGGTATATACCCAAAATTCATAAAGATGATGAAAAATATTTTTTTAAAAATGGAATTATTATGTAATGGATTTTATACGTATATCATTTTTTTTTTTTTTTAAATTCTTTCAACAACTGCAAATAAGTGAATAAGGAATTTAATTAAAGGACGTGTTCGAATTGTTGTTGTTTAGTCAACTGTTCTGAAAAATATTCCAAAAACCAAAACTAATGTCGTTCGTTTTAACGTGTGTTTATAATTCGTGTTTAATTCTTCCAGGATAAAATCCGTTTGCTCCATGATGATCTTGAAGTTGAACGTGAATTGCGCCAAAGGGTAAGTTTTCCAAAAAAAAAAAAAAAACTAAGTTACACACTTTGAAAGCTTTGCAAAATTCTCAATGACAATAAGAAAAAGGACGAACTAGTCAATGGCAGAAAAATAATTCTGGAAGGTAAAAGACCTTCACAGAAAATTGGCAAATCAAGGATATGATCCACCTATGCCGGCATCTGTTTTGCCGTCTTTACCCAATTTTCCAAAAATTATTTTGTAAAAAGAACAGCGATTGCAATGAACATAAACATTTGCACTTCCGGATTATGCATTAAGGTTGGGGATTTAAAAAAAAAAAAAGTGAATGTCTTAGGAAACATAAGTAGAAAGCGTACAAAGGATTTTAATAAAGTTTTTTTTTTACCAGGGTTGCCAGATTTTTCTTAAGAGATATTAGTTTGGTTTCCTTTTTTTCACATGTTAAACGCGAAGAATATTTAAGATGTATGTAGAAAGCAAACAAAGGATTTTAATAAAGATGGAAACAAAATACAAAGAAAAAAACAATTTATAAACCCAACGAATTCAAAATTTAAACTCGTTACTTGCAAGTTAATTCCCATTTTATTACTGAGTTAAAAATCTACATAGGCCACGCCCATTTGTATACAAATTATTAATTCGATTGTACACGGCGAAAACAATATGATGACCATGAAAATGAAATCTGGTCACAAAACAGTAATCACAAAAGGAAAATTCAAAATGGCGCCCGATATCACAAAACCATTTCACCAATCGAAATTATCGTTCTAAATGAAATTTTAGATTTGAGTGTATATGTATTTCAAACAGGCATGAAGCGGTTTTTAAACCCGGTTTTTACAAAAACTGGATTTTTGGATTTTTGTAATATCCGGTTTTTCGGTTAAACATGAAATGATAGAACTTTCTCCACGAAATCACAAAAACTCCAGGAAAAAGTTTCAAAAAAAAATCGGCCGATTTTTTTCAATTCCCGGTTTTTCGGTTCCATGTATATTCAAGAAAAACAAAATACTTTTTGAAACTAAGTCAGTCTATAATACAATTTAAAAAATAATCGGTTTTTGTAGAACCGGGTTTTACCAAACCCGGTTTTTCGGTTCCACGTCATATATGACAGAATTATTTTCATGAACCAATATATATTCAAATTGAAGTAGAGCAGTAAAAAAAAATAATTGGTTTTTTGTAAAACCGATTTTTTACCAAACCCGGGTATTCCGTTCCATATCATATATGACTGACTTATTTTCATATATAACCAACAAATAATTTGTTTTTTTTTGTAAAACCGATTTTTCACCAAACCCGGGTTTTCCGTTCCATGTCATATATGACTGAATTATTTTCATGAAATAAAAAATAACCGGTTTACCAAACCCGGTTTTTCGGTTTCATGTCATATGTAACTGACTTATTTTCATATATAACCAACAAATAACTGTTTTTTTTTTAAAAACCGATTTTTTACCAAACCCGGGTTTTTCTGTTTCATGTCACATAGGAATGAAATTGTTTCATGTTTACTCAAAGAAAAAAAAATAATTCTTAAAACTGTGTAGTTCAACACCACAATTTTACAAAGTAAACGACTATTGGTAAAATCTATTTTTTACAAAAACCGGTTTTTCGGTTCTATATCATATATGACTGAATTATTATCATGAACTCATATACAGTCAAATTGAAGTAAAGGCAAAAAATAAACTGTTTTTTGTAAAACCGTTTTTTTTAAACCCGGTTTTTCGGTTCTGTGTCATTCATTTTCATTAATGAACTGTTTTTTTACCAAAACCGGTTTTTCGGTTCTGTGTTATGACTGAATTGTTTGCATGAATAATAAATAACTCTTCACCATAAATCCCAAAAATAATCGGTTTTTTTTACGGTTTTTCCGGTTTTTCGGTTCCGTATTATGACTGAATTATTTTCATGAATAATAAAAAACTCTCTACCATTAATCCCAAAAAAATCGATTTTTTGTAGAACCGGTTTTTCGGTTCTGTGTTATTTATTTTCATTAATGAACTGGTTTTTTTTTACCAAAACCGGTTTTTCGGTTCTGTGTTATGACTGAATTGTTTGCATGAATAATAAATAACTCTTCACCATAAATCCCAAAAATAATCGGTTTTTTTTACGGTTTTTCCGGATTTTCGGTCCTGTATTATGACTGAATTATTTTCATGAATAATAAATAGCTCTTCACCATAAATCCCAAAAAGAATCGCTTTTTTTGCCAAAACCGGTTTTTCGGTTCCGTATTATGACTAAATTATTTTTATGAATAATAAAAAACTCTCTACCGTTAATCCCAAAAAAATCGATTTTTTGTAAAACCGGTTTTTCGGTTTCATTGATATGACTGCATTTTCTACTCAAAATGGAACTGGATATTTTCGTGTAAATTAGATACAACCAGATTTAAAAAAAAACAGGTTTTGGTTTTATTTTTATATGTAAAATAGAAGGGAAACTTTTTATGTGAGAGTAAATAAGCTCTGCCAGAATTTCAAATAATAATCAGTTGTTTCGAAAGAAGATTTTTTTAGAAAACCCGATTTTTCAGTTCAGCATTGTATGATTTCACTTTTTTTCAACAAACTCATGTAAGCTGAAAATAAAAGTCATTAGTTGAGTGTCAGTGAGTCTGAACCAGAATTTTCCAAAATAATAAATCCAATTTTTTTTGAAAAAAAAAACTGTTTCTGATATGATTGTATTTTTTCTACAAACTCATGAGCCCGAAATAAAACTTACTATTTCAGTGTAAGTTAGGCTTAACCAATTTTTAGAAAACCCCTGTTCTCGTTTCTACCAAAAACAAGTTCTTCGATTCAATGGATCTGGCGCCACAACATTATTTTCATATCAAATGAAATTAGAAATTTCCCTAAAATATTTTTTTTTTGTTAACTATTGCCGTTCACTTCTACAAGTATTTTAAAATTAACATTAACTGTAATTTTGCTGTATCGTCTTTGACTATGAAGGATGTCTGTTAAATGTTGAAGGCTACCCATATTGGTTCAATAGTCATAAATAGAAAATCTCAATTCGAAAAATATCAAATATCAAACTCAAAAGAATCATTCCACCCGCCCCAATATTTTCTCGGAATATTGGTTTGGTCAACGACAAAACATCATCTCTCTGATGTGTTTGAACAAATTCCTGCTGGTATTCATGGCTCCTTCGAAGGTCCGTAGTCTCATTCAAAATTTTACGACATTTAATAAATCTTTAAATACACACACTCTGCTCGAGATATTTTCCAACAATCAACATTTGTCACTCGTGAAATCCATTTGGAATTTCATTTCACCGGTCGCCCCCATTAACACCCACGCACAACATGTCCACCTTTTTCCGAAGAATAATAAAAATGAAAAACAAATATTGTGTAATTACCGCGTATATATGTACACAACTTCATACACACACATATAATAACGCCTACGCGGACTTGTTTCATCGATGCAATAAATAGACACGGTGCTCACTAAATATAAAAGCACTGGCCAACTCAGAGATATGTGTTTTTCTTTCTTTCGTTGCTTTTAAATAAAATTTTGATATTTTAGTACAAGGCCTTCTAGAAGTTTAGAGATTGTGATATCGTTGGAAACCATAAACTGATTGTGGAATGGGGAATGCAATTTAAATCGGCGGACCACACAAATTGTTTGTGATACATTTTTGAGAAAATATCAAAATGGTTTTATCACCTTCCATTTTGCTACAAAGAAATCTCCTAAATGAATTTATATAACGATTAACAGCCGGTTTCCATAAAATGAATTTGTTCGTTCGCTACAAATTGTCAAAATTGAAGGCACAATAAAATGGATTCTTATCAGTAATGAGGGCTGATTCTTTTGGGATTGTCAACCATATGTCGATATCTAACATCTGTCTGAAAACCAGAATGGAATAATGTCTGAAACCCATTTTATAACACTTCCAATATTGACGATTTGTAACGAACGAACAAATTCGGCAGTAAAAGTAAAATAACGCAAAATATATTTTACATAATTGTAAATGAAAGATTTTCTTAACGTTCGTCCCTCATTTTCGAAACAATTTTCCATTTATTTTATTCTTCATCTTCAGTGCAATTATGTCATTTTTTTCAAGTAAAATTTATTCTCTAATACAAATACAAATAATTGCCAGATGTACTTTTTATATTTAAAATTTTTCCAAAAAATTTTCGTATTGTAATTCAAATTAACGCCTAAAGGTCGTTACTGAAGCTTTAATAATTTCTGGGTTGCCAGATTTTTGATGGAGTGCCCCATATAGCTCAAAATTCCCTGTTACATGTTACACAGGATTTTTGTTTTTGAACTAAAATTAATGCTCTAAGTGCAGTTTAAGACGCAGTTGAAAATTGACCAGAGTTGCCCGATTTTTCATAAGAGATCTGAGTTTTGTTTGTTTATTTTTGACATGTTCCACGCGAAGGATATTTAAGACATACAGTAGTTTTTGAATATTTCATTATTTAAATAAACAAATATTCGAATATTCAAATATTAAAAAAACGCAACTATTCGATTCAAGTATTCAAATATTAAAAAAATTCAAACATTCAGCTATTCGAATATTCAAATATAAAAATATTCAAGTATTCTAATATTGACTTATTTAAAAATTCAAAAATTCAAATATTAAAATATATGAAAATTTGAATAGTCAAAAAATAGTCAAAAATTCAAATATTTAAATATTCGAAATCTCCTATATTCGAATATTTATATATTCAAACATTCAAATATTTGAATTTTTATATATTAGAAAATATTTGAATATTTAAATATTAAAATATATGAAAATTTCAATAGTCAAAAATTCAAATATTTAAATATTCAAAATCTCATATATTCGAATATTTAAATATTAAAAAATTCAAATATTTGAATTTTTATATATTAGAAAATATTTGAATATTTAAATATTAAAATATATGAAAATTTGAATAGTCAAAAATTTAAATATTTAAATATTCAAAATCTCCTATATACGAACATTTAAATATTCAAACATTCAAATATTTGAATTTTTATATATTAGAAAATATTTGAATATTTAAATATTAAAATATATGAAAATTTCAATAGTCAAAAATTCAAATATTTAAATATTCGAAATCTCCTATATACGAGCATTTAAATATTCAAAATTCAAATATTTGAATTTTTATATATTAGAAAATATTTGAATAATTAAATATTAAAATATATGAAAATTTCAATAGTCAAAAAATAGTCAAAAATTCAAATATTTAAATATTCGAAATCTCCTATATTCCAATATTTAAATATTCAAAAATCCAAATATTTGAATTTTTATATATTAGAAAATATTTAAATATTTGATTTTTCATATTTTCGAATATATTTAAATATTCAAATATTTAAAAACTCATATTTAAATTTTTCATTATTCGATTATATGAAAAAACGAATAGTTAAATATTTGAATATTTAAATATATGAAATTTTGAATATTTAAATATTCGAACATATGAAAATGTTATGAATACGGAGGTTAGAATATTCGAAAATTTGCGAATTGAATTTTTATATCCGAATATATGTAAATTTTGCATATATCAATACTCGAATATTCGAAAATTTAAATATTCGAATATATGAAAATCTTAATATTCATGTATTTGAATATTTAAAATTTTTACTCCCGTGGTAGGTAGTGTGTGCGACTATCACACAGAAGAACCCGAGTTCGAAACCCCGGCTAAGACCATCAAACATTTTTCGGCGGCTGTTTTCCACCTCGTAAATGTTGGCGACTTTACGACTAAGAGACCATTCTCTAAGCCATGTAAAACTTCTCTAGAAAAGCATTAGCCGTTCGGAGCCGGCTTTCAAACAGATTAGGTCCCGGTCAGTGAGTATACACAATTATATCGTACACAGCTCACTGATTCGAGAGAAGTTCCCCGTTTGTCCCCTTCATGGAATGTTAAGGGAAATAAGTAAGTAATTTAAAACAGCTTTGCTATGAAAAATGTATGACATTTTTTTTGTATTTTCATACATTTTTTTTATTAAACAAAATTCATGTAAATACGGGGCTTAATAATTGTCATAATTCGAATATAGGAATATTTTAATTTTTAAATATTTCATTGACTATATATAGTTAAATACTTATTTAAATTTTTTTAAAATTCTAATATATTCGAATATTGACCAATATTTAAAAATTCAATATTCAAACACATAAATATTAAATTGTACATATATTCGAATATAGAAATATTCCAAATAATCAAATATTTAATTTCGCTTATTCTTAATTCAGGAGTAAACTGTCTCCCTCCTTGCGGACACCTCTTATAAACGGACAATTTTATCAGTACCAATCCGCTGTCATAAGCGGACACCTCTCACAAATTCTCAGTCCCTTTGGTGTCCGCTTAGGATTTATTTAAAACAGCTTTGCTAAGAAAAATATTTGAAAAATGTTTCAGTTTTCCTACATTTTACTTGCAAAGTTGATTTAAATTTTTTTTCAAATTTCCAAATATCCAATATCTTTAAATATATTCAACACATTGAAGTATTTGTTTCAATGCAATTCGATGACGTTGACGAATATGACCTTCATTGGGTTTGTAACTCTCTCTTTCATTAGCATTTCAGTGCTTTGTTTTTAAAACAATTTCTTTTGTTTAAATGTCACCTCTTTAGAAAAATAACACACAGACATTTACAAATCATTTCTTCGATCTCTGTTTGTCCGAACAAAAAAAAAACAAAAAAACACCCAAGACAACAAATCAAAGCAACTGAAGATAAACCACCGACAAAGTAGTAGAGAAAAATGCATTTCTTCTTTGAGCAGCTAATAAGGGGCGTCTAAATTTAAATTACCCTTGCGCGGCAAACAACGCAGATTGATGCTGGCTGATAAAACAAAAACGAATACGAAACACTGAAAACAAAATCCACTACAAAAAAAAAACAAACAAACTGATAATGTTGTGCATTGAACTTCAATTGTAGTGAACGGACGGCCACTTTAAACGCGCTTAACGCGCCAACTGCGTATGAGCACCGACTAATGGCATTTTGTCTAATGGCCCAAACGAGCCAATACGTAGACAGCAAATACATGATAAATAACATTTGAAAACATAGACAGCAAATGCTGTTGCAATCTGGTTGTTCTCTTTAGTTTCATCCATTTTTGTCACACAGTTCGCTATTCGAATTTTTCGAAATTGTTTGTCGCCACACGCACTCACGATGCGACGATGACAATTTTAACGCCACAATTTGGTGCAGCGGCTACGAAATACAAAACAAATCTTTCATACAAAATTAGAAAATATTTTTGGCCTGGGCCAAAATGCTTGCATATGCGACCGACCGGCAGACCAAATGACAAAAAAACAACCAAAAAAAAAAAAAAAACTGTTAATAAACCAAACAGCAACCACAAATTTAGGGTGTGTGTTGAAATTGTGGGCTGCCAGAAGATGCCCATCCATTCGCACATATTTCGATACAGGAAATAAGCGCAAATGGTTTTATTGTCTGACGTAAATGCTCGGCGTTTTTTTGTTATATTCAACGCCTGCAGGCAGCAGCTCCCCGAAAAGGTAGCAACGAACGAGAGAGACACCTCAATGAAGTTTCTGGCAACTTGGTATAAATAGAGTTGAAGTGAGGAATGTTAAGAAAATATAGGGTGAATATATTGGGAAAACTGTTATTGGGAAAGTTTCATATAGCCAGTTGCCCATAGTGGGAATAATGGATCGGCGAAATAGTGGACACCATAGTAAGGGGTTTTATGAAGTTTTCAAGGTCTCTCCGTGGTAAAGACCAACCTTTTTTATAGTCTGGCTAATCATGAATCTTTGAGAGTTCTTTAATATTCGAAGAACTTATCAAAGAAGAGTCACACTTTCAGAGACGATGGTCACTCCGGTCATGAATGTGTCAGAGTTCTTTAATATTCGATGAACTTATCAAAAAGGAGTCACACTTTCAGAGACGATGGTCACTCCGGTCATGAATGTGTCAGAGTTCTTTAATATTCGATGAACTTATCAAAGAGGAGTCACACTTTCAGAGTTGATGGTCATTTTGTGTCATACGGTGGTATGCGATTGATCGAACATTCATACGATAAATCACAATTCAGTTAAAAAATATAAAAAAAAAACAATCCAGCTAAACACTTCGAATTTATTGACTTTGGAGCGTATGAGTAACTATTGAATGAGGGTAGCTTAGGGTGTACCAGGGTGCGTATGATTGTTAATGATTAGTGTAAAATGTCCCACAATATTTGTTCGCCTATACGGTCGTCATATCGTTACAGGGTGCTATAGGCGGACTTAAGAAATCGCTAACTTCTTAATGGAAATTTCTCAAAAAAAGCAAGAATCTGGTTCTTTTAAAGGATTTTGAAATTACATTTCCTGGAGAGAAAGAACCTAGAGAGAGAGAACCTTCATATTTATTATGATAAATCGTTCAAATCGAAATAAAACAAAATCCAGGTAAATTTCTGAAAAACAAGAATCTGGTTCTTTTGCAGGATTTTGAAATTACATTTCCTGGTAGAGAGAGAGAACCTTCATATTTATTATGATAAATCGCTGAGATCGAAATAAAACAAAATCCTCCAGGTTACCATTTCGAAAATATTTACGTTGGAGCGTATGATTAACAGTAATATGAAGCTGTTGGGCGTGCCAGGGTGCGTATGATTGATAATGATGTGGAAAAGACCCAATCACTTTGTTGGCTCTGAAATGTGTCCTTTCATATGATAGGCTGTACAGCCACGGTGTGACACAAAAGTCACACATTTATTTAAGTCATGTAGAGAGTTTAATCAAATCTTTCGCAATTCACCAAGAATATCTGGAAGTCAGATTTTGTCTATTTGTTAATATTTATTTTTAATTTATATATATTTTTTTTTTATTTAATTTATTTATAAATTAAAAGAAACTATTTCGAATTAGTTATACTTTACGGTAATAAATCACAGTTATATTCGCATTACTAATACGCCAACCATTTGTCCCTTTTAATATGAACCATACGCCCACTATTCCTGTAAGTCAATGCAATTAGAGTTTCATGTGGATTAACCGCATACAGTAGCGTGTTAACGACAGTTTTCAGCCACAAGACGGGATTTTAAATTCAATTTGCCTATTATGCAAAAGTAGTATTTTCGTAGTGAGTAAAGTAAGGCGAGTGAGTATATTCATCTCCAAATATTGATTTATTTGGTTTTGGTTACATTTACCTTCATGCGTGAGCAATACTGTAATTATAAATCAATTAAAAGTCTCAAGCTCAACTCACTCACTTCAACATCACATTTATATGAACTTTGACCAAACACTTTTTAATTCTACTTTGAAACTGTCGATATGGATAGTAAAAAGAGATGTCTACCTTAAGTGAGAACTAAGTAATTTCTTTGCAATATAATGAAATCAGCTAATAATTGATATCACTTATACGACACCATGTATTCGGGAAGAAATTCTTGGAATGGTGTTAAATAAAATGCCACACAAACATATTCTAGTCGTTAGCATGCAGATCGAAATAAAAAAACCCTCTAAACATTTCAAATATATTTTACATAGAGAATCTACCTCAACTTAGGCCCAACTACTTTCTATTCAATATAATCAAATTTAATTAATAATTAATATCACTTATACGACACCATGTATTTTATGACCAAACACCTTCCAATTCTACTTTGAAACTGTTGTAGAACACCAGTCGTTATGGAGAATTCAAGAGAATTCTAAGTAATTTCTTTTCAATATAATGAAATCAGCTAATAATTAATATCACTTATACGACACCATGTATTCCGGAAGAAATCCTCTTGCTGGCGTTAAAGGATGCAGACCTATCTAAAAAAACCAACCCTCTAAACATTTTGAATATATTTCACAACTTAGACCGCACTACTTTCTATTCAATATAATCAAATTTCACTAATAATTAATATCACTTTATAAAAAATATTATCCCTCTTACCGATCAAACAGAAATACTGGAAAATCCGTATGACCTGTGTTTTTCTTTTTACCAGTTAGGCACAAACAAATATTTTAACGAAATTCAATATTTTAACATCCTCAGAGCGGTGTTGCCGCTTAAAGGGTTAAGGTGACACAATCTTAATTCGAATACATTTCCCATAGAGCGTATACGTAATGCGTTGATACAGTCGAGGACGTCATGTGGTGCGTATGAGTGATAACGATATGAAAAATATGAGCAACAAGAAGAGTTCGAAATGCTTTTCTTGGCCTGCAACAAAATGTATAACTTAACTTTAGCCGAATTCATTGATATTCAATATAATAAATTAATAATTAATAATTAATATTACTTAGGCGACACCAGGTATCTTAAAATAAATGTTTTGGTGGGGCCTAAGTTTTTACTCGATTAGACTATGATTATGTGGCGAATTAAATTGACACCAGATTTAAGGGCGAATTAAATTGACAACAGATTCAAAGGCCACATCGTCATGGACTAATGGAGTAAACAATTGGGCCTAACTCATAGAATTGATAGATGATTTGTAAGCAGAGACAAAGAAATGCATTTCCACTATTTCTAGGATATTCTAGACATACTGGCACCCTAACTTCACCCTTACCCTTTCTGCCTAGCCTTTTTTCCCTACCCTTCCGTCCTATCCTTTCTTCCTAGCCTACGTCTTCCTATTCTAGGTTTGCCGGTTGTCAGAGGGCTAAGCGAAGTTGCCATAAGTTTCAGACATCGGAAATTTCTGCATTACATTGAATTGCTGTACACTCATTTACACTGTAGACTCACTTATTTGAAATATTCTCTAACCACGGGAAGTTCACAATATAGGACATATGAATGAAAATGTCAGTGGGTCGGCACCTTTTTTTCTAAATCAGCTTCAGCCATTTTCATAAATCCCCATGGCACATTTGAATAATCGTCATATCGTCACTGGAAATACCATGAAAGTAAACGCACTTTTACTCCACATTGTTTAAATAAAAAGCTGGTGGTGATTGCGGCACATCAATAGAACTCGAAATGATTAATTAGCTAAAAAACCTCCAACATCCCCAGCTACCGGGTGATCTAGTTAGTGTGTATTTTTTTCTTTTTTATCATTATCAGATGATAATTAACCAAACTCAACTCACCTCATTTCATCTGTGAGTTGTTGTTTTTTTTTTTGTTCGCCTTCTAAAGACAAACAAAAAATCCAACATAATTTCCAACAGATGTTCAGATTGCCAAACACAAAAAATGATCTTAATATTTAGTTTCCTTCAAACATGAAAATCTAAAATTAAACAGAAACTAACAAAAAAAAAAAATAAGACATAAATGAAGGCACACACATCGGCGAGATCTCCTATGATTAGTAAATATTCGGTGTGTTGCAATGACTCACTTGCTGGCGAACTACACAACGACATACATCGGAACGTATCTAACATGTGTCATCGATGTATTTATAAACCCACCATATCTGTGGCCCATAAATATGTTTCACATTCATGTCGCTACTGGTAGTAATAGACATTATTGCTGGCCTCAGATCGCCCCGTACGGTTGTTAACACCACAATAATTACGTTTATTATCCCTCTGGCAAAAATTAATTGCAATCGGTTTGATTGGCTTGATCGGATGCCGTTACACTACCAACGTATCGTTGCCTATTTTGTTGATTTGCGCCACTATCGGAAATATTCCCCGAAATCAGCAATAGAATTGAAAAATTATATGTGGCCATAAAAATGGAAATTTCCTTGAACTGATTGAAATTAAAATCGCAATTGTGGTAGAAAACAGATAATTTTTTATTGGCTTGTTAATGGTCCGAGGAAAAGGCTGGATGGTAATGCGAAAAATTCAATAAATTTTGTTTCGATTTTCTGAATTTTAAATATTTTATTGGCAGAGTCTTATAAAGTACTGTTTTTCTTGTTTAAATTGGTTTCTTATTTTTAAAAGTTAGAAGTTGAGAATGATTTCTTACTACAGGCTGACAACCAAGTGATTTTTCAGAAAACCTTCTTCCACTTCTACAAACCCTTTATATATTTTATTAAAATTACTTCAGTTTTTTCGGAAATTATATCCATGACCAAAGTGCCATGGCAAGCAATTCCTTCAGCCAGACAGCTACGCCTTTACAACTTAAAGCACGATACAGGGTGTCAAATCTACACACAAAATATATTTATTCCAAAAAAATTTGGCGTAATCGCTTTATGGTAGAAAAAAAATTCGAATTCTTAAATTATGATGGGATTCTGAGATACAGGGTGTCAAAGCGAGACACAAAATATATATTTTCGAAAAACAAACTGCGTCTCTGTGAGGAAAAAATTGCCAGTTCAAGCTCAATCTGTTGGGATTATAAAAGAGATGTCACACTTTCACAAATACATGGTAACCCTGTGTTAATACGGATCCTTTGCCGTAATATAAAATAAACAATCCAGCTAAATATTTCGAAAATATTTACATTGGAGCGTATGAGTAACAATTATATAGTTGAGCGAGTACCAGGTTGCGTATGATTAATAATGATAATGCCATGCGATTTCCGAAATTACGGTACCCAGTTCAAGCTCAATCTGATGGGATTATAAAATACATCTCACACTTTCACAAATACATGGTAACCCTGTGTTAATATGGATCCTTTTCCGTAATATAAAATAAACAATCCAGCTAAATATTTAGAAAATGTGTACATTGGAGCGTATGAGTAACAATTATATAGTTGAGCGAGTACCAGGGTGCGTATGATTAATAATGATATCAACAATACTTTAAAAATGATCCCCCACCGGTACTCGACTTTGTTCACCATAAAATGGGTTCTTCATACTCAATTTGATAAATCATTCAGATGAAAATATTATAAAAAAGAAAAACCACACACATTCTGCTAAACCTTTTGAATGGATTTCCTTTCAACCTTTTGAGGGCGTACCAGGATCTATATCAACAAGTAGTAAGTTGTAATGCGCCTATGGCGCCCGTTGAAATATGGAAAAAAAATTTGTTGAAAAAAAAAAATTTTTGTGGAAAAAAAAAATTAGTTGAAAAAAAAAATTTTGTTGAAAAAAAAATTTTTCTTCAAAAAAAAATTTAGTTGAAAAGAAAATTTTTTCTCGAAAAAAAAAATTTTTTCTTGAAAAAAAAAAATTTTTTCTTGAAAAAAAAAAATTTTGTTGAAAAAAAAATTTTGTGGAAAAAAAAAAGTTTTTTTTGAAAAAAAAATTTTTGTAAAAAAAAAAAATTTTGTAAAAAAAAAAATTAGTAAAAAAAAAATTTTGGAAAAAAAAAAATTTTGGTTAAAAAAAAATTTGGGGAAAACACAATTTCTGTACAAAAAAAAATATTATTTATAGAATTTTAGAATGCCTATTTAAATTCATACGTACTGCGTGACAGAGTCAGTGAATCAGTGTATCAGTGAATCAGTGTCGAGGGTAAATATATATTAAGATACTTTTTAAAACTCTACCGCCGTATTCAACCAGAACACTTTGTTCACCATAAAATGGGTTCTTTAGTAAAACGTGGTGCTCGTTACAGGAAGACCGGGAGTACCTCATAGATTTATTTCCAAAAAAAAATTGGCAGGATTTTGAAATTACATTCCCCTACAGAGGTGGAACATTCATATACAATTTGATTTATCACTCAGACGAAAATATTAAAAAAAAAACATAATGGAGCTGAATATTTTGAATAGATTTCCTTTGAAGCTTTTGAGCGAGTACCAGGGTGCGTATGATTAATAATGATATGAACAATACTTATTAAAACTCTCCCGCCGTACTCAACAAGGACACGTTGTTCACCATAAAATGTGTTCTTTAGTAAGATGTAGTGCTCGGTACAGGAAGACATAATGGCATTTAAGAAACTATGAAGTATGGGAAAAACAAGAATCTGAATATTTTTTAAAATTAATTATATTTCCTTACAGAGTGGGAATATTCATATTCAAATTAGCAAATCATTCAGATGAAAATATTTAAAAAAAAAACATTTGAATAGATTTCCTTTGGAGCTCTTGAGGGTGTAGCAGGGTGCGTATGAGTGATGAGTAAATATGACAAATACGAGTAAAATAATAAATAAAATACGAAATTGTGTTTATTCTAAGACAGACACAGGGTGTCGCAAAAAATCATAAAGATATTTGAGAATTGGATAACTTCTGCTTGGAGTTATTTTTAAAAAATTACTGAAAGATTTGAAATTTATATTTCCTCAAACATTCATACATTCAAACATTCATACTCAATACAAAAATTCATTCAGATCGAAATAATACAAAATATTCCAATTTCAAAACATCATATTAATAGTTTGAGTTCCTTTGGGGCGTATGAGCAACAATTGGATATAAGTGAGTTCGTCCCATGGTGCGTATGAATGATAATGATGGAAAAAAAGGAGTTTAACTCAAAATACACTACTGCCAGTTTTATTAAGTGGTTGCTTCTCCTGTGAAAAGTGTTTTTCCGGAATTAGGGGCCATTTTATATTAAGGTAACAGTATTCACTGTGACACATCATTTAGATTGAACACATTTCCCAATGGCGCGTATGAGTAATGCCTAAATAAAGCTGTGGGTGACTCGTGGTGTGTATCAAAGATGATTTCTTTAATAAAGAAAAACACAAGTCACAAGGGATTTACAAAAAACAATAACCTTTCAAATTTGCCCAAACAAATTGCGAGAAATTTGGCAAAAATTGAAAACAAGACATTGGTTGAGGGTGAGTGTTCAGCATGGCACAAAATTCGAAATACTTGCAGAGGTTGTCAATGAATGTATTCGCCACGAACAGTCATTACAAATTAGTTGCTGGCAACGGTCAGCATTTATTTGTTCGAATAAATAGTTGAACAAAAATTGCCTCACAGCACAGAATGGCTAGAATGGCCAAAATGCATTTTTGCTTCGCTTTCATAAAAACATCAGCAGAATCATGTGTAACCAATAATTTCTACCTTATGTTAATAATAAAAAATCTTAATGTACACGTAGATAATGGCAGGCTTTTGCCACAGCGGGGTAATTAATTTGGGTCATTTCGATCGTATATAATTAAATTTTTTTCCTCTCAGCTTATTGGTTTTAATTAGAGAATTTCGGTTGTTCGTTTTCGGTGATATTTTCATTTGCGTTGCGCCCGAAAAACATTCATGAAATGCACTTTGGGCGTGTATGCATTCGAGTTTAGTTGTCTGAGTGCGTATTTGGATTTGGAAATTGTGGACCGCCACGGCGTCCACTTGTCCATCTGCATGTTTTCCGAACGAAACTTGTTTGAATTTTTCTTTTTTTTTTTCGCTCTGCTGGCATTTTGCCGCGTTTTTGCCAGTGATGCGTTGGCGAACGACGACAAATGTAATTGTAAATTTTTCTGTGATTTATAATGGAATTGAACATGTTCGTTCAGGTCTATTTGAATCAATACTAAATTGTATTAAATAATTAATGTTTTCGGACAGAGTATGATGTTTTTATGCGTTTCGAGGACCTTTGTGGGTCATCGTTTCGGCTAAGCGACAGATGATTGTCATAATTCGGATAGTTGGGCCATAAGTACTAATTGAACAATTCGCGAAATTATATTAAAATAATTTCGCACTAAATATCATTGAACCATTCATAATTTTCATAGTGTTATCAATTGAAAAAAATTCGTTTCCAAGAAGTAAGAACGTCAGCATTCCATTAAGCAACCGTAGGGGAACTTCTCCCTACTGCTTACAGCAGGCTCCGAATGGCAAATGATTTTTCTAAAGAAGTTTTTACATGACTTAGTGAATACTGTCTGTAATCTTAAAGTAGCCGGTTGGAAATGGGGAACTTCTCATCAATTCGTTTAAATACTCACTAATGAGGACCTGGCAAATGTTTTTTCAAGAGAAGTTTTTACATGACCTTAAGAACATTCTCTGTACCAAAAATTTTTTTTTCCAAAATTTTTTTTCTATAATTTTTTTTTTTTACAAATTTTTTTTTTCAACAAATAATTTTTTTTTACAAATTTTTTTTTTCAACATTTTTTTTTCCATAAAATTTTTTTTTTTCAAAAAAAAATTTTTTTTCCAACAAAATTTTTTTTTTTCAAGAAAAAATTTTTTTTTCAACAAAATTTTTTTTTCCAACAAAACAATTTTTTTTTCCTCAAAAATTTTTTTTTTCAACACAATTTTTTTCCATATTTCAACGGGCGCCATAGGCGCATTACAACTTACTAGTAATCATAATATTAATCATACGCATCAAATTCAAAATCTTAAAAACAAAAATAACTCAGCCGTTTTCAATTACTGGCTTCAATCAGAAATAGTTTTTCCCAGAGACAAAGATGTTCTATTTTCAAAGGTCCCAATGTCGATAATCCCAGCTGGCGCAAAAGGTTGAAGCATTGAATAAATGTCAGTTAAGTGAGTAAAACTCATCTTACAAAATTGTACAACAAAATTGAGAATTTTGCAAAATAGTTTTTAAATTTTCTTGAAACTGAATAGAAAAACAATCCATATAAATATGATAATAATTTTATATTTTGCCCTTCTTCTCCTTTCCACAGATCGAACGCGAGAAAGCCGATCTCAGTGTCCAAGTCATTCAGATGTCTGAACGTCTTGAAGAAGCTGAAGGTGGTGCTGAACATCAAGTATGTACCAAATCAGGCTACGCTCCTTTTGCCCTAACTAAATTCAATATCATTTCTTATCCATTAATGTAGTTCGAGGCCAACCGCAAGCGTGACACCGAATTGTTGAAATTGCGCAAAATGCTCGAAGATGTCCATTTGGAATCCGAAGAAACCTCCATGTTGCTTAAGAAGAAGCACAACGAAATTATTGCCGACTTCCAGGAACAAATCGAAATCCTGACCAAATCGAAGAGCAGGTAATTTTCAAGAGTTCTCATTTGAAATTTATTACAGGCTATGGTTAGCCTGCTTTTAATGCAAAAGCTTTTTTGTTTTCGACGCAACTATAATAAAGCTTTGTAGGTAAAACATCGCTTCTTTTTTAAAAGACATGCTCAAAAGCTCTTAATGAACATAGTTGTTCGTGGCTTGCTTTGATTTTTATTCCAAATGTGCTGATAGGAATAAAGAATTGAAAATGTAAAACAGCTTTGTTAAGAAAAATGTGTGATAATTGTTTTTGTATTTTCATAAGTTTCTCTTAATAAAGCTGTTTATTGATTTCCCATAAGCTTTTCCAATTTTATTCAATTGCGCTATTTCCAAAAAATTTCGGTAATTTTTCAATTAGTATCTTCAGACCATTGGTATGCGATTCTAGTAGAAAGGTCTTCCGCTTTTATGGCAATGATTTTTGGAAAAATGCAAATCTGTGAAATATAAACGTGGCAACCCTGATCTTTGGTAAACTGTATTTTTCCACTTAAGTCAGTTGGCATGCTGGATACACGAACAATGTTTAAGAAAAATACAGTTCAATAAAGAAAAACCTGGCAACCCTGGAGATTTTCAACACGATTTTTTTAAATTTAAAAGAATTACTTGACCTAAAATAGGCCGTCTATGAAGAAAATATTGCCAAATTTTAGTAAAATACAATAATTAATCTGGAAACACTGGAAATTCCTAAACTTCTTATTTCATTTCCGTTTAATCAGATAAATTGTCTTTCTCGTGTGAAAACAGCTTTGGGAGAAATACAACTCAGTGAAATAGAAACCTGGGAACCCTGAATCTTTCTAAACTGCATTTTTCAACTTAAATCGTTTATTTAAATTTACAAAAATCCAATGAACAAGGTTTAATAAAAAAAATACCGTTCACTATAAGAAAAAATAGGCCTGGGAACCCTGGCCTAAAATAGGACAAATATGTGGTAAATATTTCCATGTTTTGAGGCAAATGCAAAAGCAATGAATAACCTGACAACCCTTGATACAGAAATTCCACTTAACAAATATTAATAAACAAATATGCTGTTGAATCAAAAAAGAAACCTGGCAACCCTAGAAATTTTCAAGGCGATTTTCGTATTTAGAACATTTCTTTGACCTGAAATAGGCCAACAATGTTAGATATATGGCCATATTTTGAGACAAATGAAAGTCAATGAATACCCTGGCAACCCTGGATATTTCTACACTGCATTTTCGGACTAACATTTTTTATTTAAAAAAAAAACAAAGCGTCACAAAATTAGTGGAATGAAATTAATTAATTAATAACCTGGCAACCCTGGATATTTCTACACCGCATTTTCGGACTAAAATTTTTTTTTTTTTTGAACCATCCATGTATAAAACGTCAAAAAAAAGAGTACAATGCAATTTATTAATAAAAATGTGGCAACCCTGGAAAAATTTTATTCTTCGCCAAACAGAGTAGAATGCAAACTCATTAATAAAATGTGGCAACTCTGGAAATGTTTAATTTTCGTAATAGGACATAATTTTTTGCCAAACAGAGTAGAATGGAATTCATTAATAAAATGTGGCAACTCTGGAAATGTTTAAACTGAATTTTGGTAATTAGGGCATCATTCTACTTTAAAAAGAGAGTAGAATGCAAACTCATTAATAAAATGTGGCATCTCTGGAAATGTTTAATTTTCGTAATTAAGACATCATTTTTTGCCAAACAGAGTAGAATGGAACTCATTAATAAAATGTGGCAACTCTGGAAATGTTTAAACTACATTTTCGTAATCAGGACATCAATAATACTTCCGAAATTGTATTTCCACAAATTATGAAAATACAACACCATAAACTATGTGGCAACCCTGTAACAGTTGTAATGGCATTATCAGACTGCGGTCATTCAATTGTGTCATATGAAACCGATTCTATTAGAACAATACGGCAAAAGTACGGAATTTTGTTGTCCATCTAAAATGTTTGCTGGGTTTTTTCCAACGTTAAAAAGCATATGCGGGATTATTTAAGACCACCTTTTCCTATTTGGCTGAATTTTAGGAGTTTAAAATTCAATCACTCAAATTTCCTTCTCTCACATTGTATGGTGGGTTTTCGATTTCATACTTAAATTTAAAAATTCTAAAAAAAAAATCATTCAATTTGTTAGAAACGTTTATCATGTTCTGTTGATTTTTTTTTTTGATTTCTTTGACAGTAATTGTACGTACGTTTGGGCCGCCGGTCAAATAAATCATACGATTTTTGCAAAAATTTCGAATTTATAATGTTTTGCGTATTGTCCGGCTGGCATGAATCATCACAATTCAGTTGTGAGACGACGGCTACAAGGAAATCTTGGCCAATGTTGTGATTATTCACATACACACGTACATACACCGACTACATATTTGTGAGTGAGTGTGTGTCGAAATTTGTGCTGGCATTTGTTTGTTTATTTGAATTTGAAAATTTTAAACTTCAATTCGAAATAATATGGCAACAACAACCTGTAGCACACGGCACGGCACACAGCGCACAGTGGCATGAAATATGAACGCCTGCACCGAAAATAGATGCGCCGACTGTTAGAGAAAACAAAACCCAACATATTTGTTGTTGTTGTTCAATTTCACCAAATGCATATTTATCGTATATGTCTCAGCATATGTATGTCTGTTTGGATCAGTGTTTGAATAGAACAGAAACAACGTGTGGAATTATTTGCTTGCCCAAAGAAAAAAAACACACACAAAATCCAAAAATAACCATAAGTAACCATAAACCAAACTTCAAGGCCACATTTTCCTCTGAGTTTGCCACCGAACAAATCACTTGAGTTTGTACTTGGAGCATTCATATTTTCGAATTCTTAACAAATGCTTTGATAACTCGAGGTCATGTTGTTCTGCAAGGAAGTTTCCAGCTGTACAAAAAAAAAACAAAAAAAAAAAACAAATTGTAAAAATTCAACATTGTTGGTAATGGATAACAATTCACTTTGGTGATAACAAAAACCACTCAACATCTTTTGAAGCCTGCGCAGTTTTGTGCTTTACTTTTTGTTGTTGTTGTTTCTTATGATATCTACGATATGTGGGGGATTTTATTCAGTCCTCAGTAAGACCCACGCAAGTTGTTTTTTCTTGTCATGATCTTGTTTCTCTTTCAAAGCTTTTGAATACTCAGGCAAAAGAAAATGCTTTGCCAAAGCTTTTCGAACAAGGCAAAGAAATGAATTGTTTTTTTTTTCAAATTTAGTTTGATTGAAATTGTCTTCTTCGCCTTTCGAATGAAATTGAAAACTGAATTACACTACATGTCTTTTAAATTGAAATGGTTGTTGGAATAAATTTCCAGGAAATAAATTTCAAAGGCAGAATTTCCAAAAAAACCCCCTTCATTAAAAATCCAATCAATTTTTTAATTTCATTTAAAAAAATTTTGAAAATTTGAAAGACGTAGAAAAAGAAGATTTACTGTCTGTTTCCATAAAACGAATTTGTTCGTTCGCTACAAATTGTCAAAAATGAAGGCGCAATAATTGATGTTTTTCTCCGCCTTTCAAATTTACAAATTTTTTTAAATGAAATTATAAAATTGATTGAATTTTAAATGATTGGTTTTTTTTGGAATAAATTTCTGCCTTTGATATTTATTTCCAGTATTGTAATTTTTCAGCCACAGCCAAAAAAAAAAATGTCGAAGACATTTTAACTCGTTTTTTTTGTATTTAAAATTGTTAAATATAATTTGAGTAAATCTTCTTTTTCCTCGCCTTTCAAATTAAAACAAAATCTTCGTTTTATGGAAACAGGCAGTAAATCTTCTTTTTCTACGCCTTTCAAATTTACAAAAAAAATTAAATGAAATTAAAAAATTGATTGAATTTTAAATGAATGGTTTTTTTTTGGAAATTTTTTGCCTTTGAAATTTATTTCCAGTATTGCAATTTTTCAGCCTCAGCCAAAAAAAATGTCTAAGACATTTTAACTCGTTTTTTTTGTATTTAAAATTGTTAAATTCAATTTGAGTAAATCTTCTTTTTCCTCGCCTTTCAAATTAAAACAAAATCTTCGTTTTATGGAAACAGGCAGTAAATCTTCTTTTTCTTCGCCTTTCAAATTTACAAATTTTTTTAAATGAAATTAAAAAATTGATTGAATTTTAAATGAATTTTATTTTGGAATAAATTTCCAAAATATGCCTTTGAAATTTATTTCCAGTATTGTAACATTTCAGCCTCAGCCAAAAAAAAAAATGTTAAGACATTTGAACTCGTTTTTTTTTTGTAATTAAAATTGTTAAATTTAATTTGAGTAAATCTTCTTTTTCCTCGCCTTTCAAATTAAAACAAAATCTTCGTTTTATGGAAACAGGCAGTAAATCTTCTTTTTCTTCGCCTTTCAAATTTACAAATTTTTTTAAATGAAATTAAAAAATTGATTGAATTTTAAATGTATTTTTTTTTTTGGAATAAATTTCTGCCTTTGAAATTTATTTCCAGTATTGTAATTTTTCAGCCTCAGCCAAAAAAAAAAATGTCTAAGACAAAATCGAAAACTGATTGAATTTTAAATTGTTTTTTTTTTTTTTTTTTTTTTTTTGTGATAAATTTCTCTCTTTGAAATTTTCAGTTTCTTCAGCCAAAAAAAATTGTCTAATTAAAATTTCTAAATTTTCTATATTTTTCATTAAAGTATTTTTGAATAATATGCATTCCGTTGAAAAGTTTTTTTTTAATGCTTGTCTCTTCCTTCGGCATTTGTGTATTGTTTCTCTGAAAGCTTCGTGGACTTGCATATCGAAATATTCTTTGTATTCAACAAATACTGAAAATTGTTGGTTCTCCGTTAAAAGATCCCAAATATGTCGAGAATAAAATGAATACATTTTTTTTTGAGAGAGAAATATTGTTGTGTTTTTTCTTTTGTCTTCTTTTGATAGCTATTGTTGTCTCTTTTTGTTGTGTGTGTGTGTGTGTGTGCACACCTTTATGGAAATTCGATATGCGGGTCTATGGTGTTTATGTCTTTGAGGCGTTTTCCACGTAGCACGAATGTAGCCAGCGTATACTTTTAGAAATATATATGTATGTAAACTTTCAAATAATATATATATATTTATGTACCTACATACACACACACACACACACATATATATTTGTATATAAATATGGTTTGAGTAGAAACGAATTTTACTCTTGTGTTTTTTTTGAGTGTAATAATTTTTAGTTTTTCCTTTGAAATAAATATTTGCTGAGGCATTTGTGGCAAAATCAAGAAAAACAACAGATCTCATTTAAAATGATTATGGGGTTACCAGGGCGGACATAATCCTCTTTAATGTGACGTATGGATTTTCTATGTTCGTTTTTTTTTTTGAAACAAGATTATCTAAAATATATGTTTAGTATTTTGTCTGTATGTACATATATACCCGTATCTACATGTATTGTTTATTTTTAATAAATTTTCTTGCTATTATTTTCTAAAAATATTTTTGTTCTGCCCTCACATATTCCGAATGTATCCGATGAAATGCTTTTGCAAGATATTGAGAAATCTAACACACACCACCTTTTGTCGCCACAGAAATCTTGTGACCATTCGTTAAAATATTTTTTTCAATACTATGATTTACTATGGGGGAGGGGAATAGTAAAATAGAAAATTTCCAAAATTCACACATGGATATCAAAGTAACTGCAACCATAAAAGTCATTATAAAGACCGAAGGAACGGTTGTGGTCCCACACTTAGACCAATAATCCATGTTAACCTAGTAATGAAATTTTAAATTTTAAATCCAAAAAAGAAAAAAAATCCGCCACTAATAAAGATCATTTCACTCGTTTGAGTTGAGTCCATCTGTTATTTGTGTCGTGAATTTGCCAGTTCATAATTTCCCATTTAAGGGTTGGACCAATTGCTCTAATATTTTCACCTTTCATTCCTTATACTCCCAATGAAATTTAAAAATCCCTCCTCAAATCTCTCCCATAACATATAATTCCTATAATTTGTCTTAAATGCGTGATGATAGGTACTACTCCTTTCAAAGGACCCTTTATAATGACCCTGATGTTTTGCTTAAGCATTTTTTAAAAAAAAAAAGGGCATATGTATAATCGTTGTTCTCGTTCCTTTTTTAAAATCATGTGTTCACATTTTTCAATCCGGTTCTTATGAATTGCCAGGTCTTTAAATTCCATGTGTCCCACATTCCATTTGTGCGAATATTTAGTTCCATAAATTCAAGTTATGGCAAATCTGTCCCTGCCATCTGTGAATACTCCTGAATTAAGGTCAAATATTGGGTTATCCGCTCCCTCTGAGATTTGGGCCACCAACAGCAAATGATTTGTAGGACAAGGCCTTCTTGGATACCGACAAGATAGCCGTGATAACAACCCTTTCATATAAATGGACGCATTAATATTTCTTGCAGCTTTCTAATTGAAAATAAGAAGAAGTTCTCCGGAATGAGGAGGAGAATTGGAAAACTGAAGTACCCACCGGGCCACATCAAAATATTTCTTTCTGTCCCTCTGGATATTCGTGTAGTCTCAGTGGCATTTCAAACAGACGGACATGCCCATTTAGTTCGGTCTGTTTTTAGCTCGCCTTTGTTGCTGACATTAATGAATTACTTTTCCCAAACCCTCCGAAATAGTCCCAGCCAGGCCTAATAACACCGCTAAGACATTATTGAAAGGGGGGAAATGATAGAGAAATTGGTCCTCCGTTGATCTGTTCGAATGCTTTGTATCCGCAACCGAGGGCCATTTGCTTTTAAGTCATCTTTATTTGTGTGAAGTCATAATGAAACACCGATCTACTCTCTGGTTAAATCGTGCCTTCCCACTTGCCCTGTTTGATGAAACGGCCGATCGCTACTTCTTTACATTCAAATGCCGTTCCACACACTTTACCATCAACGATGGCAGGAATTTAGTTTCCGTTTTATTTGTCGTCAAACCTTTTTCTCAAACCTATTAAGTCAAACATGATCGTGATTGTGTTGACATCCATCTGACCGTGAAAACCGTGAACATTTGAAAAAAATATTTTATTGCAATGCTGTCACTAGATTAAGATGTTAGATTTAATATATCTGCAATAGCTTTTAGTAAGCTTTAAGCTGCAGTACCAAACTATAGTTCAGATCATTCGTTAGTTTGGCACTGCAGCTTATGACAAACGCATTTCACATCATTTACTCTCCATACGCAAGATAATCAGCATCAATCCGACAAGCCAAGCCTAATATAAAGCCAGCCAGCCAGCCAGCCAGCCAGCCAGCCAGCCAACAAAAATGCTAAGTATTTGGCTGAAAGCTGACTGCAAGACAATTTTACCTTTTTTTGTTTTTGGGGGAGCTTAACCATTTATACTAATGTGAAACTTTTCTTTTGTCTATTTTTGTGTTCCTTTCCTTTGGTGGATGTTTTTGTTGTTTATGCAAATAGGGCCGAAAAAGAGAAGGCCAAATTCCAATCTGAGGTTTATGAATTGCTCAGCCAAGTCGAATCCTTCAACAAGGAGAAGTTGATTTCCAGCAAACACATCGAACGGTTGGAAATCACCATTTCCGAATTGAATGTCAAGATCGAAGAGATCAATCGCACCGTGATCGACATCACCTCGCACAAGACTCGCCTCTCGCAAGAGAACATTGAGTTGATCAAGGACGTCCAAGATCTCAAGTCCCAATTGGATACCGTCTCATATTCCAAGAGCCAGGTTATCTCCCAATTGGAAGATGCCCGCCGCCGTTTGGAAGATGAAGATCGTCGCCGTTCAATGTTGGAATCTTCCCTTCATCAAGTTGAAAGCGAATTCCAATCGATTCGCATTCAACTCGAAGAAGAATCCGAAGCCCGCATAGACTTGGAACGTCAGTTGGTCAAGGCCAATGGCGATGCTGCTTCATGGCAAAACAAATACACTGCCGAAGCAGCTGCCCGTGCCGAGGAGTGCGAGGAAATCCGTCGCAAATATCAAATTCGCATCTCCGAATTGGAAGAACACGTCGAGTCGCTCATTGTCAAGCTCAACAACTTGGAGAAGCAAAAGACTCGCTTGGCCAGCGAAGTTGAGGTACTCATCATCGATTTGGAGAAATCCAACAACACATGCCGGGAATTGCAAAAGTCTGTCACCCACTTGGAGAAGCACACCGTCGAATTGAAGAGCCGTCTCGAGGAGACCATCATCATGTACGAGAACAGCCAACGCGATTTGAAGAACAAGCAAATCGACTTGCAACGCACCGTTCACGAATTGGAGAAGGTTAAGGATGCTAATGGTCAATTGGCACGTGAGAACAAGAAAATGGGAGGTAAGTCCATCACACCACCCGATACCCGGGACAGCCAGCAATTTACACATTCAATCTGTTTGCCATTTCAGATGATCTCCATGACGCTAAGGGTACCATTAACGAATTGAACCGTCGCTTGCACGAATTGGAATTGGAATTGCGTCGTTTGGAAAATGAACGCGAAGAATTGACCAATGCCTACAAGGAAGCTGAAGCTGTAAGTGTTTGTGCAATGTGGATTCGATAGAATTCGTTTACTTACTAACGGAGGGGATGTTTGTTTGTTTTGCCATCTAATAGGGTCGCAAGGCTGAGGAACAACGTGCCCAACGTATGGCTGCCGATTTCAACCAATACCGTCACGAAGCCGAACGTCGTTTGGCCGAGAAGGATGAGGAAATTGATTGCATCCGGTAAGTGTTACATCTCGTATCTGTTTATATTTTTATCAAAATAATCATAAAGAAATTGATTTGCATCAGACATTCGGGAATATGAACCAATAATTCTGAGAATTTCAGATGCATAAAATAATGTAATGAACCTCGTTTGAACTTACACGTTTTCCAAGGGAGTTAAAATAATGAATGTAATCCCAGTAGCAATAGGGAAAGCAATAGGGATGATTATCTTTATAAATTTCCAGAAAATCTATAGATAGAGAACAAATTTAATAACAATTGTCTTAAGCCTTTCCGTGGCAAATTAAAAAAATCGTATGAATTGTCAAATATATTTGACAAATCCACGAAAAGGATTAAAGTATTAAACCACATCCCTAGCCGGTTTTCATAAAAAACCGATTTTGCGGTTCCATCACGATTAAATATCACGATTTAATATCAAATTAAATGGAGAATATTTCCGAAAACTCACAAAATTTGAGAAAAATAATCGGTTTTTATAAAAACCGGGTTTTCGGTTTAAGGGTATTTTTTTTGTTTTTTTTATTCAAAATGTCAAATTGGTGTATCAAATGAAATGGATAATATTTAAAAAAAAAACTCCGATTATTGTCAATTACCTAGGAATTTTAATCAAGAATTTTTATAAAAACCGGTTTTCCGGTTCAATGCATTTTTTTGCCACGAGCTGTTTAAGTGTCTAGAAGAAAGGTGTCTACACCCGAAATTGCCAATGAAAAAAATAATCGATTTTCAAAAAAACCGATTTTTAATAAAATTTAAAATCCGGATTTCCGGTTTAAATTTAAAATCCGATTTTGTGGTTCATGGGCATTTCTTTTTTTTTATTTATTCAAAATGTCAAATTGGTGTATCAAATGAAATGGATAATATTTAAAAAAAAAACTCCGATTATTGTCAATTACCTAGAATTTCAAGAATTTTTATAAAAAAACGGTTTTAAGGTTCACTGCATTTTTTTGTCACGAGCTGTTTAAGTGTCTAGAAGAAAGGTGTCTAAACCCGAAATTGCCAATGAAAAAAATAATCGGTTTTCAAAAAAACCGGTTTTTAATAGATATTTAAAATCCGGTTTTCCGGTTGAAATAACACATGACTTCATAGTCAGAAATTAAAATTTTTAATTTAAAATAATTAAAAAAAAATAAGGGTCCCAATAAAGAGAACCATAGAAATCGGAACATAAATATTTTTAAAGAAGGTTCAAAAATCTAAATTTTTTAATTCAAAATTTCACATCCACCAAATGAAATGAAAAATTTTTAAAAAAAATCTTATTATTGGAATTTAAAAAAAAATCGGTTTTCAAAAACCGTTTTTTAATACAGAAATAGAAAAAATAGATTTTCCGGTTCAAATTGCACATACAATTTTGTATGACTTTACATTTTCACGCTGGAGATTTTCAAATAAATATTCGAAAATCTAAGTTTTTTTAATTCAAAATGGTCATTCGTACGCTTTTGATGTACAAAAAATATAGAACACATCTTTTTTCTCGATTTTTTTTTTGTGATTCGATAACATTTTGGTAGCTCTATATTTAGTACAAAAGATGGCTTTCATCGAGTTTTAGTTTTCATAATAATAGCAATAATCATGTGGTCGCGAACGTACGGATGGGCGGAAATGCCCAAATGTCAAATATACCGAATTTAATGAACAATATTTAAAAAAAAATATTATTGGCATTTAAATGCTTAGAGAGTGTGTGAAAAAGAATTTCCAAAAATGAAAATCGATTTATTTTAAAAACCGGTTCTTGGTTACAAGTTCATATTTTGTTACGAGCTGTTTAAGTGTCTAGAAGGAAGGTGAGTAAAATAAAAAAAAATCGGTTTTTTTCAGAACCGGTTCACAAAAATAAAAAACCGGGTTCAATAATTTTATTTTGCCTTCCTCTCCCCTTGCAAGCAAGTTGCATATAAAATGGTTCAAAGCCTCTTAGTAAAAATATCAGAATTAAAATATTCAAAATGACAATTTAAATAGGCGACAAATACGTATCTAAAATCGGCATATCAAATGAAACGAATAAAATTTTTGGAAAACCTGCACAATAGTCTCAAAGTAAATGAGGTGCCTATGTAAGCAAAACCCGGTCTCTGTAAGAACCTGCAAATATTTTTTATTCTTCCATTAGAGCCTTGGCTCACAGTGAGTCACCATGGCTTAAACTCTACGATATCAATTTGTGTATACCCGAAGCGGAATCTTCAACGACAAATATCGTCGGCATCAGAAAACATTTCCTATTGAAGAAAATCATGCCAGTACTACAATTTTTTTTTAAATTACTTTTCCCACTATAGAGAATCACATGCTCATAGTCTTTTACTTCGACTGCAGGGCTCTTGGAGTGAGTTCCTTACCTCCAGCCAAAGCATTTTTTCAACACAACGTAAATTGCTCTCTCTCTCACTCTCTCTCTTATGTTCCCGCAGAATATCTGAGAACCCACTTAGAATATTAGGCGAATACAGTTCCTCATTGCAAATCCACTGCAAATTTCCAACAGGAATTCGTATAACTCACATCTCCCGCTGTGATCGTTGCCACATTTCAATACATTTGCGAGTATTTCGCAAAAACAAAACAAAAACCGAAAGCATTGAAAAGATGTCAACAAAATAAATTTGAAAAATTCTTTAGAAAATCCGGACATGAAATGTTTGCCTTCGCAAAGAAAATAGCACAAAGTCGTTGGTAAAGACCCCACAAACCGCAAAACAAATCGAATGCACACAGCAGAACTGAAAGTATTTAGGACGGGAAATCGATTAAAATGAAATCGAAGTTCAATGTATTATTTATTGGCAAGCGAACGTACGAAAACCACAATTTGACCAACAAAAGGTTACACTGACAGAAAAAAAAACCCGGACAACTTGAACTACAACTTGAAAATCTTAAAGGTTTTATTAAAGAAGCACGTTGTAAACATTAAAAAACTTGATTTGGTTTCTGAGGTCAACTTCTGTATAGGTCGGCCATCAATCAGCATTGATGGTTCTTTCCTCGAGGGGGTGGTGGGGTTATGTTGTATTTCAATTATCACGTTTTTTTACGCTTCAATTTATTTTTAATTGTTTTTGTTTCGTTTTTTTTTTTTTTTTGTTGCATTTCATGGCTTTTCAAGCAATAAAAGAGAATTGAGATTAAGCAGAAAATCATTTAGAAAATTGGCTCATTACGATTGTTCGAAACCACTTGCCAGTCTTTTTTATATAGTTCAGCTAGCAGGAAGTTAGTTCTATATTCAAGTGATTTAAAGCAAATAAAAAGTCAAACGTTTACTACCAACGATTTTAAGGATTTTCTTTCTGCGCCGTAGGAAAAAAACGTCTTTTATCAAAATACAAAAATATAATTGAAGATATTAAAGTTAATAGAGGATAAATCTCCTAAATCGGTATGCATTGGCAAAATAATTGAATACAATTGAGAAAATTCACTGATCAATTCTGAAATTTTAGAAAAATCTACAGTGTGGTATTATACAATCACTAGTCAACTGCATACAGCGCAATTTGAAGAATCTACAGAATTTGAAGAATTTCATAAGAATTTCTGAAAGTGTTGAAAGCATAAACGGATACTGAAGACCCCATCGTAACAACGACCACAGAGGTGGGTGGCGTGTTAAGTGTTTGTTGGGTAGAGTTAGACCAAAGGTTGGACAGAATGAAAAAAAAACAAAGTGAATTTGATTGTATTGAGAAATTAATCATTGGGTCAAGTTATGCCAATTTTTTGGCATTTATTTAAAACCTCTGGAAAATCGAACTCATTTTTTGTAAATGATCTGACATTTGATTGTGTTGAAAAATGCATCATCGGGCTGGTCTAAGGTTCGCAAGCGAAATATGATACTTCATTTTTAGCAATTGTAACACATTTTCTGTGTGATAACTTAATATTAACGGATAATTTGCTATAAAAAAAACAGTCGATAAAAATATCGGAAAATCGATATATATAATTTTAATTTTTTTTTATTAAATTTTTAGAATAATTTGAATTTTGAAACCCTTTTTAAAATATCGATAATTTTCAAAATCGATAACAAAAAAATTTAAATTTTTCAAAAAGTAATTTTTAATCATTTGCTGTAGAAAAATCGCAAAATACATACAAAACAATTTTTTGGAAAAAAAAAATCCTAAAACTTGTGATAACCTTATATTAACTGATAGTTTGATATAAAAAAACGGTCGATAAACATATCGTAAAATCGATAAATATCAATTTAATTTTTTTTTAAATTTTTGGAATAATTTGAATTTTGAAACCCTTTTTAAAATATCTATAATTTTCAAAATCGATAACAAAATATAACCGATAACAAAAAAATTTAAATTTTTCAAAAAGTAATTTTTAATCATTTGCTGTAGAAAAATCGCAAAATACATACAAAACAATTTTTTGGAAAAAAAAAAATGCTGAAACTTTTGATAACTTAATATTAACTGATAATTTGATATAAAAAATCGGTCGACAAAACATATCGTAAAATCGATAAATATCAATTTAATTTTTTTTTAAATTTTTGGAATAATTTGAATTTTGAAACCCTTTTTAAAATATCTATAATTTTCAAAATCGATAACAAAATATAACCGATAACAAAAAAATTTAAATTTTTCAAAAAGTAATTTTTAATCATTTGCTGTAGAAAAATCGCAAAATACATACAAAACAATTTTTTGGAAAAAAAAAATCCTAAAACTTGTGATAACCTTATATTAACTGATAGTTTGATATAAAAAAACGGTCGATAAACATATCGTAAAATCGATAAATATCAATTTAATTTTTTTTAAATTTTTGGAATAATTTCGAAATCCTTTTTAAAATATCGATAATTTTCGAAAACAAAGTAACAAAAAAATTGTAATTTTTCAAAAAGAAATTTTTAATCATTCGAAAAAAAACATACAAAACAATTTTTTTGGAAAAAAAAATACTGAAATTTTTTCAAATTTCATTGAATCAGATTTTTGGTTGCAGTCCATTTAAAAAATTGATAAAAAAAATTATATAGAAAACAACTCTTTAAAGTCTTCAACAAGTTTCAAATGGCATTGAACACGATTTTTGTCAGCTTCTAGAAAAAAAAAAACACTAAGACTTTTTTCATTTAAAAAAAAAAAATTGTTTGACTGATAATTTTTGCTGTTAAAAAAAAGTCCACCATTTTAAAATAGTTTAAAAAAAAATATAAAAAAAACCCCCGATAAAACATTTTTCAGAAAAAACTTTTCAAAGTTTGAACACGATTTTTGTCAGCTTCCAGAAAAAAATATTTTTTCAGAAAAAAAAAATTTTAAAATTTATTTTTTTTGAGCAAATTATGTAAAAAAAATGCATTGGAACACATTTTTTGTCTGCTTCCAGACATCTCACTTCGTTCAGAGAAAACAATTAATAAAAATGCAACTGAGTTCTACACTTTAAATTAACCAAATCGGCTGATCCACTTGAGAATTCCACGGCATCATTCTAAAATTTGCCCAAAAATCCCAATTAGATTTTCTAACGTTGGCCTTCAGTTGCTTTTAAATGGGAAAAAAAACCCAAAACTATTCTAAGCCATGAACACAATGATGTCGTTTGTCGAATTTAACATATGTATTTCAAATGGAAGCAATTCGAAATACCCATTTAAATTTTATATTTTAATCTTATAAAACAAATGTCAGAAGAATTTGGCTATTCAACGGATTTTCATGTACACAGTAGATATATTTTTGTTAATATTGCTTGACTGCCGTGTGCATATGCCTGTCAACATAAATCTAGCAATCAATCAATTTGTTTTTTGTTTGTTTGTGTCTTAACTTGGCCGACCCACGTTCGGAATGCCTTTGGAAACAAATACACTTAACGCTAAGTGTTTTGGTGTTAAGATGAAAATTTGATGGTTTCTTTTTATAGATCAACGAAGAAAAGAAAAAAAGCACCAAGCCAAGCGATCAAAGACACAGAGAGACCAACAAGTAGCGGTGCGTGCGTCAGTCAATACTGTCAATTGCTTGAGCGACAAATAACCCCACACACAGAGAGAGGGAGAGCATTAATTGAAGAAAAGGAAACGGAAGGCAACACACGTAACGCAGCAACGTCATAGTGATCATTGCCATTCGCCCAATCAGCTGTTTTCCTTTTGCTGTCTTTCACAGGCGCTGCTGGCTGCTGCTGCACCGAACAATTTCTCGTTGTTGTTGTCAAGACCACCATAATTGTAGCAGCATTTGTAGTTTTCGAACAATTGTATCTTGCCAACACGCACACGTAGACACAGTCCCACGCACACACACACACACACACACACACCCATAATAGTCGCCTACCAACGACATAGACCCTATTCGCTTGGCATCGAACTCGAACCTAGACGAACCTCGGCACTCGCATAGACGCTCATACCTACAGACTCATACGCCATACGCCTGTTTAGACCACCACCACCCCCCGCCCCCTTTCGAACAGTATGTCTCTTGCGTATAGCGCCCGTCCCCCCACCCGTGTCCGTCGCCATGGCACCGCCTATGAGGACAACTATGGCTACACCATGAACTACTATCAGCCGATGATCGACTATTTGGATGCGAAAGCCCAAAAACTCGATGTATCACCGCCCCACTTGCCGTGGACCAGTGAACGTGGCCTCAAGCAGTATCGATCCTCGAACGCCATACGCCAGTACAAGACCGACGACATCATCAAACTATCGCGCTCTGTTGCGGCTAGGGCCGATGAGATTTTATTAGACTTTCGCGTTAGGAAGCGTACGCCATTCAGTGTCGTTAAGTTAGTTGACGCAGCGCGTGTTACCAAGCATATTGCTCCCGATTCGATACTAGAGAGATCGCGTGAACGTTCCCGTCGTCGTCAGCGTGAATTCGAGGATCAGATACGTCAAGATACCCTAAAAATACTGCAGCGCATCCGTAAAATGGAGCTCGACACCGTGGAAATGTCCAAAGACTTTAAGCGCTCAATTCGCGGCAAATCCGCATCCGCCATAGCTAAGGCACTGATCTCCGAGTCCGAACGCAATATCAAACAGTCGCGACGAGACGAGGAGAACTTCATGTCTCAAGCCATGGTACGCTCCTCGAGTCGCGCTGGCTCGCGCATCCGTTCGATTTCGCCGGACGGTGGTCGCATCACCACACACAGCTATCACCTGGAGTTGATGGACGATCGCATGGTCGACAAACTGGATCATCGTGTGTCCTCGTCGCTGCACAACGTGAAGCGCCAGTTGTCCAATTTGAATCAGAAAACCGTTGAATTCTATGCCGATTCCAGGTGCGATTTAGACACAAAGTGTTGGTTATGTCGTAAAGTTTTGCGTAATCATCCAAAAATTAAAGATTACAGTTCAATGTATGCGTATACCCATTAGAACCGTAAATCGTTTGGACTTAGTTAGCGAGAAAAAAAAGAAAAATGAAGAATTGGAAGATAAAGACAATGCCAAGTGAAATGATGATAGATGTTAGACTAGGCCGTCTGGGCCTAGATTTTTTACTCACAATAAATCCACCAGAAAAAAAAACAGAAATTAATTTAGGAGGGGTTTTGAGAGCGGGCAGGTAAACAATTGGCTTAGCCAATTTATGTAGGTGTTTTAAACATCATCAACACCGCGAATACGAACACGAACAGCCACATTTGCCAACGAAACAAAAGCGTATTGCAAAAATATTTGCAGAAATCTGTTTCCTTCATCCATCTCCTCCCACCCCCCCTCACCAATCAAGTGAACACACTCTACAAAATACCCCAATAGTTTTAACATTTAACATTCGGTTTTAGTAAAATTGTACCAAAAAAAATATTCAATTCAGTGGAAACGAGAGAAAACAAAAAACAATGTTTTTATAATAAACAAAAAAAGCGAATTTACAGTTGTTAATGTTTTCAATTAAAATCACATACAATTTTGAATGACATATATTTTTTTTTTGTTGTTGTTGTGTGGTTGAAGGATCATTTCGCATTGGTCGGGAAATTGTTTGTTTTCGTTGAATTTGTTTTCACAGTTTATGTGTTTTTTGGGTTCCTCAGGTTTATTTTTAACGGTTTATGTTGAGGAGCTCGGCTATACACACAGACATGTGTACCCATGCCTGTATTTGTACTTGTCTTTAGTGTTTTCATGGCTTTTTTTTTTCATTTGTCTTTCGTTCGTCATATTAGAACGAGAAATTTCGAACAGATTATTTTTCGTTATTTTTGACATGGTCAATGCCAGTTGGGAGGGGAAAGGGGTTTGAAGGTTTCGAGCAAAGAGGAAATGATTTAAATGCATGGTCCAAGAAGAATTGTAGTGGTCTAAGTCAAATGTAATATAATCACATATATAAGAGATATTGTAGCTCGGAAATTTTCTGCATTCTTTCAAATACGACCTAAAGATAGACAAAGCGTCGAAAAGGTCGAAAAGGTCTCAAAGCCTTTTTTAGGCAAGAAAACGATTTCGCAAAACCACCAAGGTCTCGCAACGGCTACGACTTAGACCTCTAAGCTACGGAGCGAGTATTAAGGACAACTCTCAGTGTCTTCGGAAAATCTTCAGTGTCACACTAAGAACTTTTTTTGTTATAAATACAAAAAAAATTAGTCCCAATTTACACGATGGCTTTTTCCCCCAGTTAATGAACATTGACTTTCCACCCAGTAGGTAACAGCAGGAACTACTTACGAAAAAAATATTTGTTTTAATTGAAAATTTCCAAAAAAATTACTTTATACAATAGAATTACAGGGCAGAACAAGGCAGACGTTTGCATTTAAAGAAGGCCTCGTGTAAACACTCATGACTTTACTAAGGTTTTACAAAAGAACATCTCAAGAAAAGCCCTGGGGAAAAAGTCAATTATATTTTAATAGAAAATTGTCAAAAGAAATATTTTTTTTTTTTTTGTTTGGGAAATTTCCAAAAATAAAATTTTGCGATTGGTTTGCCTTTCAGGGTAAATGCTCTTCAGAGATTTAAGACATAAGTTTTAAAATCAAAGTATTTCAAAAAGTCAATTATATTTTAATAGAAAATTGTCAAAAGAAATATTTTTTTTTTTTTTGTTTGGGAAATTTCCAAAAATAAAATTTTGCGATTGGTTTGCCATTCAGGGTAAATGCTCTTCAGAGATTTAAGACATAAGTTTTAAAATCAAAGTATTTCAAAAAGTCAATTATATTTTAATAGAAAATTGTCAAAAGAAATATTTTTTTCTTTGTTTGGGAAATTTTCTAAAAGTAAAATTTTGCGATTGGTATGCCTTTCACGGTAAATGCTCTTCAGAGATTTAAAACATAATTTTTAAAATCAAAGTATTTCAAAAAGTCAATTATATTTTAATAGAAAATTGTCAAAAGAAATATTTTTTTTTTTTGGGAAATTTTCTAAAAGTAAAATTTTGCGATTGGTTTGCCTTTCAGGGTAAATGCTCTTCAGAGATTTAAGACATAATTTTTAAAATCAAAGTATTTCAAATTTTCAAAATTTCAAAAACTCATCCGATAACCATCAATTTTTCATGTGAGGGAATTCGTTTTTCGACAGAAGCCCCCTCCGTCTAAGGAATAACCTGCCTGCAGTGTTATTTTCTAAAACATTCCCTCAAGCTAATTTGCTATCTTAATCACAGTTCATGGGATGGTGGACATTACCTGAGTCTACCTTTCGTTAGCCAAAGCGATATGCAAAAGCCAATCCAATCCTATTTCATTTCAATTGATATCCTTGCTTAGAAAAAGTTCAACAACTTTAGTTATTTTCAATAGATTTAGCTCGCAGGCCATTTCATATCCACCTGTTGTCAATTAATTTCCATCACGCTAGAGTTCAAATCGAAAACGAATGAAAACACAACGAAAAAAAAACAACCTAAATTAAATAGAGCACATTTACAGTGAATCAGAAAAGAATGTCGATTTTTTTAACAAAAACACAACTTATCAAATTTCAGTGTTATAGTTGTTTTCTACGACTAACTATAAAACAACGTACTACATTTGTACATGCAATGAAATTCAAAAACAATTTCAAATATTCTTTTCTTCAACATATGACGGTGTCCTTCAGTGTGAAAAACAAAAATACCAACAGACAAAACAGAAAACACTTTTAAATTATAAAAGTAAAGATCTGTTGTTGTTTAATATGACAGACAGACAGACGATGGATAGCCACATATTTTCAGCTTTGCGTAAATGCTTTTACTGAAGAATTTGCCTCGAAAATGTACCTCCCCCGTATGTGTGCCTACCAAGACAACACATGTGCATGTGCGGAACCTGAAACGCTCGCAACTTGTTCGCGTATTTCTTTTTATAATCTTTGCCAAGTTTTCCGATTAAGTAATTGAAAACAGACAAACCAACAAATCGCATAGAACGGGGTATTATTATTTTTGAAATATAACATATTCGAGATGTGACATGTACAATACACATCATTGCATCTCAGTACAATAGGTGTTTCTTATAATAAAATGAAACAACACGTTGAGATTTCTAGACAGCAACAAGGTCACGTAAACCGCGTGACGCACGGAAACAACAACAAACTCATTACGGCTTGGAAGTAATCGATTGGAAATACAACTCTGCTCATGGCACAGTGTTGTACTCCAATTAACAAAGGCAACAAATCCCCGGGGAAACTTTACTGATGTTCATGAAGCGACTACTCTCCTGTACTTGCAGGGTCATATACATATATTTCACTTAGAACCTTCACAATAATTAATTTCCCCCAAGTGTACATAGTAGGTAGCGAATTTATTTAAAATCTAGTACAAGTCACTAAAATATTACAATTGTATGTATTTTTGCATTCTGCTGATGTTGTTTTCGAGAGTCAAGCCCTACCCCCACCACAACTAAAATTAGACAGGCGAAATTGTTGCAACCCGATTTATTTTCTTATTAAACAATAACACAAATACCTTGATATTGTTTGAGTTTGCAATGATTCTGTCGCAAATTAAAGAATCAACGCAGAAGCCGAACAACCGAAAAGACATCTAGAGAAGATATTTTTAGTTTGTTACATGCTCGATGATTTGCATACCTCTGCATACCAACCAAATAAACTAACAATAAAAAGGCAAATTAGTCATTCTGTCAAATGGCATAAGAAATGTACATACCAAAATTTACATTGTGTTTGACAGATAGGAATGTCTGTACATATGTGCATGAGTCATGAAAACCCAACTATGACAAAATTTTTGAATTGTCAGCGTTTCGATTATTTGTGACAAGTTCCGGTCATATCAACTATTTGTATGTGCAGTTTTGGGGCACACTGTTGATTGCAAGGCGGTCGAATTATTAATGAAGCTTTTGGCAATGCAATAATTATTTAATAAATTAAATAATTAAATAGTTAACGAAGTTTAATGAAGTTTAATGAATTTAATGAATTTAATAAGTTTGATAAATTTAATAAATTTAATGAATTTAATAAATTTAATAAATTTAATGAGTTTAATAAATTTAATAAATTTAATGAATTTAATAAATTTAATAAATTTAATGAGTTTAATAAATTTAATAAATTTAATGAATTTAATGAATTTAATAAATTTAATGAGTTTAATGAATTTAATGAATTTAATGCATTTAATGAATTTAATAAATTTAATGAGTTTAATGAATTTAATGAATTTAATGAATTTAATGCATTTAATGCATTTAATGAATTTAATGAATTTAATGCATTTAATGAATTTAATAAATTTAATGAGTTTAATGAATTTAATGAATTTAATAAATTTAATGAGTTGAATGAATTTAATGAATTTAATGCATTTAATGAATTTAATGAATTTAATGAATTTAACGAATTTAATGAATTTAATGAATTTAATGAATTTAATAAATTTAATAAATTTAATAAATTTAATGAATTTAATGAATTTAATGAATTTGATGAATTTAATGAATTTAATGAAGTTTAATGAATTTAATGAATTTAATAAATTTAATGAGTTTAATGAATTTAATGAATTTAATGCATTTAATGAATTTAATGAATTTAATGAATTTAATGAATTTAATGAATTTAATGAATTTAATGAATTTAATGAATTTAATGAATTCAACGAATTTAATGAATTGAATGAATTTAATGAATTTAATGAATTTAATGAATTTAATGAATTTAATGAATTTAATGAAGTTTAATGAATTTAATGAGTATAATGAGTTATGAATTTAATAAATTTAATAAATTTAATGAATTTAATGAATTTAATGAATTTAATGAATTTAATGAAATAATGAATTTAATGAATTTAATGAATTTAATGAATTTAATGAATTTAATGAATTTAATGAATTTAATGAATTAAATGAATTTAATGAATTTAATGAATTTAATTATTTAATTATTTAATTATTTAATAATTTAATTATTTAATTATTCCATTACCATTCCACCGATTCTGCTCTAGTTTGAAAAGTACTGCATGCAACAGATGAATTGTCTTTGTATAGTATTTGTTACCTCCGTACATGTTGTTGTTGTTGTCCCTTTTCACACGACTAAGTGAGCAGTTGACATTGCTACGCTCACTGAAGGTCCCTAGCTGTATATGGGGAATTCCAAGTCAAATCGGACAGCATGAAGAATTTTTGTGAAAAAAATTGTGAAATATAGTAGTTTTTCGAACCCCACTCCCAAATTTGGCATAAATTTGTGAAAAATATTCTATTTTATTTTAAAAAAAATTTGAAGAAAATCGAAGATTACATACACTGAGAAAAATTTATTTTAAATTTTAAATCCCAAAAATACAATACAAGCCCACTGTGCACAATTTTTTCCTATTTTTTTTTGGATAGTTTACAAAGGAATAAAAACAATAAAAAAAAAATTTGTTATATTTGGACTAATATTGAATAAGTTATGAGTATTTATTTTAACACAGTTTCCTTATAATGCGATTATTTTACACGTCGATATCTCTGTAACCAGTTGCCCCAAAAATCTGAAAATTTACTGAGACACGCTGTTGAAAAGGGACATCAACATAGTGAAAAATGAAACAAATCCAAAAAAAAAATTCTTCATGCTGTCCGATTTGACTTGGAATTCCCCATATACATATGTACATATATCAGTAGCTGTATATTAGGGTGGAGTGAAAACATGCTTTTTTTTAATTTGAAAAGGTTAACCTCGGAAAGAGATGTAGTCTGGGGTCCTAATGAGGGGAAAAATAAAGACAAAATTTTTAAAAAAAATTTTAGGGGTCGCGCCACTCCCTAGAAATTTGGAAATTATCGCTATTTTGGCGTTGATTTTAGAAAAATCCTAAAAATTAACGACTTAACTTATTCGAAATTTAAAAGTTTGAGCTTGTTCAATGCCCAAACAAAAGTATGAGGATAATCGACTAATATTTGTAGCTTTGGTGGCGATTTCATTGTTCAGTCAATTTTCTGAAGAAGGGACGATTTGACTTATTTTACTTTTTGAAATTTTTGAACAATGAGAAAAATTTTTTCATGCCCTTATTTCATTGTTTACGCTATTGCAAACATTTATTGACATAAAACTTTTTAGGATTTTTCTAAAATCAACGCCAAAATAGCGATAATTTCCAAATTTCGAGGGAGTGGCGCGACCTCTAAAATTTTTTAAAATTGTTTTCTTTTTTTTCCCCTCATTAGGACCCCAGACTACATCTCTTTCCGAGGTTAACTTTTTTTTTTTGAATTTCACTCCACCCTACTGTATATATATGTAGCAAACAAAAAAAAATCAATTTAAATATTTATTAGTTTATTTTATGGAGAGCCAGAATTGGTGTCGTTGAAATGGCAACAGAGATGGTTGTCACAGAAGATGGTAGTTCATCGATAACTATCGATGTCACCCAAAAAAAATCTCTCTTGATTAGTGTGTAAGAAAATGGATATCACAGAGGTAATTTTGTTCTGTCAATGTAGCAAATCAATTTCTTTATGGTTTTCTTGTTGAATGAACCCTTTTGCGGTGTTTGGAATTCTCCTCTTTTGTGTGATATAGACTGACTTTTGTTGTTGTTTTGTTTTGTTTAGCAAACAAACCTCCATCGAAATTGAACAATTGAACGCTCGCGTTATCGAAGCCGAAACCCGCTTGAAGACCGAGGTCCAACGCATCAAGAAGAAGTTGCAAATCCAAATCACCGAATTGGAAATGTCCTTGGATGTTGCCAACAAGACCAACATTGACTTGCAAAAGATCATCAAGAAGCAATCCTTGCAATTGACCGAATTGCAAGCTCACTACGAGGATGTTCAGCGCCAATTGCAGTCCACTTTGGACTCGTACAGCGTGGCCCAACGTCGTTTGGCCGCCATGAACGGTGAAATGGACGAAGTTCGCTCTCAGTTGGACAGCGCTGTCCGTGCCAAGCGTACCGTTGAACTGCAATTTGAGGAAGCCACCACCCGCATCAATGAATTGCACGTCACCAATGTCAGCTTGGTATCCATCAAGTCGAAATTGGAACAAGAATTGTCTGTCATCTCCTCGGACTACGAAGAAGTATCCAAGGAATTGCGCATCAGTGACGAACGTTACCAGAAGGTGCAAGTAAGTATTAACGATTATTTTTTTTTGTTTAGCACGATTTCGGAAATAATACAATGATCACATTTGTCCCCAGATTGAACTTAAGCGCAGCATTGAACAAATCCATGAAGAACACGAACGTATTGTCAAATTGGAAACCATCAAGAAATCCTTGGAAGTTGAAGTCAAGGTAGGCTTTTCGATTGTTATGTGTTTCGAACTGCGTTTGTTAATTTTGTTGGGGAATATTACAGAACTTGTCCGTTCGCTTGGAGGAAGTTGAATTGAATGCCGTTGCCGGTGCCAAGCGCATCATCAGCAAATTGGAGGCCCGCGTCCGTGATTTGGAATTGGAATTGGAGGAAGAGAAGAGAAGACACGCCGAGACCATCAAGATCTTGAGAAAGAAGGAGCGCACCGTCAAGGAAGTCATGGTCCAATGCGAAGAAGACCAAAAGAACATTATGTTGTTGCAGGAAGCCTTGGACAAATCCAATGGCAGACTTAACATGTTCAAGCGTCAAATGGCCGAACAAGTAAGTGCCAATCGTTACCACAAATCGTATCTACTTAAGTTCTGCCCCGCCCAAACATAGGTCTGACTATGTCTTAAATTTCCATTCACACTGAAAAAATTAACTTCGTAATATTTATGATTTTATTGTAAACATTTTTGGGATTCAATCATTGAACGATGGCGGAGAAGGCCATTGCATAACATCAACTTGATGCTATGCCGGTGAATCAGGCATAATAAAGGATTCATGAATCCACTCATTTATTTTCGATCTACTTGCTTATAATCAATAACGATTCTTATGCAAGTTCTGAAAGGAATATACTTCTCATAACCTGTATGAGGCCGTTTCATTTCATTATTGTCATGAATTTACATCATTTATTTGTGCGAAACTTATGAGAATGTTCATCTATTTTATCTGGTTCAAGGCCAGCGAAATTGCGGTAAAATCATCATCGAGTGAAATCAAGGTACTTATACAGTAGTTCTCATAGACCACAACGAGAATTACTCATTCCACGATACTGAGCATGTACAATCAATCGAAACAGAAAACCCAATACATTTTTCACCAATTCTCTTTGCACACAACCACAAATATAGCGGTGCTGGTTTATTCATGCCTTTTCCATACGGGATCAAGGATTTCGCCTACTGAAATCTTTCATTCTTCGAAACTATGAACAACATTTGATAACATTTACAAAATATTCCATAATTTCTGAAAGCTTCCATTAATCATACACTACTCAGTGGGGAACTATTGAAATTGTCTGCAAGAATTACCAAAAAAAAAAAACAAGTTATTATATTCCACACATCGAAGGATTTATAAAAATTACGAAGTCTAATTCGATCAGTGCATCATAATATTGAAGAAACTGTAATTTAATCAGGATCTGTGGGGTCGAAGATTGTTTAGAACTTTTCAAAAATATACATTTGTAGGGCGAGCTAAAAATCATATGAACATTTGAGAAATCCACGCCAAGGGTTAAGAGGCCAGAGGTTGGGGTTGATTACACTGTGCGACAGCCACAATCGGTTTGGGATGAAACCACCGGGGAAAGTTATATCGGTCAAAAAAAGGTCATACGTGTCCCAGCGTTTCGTTGGGTCTCATCTAGGAATCGAGATATATCGATTTGAAGTTAGTAAGTATCGTATAGGGGAATTTGTCACGTTTTTGGCTCTTTTGTTTGACATAACTTGAGAACCACTCGTCCGATTTAGCTGAAATAAATTTTAAAAAACCAAGAATTACAATTCCCTTAATCTGTTCATATATTATTTTCCTTTACAAGTAATAGTTTCCAAGTTAAAAATAAGCGCATGAAGAAATTTTTTTTTTTTTTTTTTTTTTAAATACATTTATTTACATTTTAATAGGACTTGACACTTTTTACCGTTTTGGATTTTTTATGAATTAAAAAAAAAATATTTTAATTTTTAGGCAAAAATAATTTTTTTTTTTCATACATTTATTTATAATTGCGAAACTGTTGCTTAAGTAGGAAAACGGTTTAAGAACAGATTAGAGGAATTGTAATTCTTAATTTTTCTAAATTTGTTTCAGCTAAATCGGACGAGTGGTTCTCGAGTTATGTCAAACAAAAGAGCCTAAAACGTGACAAATTCCCCTATACGATACTTACTAACTTCAAATCGATATAACTCGATTCCTAGATGAGACCCAGCGAAACGCTGGAACACGTATGACTTTTTTTTTACCAATATAACTTTCCCCGGTGGTTTCATTCCAAACCGATCACTGACCCTTACCATTTGTCGCAGAGTGTTATTAATTAATTCAAGTACTCAGATGTGCTCCGTAACTGCATTCTCATAACTAGCTGTTTTATTTAATTAATTAATTACTTGTTTATTGAATTTCTCAATTATTTATGGATTAAAATACTTTTTGCTAATATTTTAAATTATAAAAATTTCCACCTGTATCCAAACGGGACACAATTTTCTCGACCTTTGTCTAAAGCCATGAGTGAGAGCAAAGAAGACTGTGTCGCTTATATATATTCCATATATATCTGTGGCAATATGGAACAAAACACTTAAGTCGACATTAATACACTGCTGAATTACTTTCTTTCCTCCCCATTACCATTCGCATAGCACATTTATTAATAAAATAATAAAAAAAAAATAAAAAAACACACATTTTCATATTACAAAATCTCTTGTTGAAATTTCACAACTATACTTTTCGACTTAAGACGTTTTCTCATATTGCCACCGATAAGCCGTTGCTGTTCGTATGCTGCTAATCTTTTTCTTTGACGTTTTTCTCTTCTCCTAGGAGGGTATGTCGCAACAAACCATCACCCGCGTGCGTCGTTTCCAACGTGAATTGGAAGCTGCCGAGGATCGCGCCGAAAATGCCGAAACCAATTTGAACATGATCCGTGCCAAGCACCGCACCTTCGTCACCACCTCCACCGTTCCCGGCTCCCAGGTCTACATTCAAGAAACAACAAGAACGATCACCGAATAAATTAAACTGTTCTATCTAAGAGAAGCTTCTTAAACGTATCCCTCAGAAAGAAGAAAAAACAACAACAACAATCGCTTTATCAAGTTTTTTATTAATTTTGAAAAAAAAAGAAAACCCACAACAACACAATATTACTTCACACAACAACACACGAAGTTTCAAATGTTTCGAATAATTGTATTTTAACTTAATTTTAATCAACCAAAAAAAAAAAAAAATGAACAACAAATAAAATTTTAAATGTAAGAAGAAAAAAAAATACCAATACCTAAAACAACAACAACAAACCAACTAAAATTTTGTCGTCCACACTTATTTTCGTGTTCTTGTTTAGTTTTGTTAAACACACTCACAAACTTACCCACCCCAAAAGAAAAGCCTGCCACCCCTAATCGACAGCTTTGGACCAGTTAGCGTTGCAAAGGAACAGTGCACCGAAAATGCATTCTGCGTTTCGTTAATTATATTTTTTAAGCATTTTTTTTTTTAAAAAATTTCAACACCATGGGTTTTCAAACATTTTGACTTTGACTTTGTATTTGTTTTAGCTTTCTCTTTTTGTTTGTTTTTTTCTTTTTGTTTCCTAAATATAATTTAATATTAAATATTAATAAATGAAAAACAAAACAAAAACAATGGAAAATTGAAAGCATTTAAGTTATTTTCGCAAATAAACCATGTTTTCAATTTAATCCAAAAAAAAAAAAAAAAATAATAATAATAAATTAAATAAGAAACATAGGCCCTTATCATCATGTTGCGTCTCAAGATTTGCTGAAATTGCGTTTGACCCCGCTACGTTTAGAGATCGTTTTTTTTTTTTTTTTTTGTAGTAGTGCTCTAATCATATATCGGCTCAAATTGAATTCATATCACACACATACATACATACATACATACATATTTACTAATGTTAATATTAACAATAATCATTATTGTATTCTTCTTATTTCACACACACACATGCATACACGGAAAACACTTTCTATCTCTCTCTCTCTGCCTTTCGTTTTTTTTTTTTTGTTTTTTTTCTTAAATTATTTGTTTTTTTTTTTATTATTATTTATTAGTAATATTGTTTTGCTTTAGCTATAATAAATATGTTCATATTTTTATTGAAACGTATTAATTATAAACAAACATAAAAATGGAATTTTATTAATATAAAATAAATCATTATCATGTAACATAACTATAACAAAAACTCATCTCGTCATTTATTCAAATATTTTTTGGGACGGATCATGAGCTGCGCCCTTTTTTGGTCAGGGATTAGCTGCACTTTTAGGGTGGAGAAAGCTAGGTCAAAGATCATACCTGGGGTCTGACGGTGCGAATTATTTTGCAGACACCATTGTTCGGCTGCAAACTCTGTTCTCTCTATGTTCTCAAAGGAAATACTGTTTAGTTCGTAGAAAATAATTGTAAATGTTCAGCAAACAACATGGGCAGTCTGCCCTCTATATGGTCTTTGGATGGGTCGTCGGGTTCTGGTTCATATCCAGCCTGAACAGCGTAAACGGAAAATTTAATAGCAGAGGGTTTTTTGTGTGGTCAAGCCAGGCCAAGGCGATACAATTGAATTTGCTATTGCTTTGTAAATATAAATATTTAATTTTAAAAAATTAAAAAAAAAATTAAAAAAGTTAGTTTCGTCTTTTTCACGGTAGGGCCTGCTCGTGGCTCTGTCTTGCTAGTGGAATTTGTTAATTGTTCTTCTTCGTTCTGAACTAAGAAATATTTTATCTGAGTGTAGGAGTCTCATGGTTGGAAGGGAAAGTCTTCGGATATCCTTTTCTCATGTCGGTCATCCATTGTTCAATTCAGAACAGAAGTGCCTTCAGCCTAGATAACACAGTCAGAAAGTAAAGAATTTAATTTAGCCCAGTGCTGTTGAGTCTAATCAACATTTGCATTTTTCGTTGTCTACCTTATCTCAGTGTGGTGGGAAACCTATGTTAAAAACCGGTTGCAAACACACATTGGGGATCGCCGGGAAAGACATTGCATTGTGCTCATATACTGGACGACAGCTTGAGTCTTGCGAGCGCTCTTTTGGTTAGCATCGATGTCTTGGTTAGCCAGATTTAAAATCATTCTCCTCTCAATAGACCAGTAGTCTCATCCATTAAGTATATGCAGGACCGCAGGAGTGTCAGAGTTTCGTTGACGACCTGTCGACCCAATCTACTCGTTTGCGGAGGACAGCAATACTCATTTGACCATTGGCCAAGTCCTCTGGCGTAATGTGGTTACCATATATGAGTGGGTTCAGCCCAGTGCTCAATCTCTAAGAGCGGTGTGGATATCGACGTATCCGACACTTATTTCCCTTAACTTTCCATGAAGCATGAAGCAACTGACGGGGAACTTCACACGAGACCTACTGTTCGATGTGTGCTGCCGCCGAATGGCTTCTATGGGTGGCTTAGAGATGACACCCTTACAATTACGAGTTGCCTCCCACACTACACTACCAGACACTGGGCCAACAATATTCTCGAAGTGTAAAAAAAAAAAAAACACATTCAAATGTTTGGGCTTTTTGAAGCGGTGTATGAAATGCCCATCACCACATTCGGCCAAATATGGAATATAACTCCCATTTATGTAACTGGTCTCGAAGATTCGCTGGATTCGAATCATTAGGGCGAATCGCTTTTCCCCGGACAGCGACACACAACTGGGAATTCGTCGCGATTCAGTTAATCTCCCAGACGATTCGCCGATGATGGCACCGCAATCAAATATGTTTGCAGTGGAGACAGTAATAACACCGTGTTTCAAAAAATAGATTTTTTTCTGTCCTATGAACCAAATGAACATATTCGGAAATAGGGGAAAAAATAAAAATACACGTTTATCGGCGATTTTCAGGTACACGTCAGATTTTTTTTTTTTTAGTTTGGAGTATGAAGCTCGTAGTGGCCTGTGTGAAAGCCTTTCGACCGATTTTTAACCCTTTTTCAGTGATCCAATCGAGCTGATTTTTTGCAGGCAGACTCGTGGAAATGTCTGTATCACGTCAAATTTTTTTAAAAAATAGGTTTTTATCAATTCTCAGATTTTCCTAATTTTCCTAAAAATTGGGGAAAACCTGAGAATTGATAAAAATATATTTTTTAAAAAAATTTGACGTGTACATGAAAATCGCCGATACACGTGTATTTTTATTTTTTCCATTTGGTGCATTTGGTTCATAGGACAGAAAAAAATCTATTTTTTGTAACACGGTGTAATAATCAATTAGCAATACATACATATCCAGACATTACCGCGAAGAAGACGTAAGCGCGATTTTCGATAGAAAATTGTCCAATGCTCTTAATTTCAAAATATTAATATTAAATTAATATTAATATTAAAATATTAAATATTAAGTTGTAATGAGCCTATGGCGCCCGTTGAAATATGGAAAAAAAAATTTGTTGAAAAAAAAAAATTTTTGTTAAAAAAAAAATTTTTGTTGAAAAAAAAAATTTTGTTGAAAAAAAAATTTTGTTGAAAAAAAAAATTTTGTTGAAAAAAAAAATTTTTATTGAAAAAAAATTTTTGTAAAAAAAAATTTTTATTGAAAAAAAATTTTTATTGAAAAAAAATTTTGGTAAAAAAAAAATAGGGGAAAACACAATTTCTGTACAAAAAAAAATATTATTTTTTTTATTATTATTATTTGTAGAAAATTATAGAATGCCTATTTAAATTCCTACGTACTGCGTGACAGAGTCAGTGAATCAGTGTATCAGTGTCGAGGGTAAATATATATTAAGATTTATATTTACAAAGATATTGTAAATTCATGCTTTTTGCCTTGACCACAAAAAAAAACCCTCTACTGTAAAATTTTCTTTTTGGCGCTTAGGTCTTTTTCGCGGTTACGGCTCGATATTTTCCCTGTGGAGGATTTCCAATTTTACAATACAAAATTATAACTAACATTATGTATATTGAGTTAGGGCAATCTGTTAGCAACTGAACACTATGTTATGCCACGACGTATGTATGTATGGTTTCTTGTTTGCCACATCAATATCAACACCGTTAACATTCCTAAAGTCAATCAATCCAGAACACGTGAATACATTTAAGTTTAGCAACCAATAATTCACACATTCATTCAAGCACATACATACAAATAATCCACCAAAACGACTGGGGAACATCATCCACAATCACATTCACCATGAATGCTGCAGCAGCGCCCCAACTCTGTAAGAGTAACAGAATTTCGCCCCTACAATATTTCTACACTGTTAAGTAAAGAGGGGTCTCAGCCAACCCAGTGATGTTACTAACAGAACATGCGCAGTGCATCAACTGTAACCACATACCAGATGACTGTTAACAACATGTATATTCGATGTTAAGAATGTATTCCAGTTATCAGTTACATGTTGAATGCATAAGCAACACATGTTAACATTTTCCAGCATTTATTTTATTGCGAACAAAACAACAAAAGTATGTTTGTGTGAAGTTATGTACCGCAGGGGTACCGCAGGGGCTTTTCATTAATTTGTCCATGTTATGTGCAGTAACATTCAAACATAAATGTTATCGTAATCAATTCGTGGTTCAGCCAACCGGAATGTTGAGAGATGAGACTCTTTGTATGTTGTAAGTGCGACTGTTCGTAACAAATTTCACTTTTATACATATTCAAACATTGTGCCGGCATTATTTCAATATGAAATGGGAATATGTATGAGATTTCCATTAGGCACAATATATGACGTTTGATTTTGCTTCAGTTCGCACTTTTACAAGTTAACACAGCAACGTACCAGTTCTCAACACATGACATTAATAAACAAAAAAAAAAACAACAAAAAAAGTTTAACAGCAGTCGCAGGAGGGCTGCATAAATTCTCCGTTTACATGCCTAGTAAATCGAATATGAAGTGTATTTACATTTGCTTGGAAAATGAGGATTTATTGCACACACAGCATCTCTTTGACACAGTACACTGAGCTTCTCTTCCCATGTTAAAATCCCCCCCCCCCCCCCCCCTGAGACTCATATAAGATATTTTAAACTATGTACCTGTATGTGTACATACATATGTACAAAATACATTGTATGTACCTTGATATAAACAATGTCTATGATTTATTTTATATATTATCTAGAAAATTTGTCAGACAAACAAATGTCGGACGGGCGGAAGTTTTTTTTTTTTTTTTTTGACTAACACTCAGGTGATGCCCCCTATAAATGCAATGCACTGTGTTAGCGATTGGAAAGAAGGGTAGGGAGGGAGGAAAGAGGGAGTAGTGTTTGTTGATGTTTGCCTTTAATTTGGCAAAGTCATAGCAGGATGGAAAAACACTTGCCGGAAGATTATTCCACATGCGAACAGTTCGGCTCTATAGTGTGTCGTCCGGCCAACCGGCCATTTGACAATGAACGGATGAGACTCCCTGGATAGCCGAGTATTTCGGCTAATTGTTCTAACTTCAGAGACCAGACAACGGATATCTGACGAACAGATACCCTTGAAATAAAGGGTGTTTTTTATTGGGGTATAGAACTTTAAGTTGGCATCACTTTTTTAACTGGCGGCCATTTTGTCAGCTGTCAAGTGATTAATATTTAGTTTGGTTTGCCATTTCATCATGAACAGGTTGACAAAAGAACAACGCTTGCAAATCGTGCAAATTTATTTCGAAAGTAATGGTTCAGTTCGCAAAGTTCACCGCAAGCTCCGTCCATTTTATGCCATTACATCCACAAAAACTGACTGTTTGGTGTGCTCTATGGGCTGGTGGAGTCATTGGGCCATACTTCTTCCGAAATAATGCTGGAGAGTCAGTTACCGTTAATGGAGACCGGTATAGAGCCATGATAACCGACTATTTTGTTCCCGAATTGGATGGCATGAATGTGGATGAGTTGTGGTTCCAACAAGTGGTTGAAAATTGGACCTGTAGAATTGGCTTTATTCGAGCCAGCCGCGGCGGCCACATGCCCGAAATCATATTTGAACATTAATGGCATAAAATTATCCTTCCAATAAAGCCAAATTGATGGACATAAAAACGATTTTCTTGTGTGTTTATTTCAATTCGAAGTTCTATACCTCAATAAAAAACACCCTTTACCAGCACGGTACGACATGTTGAAAAGATTGCGCAAGGAACGAGCTAACGTCGAAGAGCACTTACATAGGACAAATGCTGAAATACCATCCCGGCCCAGAGTTTTGTTTACTTGCAGATCGTGTTCGAAAGAATACCTGGGGCATCGAACTCGATACGTTTTCGATAACGGGGATATTTGCAAAGATGAATTCTTTGCAACTATTTCAGCCAGGAGGTTAGCTTTGTCAACCGGTTCAGGGAATATCTGGTCATCGTTGACGAGAGTTGGGATAGAAGATGAAGAATTGTCCCCTAACCTTTTTACGAATGACCAAAAGGTCTTACTTCCGCTGGGAGAAGAGAGAACTTTAGCACGAAGTTCATGAGGGAAATCACTTAGTACAGACATTACATTTGGAAAAGCGGATTGCTATTTTCAACTTTAATCACGAAGTAGGATCTATTTACAGGCTTAATTTCAGTCATTCCATTGACGATTTGTCTTGTCCTCCTTGAACATCTGACCAGCAGTCGTCGATTCTTAACAAATCACCAATTACATCTCGCTCCATTTTCCGGTATTCAATGAAACTTCATTTAATTCAATTGCAGTTATTATTTGATCGCGAAAATATCATCTATTTTGTTTCACTTCAAATACACTTTTATACAAATTTCTTAATGACAACGATAACGATTTGTTGTCGTTGTTGTTGTTACTGTGCTTAAATCTAGTTACTTAAATAATTGTTCATACCAAATAGTAAGCCCACCCATACAGAGAAAGAAAAATGAGTGCACGAATGTTGCAACAATCGATATGACACCATTCAGCTGTCATTAAATGGAATAATTGACTTCAAAGTAATCAGTTCCCATACACGAACATGTAATGGAGGGGAGAGTGGTGGTGGGTGATGTATGAGGGTGAGTGTAATTGGATTTTCGAAACTGAAAACATAAATTACGGTAATATTTTGTAAAATATGCAAACTCGAAAAATCTAACAAAAAAAAAAATTTATAAAAATGCCTTTCCATGCCACACTCCCACTCCTCCTGTCCGTTCCGAAATGTCCTAGCCAGCCCCATCCATCCATCTTTCCTTTTACCAGCACCCTTGCATCATTGTCAATTGCTGTATGGCACCGCAGCCGACACGATTTTGCATGAAATCGGGAAAATTACTTTGCAGGACACGCATCGTGTTGCGCTTGTAATCCGGAACCGCATGTGTGGCCAGCTGACAGGTGGGACTGCGATAGACGGGCTTAAAGTTCGTCTCGGCAAATGTCGAATTCGTATCCCAGCGGAAGACTTCAGCGTCGCCCTCGTTGCGGAAGAAAATCGCTGAGCCATTATCGGTGCCAATTATGACCATACGCGATGGTTTCTTACCCAAGTCTGTAAAACAAGAAAAGAAACACACACAAAAAAAAACGAATACTTATAAGAAGGGCAAGAGGTGGTAAGACATGGGCTAATTGGACTATACAAAAAAAAATGGCATAAACACATGAGCACTGGAACAATCGATACGTACGAGTGTGTCAGTTTGAAAGGTGAGCAGTTTTGATGGCATCAAAAACTTCAAAACCACAAATATGCTGACCCACTTTAACGATAAATAAATGTGTATTCAATTATTTTGAAATTGCTGTTATGAACAAAGTTCCCCAGTGTACGGGGACAACAATTGCGAACAGTGTTAGCAAAATGGTAACAATTAAATGCATTTTGGTTTGCCAGCACTGAAGGGAACTGGAACCCTATCGAGTTTCATATAAAGCTAATTAAGCATTTAAGAGTGCGAGTGGACTTAACCGAATTGCATAACAAAAATCTAACCATCTGACTAGTCCTTTCAGTTGCAAAAGTGTAGCATGCTTTTTGGGGATCAATGAAAAACTAACCCAAGTAACGAGTCAAAATCCAGATGGTCAAAAAATGGAAAGGCGTTGCTTAGTTTTAGTTTTTTTGTAAATACTTAACTAGGGGAAACCTAATGTCAGCTGGGAAATTCGTCCATTTCATAAAAGAAAACCTTCTGGAAATCATTTCAAATCCCCCAAAACCCTGTCAAAGCGATCTCTGAAACCTAAGAAATACATTTAAGGGCTCTTCCACCATAAATACACATCTCGAAGCCCAATTCTTTAACACCTCGGATTTGGGAATGCGAGAGGGAATTCCACGGGGTGCACAAAATGACAGAATCTCCCCCCATTTCATACACTTTTATTTGCACGCCATTCTACTCATTGGAATGTAAAATTTCGGTGGTTTTCGATAAAAAAGTGAATGATTGAAATTATGAAAATTAAAATAAAGTTGCGGTCTTCATAAGGACGAAAAAAGCGATATAGGAATAGCATCATTCTCCAAGTTCAGAAAGTCCAGCCGTTGCGAACAAGTACCAACATCCAGAATCGATGGAGCCGAAACTTTGAAATGTAGTCGGTCGACAAAACGGCTGAGTAAACTCGTTTGAAAAGAAAAATCAGGTGTGTTCAAGTTGCAACTACTGAAACTATTAAAAACCGAGGCAAAAAAGGATTAATAGGGCGCTACGAAATAATCCCGCAAACAAAAAAATTAAATTATACCCACAAATTTATGAAAAATCCAGTTGGGGATTATTTCCTCTTCTTGTGGGAAACATTCATTTTCATATTTATTGCTGTTTATCATTTAATTATGTTTACATCTGGGTGTTATTTCATTTGGGGATTTTATTCCGTTGCGCCCTATGATTTGCAATTGGAAAAACAAAACAAAACAAAAAAGTATTTAGAGGACCTAAGGCAATAGTCCAGGTTCTCTTCCAAAACATTCCAATTCTTTCTGGAGCGCGATTCGATTGATTGAAGTTCATATTTCTTCTTGCCTTGAATTCTGACGAAAGAAACGAAACCCCGATGCACAAATTTTTGGATTTTTGGATTGATGGAAATTTACCACAATTTATCTATAGGTCGAAGATAAAATACTCTTAATTTTCAGAAATATATCCAAAGACAACTTGACAACTATTCGTATTTTTACATTTTGAGGGGTGGGAAATTTTTTTAAAATTTTTGTTTTAAGGTTTGTTATACCCTCACCCTACGGGTAGGAGGATATATATTATTTGATACGGCTCAAAAGTGTAACACCTAGAAATATTCACATTAGAACCCAAGTGTCTTTGAACCAAATTCGATTCATGACTTTCTAAATCGCTTGAGCCATGTCCGTCTATCCTGCTGGTACGCACGATAACTTTCGAAAGAGTTAAACAGTCGCTTTGAAATTTGGCATCCGTTAATATGTACCCAAAAACTGCTTATGGGATTGCATATGGGCTATATGGCCACACCCCTTCGGGTACCTCCCATACAAATCTGCTATTTCCCCCACTTTAGATATCGTGTAATAATATCAATATGACCAAGGCGATCTTGTCCAAATTCTGTATTTAATAAAACTATAGCTAGACAAAGTTTGGGACAAAAACTTGGAAGTCTGGCAACTCCCCTTCGGGTACCTCCCATACAAATTGTCTATTTCGCCCACTTTAGAAATCGTGTAATAATATCAATATGACAAGCGCGATCTTGTCCAAATTCTGTATTTAATAAAACTATAGCTAGACAAAGTTTGGGACAAAAACTTGGAAGTCTGGCAACTCCCCTTCTGGTACCTCCCATACAAATGTACCATTCCACCCACTTTAGAAATCGTGTAATAATATCAATACGACCAGCGCGATCTTGCCCAAATTCTGTATTTAATAAAACTATAGCTAGACAAAGTTTGGGACAAAAACTTGGAAGTCTGGCAACTCCCCCTCTGGTACCTCCCATACAAATGTACCATTACAACCACTTTAGAAATCGTGCTATAATATCAATACGACCAGCGCGATCTTGCCCAAATTCTGTATTTAATAAAACTATAGCTAGACAAAGTTTGGGACAAAAACTTGGAAGTCTGGCAACTCCCCCTCTGGTACCTCCCATACAAATGTACCATTACAACCACTTTAGAAATCGTGTAATAACCAAATTAGATATCGTGGAATATGAGACTTGAATGTTTTTACTGAGGCTGAGTGTAAGTCGGTTTACCCGACTGCAACTTTTTCACTGTTTTTTTTACAAATTTTTACGTAATTGTTCGTATTGCGCATAAAAAATACGTATTTCATATTAAAAATGTTCAGTTTTTTTTTTTGGTTTTTTCTGATATTTGAAAAAATGTACTTTGTCTTATATATTTTAAGATCGATGATAGTTAATTTTATTTTTTTTATAAAGTATGTTTTCTTATCTTTATTAGGACGTCAACATTGTATTTGTACAAAATGTATTTTGGTTGTAGAACATATTTTAAGAAAATATCTCTAAATCAATTTGCGAGAGCTAGGGATTTTTTTTGGATTTTTTTAGACCTATAGTTTCCTGGCAAAATATTCTGAGAATTTTCCGTAGTTTTCGCTTTTTGCTATACGCTTTGTTGATTTTTGTTTTGTTTTTGCTCCAATACAAATTGACCCGCCCTACTGTACATCCGAAAAAGGGGGATTATTTAAGGCAATTCACGATGGAATTTCCAGCAGATGCAAAATTATAGCAGACACATTCCCATAATATAAGTTCTATAAAAAGATTCTCCCGAAAAGCTTTGAAAAAGCTTTGTAATTCCTGTTCGAGACGAGAGTTTAGCATCATTTCCTATTATATATTAGATTGTGAACGTTTCAGTTTCACTCTTAATAAGAGGTCAACTTTGATCGATGACTGAAAAATATCCACAATTGAAAATATCCACAATTGGAAAACCACAGAAAAGCATGGACTGCATTCATAGCCTGGTTGTAAGGGACGTACAACAAACCCAATTGTCTACTCCTGATATCCTATTTCCTACTTATTTTTTTCTCTTCACATTCCATGAAGGAAAAAGACGGCGAACTTGCCTCGAATCCGTGAGCTGTGTACGAAATAATTTGTATACTCACTGACCGAGACCAACTGTTCTACTGTGCCGCCTTCGAACGCCGAATGATTTTTCTAGAGATTTTTCTAACGAGGTGGATGCAGCCATTGAAAAATGTTCAACCGTCGTACCAGGGTGCTAAACTGGGTGTGCCGCATACACTATCTAGAATACCGGGGCCGTAGATTTTTCGACCATAGGTCTCATATTATTGCTCACACAAAACCTGTCACTCCTAGCTCATATGTATATAGTTCCTGTACCAGTACCACATGTTACCAAATCGTATCTGCAATTGCACTCATACATCACGGCATAACTCAACTTACCCAAAATGCGACCATCTGCCACGCCACTGCGCAGATATTCCGATTTCAGCGAGAACAACTTGTTCGTACTCAAATATGTAAAGTAGAGTTCGGTGGTGCCGCAATCCTGACGTATCAGAGCAATATACAAGACATCGCGTGAACGACATCCGGTCGTGACAGCCTTGGGCAAAACAATACGGAATCCACGATCCGCCTGAATGTTGAAGACAATAATGGCCCGATTGGCCGCATCACTCACGTACACAAAACAGCCGCCATCGGGGGCATAGTCAACGGCCAAATACTGTAGACGGGAGTTGGACGACGTGAGGCTTTCCAAATCAATGGTTTTGAGGACTTTGCCCGATTTCGCTGAGATGGCCATGACCTTGGGCGGACACTTGCGCACCGGTGTCTCCAGCGTATTGACAATGCCCGTGTCCAAGACCCAAATGACTTCATTCTGATCGACCACCAAATCGACCACAGATTGCAAAGCTTTGCAGCTGCCCTCCTCTTGCATATCCCAACAGGGGAAGGGAGTGAATGTGGTGGAACAGGTGCCCGGCTGTATGGTCGTCTTTACCAGGGTGGCGGGGACACCTTTACGATAACGCGGCAGCGCCAAATAAATAGTATCGCGTATAATCTGAGCACGAGTGGCGATGACATTCTTCGAGATGTATTTGCCAGAACTTTTGAACAGCGATTTCGTGGAGGCGCAGGGAAATTCAAATTGGCCACCCGTCCACTGTACCACACTGGAGGTATCGGTACACGATTTGTCGGGTGTCCACAGGCCATACTTAGTGCCTTGACCGTGAGACTGGGGCAGATGACAGCCGACGATAAAAAGTGTGGCCAAGGTGACCGAAGTGCACCACAACGATCGTTGGGATTTCCTCATATTTCCTTGGGGGCACTAGTGACTCTAGTTGAGTGTTCGAACTCGCTTGACAAACGCACTGCGCTGTGCTATGGTGGCGTGGGCGTTGGCGTTGGGACTTTGTAACGGCCAGTCTCTGTGCTCTGTGCTGCTCGTATCGCTTCGTCAGCTTAAATTCCAAACTATTTGCAATTGATGATCTGCCAATGATTATATACGTTCTGAGCCAAATACGTGGATATCGGAAACGGTATCTTCACCCTCATCTAGCCCATCAGCTAGATGGGCAGACACGTTGATGCGGGAACGTGCTTAATGTGCGCTAAAACACTTCTGTGCTCGTTTCTACCCAAAGTATTTTCATTCTTTCGTTATTTTTCTGGGTAGTTCTGTTTTTGCATTCATGAGTAAATCGGAAATAAATAAATGAACGACCTTGAGTCTTGATAAAAGACAATTTCACTTCCAGAGGCGGAAAACAAAATTTATATTTAAAATGTAAACAGATGAGGAAATTCATTCCGATTTGAGACACACATTAATGTATTGGTATTGCAACTACACTACAGTAAAAAATCCCTAAAAAAAATCTCTTACATATCAAACAAATACCCTGTTCCACAGAAAAACACAAAAACTAAATAGAATAAAATAGAAGACAACAACTGTCAAATTCTACAGAAATTCTACTTTTCCTTTTTGTAAACACTTGTTGATCAGTAGCTGATGAATGAATATTTGTAAATATGTTTGTGTTTTTCCAGAGAAGTGCTTGAACAAAGGGATTTCTTAATTGGCGCCATTGTCAAGAGGGGTTTGTTTTTTTTTTTTAAAAAATTTAGAAATCATAAAAAAAATGTATAACAAAGTGGGAAAGAATAAAAGATCGAAAACACCAAAAGCCTCGATATTTCAAAGGATTTCGCAGGTCCCAACAATTTTGTGAATCTTATAAATAAAACCACAATTTTGAATGAAATAACGAAATAGTACCCTCATTTTTGAGGGGTTTTTTTGTATGAAATAAAACACAAATTTTGTAATATGATGTTAAATGGGAAAAAAGCGGTCGTAAACCCAAAACAAAATAACAAAAGTAGTTAATTACTATTTAATCTTAATATATATTTACCCTCGACACTGATTCACTGATTCACTGACTCTGTCACGCAGTACGTAGGAATTTAAATAGGCATTCTATAATTCTATAAATAATAATAATAAAAAAAAAATTATTTTTTTTTTGTACAGAAATTGTGTTTCCCCAAATTTTTTTTTACCAAAATTTTTTTATTCCAAAAATTTTTTTTTTACAATTTTTTTTTTTTTACAAAAAATTTTTTTTTACTAAATTTTTTTTTCAACAAAATTTTTTTTTCAACAAAATTTTTTTTTTCCACAAAATTTTTTTTTTAAAAAAAAAATTTTTTTTTTCCCCAAAAATTTTTTTTTCAGCAAAATTTTTTTTTTAACCAAAATTTTTTTTTGAACAAAAATTTTTTTTTTCAAGAAAAAATTTTATTTTCAGCAATTTTTCCCACAAATTTTTTTTTTTTTTCAACAAAATTTTTTTTCCATATTTCAACGGGCGCCATAGGCGCATTACAACTTACTAGTTAATTATATTTTACACTGGTATGGTGCTATTTGAGTTCATTAGGTAGTGTGTGCGTCTATCACACAGAAGAACCCGAGTTCGAAACCGGGTAAGACCATCAAACATTTTTCGGCGGCTGTTTTCCACCTCGTAAATGTTGGCGACTTTACGACTAAGAGACCATTCTCTAAGCCATGTAAAACTTCTCCAGAAAAGCATTAGCCGTTCGGAGCCGGCTTTCAAACAGATTAGGTCCCGGTCAGGGAGTATACACAATTATATCATACACAGCTTACGGAAAAGTTCCCCCTCTGTTCCTTCATGGAATGTAATAGCCTTTTCACACTTACTGCGTTTCAGCTGAAACGCCGGCGTTTCGCTCTCTTTCGATGAATTTTGCGAAACACACTTCAATTTCCATACAAAACAAAACGCAGGAATTACGCTCTTTTTGCTGTGGTTTGTTTGAAACCACAGTAAAAATGAGAGAGAGCCCAGTGTTGTACTCCAATAGTAGTTAAAAAAAGGAATAAAATGAAAAAAATTGCATCCCTGTTGAAAGCAAATGTCAGAAAAATGAGGGGAAAAAACAGCTGTTTGTTTGTTTCTTCTAGTTTGTTTTGTTTTGCAAATTTCTCCTTCGATACAATTCCATTGTATTAGTGTAATAATCATTTATTTCTTTAAAAGCATTCGCTGCTTTATCATACAATGATATAAACTCTAATATTGTACAAATTAAATTCATTTTTTCATTTTCATTTTGATATTATTTTATCTTTGTTTGTTTGTTTTGTTTACACTCAGTACAGAAAACACAACAGAGAAATGAGAAATGTCACATGAAACCACAGTAGTTTAAAAAAGCATAATGTGAACACCATGGTTTCAAACTATTTCAAGAGATCCAAACGCCGGCGTTTCAGCTGAAACGCAGTAAGTGTGAAAAGGCTATTAAGGGCAATAAGTAAGTAACCCCAAAACATTATAAAGGAAAATATGTTTTTTTTTACTTTTGTTTTGGGGCTACTTGCATTTTTATTTGGGGTGTGTTTTCACATTTCAGGTTGGGGTGATATTTTTTCACAGAGCCAAAAAAAAACCCCAAAAAAGGCCATTATGAAAATTTCGCCAAATAACACCGTGTTACACACATTCTGTCCTATGAACCAAATTTACTTTTTCGGAAAGAGGTATAAAAACTAAAAATACACGTGTATCGGCGATTTTCATGTACACGTCAGATTTTTTTTTTTTAAGTTTGAAGTATGAAGCTCGTAGTGGCTTGTGTGAAAGCCGTTAACCCTTTTTCAGTGATCCAATCGAGCTGATTTTTTGCAGGCAGACTCGTGGGAATGTCTGTATCACGTCAAATTTTTTTAAAAAATTGATTTTTATCAATTCTCAGATTTTCCTATTTTTTTTTTTTTTAAATGTTTATCTTTTTTTTAAGGTTTCAGTTCAAAAAACATTTTTTTTTTCGTAACGCTTAAGTAGTTTACAAATTTGGAATCTCTTCAAGTTATGCTAAGAAAAGTGAAAAAAATATTTTTTTTCAAAAATAATAAAAATTGGGGAAAAACTGAGAATTGATAAAAATCTATTTTTTAAAAAAATTTACGTGATACAGACATTTCCACGAGTCTGCCTGCCAAAAATCAGCTTGATTGGATCACTGAAAAAGGGTTAAAAATCTTAAGTAGTTTAAAAATTTGGAGTCTCTTCAAGTTATGCTAAGAAAAGTGAAAAAAATATTTTTTTTTCCAAAAATAATAAAAATTGGGGAAAGTCTGAGAATTGATAAAAATCTATTTTTTAAAAAATTTGACGTGATACAGACATTTCCACGAGTCTGCCTGCAAAAAATCAGCTCGATTGGATCACTGAAAAAGGGTTAAAAATCGGTCGAAAGGCTTTCACACAAGCCACTACGACCTCTATACTTCAAACTTAAAAAAAAAATTCTGACGTGTACATGAAAATCGCCGACACACGTGTACTTTTATTTTTTCGCCTCTTTCCGAATATGTGCATTTGGTTCATAGGACAGAAAAAAATCTATTTTTTGTAACACGGTGTTATCAATGAACAATTTAATAAAAGTCTCAAAACATACAAGTCTCATATTCCAAAATGTCGGAAAGTCAAAAGTTTGAGTGGCTACCAATGGATAAAACAACTGATGAAATGTCTGAAATAGCAATCTCCAAATACCGAATAGAGGCGGAATGGTACATTTGTATGGGAGGTACGAGAAGGGGCGTGGCCAGACTTTTTTTTAACAAAAATATAATCCAAAACGACTACTGTAGACAACGTATTTCCCCATAATCATAAATTTCCCCATAATTTTTTTATCCGAAATGCCTAATTTATCTTTAAGTATGACGAATATTTCGTAAATAGCGTGAATGTCATTTGTCCGGTAGCAGCCCTTCTCCACAAATCCAACAACATTTATTTATAAAATTCAAAAACTCATCATAAAAGTTGCTTTGTAATAATGACACCGTATTTGATACGAAATGAAACAAGTGTTTGTTGGCATCATTCCACATCTGTATCTCCCAATTGAAATTAGTATTGTACAGAATTGGAAATTAGTATTATGTTTTTTTTCTTTTGTGGGTGGTGGGATTTATGGTAATTACCACAGATTACAAAAGAGAGTTGTGTGTGTGTTTAAGTGAGTTTATATAATTGGTTTCACAAATAGTTTTTGTTTGATCAAATAAAATGCTAGTTCGTCCCAACTTCTTTTATTTGGGAATGTGGTTGACAAAAGGTGGTGTATCACAACACGGTTGGCTGGTAACCGATGATTACTTTTTCAGACAAAGAAATATTTTCCTACGGGATGTGAACAAATTGCGTAAAACATACCCATAACGATGTGTTAGAAGGGATACTTGTGTTTTAACCCCCGGCACAAATGGATACCACATTTAAAAAACCATCGATATTTGGTTTCGTGAAGATATCTCCTTCAATTTAAGTTGCATAGATGCTTAGAAGTTCCAGTGCATTTCTACACAGCGAAAAGGTTTCCACTTTTCATAGTTTGTTGTAGTCACCGAAAGGGGACCACTTTATATACGACTACAAGACACCTATGTGATTTAAAAAAAAAAACAAAAACAAATAACTCCTTTTCATAAAACTCTTCCGTCTGAGACGTAAGAAAACTTTGGTACACAAAATTAAGTAAAGTTATAATGGATGTACACGAAGATTTTCCACCCAGGAGGCGCAGGCACGACTTTCGACGATTGGTGGCAAAGGGGATAGAGAAGATAGGGCGAAGGGGGTAGAGAGGTAAGAGCGAAGGGGATAGAGAATCAAGAGCGGTAGCAAAGCAGTCACGAACTAGAAATTGATGGGCGAAATTTAAATATTAATTAAAAATTTAAAACAAAAACCAGTGAAAAAGTTGCAGTCGGGTAAACCGACTTATACATATCCTCACCCTCAGTAAAAACATACAAGTCTCATATTCCATAATTAGCAACCTCAAAATACCGCATGATATAGAAAAAAATATTGTAGAGTGTTTTCTCGAAAATAGATTTACTAAATACAAAATTTGCGAATTAATGTTATTACACGATTTCTATAGTTTCCCATACATTTGTATGGGAGGTACCAGAAGGGGAGTTGCCAGACTTCCAAGTTATTGTCCGAAACTTTGTCTAGCTATAGATTTACTAAATACAAAATGTGGGCAAGATCGCGTTGACCGAATTAATATTATTACACGATTTCTAAAGTGGGTGGAATGGTACAGATGTGTGGGAGGTACCTGAAGGGGAGTTGCCAGACTTCCACGTTTTGGTCCGAAACTTTCTCCAGTTATAGCTTTACTAAATACAGAATTTGAGCTAGATCGCTTTAATCATATTGATATTATTGCACGATATCTAATGGGGTGGGATGGTACATTTTTATGGGAGGTACCTGAAGGGGAGTTGCCAGACTTCCAAGTTTTTGTCCAAAACTTTGACTAGCTATAGCTTTACTAAATACAGAATTTGGGCAAGATCGCGCTGGTCGTATTGATATTATTACACGATTTCTAAAATGGGGGAAATAGCAGATTTGTATGGGAGGTACCCGAAGGGGTGTGGCCATATAGCCCATATGCAATCCGATAAGCAGTTTTTGGGAAAAGATTAAGCCATGCCAAATTTCAGAGTGATTGCTTAACTCGTTCGGAAGTTATCGTGCGTACCAGCTGGACAATTGGAAAGACTTTGAACATGGCTCAAACGACTTAGTAAGTCATGAATCGAATTTGGTTCAAAGACACTTGGGTTCTAATGTGAATATTTCTTGGTATTACACTTTTGAGCCGTATCAAATGATATATACCCTCCTACCCGTAGGGTGAGGGTATAAAAAGATCAATTGATTATAGATAATAGTACAAAAAAAGAAAAAACAAAAAACTAATAAAACGCATTTGTCTTTAGCAGCTGCCTTGATATTTAATCTTTGGAAATCTGTGTCAACAACACAAATAGGTTTTGGCCAACAAATGCATTGCCTGAGCCACAGTGCGTCATTTGACAATGACGTTCAAGTTGTTAATTTTATTAAATGACGTTATGATACGACAGAAAAAATTAATTAAAAATTGTTCTGAGCATGCCCAGGATAACTGTCTATGATCATTATTATTTCAACTGTGTCCACTGAACTGAATTTCGCCACTTTGAATCCTTTGATATATTATCATTGCTCTATACGCCTTTCCCTCGAGAAACTGAACGTGGAACTTCTGTAAAATCTATGAGCCGTGTTCGAAAACTTGTTTGTACCGCCTGACGCACCGTCTCCAAGCGGATAACGACTTTTCCAGAGTAGTTTCGCATCTTTTACTTGTGAAGTACTGCCAACCTATCCGGATTTGAACCTTAGCTACTCTGTCGTACATACTAACTTTTACACCATGACCATGAAACGGGCTACAAAATATGGAAAAAGTCGGAATTAAATATATTTTAAGTGAAAACAATTATAAACCAAATTTTTGGTAACAGACTTTGCTCAATCGTTCCCGTTCAAAAACTAAATAGAAAAAAGTCCCACTGTGCTGCATGAAAAATTAAAAAAATTGCGTCAACATTTTGTAAAATATTATTCCACTATTTGCCTGGGCGTGCAGCTCACGTTGACCGATACAAGCCAAAAATCGAAGCATCAACGGAAGCGTGTCAAAAGTACTATCGCCCAAAATTGTAATCAGCTTGTCAATGCGCACATACAACCAAATACATTCGCACACTTGGTTAATGTTTGTAATTTGTTTTACTTATTCCGGATTGTGCCTGAAATGCAATTGTCTAAAAATGCCGATGACAGCTGATAATTGAAACCTAAAATATGCACACAGGCACGCAATTACATTGTGTGTGTCGTCGTTGGTAACAGGGCCGAATCGATGTCGTCGGTGGTGGGATAGGTAAAGTATTTAAAACTAGTAAGTTGTAATGCGCCTATGGCGCCCGTTGAAATATGGAAAAAAAAATTTGTTGAAAAAAAAAAAAATTTCTTGAAAAAAAAAATTTTGTTGAAAAAAAAAATTTTTGTGGAAAAAAACAAAATTTTCTTGAAAAAAAAAACTTGTGGAAAAAAAAAATTTTGTTGAAAAAAAAAATATGGAAAAAAAAATTTTGTAAAAAAAAAACTTTTGTAAAAAAAAAAATTTTAGTTGAAAAAAAAATTTTGTAAAAAAAAAAATTTGTAAAAAAAAAATTTTGTAAAAAAAAAATTTTGGTAAAACACAATTTCTGTACAAAAAACAAATATTATTTTTTTATTATTATTATTTATAGAAAATTATAGAATGCCTATTTAAATTCCTACGTACTGCGTGACAGAGTCAGTGAATCATTGACTCAGTGTATCAGTGAATCAGTGTCGAGGGTAAATATATATTAAGATCATTTGGAACTACAGCAACAACAGCATTTATTTTTTTTTTTGGCAGAGTTCTTGGTGTTTTGAAAACAATAGCAATAGCAGTTCGGGGGTTTTTAAAAGACAATTTAAATAAAAGATACAAATTTTAAAAAAGTTGTATTTCTGTTACTTTTTTATGTATTCTAGATGTTCCGTATATAGACTAAAGCCCTGCCACGAGATACTCCATTTACCATATGCACTATTGCACACCAAGAACGAGTACACTGGAACCAAGAACGCCTTCTCACTGAAACGAAAAGTAAGAGATACCGATTTAAAGAGATCGGTCTCTTTTCGGCATCGCTTCTCTTTACTACTTTATACCGAAGACCTCGAAGAGAACCGGTCCAATACTGAACTTCAGTTGATGAAGGGGTTCAGTAAAGAGAAATGAAAAGTTTTCGAAAACATGTGAACAGACCGGTCCTACCGAGATAGACCGTTTGGTTGGCAATAGACTGCTGCTTGTGTATTTTTTTTTATTCTTGGAACAAATGAGTTCATGAGTGTTTGTGTTTGTGTGAGTGTTTGTAGTGTTTTGTAGCCGTTAATTTTTGTGTTTTTTGTTGTGTTGTTGCTCATTTATAAACTAGTGTGTGTATCATCACGCTCACAGCAATTTCTGAAAAAAAAACAAAAGTTTTCGGTCCGACCGAGTACTTGTACCTGGTTCTCGAAAACTTTTATCTCGCTTTGACCGTTTTCGACAACCATGGTTCTCGGTTGGACCGTTTAAACGCACACAACCAGGTAAGTGTGCTTATTCTCATTATACCCTGTCCCGATAACACAACAAAAGAAAAGTGAAGTTCTCTTCTCTGTTTGGTGAGAGAGGGTAAGTGAAGTTCTCTATTCAAAAATAAATTCATGTTTTCGAAGAGGTAAAAACAGTACCGATGCAGGAGTCTAATATAGACTGATGTAAAGTTCTGAAAGAAAATTACATGTATTTTTAATTGTGAAATATGTTCCATCAGCTAATTTGTCGCGTTAATTCGTTATTATTTTGATTATTATCACAACTACGATTTATTTAAATTTTGCATTCCCTTAAACCATTCTTAAGTTCAACCACTTCAAGTAGACATGATTTTGTTGTAGTTATTTTTTCGGCCGCCCAAAACTTTCAATGAGGACATAATCCGACCCTGAACATGAAGAATAAAATACTTTGCTAATTAGCAAAATAATACTCTGTATTTCCGTTATGATTGTGTCGGTATTAGCAAATACTTAATGAGTTTAATGAGCAGAGTTTACATGCGGGGACAATTCCTGTGTGTTGTGGACAAGAGAATACGTCGTCGGTTTAACACCAGTAGAAGGTAAATTCTTGTTTATCAGCCTGATATGTGCGGACCGTGGTTCGGAGAACGAAATATTTTGGGTATAATTGTGGAACATTGGTTCGTCTAGACTTAGCGCTTAGCGAACTGTCACACAGCCATAGACAAGGTGTTTAAAAAAAAAAATCTACTTTTTTTAATGTCTCAATTTCAAAAAGATATATATATAAAGGGTGGCGCAAAAGTAATCCTCCTGTCAGAAAATGCTATAAATTTTGCGATTGGCCCCTAATGTCAGTGGCAACTCTGGCGGCGGCCATTTACATGACATCATATTCTCGACTTGATGTAAAATTAAAAGACCAAATAAAAATAATCCACAAGAAGAATCAAAGTTTTTCATTTTTTTTTTTAAATTACAGCCAAAAAACATCGGAAGTTTACTTTTGCGCCACCTGTTATCTTAATCACCCCTATTCTGCACTACAATCGCGATTGGATTTTCTCCGTTTTGGTATTGCGCGTTCCATTCCGTTGCGTTCCGTTTGCGTAATTTTTACGATTGTAGGTATTCTGCACTACAATCGTAGCTACGTTTTTGTACGTTAAGAAATATGTGGCGGAAAGAGATCAAATTTGTGAATAAAATAAAAAATAAAAAGTAAAATTAAAATAATAAAAATGTAAGTATAAAATGGAGTAGAGATTAATATTTTCTATTATTTTGTGAGTTATATTTCATTTATTACAGGTCCTCTCACTTACGTTCTGTTTTTTTACTACGTATATGTTCTGCCTTTTTTCCTTCACTACGTTTGTCTTTATTTTGTTAACACTAAATATTTTTTGTTTTATTAATCACTACAACTTTTCAACTTTTTCAATCAACATTCAACTTTTTCACACAATGTTTACAAAATTGTTTGGTTTTCTGTTTCGATCTCACATTCCACAGACAAAGAGCTTACTGTAAATACCCACATATCTTCTTCTTATTCTTTCGATTACGTTTTATGTTGGAATCCAAATTTTCGATCGATGCGTAACGTAATGCGGGAACGTAATTGTAGTGCAGAATAGGGGTGAATATATATTTACCCTCGACACTGATTCACTGACTCTGTCACGCAGTACGTAGGAATTTAAATAGGCATTCTATAAATAACTAGTAAGTTGTAATGCGCCTATGGCGCCCGTTAATTTGCTTGAGAAAGTATTTGTTACTTAATTTTAAAAATTTTGTAAAAAATATTTTGAGAAAACTATTTTGCAAAAAAAAAATTTCGAAAAAAAATTTAATTTGTGGAAAAAAAATTTCAGCTGAAAAAAAAAATTTTGCTGAAAAAAAAAAATTTTGTAGAAAAAAAAAATTTTTTTGAAAAAAAAAATTTCTTGAAAAAAAAAATTTCTTGAAAAAAAAAAATTTGGAAAAAAAAAATTTTTGCAAAAAAAAAATTTGTAAGAAAAAAAAATTTTGGAAAAAAAAAAAATTTGGTAAAAAAAGAATTTGGGGAAAACACAATTTCTGTACAAAAAAAATATTATTTTTTTTATTATTATTATTTATAGAATTATTATAGAATGCCTATTTAAATTCCTACGTACTGCGTGACAGAGTCAGTGAATCAGTGAATCAGGGAATCAGTGTATCAGTGAATCAGTGTCGAGGGTAAATATATATTAAGATATTAATAAAAAAAATTATTTTTTTTTTGTACAGAAATTGTGTTTTCCCCAAATTTTTTTTTGTACAGAAATTGTGTTTTCCCCAAATTTTTTTTTTACAAAATTTTTTTTTTCAACAAAATTTTTTTTTCCACAAAAATTTTTTTTTTCAACAAAATTTTTTTTTTTCATGAACAATTTTTTTTCCAACAAACATTTTTTTTTTCAACAAAAAATTTTTTTCCACACATATTTCAACGGGCGCCATAGGCGCATTACAACTTACTAGTATATATATAGTTATGATCCCCCGTGTATATCTATATTATCAAAAATTTTCCTAGAAATCAAATGAGCATTTCTTCATTACTTACTTACTCACTTAAGTTGAGTCGTTTGTTGGACTGAGCACACAATCCAGCATAGTTCTTCATTTTGAACAATTTTTTTATATTTAAAAATTGCAAAATAAAAATCGCTTTTCTCAAAAATGTTGTTACGAAAACAAATTCCCCATTAATATGGCAAATTTGTTGTTGGTCAATTTTTTTATTTTCGAAAAAAAAAACAACAAAAAAATGGAAGTAATTCCAAAAAAAATAGGCTGAGTGTGAATTTTGATCGTCTTAATTTAAGTCTAGCGAGTGATACAACTTATGCCGCTTGATCGAAGTTCTGCGTCGATCGCATTGTATAGCGCTCCAAAAGTTGGTGACCTCGATGATGAAAGAAATTTGGAAAATCCCTCGGCGCAACTTTCAGTTTTCGAAAATGATTTCGGGTCTAAAATAAAATATTTCGTCATACTCGCCGATCCCATTAAAGCAATAATTTCTGTAAGTAATTCCAACAAATACAAATCAAAGCGTCCCTTTTAAAAAAGGACGACAAAACGAATTGCTGTGTCAACAAAACGACACCAAAGTTTTTTCAAATCGAACACAATTGTATGCGCAAAAACTAGACTTCCCCCAGATGTGTGCCACATGTCACATCTATCGACATTTCCAGTTCCCGTCCAGTCCAGTCCAGTCACAAAGGCCAACTTTTCTCTAAATGTGCACAGACCAACGAATTAAAGATTAACGAAGACGAAGACGACGACGACGACAGAGCAGAACTCAGACTCACACACACACACTTTGTTTTCAAATAAATCCCTAAAACTGTTCGTTAGTGTCGTTTTCGAAGAAAATTCCCTTTGCAGTTTGTCCCTTTCATTTTTCTTTTCGCCTCAGTTGTCCTCCCACAGAATGGCGACCAGATGTGTTTCATAATTGTGAGTGAGAGCCAGAGTGGATGAGAGTGAAATCATTCTACTTCCGAATTGAAAGCACATCATTAAATGCAAATGACATCCTCATACGTGAAAATCTATGGCGGCGGAGGAGAGTGTCTTGAGGGCGTACGGTTGGGTGTTTATGGCTTTATTTAGGTCAAGTGTGTTCTTTGCTTTCTTTTAAATACCGGAAACGTGTTGGGGATTAACACGGTGACGTTTTGAACGGCTTCAAGCAAACCTTGCCCTGGGAATGGTAAGCAAATGCACCTCAAGAATGAATAATTGACAAGTCAATATATTTCTTTTTTATTCGATTTAGAGGCATAACATCAAAGACATGTATATAGCACACATATACATATATACGAAGAAATTCTGCTGAGTTACGGGAAGTTGTCGTTGCAAATTGTTTTCGTGATGCGAATAAAATCTTCCGGACGTTTTCCTCCGGAGACAAGTGGAGCTAAGCTGTAGGCGAAGGACTTAATGTTGTGAAGTGTGAAATAAGAGCATCTAAAGGACTTAAAATAAGCAAATACAAAAAAATTTTAAAACAAGTCAAAGACTATACAGAGGGCAGACGTTCCAAGTTGTTTTTTTTTAAACATTAGTTCGGCTACGCACTCTAGGTGTCAGTAATTGGCATGGCAATATTGTTTCGTTGGCTGTATGACATGTAGCGCCGTCTTCTTGCAAAGATCGTCCACATCAACATACTCCAACTCAGACACGAAAACGTCACTATTCATGGCTGTAACATTATGACCAGCTGCATTTCTGAGGAAATATGGACCATGGGAATCTCCTCTGCCCATAGGACACACCAAACTATTCTTGCAGTAGTTGGATTTTATAAATCTGCCAACCAAGATCCTTGTAGCGCGGCGCGATAGCGGATGGACTCATTCGGGTCATCTTCGATACTCTGCTCCAGAGTAGCAATAGCGCAATCGGTGCGCACTGCACCGCATCTCTGAGGATGGGCATTCTCCACTAGAGTACACGTGGAGCGAAACCGAATTACCGACTCTGCGGGGCGATTATGTCGACCGAATATTGGACGAAGCACGCGATGCGTCGCTCGAACCGAAACATTTCACCGTGTTACACACAGTCTGTCCTATGAACCAAATTTACTTTTTCGGAAAGAGGGGAAAAAATAAAAATATCGGCGATTTTCATGTACACGTCAGAATTTTTTTTTTTTTTAAGTTTGAAGTATGAAGCTCGTAGTGGCCGGTGTGAAAGCCTTTGGACCGATTTTTAACCCTTTTTCAGTGATCCAATCGAGCTGATTTTTTTGCAGGCAGGCTCGTGGAAATGTCTGTATCACGTGAAATTTTTTAAAAACTAGATTTTTATCAATTCTCAGATTTTCCTAAATTTTTTTTTTTTTTTTTTTGAAATGTTTATCTTTTTAAGGTTTCAGTTCAAAAAACATTTTTTTTTTTTCGTAACGCTTAAGTAGTTTAAAAATTTGGAGTCTCTTCAAGTTATGCTAAGAAAAGTGAAAAAAATATTTTTTTTTTCAAAAATAATAAAAATTGGGGAAAATCTGAGAATTGATAAAAATTGTTTTTAAAAAATTTGACGTGATACAGACATTTCCACGAGTCTGCCTGCCAAAAATCAGCTCGATTGGATCACTGAAAAAGTGATCCGAAAGGCTTTCACACAGGCCACTAAGAGCTTTATACTTCAAACTTAAAAAAAAAAAATTCTGACGTGTACATGAAAATCGCCAATACACGTGTATTTTTATTTTTTCCCCTCTTTCCGAATATGTGCATTTGGTTCATAGGACAGAAAAAAATCTATTTTTTGCAACACGGTGTTATTTTTGTAATAAATTTGCGCGATTTACAAACGTTGTTCCGGAATAAGTCTATTCATTATCAAATGACAGCTGTCAAGTAGACGAACTACGAAAAAAGTGTGGCCAGATTAAAACCACACGTCTAAAAAAAAAAACACCCGGTATATTTTTAATATTTTGGTATTAAGAGTGTTGAACAATTTTCTAACGCATTTCATTAAAAAGAGAGTTTCAAAAAAAAAAAAATGGAGCTTACGACATTTTTGCGATAAGAGCTCGTGTAGATCTGCCAATAAATTAAAATCCCATACAGCTCCAATGCGACGTTTTCTCGGTTCCATCTCTCTGTGGTACGGCTGGTGGCTTTTTGTTGTCCTTGCCTTCTCCTTTCAGTCGCATTGTATGTCAATCAGAAAAACATTACGCCTGAGAGAATGGATAAAATCCAAACGGCTGCAAAAGACTGACCATACATAAAACAACATCGCAGGAATAACGATAAAGAGGAGAGCAACACAAACGGAAAAACCAATATGTCCTCATAAATATGAATGGAACATTAAGAAGAGCAGTAGTAGTGCTATACGGATGTCATCATCATATTCGAAGATCAGATTGAATGCATATTTTTCTATAAACAAAGCCGAGTTTACAGTCTCCAGCCTGAGGAAAATTTCACAATGTCCTGGATGTGTCACAACGTCCGTCGGTGTCAATGAAGTCATTGTCGTTTTATGGAAACAGACAGTAAATCTTTTGTTAATATGATCACATTTAAAACTTCCTTATTTTGGGCGAGAATGGGGTTTGGTAAACGTCTTAAAGGGTAAAGCTTCTTGGCTTGGCAACAGTATGTATTTACAATTCGTAAATGTTTTCTTTTAAATCACTTTGAACTTTGAACAGATATTAACTGGCATACAAATACATTCAACTACCTTGACAGAAACATATTTCAATGTTATTACGATTTGAAATCGCCCACCATTCGAGAAATATCAAAACCAATCAAATGCAAATCTCTTTTTGTGCATTTAACTGCAGATGAAGATGCTATTAAAAGTTCTCTCAGTTTGTTCATGAACGCTAACAAAATAAATATATAGATATATTTTAAATTTTCTTGCCTTCATATTCAGCAAAATCAATATAATTCCGGATATTATAAATGTTTGTAAATATTGTTATTATTACTTTATCGATATACGAAATATATTCGAAAGAGGTGGGATTGGAAAATTTTTCATATTCTTATACGGCTCAAAAGTGTAACACATAGAAATATTCACATTAGAACCCAGGTGTCTTTGAACCAAATTCGATTCATGACTTTTTGAATTGTTTGAGCCATGTCCGTCTGTCCTGCTGGTACGCACGATAACTTTCGAAAGAGTTAAGCAATCACTCTGAAATTTACATGGGTTAATATTATGGGCTATATGGCCACACCTCTTCGGTTACCTCCCATACAAATCGTCTATTTCGCCCCCTTTGTAATAATATCAATATGACCAACGCGATCTTGCCCAAATTCTGTATTTAGTAAAGTTATGGCTGGAAAAAGGTTTGGACAAAAACTTGGAAGTCTGGCAACTCCCCTTCTGGTACCTCCCATACAAATCTGCTATTTCGATCACTTTAGAAATCATGTAATAATATCAATATGATATTGCCGATATTTCCCAAATTTTGTATTTAATAAAGCTATAGCCAGACAAAGTTTTGGACAAAAACTTTGGAAGTCTGGCAACTCCCCTTCATGTACCTCCCATACATATGTACCATCCCGCCTACCATAGAAATTGTGTAATAATATCAATACGACGAACACGATCTTGCCCAAATTTTGTATTTAATAAATCTATAGCTAATTTTTTATAACATTTTAAGGTCGCTTTTAGGGAATATGAGACTTTTACTGAGGGTGAGGGTATATATAAGTCGGTTTACCCGACTGCAACTTTTTCACTGGTTTTTATTGAAAACTAGTAAGTTGTAATGCGCCTATGGCGCCCGTTGAAATATGGAAACAAAATTTTGTTGAAAAAAAAACAATTTTGTGGAAAAAAAAATTTTTTTCTTCAAAAAAAAAATTTTGTGGAAAAAAAAAACTTTGTTGAAAAAAAAAATTTTGTGGAAAAAAAAAATTTTGGAAACAAAAAATTTTGGTAAAAAAAAAAATTGGGGAAAACACAATTTCTGTACAAAAAAAAAATATTATTTTTTTATTATTATTATTTATAGAAAATTATAGAATGCCTATTTAAATTCCTACGTACTGCGTGACAGAGTCAGTGAATCAGTGTATCAGTGAATCAGTGTCGAGGGTAAATATATATTAAGATGCTACACATGTTGAATTAAATTTACAACGATTGCTCTGGCTTGGCCATTTCGTTCGAATGCAGCCCAACGCTCCAGCCAGAAAGGCGATGGAGGAGAACTGTGTGAAAGTCTGACTCTCCGGTGGATGATGGACTAAGGGAACGAAATATCGTTGCAATCCTAAACTGATGAAAGCACGCAAATCATTGATTACTCTGTTTTACTAATAAAGACATATTTTAAGTACATTATTCTCCGCTTTATTGCCTCCATGCTCAATTACCTCTCTCTCTCTCTCTCTCTAATATTTGCCTCAATTGGGGATCAACATTAAACAAAAAAAAATGGTAAAGTCAAGGGACCACGGCTTGTGTCGGCTGCTATTTTCACTAGTTTGTTTTCAAAAGGTTGTACTTTTGCAAGAAAGAGATGCCAATAATTGACGCTGATTATTTGCTGGCAAATAATTTCATTTGTTAACAATCATCTGATTTCTTGTTTGCACGATTTTGACGAGCGAATATTTCACGGAACATTTCAAATCGCCCTAACTAAAAAGCTGCTCAGCTGACAAGTACCCTGAAGCAATCATAGCCCAGTATTGATCTGCTCCAGGGCAGAGCAACTGTAGAGAAGGTGGAGGATTCCTGCTCTACATCCCAACAGCCCAGTGTTGATCTGCTCCAGGGCAGAGCAACTGTAGAGAAGGTGGAGGATTCCTGCTCTACATCCCAACAGGTTCTGCAGAAGTCACTAGTCATGACCTTCAGTCGCATGGAATGACACATCGGGTCTTGAGAGCGACAGCATTCCGTGCGAATGCTTCATTGCTAACCGTCTGGATTGAATACAACCTCGGACCGGCGCCAACATATAGATGGTTGCTATATATGATCTATCACACAGTAGGATGTGGCTAGAGGCATTCCCACGGATTCAAGTTCTGCAGGAATCTGTGCGGTGGTCCCGAGTCTTGCTAGCTCGACTGCTCTGCAGTTCCCTGGTATGTCCTTGGAATTCGGTTAAGCGGAAATGAAAAAAAATCAAGGCATTTTTTTCACTTATACGGAAGTTTAAATAAACAGGACTTCGAGTATAGGGTTTGACATTCCTGAGTGATCTCATCTTCGAAAATCTTACAACCACCAATTATATCAATCCACCATTACTCTGTATGGTACAGAGAGTAGGCAACATATTGTTCGACACTCTTAACAAATCTCTGATCAGACGTTGTCTGCCCGCCCAAAACCAAGCTTGAGAATACTTTGTCGAAGCATCCTGTTCAGGCCACAGTTGGTGTTGTCCAAAATTCAAACAAACAAGGGTATAGATTTGCTTCAAACATCCACACTCCTGCCATGCATTACATTTTTCCGCGTATTGTCGTTACGGGATTCCAGTGAATCCAATAAACGCTGTAACAACTTTTAAACGGCTCTGATAAACATAAAGTTGGGTTAGGTTGAATAGATTGAGTGCTGGTGTACTCGAAAATCAACTTAGAAACAATCTTATTTTCCGATCTAACGTCGTTGGGTGTTTTTTTTCTTTTTTGTTTATGAAAGATAAACGATTTTATAGAGTCTTATTTCATTTTGGCATGGGGTGAAATGTTTCTCGAAATTGAGTAATCAAAGTTGTCTGTAAGTAGGAATGTCGATATGAAACTATGGTTGAGGAAGTTGAAAAACTTGAGTAAATGTAACTTTTTATAAATCGACCATAGATTTCAATTTCACAAATTAAGCATTTAATTAAGTTTGAAATAATAACATTTACTTTTACTTACACCCAGGCAAGAAAAATATATACACAGTAATGTGCACATGTAGATAGCTACATACATATGTATACCCAACAAACCAAAACGATTGCGAAATGTAAGTGCATTGGAGAATAAGCTTACTATTAATATTCTTGACAATAGTGAAATAAATATGATTACCAACGACTTATACTCGTAATAGTTTAGTAAGCGTGTGGACTGGCAATATTTTGTTTCTCTTCCTCTCACCCCTCTCTCAACCAAACTCAAAACTTTTCAAAGAAATTATCAAAACCTGTTTTTTGTGTTTTTACATATGATTGGAGAATACGCTTACTATTAATATTTTTGATAAAAGTAAAGCAAATACGATTGCAAACGATTTATGTTCGCAATAGTTTTGTAAGCGTGTGTACCTGCAAATTTTTGTTTCTCTTCCTCTCACTCCTGTCGTCGACAAATTTAAGACTTTCCATAGAAATAGAGCAAAATATTTGTTTTGTGTTTTTTCATATGATGTTTTGTCAAATTTTTCAGTCTTTTTGTTTATGTTGTGAAGTGATGTTGTAAAGTTGTGAAAGGGTATATTTTCTCAGGGAAAAGAACAGTTGTCGGTAGCTAAGGCCCCAAACTTCACTAAAAACTGCTGGCGGAAAATATTAATTGGCGGAAAAGCTATGCTGGAAGGGGACGGAGGATAAGAAGAGTGTCCGCAGACTAAGTGTAGCAAAAGCCATAAGAAGTATGTACAAAATTCATTTTCGAAAATTTGAATCATTTCAAGTCTAATTGATTTTAAGATTTTATACATGCTGCTATTTCTAAAGGATTGGGCGAGGACGAATACATTCGAAGCACAAAATCCTTTTTCCAGTTCGCCAAAAATAGGCAAGAATCTAAAAAAAATATGTACCAAAAATAAACCAACTATTTCTTAAGCTAAGTGTATAAATAAAATAAATATATAAAAAATAAAACTAACATGAACTTAAAATAAACTCAGCCATCCGTTATGGACAAGCTATTATTATTTAATTGTATTCAAAAGCTTATAAAAAGCCTATAAAAATAAGCTTACTACAAGCGCGATTATAAATCGCTTATAAAAATAAGCTTACTACAAACATGACCAAACAAGCATGTTATACAATAAGATTTCTAAGCTAATCACAAGGGTTCAATTTTGTTGATTCTACAATTTTTAACAAGCTTTTTACAATAGTTTTCACAACACTTTTCTAAGCTTAAGGCTTATGATAGTAAGCTTGTTATATACAATTTTAAAAGCGTTTAGGTTTGTTGGGTAGCCAATGTCGATATGTATGTAGTCAATATTTAGCACCCGTTTTCGTGTTATATTCGGTGTCACCATTGCAACAGCAGAAACAAACAAAAAAAACGATTTTTCCAAATAACTGACAAAATCATAAAAAAAATGCGTTGTCAACAACAGCGAAATGGGAACATTTACAGTATTCGTCGGTGGCTTTATCTAAAGCCAACCAATGGAGGCCAGTACTTGCCAAGGGACTCAGTTCCACTACAAATACGTTAGAAAAGAAAAGTTTCGTAAAATCGCGAGAAAAAAATTAATTTTTCTACACCAAATATCGTTTCATTCTCCCATTGAGAGTAGAGAATTTTAATTCAGTTCAACTAAAGTTTCAATTGAAAGTTGTGCAAATTCAAAAATACAAAAACAAATTGAAGGACATGACACAATGTATTGACAATTAAAATAAATTGTTTAAGTGTTATCACATGTTTTTAATTATAATTTCTATAAATTAAGAAAATAGATCACTTTGCAAAGAAAAATTCAGAAGAAATTAAACAAGTTTTCACATTTGTAGGTGTCGGAATTTTTACAAAATTAACCAAAAACTTAATTTATTTAAAGAAATTTTGGTTTTACATCAAACAAGTGCAAGAGAGAAAGGTAGTCCGAGATTGGCCCTATACATCAATGGCATTTGAGTAGATATATATTCAGTTTTCGAGGTGATATACGAGGCTAATTCCAAAAATTGTCAACGATTACTTAAGTCGGTGAAATGGTACATTTGTATGGGAGGTACCAGAAGAAGAGTTGCCAGACTTTCAAGTTTTTGTCCAAAACCTTTTCCAGCCATAGATTTTCTAAATACAAAATTAGGGCAAGATCGCGTTGGGTATATTGATATTATTACACGATTTCTTAAGTGGGTGGAATGGTATATTTGTATGGGAGGTACCGGAAGGGGAGTTGCCAGACTTCCAAGTTTTTGTCTGAAATTTTTTCCAGTTATACCTTTACTAAATAGGGAATTTGGGCAAGATCGCATTGGGGATATTGATATTATTACACGATTTCTAAGGTAGTCGGGTTGATACATTTGTATGGGAGGTACCAGAAGGGGAGTTGCCAGACTTCCAAGTTTTTGTCCAAAACTTTGACTAGCTATAGCTTTACTAAATAGCGAATTTGGGCAAGATCGCGTTGGGCATATTGATATTATTACAAAGTGGGCGAAATAGACGATTTGTATGGGATGTACCCGAAGGGGTGTGGCCATATAGCCCCTATGCAATCCCATAAGCAGTTTTTGGGAAAAGATTAAGCCATGCCAAATTTCAAAGCGATTGTTTAACTCTTTCGAAAGTTATCGTGCGTACCAGCAGGACAATTGGACAGACGGATATGGCTCAAACGATTCAGAAAGTCATGAATCGAATTTGGTTCAAAGACACCTGGGGTCTAATGTGGATATTTCTTGGTGTTACACTTTTGAGCCGTATCAAATGATATATACCCTCCTACCCGTAGGGTGAGGGTATAAACAGTGTTAAATAAATTTTAATTTTTGAAAAAAAAAAGTGAATTTTTCAATTGGCGATTTTTTTCGAAAACGGCTGCAGCACAAAATTTAAAAAAAAAAGTGGTGCCCGTTAATTTTCGTAATTTCGAAAAATATTTGATGTCAAAAACTAGATAAGTTCAGCAAAATTTAAATTTTTTAATAATACTTACATACTTAAGTTGGCTCAACAAGCTGTTTGTTAGTCTTGGCCTGCATAATGAATGATTGCGTGTGCTTTCTCCAGTTCGTTATACCAATGATTTGCATGTCTTCGAACACTTGGCCACTGGCCCGAAATCATTTTTAAAACATAAACCCCGCTATTATGAAAAAATGTCGCCAACAGTTTTGTTCCTTTTTTCTCCTTTGTTGTTATTACAAAAGCTGCTCGAGTATTGCAGATGGTTTTTTTTTTTTCAAAAATACCAAAAAAAGAAAATGCATCCTGTAAACAAATTTAAAAGAAAAAATAATAATTTTTAAAATTTGTAAAAGGCTTGAATAGATCGGCGAATTTATACACGAAAAAGGCTGTAGAAATGCATTGTCATCGCGAGGGTACTGTGGGGAAGTCCACAAAAAATAAAAGTTCAGCTTTCCTCGACTAAGAAGCGAATCTATGAAGTGCTGAACATGAAAGAAACTGTTTGAAGGGGTTGATGGTGGTTTTTTTCTTGGAGGTTAAAGGTTAACAACGAAAATCCTATTTTAGAAAAAGTCAATCCAGTTGGACGTCGGGCTTTCCATGTACTCTCCATTATCTAGTAAAACTCTCCGAACAGTGACATCATCTCGAAAGATATTTACATTAAAGTCAGACGCTGTCCTCATTGAGACCGTGATAAAAACCCAGGAAAAAAATTTTAGAGAAAATGAAGATGGTTGACCTCGTGAAAGATGATAGGACTGGGACAAATGTTTGAGGATGTCAGAGGATTAGTCGATCCTTAGAAAAATAGTGGTGTGTGGTCGGTTCCGTTGGGAGAAATCGAAAAAAAAACATGTTTCCTACTGGCAAATTCCTACTGTCGTCGCGGAGTGGAGGTTTTTCTTTACTTCCTGCACTGCTCAATCATTTCGGAGCACCAACAGCAAAGATCCACTTATTCCAAACATTTTAATAGCTTTTCATTTTTTTTTTTTTCTTTACATTGATTGTTTCCAAAATTTCATAATAGCTAATTATTCCCAATGGGAATTCCCATACAATTATTTATTGAGAGTGGGAATTCATATATTTTTTTTGTGATTGGGAATTCCCAAAATGTTCATAATAAGGGTGATTATTATAAGGGTGATGTTTCGCTAAATTTTTAATTTTTTTTTTTTTTGGAAGAAAACACATTGGATTTGTGCTCATATCGAAATCTTAAAAAAAATTTGTGCAAAAATTTGGGAATAAATAAATTTTAATAATTTCTTTTTTATTTTTAACACAATAAACTGAAGAATTTGGTAATATTTTGAAAAAGAAAAACATATATTTTTAGAAGAAAAAAAACCATTCGACATAATTTGTCATCTTTTGTGACTGAAGAAATGTGGTGCATAACCTTTTTGGGACATGGCCCCCCTTCCCTTATCGATTTTCGTAATTACTCGATTATTCTGAAGGGGATGGCGTCTTTATTTGTTGGGAGGAGCTTACGCTCTTACGTGCTTTTCAGCCGAGATTTCATTTCATTTGGAATGTCGTACTATTTTTAATTCCGTGAGCTGAATTTAGCCAAATCCTAACTACAGAACTACATTTACGGATTCGTGGGGGATTTTTCATTGCACCGCTACATTCATGTAATATTTTATTACTAGTAAGTTGTAATGCGCCTATGGCGCCCGTTAATTTGCTTGAGAAAGTATTTGTTACTTAATTTTAAAAATTTTGTAAAAAATATTTTGAGAAAACTATTTTGTAAAAACAAATTTCGAAAAAAAATAAAATTGGAAAAAAAAAAATTTGTGGAAAAAAAATTTTTGCTGAAAAAAAATGTTTGTTGAAAAAAAAAATGTTTGCTGAAAAAAAAAATTTTGTTGAAAAAAAAAAATTTTGTGGAAAAAAAAAATTTTGGAAAAAAAAATTTTGGGGAAAACACAATTTCTGTACAAAAAAAAAATATTATTTTTTTTATTATTATTATTTATAGAATTATTATAGAATGCCTATTTAAATTCCTACGTACTGCGTGACAGAGTCAGTGAATCAGGGAATCAGTGTATCAGTGAATCAGTGAATCAGTGTCGACGGTAAATATATATTAAGATTTATCATCATCGAATATTTTATTATTTATCATCATCGAAAAATCATATAGACGTTTGGAATTTATGCGGATGTGCAGTTACGACCTTTAAAGATTGATAGTGAAATGTGTAGAGAATCAAAAACTATAGCCAAACAGGCACAACGTGGAAATTGGGGGAGGGGTGTATGTTCGGTTTGAGAAGTTTCATTCACCTCTTCCGTATTGCTGTTTTGTTTTGACATATGAAACAAACGTCTAAACAAAAAAAAAAACAATTGAGAGAAAATTACAATATGAGATTTTTTTTAACATTTAATTTTTTTAGAATTTTTTTTTTTAATGACAGTACATTTTTGCATTTTATTCATCCTTATGCAATTTCAGTTTAAGTACCCACACTCATTTCAGGGGCGGCGAATCGAATTTAAGGAGTACCCTATGGCTTCCTGTGGCCATGCCCACAATTTTTTATTTTATTTTTTTCAATCGTTATGCGATTTCCTGAAGTTTGTGTACCCACTTGATTTTTGTAGGTCTTGGGGCCATTTTTTGAGGGGTCTCCTCAGCTGCCCTCTCAGAGCATTCTCCCCCATTCCCATATCGATTTTTGTGATTTTGAGGAGGGTGGAATTGTCATTTTTTTTTTGGGGCTTACGCCCGTTATTTTTGCCTTTTTTCTTTTCTTAACATTTTTCTATTTTGATTGCACGCGAGCTACTCGCCTAACGGGGGCGCTTCGCATTAAAACGTATGACCAACAATTTATTTAGAATTCACCGAAATTTTCCCACAGTGCTGTGAAAAAAAAATGTCTACTAAAATTTAATGGTTTCGAAACACTGTATGTGTAAAACACTCCATATGTAACTCATCTCAAGTAAATCTGTACGGTAAGAAATGCCAACTTTGGCTCAAACAGTAAAAGAAAAAACGTTCCACTCTACGCTATAAACAAAAGATAAATGGTTTTGAAACACTGTGCAAAGGCCACCATGAGCAACTTGTCCCGACTAAATAATTCCGATTTATTCGAATTTGTTTTTATTTTTTTTAATTTTACCACTGTGCGCTTCAAATAAAACATAAATGGTTTCGAAACACTGTGCAAAGGCCACCATGAGCAATAGGGTTAGTCATTTTTTCATTTTTTTTTCGAATATCAAAAATCTGTGGAAATGGCATGTAGGGCAGGCAAAAATAATAAGAATTGCGTTTTTACTTTTTCGAAATTGTAAAAAAACCTTCCGCACAAAATGCAATTACTTTAGCTAAAAACAAACTTTTTTAGTTTACTTTTTTTTAAATTTGAGAAACATTTTTCTGCATTGCAGTTGTTGTTCTTGGAAATTTTTTCTGCAATAGTTGTTCATATAGGGCAGGCAAAAACAAGCAGAATTGCGTTTTTACTTTTTCGAAATTCTTAAATTTGAGAAATTTTTTTCTGCAATAGTTGTTCTTGGAAATAATTTTTTTTAGTGCATCGATTTCAAATATGTAATTTGATCCAAAATATGTCATTTATTTTTCGAGATATATCGATTGTAAAATATGCAATATGAAATGAAACCGAGTTGCAAATTTTAAAATCGATGTAGCTTAAAAACAAATGACAGATTTTTGATCAAATTGCATATTTGAAATCGATGCACTAAAACCAACTAAAAAAAATTATTTCCAAGAACAACTATTGCAGAAAAAAATTTATCAAATTTAAAAATTTCGAAAAAGTAAAAACGCAATTCTGCTTGTTTTTGCCCTATATGCTATTTCCACAGATTTTGAATCTAAAAAAAATGACTAACCCTAATGAGCAACTTGTCTCGAGTAAATGATTCAGATTTATTCTAATTTTTTTTTTTTTTTGAGCAACCTGTCCCGACTAAATAATTCCGATTTATTCGAATTTGTTTTTTTTAATTTTACCCCTGTGCGCTTTAAACAAAACATACATGGTTTCGAAACACGGTGTCACTTTGAAATGTGTCATGTGTAGTATTTTGATTACATGTCACTGTAAATTTTAACACTTCATCCCTCACACTCTCTGCGGGAGGATTCCCTGGTAAATTGTGGCATTTATTCTGCCAAAGTGTAATTTTTCGATTGCCACGTAACGTTGTTGCATATTTGGCGTAGTGGCGCGAACGTTTGAGGTCTGCGGGTATTTCCGATATTCCAGTGTAAACTCATCCTGATAATGCACCAATGTCATTCCTTGAAATTGAAGAAGAAGAAGTCGTAAAGCGCATAAAAAAGAAACTAATGTATGAAACGAGTACGACGTATGGATGTGTGTGTGTGTGTGTGTGTGTGAACATGCATGCAGTTTCTGGCTTAAATGTTAACAACTTGTAGTGTGCTGGGTGCTGGTATATATTTGGGTCGTTACATTCCCATTTATTTATTGGTGTCAAGTTCCAATTTGTTATTCCCATTCAACAGTCAACGTTTGCCATTCACCCAACCCGAGGGGTTGACAAACTGCACCACACGTATATTTATATGTATTTGTCTGCGTGCATATGCCCTGTCCGGGGATTTTGTGAGGCCTTAGCGATAGAGGGCTAACAGCAGGCCTTGGACTGTCTTAACTTTTCTAAAGTACTTCTCGAAAAAATACTTGATATAATGCCTGCAACAGAACTTTGTCTTGAGCTTTAAATGGAGATTTTCTCCTAAATCGTCTGCTAAAGCATTAATTCAATTTCTCAACGTTCTGCACAATGGAACTGGTAAACAATATTAACTAACTCCGCCAAGAAGGCAGGTTACAGAAGCCTCTTGTCGCCAATTGTCGGTTTATTCCTTCTCCAAAAATGGTCACAAAATCTTTTCTACGCATCTTGAAGATCATACGCTCACTCATTAAGATATCCTGTCAGTAAGTTCACAAATTGGAGAAATATCGAAGAGGTGGATCATATTAATAACTGGCTTTCCTCAGCGCCTTCAATGGCAAATGCTTGGCAACCCTCCCTCCGCAGGGTCTCCAGCTCGTCGTTAGCTCAGAAATGTTTTGCTCCCTATGAATGGAATGAGGAATTGCTAATAAATGCTAAAGGCATGCTCGCTCCGATTACGCGATCAGTGTTTCTAAATCTCCTATCAAATCGGAGATATTTAGCATCGACTCCATAATCGTCATTTTGACTTTAAGCGTATAGAGCAACATTTTGTTTGTTTTCTACTCTAAACGCAAACAAATCAATTAGTTTTTGTTATAATTTTAGTCAGAGGGCTTGTTCGGCATTCCGCCGCTGTGTTTTCTTACGTTTGACTGTCGAATGTGTTGTTGACTTTTATGGGATTCGTTTTTTTTCTCATTTTTTTTTTTTTTTTTGTGTCGTGCCCATTTTAGCTGACTAAACTTTTTGTTCAAAATGCGTATTTTTTACAGAAAGCGCTACAAAATAAAAACAAAAACGTTTAAAGTTTCTTGACATTTGTGTGTGTTTTTTTTCTCTTTTTTTTCTTCTGGAATTAAAATTGGAACATTTTGGCTAGAAATTGTCGATGAGTGGTGTAGAGTTGTTGACGGCTAAACGGTCTGGTAGTGCGAGGGGAAAAATGGAAAATCCATGTAGGGTTCATACTGTTGCATGAAAATCTCGAATTTAATAAAAGTTTAAAGAAGAAACCAATTCATTGAATCTGAATGAAGTTTGGAATCTTACTTACTTATTTCCCTTAACATTCCATGAAGGAACAGACGGGGAACTTCTCTCGAATCAGTGAGTAATTTGTATACTCACTGACCGGGACCTAATATGTTTAAAGACGGCTCCGAACGGCAAAGTTTTACATGGCTTAGAGATTGCTCTCTTATTCGTAAAGTCGCCAACATTTACGAGGTGGAAAACAGCCGCCGAAAAATGTTTGATGGTCTTACCCGGGGTTTCGAACTCGGGTTCTTCTGTGTGATGGTCGCACACACACACCTACCACACCACGGCCTTCCACAGGTTTGGGATCTTCTCAATATGAATTCAGATTATTATTTTGAAGTCACATCCGTTCATTGCACCGTGTTACACACATTCTGTCCTATGAACCAAATTTACTTTTTCGGAAAGGGGATAAAAAATAAAAATACAAGTGTATCGGCGATTTTCATGTACACGTGAGAATTTTTTTTTTTAAGTTTGAAGTATAAAGCTCGTAGTGGCCTGTGTGTGATTTTTCAGTGATCCAATCGAGCTGATTTTTGGCAGGCAGACTCGTGGAAATGTCTGTATCACGTCAAATTTTTTAAAAACAATTTTTATCAATTCTCTGATTTTCGCCAATTTTTATTATTTTTGAATAAAAAATATTTTTTTCACTTTTCTTAGCATAACTTGAAGAGACTCCAAAATTGTAAACTACTTAAGCGTTACGAAAAAAAAATGTTTTTTTGAACTAAAACCTTAAAAAAAACGATAACAATTTAAAAAAAAAAAATTTAGGAAAATCTGAGAATTGATAAAAATCTAGTTTTTAAAAAATTTGACGTGATACAGACATTTCCACGAGTCTGCCTGCCAAAAATCAGCTCGATTGGATCACTGAAAAAGGGTTAAAAATCGATCGAAAGGCTTTCACACAGGCCACTATGAGCTTCATACTTCAAACTTAAAAAAAAAAAAAATTCTGACGTGTACATGAAAATCGCCGATACACGTGTATTTTTATTTTTTCCCCTCTTTCCGAATATGTGCATTTGGTTTATAGGACAGAAAAAAATCTATTTTTTGTAGCACGGTGTTGTCAAATGGCCGGCTGACCGGACGATGCACAATAAAGAAAATTCCTTCTTCAACCAGACTGTTCGAATAATCTTTCTGCCTGCTATCACATACTCCAAACTCAGGGCCAACATCAACGAACACTACTCTCCTTTTCCTCCCTCCAATACCCTTATTACCTATCACCTGAGTGTTAGTCAAATTTGTAGATACATGTGACTGCTACTGGCTTACATACATCCCCTTAAGCCCATCTCCTACTCGTACCTTTTCTCCTAATTCCTTCGACTGAAACAATGCCGAAACGGTCATTTTCGTTTATCAAAAACATCTGAGTTATAGAATTCCCAAAAATGTATTGCAAATATTTCGCAAAATGTTATTTGCACACACACACAAACAACGTAGTGGAAACGAATGGTGAGGTTTTTGTAAAACAACTTTCCAACTTCATATCAACTTCCGGTCCATGCCCCAACAACAGTTGTATGGCCATTTGGGGGCTGCCACAAGAGACATAGTCTGGCATGAACTTAAAATAGTGATCTTGAAGTGCCACCAGCCCAGTAATACACATACACCCACGTATTCACACACAGAGACACATGTTGAATACATACAAACAACCTCGATGAGGGTCATTGAAGATTAAAATCTGACATGCTTATAATGATGATAATATAGTTAGATGTGTGTCCACACACACACACACACACACATTCAGACATAGTATACACGCATACATATACATACATCTGCGTCGACACACCTTTGTCTGTGTGTAGACGTATAGCAGCCGATGAGTGTTACTACTGCACAATGGGATAAAATCACATACGATCGTGCAGGTGTTGGAAATATGACAAAACGCCTGTATATAAGATCTGTTGTACACAGAAAAAAAAGACAACCAAAAAATTTCAATGAAAATATTTGTACGAGAATTTCATCACTTCAAAAAAAATTTGTCAAATATTGAAACGAAGTTTGATGAAATGTATCAACAAAACAATTCATCAAATATTTGGATATTTTTAATGAATTTTTTTGTTGATCCCATTTATCAAATTTCGTTTTAATATTTGATACATTTTTAGAATATTTACGAAAAATGTTATCAAATGTTGAAAGAAATTTGATAAATTGAATTGACAAAAAAATTTATAATTTATAAAATTTCTTTTAATATTACATAAATGTTTTCGTAAATATGATAAGCAATTTACCAAATATTAAACAAAATTTAAAAAATTATAATATTTTTCGTTCTATTTTATGAAATTTCGTTTCAATATTTAATAAAATTGTTCATAAATATGCTAAAAAACGAAACTTGATAATTGTTGATGAAAAAATGTATTGTTAATTTCAAAAATATTTTTAATGAACGACATACAAATTTTTTTGCACATATGAAACTTTCTTCATCAAAGGTATTTTTGATAAACAGTATACGAATATTTTCTTTAAGTTGACAAATTGTTTTATCACAGGATTTTCAATGAATTTTTTGTTTGAATTCGTGAATATTTTCATTGAATCGAAAAATTATTTTTTTCTGTGTAGGGACGGAGTGCCGTGTTTATTACAAATCAACAACTATCATTACATTTTGACCAAGCTCTCTTATTCACTTCGGGGTTGTATGTATTCAAAGCATATGGTTATGTTAGGTTAGGTTGAACGGAGGATCGGTCATGTATCAATTCGGCCTGTGGGAAATTTAAAATGTCCTAGTGTAGAAAGTGATCTCCTTTATAAGAAGTTCCTGAACAGCACCACGCCTCTTGTACAAAATGATTACCCTTCAGAGAGAAATTGTCCCCAAATCATACTTTTCGTATTTGTAATATTCATCATAGACATTTTAAGTTTCTTTTTAATATATTTTCTACCATTGTGCGCAAATGTTTGCTACCCATGACAATTTGTGTACGTCTGTGTACACTGCAGTTTATGACATTATGAACGTTTTAGAACACGTTAACAAGAAAATGATGCGTGATTTTTATGAAATTTCCAAAAAAAATTCTGCAATATTAATTTCAATTTCAATGGCATTTCAGATAGAAATTCTAAATTTCTAAAATGAAAATTCTAAATTTCAAATGAGAATTCTAAATTTAAATGGAAATTCTAATTTTTAAAAGGAAATCCTAAATTTCAAATTGCTGTTCTTAACTTTAAAGGGAAATCTTAATTTTAAATCGAAATTCTTAATTTTAAATGGAATATTTTCTACCACTGTGCGCAAATGTTTGCTAACCATGACAATTTGTGTACGTCTGTGTACACTGCACTTTATGACATTATGAACATTTTAGAACACGTTAACAAGAAAATGATGCGTGATTTTTATGAAAAATACTAAATCTCCATCAAAAGACAAAACGGAAGACGAAGAAGAAGAAGAAGAGGAAGAATGGAAAAAAAGACCAGCAGCTAATAAATAACAGACACTTTATGACGCTCCACACATTCTTGTTAAATATGAATTTTTTTCACAGAAAATCACAAGATTGCAACAACTGTCCGTCCGATCCATTAAAGTTTATATATAAACATACGATTTGACTTTTAGTAAAATCACATTTTAGTTAAATTCAAAACGTTTCACAAGACAGTTCGCGCTAATGTTTCGCCAGTTCGTGCTCGTGCTCGTTATCGCCATAGCCATTGCACCCATTCTGGGTGGAGAGCAGGCCATCAGTAAGTGCGACAAAAGTCCCTTGTCCGATTTGACGTTTCAACTGAGTGGCAGCAGTTTGTTGTGGCCCTGCGATTCAACGAAGAATATTTACGTTCAATCGGGTCGTTATGTACCGCGCAATGTTATTGTGACCCGGGCCCAGTTGCAGCGCGACTCGGCCTTTGTCGCGTTGCCACGCTACAAACAGGGCGTGCCCTTTACGCTGGGCAAAGTGAATTTGAAAAAGGGCCAGTGTTTGACGAAAATTGCACCGTATCCCTGCTGGGCCATACAGGAGGAGGGCAACTGTCAGGCGTTGCAGTCGGTGGTGGACATTGCCGTGGATCAAAATGTAAGTTTTACTGTAAGGCAGCGGTGAAATTGTTTCACATAAAATTCTATAGAGGGCAAGGCAATCATATCAACCCGCAACAAAGGTTGCCTCAAAATTCTGAATTGATTATCATATCATTTTTGCGCTAAAGTGTTGTTCCCCTAAAGTGGGATTTTCGTTAATTCCACAGACTACTGGAGACTTTGCAGGATTTGTAAGAGAAATTCGACAGCGTAATGAATATGGGCCCCAGCAAAAATTACAATTTTCCCCCCCCAATTTTAAAAGGAAATTTTAAATTTTAAAAGGAAATTCTAAATTTCAAATGAAAGTTCTAAATACTCAAATGGAATTTCTAAGTATCAAATGGAAAATCTAAATGAAAATTTCAAATGAAAGTTCTAAATTCTCAAATGGAAATTCTAAATCTTAATTGGAAATAGAAAATAGTCATTTTTTAATTTAAAATGGAAATTCTTAATTTCCAAAAAAAAATTCTGCAATTTTAATTTCAATTTCAATGGCATTTCAGATAGAAATTCTAAATTTCTAAAATGAAAATTCTAAATTTCAAATAGAAATTCTAAATTTCAAATGGAAATTCTAAATTTTAATTGGAAATATAAAATAGTCATTTTTTAATTTTAAAATGGAAATTCTTAATTTCCAAAAAAAATTCTGCAATTTTAATTTCAATTTCAATGGCATTTCAGATAGAAATTCTAAATTTCTAAAATGAAAATTCTAAATTTCAAATAAAAATTCTAAATTTCAAATGGAAATTCTAAATTTTAATTGGAAATATAAAATAGTCATTTTTTTAATTTAAAATGGAAATTTTTAATTTCCAAAAAAAAATCTGCAATTTTAATTTCAATTTCAATGGCATTTCAGATAGAAATTCTAAATTTCTAAAATGAAAATTCTAAATTTCAAATGGAAATTCCAAATTCTCAAATGGAAATTCTAAATTTTAATTGAAAATATAAAATAGTCATTTTTTAATTTTAAAATGGAAATTCTTAATTTCCAAAAAAAATTCTGCAATTTTAATTTCAATTTCAATGGCATTTCAGATAGAAATTCTAAATTTCTAAAATGAAAATTCTAAATTTCAAATGGAAATTCTAAAATTTCAAATGGAAATTCTAAATTTCAAATGGAAATTCTAAATTTCCAATGGAAATTCTATATTTCCAATGGAAAATCTAAATTTTTAAAAGGAAATCCTAAATTTCAAATGGCAGTTCTTAACTTTAAAGGGAAATCTTAATTTTCAATCGAAATTCTTAATTTTAAATAGAAATTTTTAATTTTTATTTTATAATTTCAATTGGAAATTGTGAATTGAAAATAAATATTGTCAATTTCAATGGAATTTTCTCAATATCAAATGGAAATTTTTATGATTTGAAATGGTTTCAATCATTCTCAACATGAGTTCACAAAATTTACTCAAATCAAATAAATTCAATTCAATTATAAAGGATTTGATCAATTCTACAATTGGCCTAGTCAATATATCGGTATGTAAAATTGTGCTAAGAATAAGTAATATTACACTAAATGAAAGGTTTCACCAAATTAACTTAATCTTCTTCGTACTTAGATTGAGTTCAAAGTGATACTATTTTTCAGTTCAAACATACAAAATATATACATGCAATGTTTTCAGTCGTACTCGAATTAAGTTCACAAAATTTACTCAAATCATGTAAATGTACACTTATCGTGAGTAAATTATACAATTGTTTAAATTGTACAGGATTGGCGTCGGTACAATTTCATTCTATTCAAAATATCAGAAATAAAAATATTATTATATTATTAAAAATATTAAAGTAAATAAAAGGTACATAAGTCAGCATAGTTCTGAGGCAATCTAGCTGCGAACATATCCATCCGAAGGTTATGGTGTAGGAGCACAACCGCTCCATTGGGAAAGAGACGACCATTGAAAGCCATTGCATTCAAATTTGCGATATAAAATTTTAATTTCTTTGTTGTTCTTATGGACGCGGAATTGTCAACTTACTCATGGCTAGACCACTTGCTTCTAGTTATCTCAAACCGTTAACATCAACTCACAATTAATGTTCTGCTAATAGAACTCTTATGACATTTTGATATTCTTGCTGCTGACACCACATTCGCGAAATCTCCGTTACGAACAAGTTCTCAACTATTTTGCGGTGTAGGCATAGCCGATAGAGTAACTATAAACAACGGAAGCGCTCAATAACTGCAGACATTTTCATAACATTTTACCAAAAACTTCCAATTAACAGGATTTAGTTTGTTTCCGTGCAAAAAAAAAAACAAACGAATGGTGCATTGTCCACTGGTCGCTATTCAATATTTTCCATTAAATAAGTTTAAAAACAATTGCATTCGTTTTTCAGATTTTATGCAAAACAAAAAAAAACAAAAACTGCGGGATGTTAGAAAAAACTTTCTGCAACAACTTTTTTTGCAATTCAAATTTTAATGTCGAATGCATTGGCCAGAAAAACATGAATGAAAAAACTGCTGGAAAGAAAAAACACGAAAAAAAAAAACTGAAATGTCGACAAAAAATGTAAATGAAAATATGAGTATTTTGAGGGAACAGAAGACAAAAAGCAAACTCAAATCCATAGAAGTAACAAAATACAAGTAAAAATGGGATTTCAAATACAAAATACAAGTAAAAAATGGGATTTTTGTGTGGCCGGGTCGAATATTTTACATAAGCCATTTAATACGTACATCGCCGACAATAACAAAGAAGAACACTGTAGACTTGTCTATAACCGATAATAACAAGTTTTAGAGTCGCCAGCTGAACCCGATAAGTAATTCTTAGATTTCTGATTTAATCGAAAATTCTACAAGGTGATTAAATTTAAAGTATCCAGCAAAAACCAAAAGTAATTGTTAGAGTGTCCACTCATCGAAAATTCTGTCATTTTTTAAAAAAAAAAACATTTAAAACTCCAGTTTTTTTTTGGCATTTTCTTGATTTATTCCAAAGAGCAAACATTTCCATTATTTATGGAACACGATTACATGCAACTGGCTGCAGCTGGTTTAGAAAATCCACTTTCCGAAATTGTATGCGGCTCTAACACGTCACAACTGGTTGGACAATTTAATCAAGTTGTACAACCAGTTATAACGTGTGAGTGAAAGTTGGTCAATGGTTGGATGAAAATGAAAATATTTTGATTTCAGTTCCAGTTGGCCAACCATGTTAACCTGAGTGCAGAAATTTGCTTCAACATTTAGGATTGTTAAAAAAAATGATGACTGAAAACCTAAATAAATTTTGAAAAAACATGTCTTGCACCGCATCGGTGTTACAAACCAATTTAAGACAAGAACAAATCAGCGCTTGGAGAATAAACAAAATCTAATATTAATAAGAGAGTCCGATATATATTTTTAGTTCTTTAAAAGTTTGAGAGAGCAATCTCTAAGCCATTTAAAACTTCTCTAGAAAAGCATTAGCCGTTCGGAGCCGGCTTTCAAACAGTAGGTCCCGGTCAGAGAGTATACACAATTATATCCTACACAGCTCACTGATTCGAGAGAATGTTAAGGGAAATAAGTATGTAATATACTCAATCCTTTGCTTAGTGAGCTCAGTTATTCCATCTCCGGATTGCTTCTCTAATCTCATCGTTGATAGAATGTCACTTTTTCAAAGAAAAAATGGGGCCATTGATGGCAGCGCCCCAAAATCGAATGGGTGATGGGCCCTGGATAGCGGCATATCTCAGCCATAAACAGTCTGGGACTAAATAGATGAAGATAACAACCCGGCCATTTACGAATAAACGGCTCCCTGGATAGAGGCATATCCCATCTGAATGAGTCAGGATCTAGATGACATTAAAATATCCATTGAACAACGACAGACACTCCACGTGGCGGTGATACTTTTTGACTGAATGTAGACATTTTGAGTTGTGTAGAGGTGAAAAAAAGTCATTGGACCAACTAAATTTTTTAAAAATTTACAAATCTAAGAAGCCAACAAATTGAACATCTGTTCAGCTATTTAACTCTGCTTCATCCAACTTATCGTCGATTGAATTTGCTGCATCTGTCTATTGACAGATTTTTCTTGACCGAAGCAGACATCAAAATTCAACGTCATCGCATAATTGGTGCAAGCATCTTGTATTTTGTTAACATGGGGGATTGCCAGTGTGACCTCTACTAGTCCCCACAATCTGAGACACTTCTTTAGGTATTTTATTTTGTTGTGAAAGACTGAAAGTGTCTCTTGACCTTGAACAACTCAACTTGTATTATGTATTATGTCTTTGTCCATTTGTTTGTAAAACTCAGATCTTTTCTTTCTCTTCTACAAAAAAAAAAAAAAAAAAAAAAAACCCTCATCTCATAACTATGCAAACCTAATATTGGCAACATTTTTTTCTTTTTCAGGGTCTTTTATGGGCTTTGGACGTTGGCATTGTCAATACATTGGAACAGCCCATACGACGGTGCAGTCCGAAGATTGTCGCCATAAATACGGCCGATGGCAAAGTGGTAAAGAGTATCGATATGAGTGATTTGGTAACGGCCGAATCACGTTTGCAATTTCTTGTGGTCGACTATGGAAAGGATAATAAACCATTTGTGTAAGTACGAGTAGATGTGTGTAACTGTTTGTAAATATTAATACAAAATTAAACCAAAAAAGACAACAACAAAGGTATTTGGAGTTTTCCAGATAATACATCGCCAAAATTAAAAATAGCCTTTGTTATAAAAGCCACATTCAAATGGGAAGGGTTTTGCTGGCTTCGGTAGGCACAATTTTCTCTTTTGACGAATTGTGTGTGTTTCAATTTGTTTTATGTCGACAAAAGTGCCAAATGTGAATTAGCGATTTTCTCAGACCTAAGATTTATACCCTCACCCTACGGGTAGGAGGGTTAGACCCAGGTGTCTTTGAACAAAATTCGATTCATGACTTTCTGAATCGTTTGAGCCATGTCCGTCTGTCCTGCTGGTACGCACGATAACTTTTGAAAGAGTTAAATTTGGCTTGGGTTAATATTTTTCCAAAACTGCTTATGGGATTGCATATGGGCTATATGGCCACACCCCTTCAGGTACCTCTCATACAAATAGTCTATTTCGCCCACTTTAGAAATCGCGTAATAATATCAATATGACCAACACGATCATGCCCAAATTCTGTATTTAGTAAAGCTATGGCTGGAAGAAGTTTCGGACAAAAAGTTGGAAGTCTGGCAACTCCCTTTCTGGTACCTGCCATACAAATGTACCATTCCACCCACTTAAGAAATCGTGTAATAATATCAATACGATCAACGCGATCTTGCCCAAATTCGGTAGTTAGTAAAGCTATGGCTGGAAGAAGTTTCGGACAAAAACTTGGAAGTCTGGCAACTCCCCTTCTGGCACCTGCCATACAAATGTACCATTCCACCCATTTAAGAAATCGTGTAATAATATCAATACGATCAACGCGATCTTGCCCAAATTCGGTAGTTCGTAAAGCTATGGCTGGAAGAAGTTTCGGACAAAAACTTGAAAGTCTGACAACTCCCCTTCTGGTACCTCCCATACAAATGTACCATTACCCACTTTAGAAATCGTGTAGTTATATAAACTCGCTCAACGAATCTTTCCGAAATTCTGTATTTAGTAAAGCTTTCAATTTTCTGGTAAAAACTCTGCTTTATATTCCGCCCTTTTTGTAAAAACGTGTAATAAAATATTTTTCTATAACATTCGGTATTTTAAAGTTGCTATTATGACATTTCATCAGATGTTACATCCAATGGTGGTAGCCACGCACACTTTTGACTTTCCGAACTTTGGAATATGAGACTTGTATGGGTTTACTACGCAGAGAAAAAAACACTAGTAAATCCAACAAATCTAGCATTTAATCCAACAATTTTCGTAGTAAAAATGAACCCAAAAGCTTTCGGCATTTGAACCAAATGCGATTTCATTGTTGCTTTATTCAAAAGTAACCTTGTTGATTTAACTAGTAGTCGCTTTGGTTTTTTTAAAAGTCATATTGTTGATTTAAATAGAAAGCGCTTTTGATTTTCTTAAAAGTTGCCTTGTTGTTTTAAAAAGTAATCGCTTTTGGTTTTTTTAAAAGTAATATTGTTGTTTTAAATAGTCCGCACTGTTGATTTTCTTAAAAGTTGCCTTGTTGATTTAAAAACAAAGCGCTTTTCATGAGAGTGAGGGTATATATAAGTCGGTTTACCCGACTGCAACTTTTTCACTTGTGTTTTAGTAATTTCTGTATGATTTTTGTTGTTATTTTATTTTTACACATTTTGGCGTAATTGTTCGAATTGCAGTCTAAAGAAAAATACGTTTTTTTTCATATTAAAAATGCTCACCCTTTCAAGATTTTGAAATTGGAATTTTGATTTTTCGACTTTGTCGGACTGTATATCATATATATTTCAGGATGACTCCTATTGCAATTCGGAGACTTCTTCCATCCAGTCGCATCAGTCACCTTGTTCTTGCTATATCTAACCTAGGCCACGGGGCCTTCGATACATTGCAACGCACTCTCGTTTCCCAGTAACGAAATGATCCTTCTGCCTTTTGAAAAAACTAACTGATTGCCGGTTTAACCGATCTATCTTTGTCCGCATGTCATTTACGGCGTCTGCCGACTAGATTTTCTCTGCTCTGCCCACATACTCGTGCTGCCAACTGTCTGGAAATTAATGCCATTTCTAAAGCATACATTACGGCACCGCCACTTTGGATACAGTACCAAATCGAACATATAGAGGGCAGACGTCCCAAGACGTTTGCTAAGCATATAGTAAGACAGATCGTATATGTGTGAATTTCAGTTACCAGTATTTTCTACGAAAGTAACAGTATTTTCTTCGAAAAACCTGTCAAACGGTGCGATGCTAATTACTGACATCTGGACTCTGTAGCCGAATGAATGTGTCTGCAAACGACTTGGATCGTCTACCCCACAGATCTGTAGACATATGACAAAATAACCAGTCCAGATGCTCGAGATTGGTAGAAGAAGAAGAAATACAAGAAGTCTTTCAATCAACCCAACTCGTCGTTTTTACAATTAGCTTTTGACGTATCATAACGTAATTTTCAAAAAAAAACACCGAAAGTAACCTATTTCAGTGATTATTTCTTATTTCATTTTGGTAGAAACATTTGACACGACACAAACAGCGAAATATTCGTCAATTTTCATTCTGACAAAAGATTTGATCGGTGTAAAAACAACACATATCTGTTTGTTTGCCAACCTTTTTATTTGAAACAATTATTTAAATTGGAAAATAACGCCAGGGAAATTTGAGTCCACATAAACAACTAACATTTGCTTAAATATGTCCTTAGCTTAGGTTAGGCAGAGGTGGCTGTCATAATAGACGCACTTAGGCCCATTATCTCAATGTCCGATTAAAATTTATCGTAACGATATACTACCGGTTAGCACAATTTACTTTTCTCAATATCTACTTAGCGTTTATCGGATCGATAAATGATAACCGGCACTTGTCTGCCGGTTAGTCGTTTATCATAACGAAAACCATGAACAGCTGATGTGATGACTCAACTCCTTTTCTGTCATTCTTTTTGTTTTTTTTTCACAACAATATTTAAAATTGAATTGAATAAAAATTTAATAATATACTGCACAGCTAAGAATACACAGCTATGCCATTTATTTGTATCATTTATAAAATCAACACGGTAGAGTTGCCGTACTACCATTTGCCAGCCAGTGAATTTAACGAATACATGAGAAAATGAAAATGTTTAACCGGCAGTATATCGCGTCGATAAATTGATGTGCCGGTTAATTAACCGGCACTTTAATCGTACATTGAGATAATGGGCCTTAGTCCATTAAGAACCATTGTGATAACAAGCGATGCGGTATCGCAATCCTACGGTGGAAGCAATACAGACCTGTACAGTAGAGCGTAACAGGTTACAAGTAAAAAAAAAAAAGTTCGCCGTACACCTTCGAATATGAAGTATTATTAACACTATTAACACGGGCAGAATTTTTAGCATTTGCTTACTAATGCATTTTTAAAACTCTTTTTTAAGTTTATATTTTCAATACAACGGTATTTTTGACAAAGAAACCAATCTGAAAAAACTGAATTTTACAGGAGAGCAAAAAAAACTTTGTAAAGTCACAAAATAGACGGTTCTAAACTATATGGTAGAGAAGTCTTCGGAAATCACTTAAAGGAACTAGCGTTACACCTATCGATTATTGAAGCGTTTTTCAGGCAGAAATCAATGCGATCAGTTGCTGGGACGTAACGTCACAACCGCTACAGGCCACGGACCTTGCAGACACACAGGAGATCACAATAAACCACCTCAGAGTTTTCCTGTGTAATAGGGACTTATCCTATGAAAAAAGTCATTTATGTCTGGCAATATATCCCGACGCTCGGGAACGAACTAGACTCACAGTCGTATAACCTGTACAGTAGGGCGTACCTAAAAAAAAAGCTCGCCGTACACCTTCGAATATGAAGTATTATTGAAAGGTAGTTTAAAAAAATTTTTTTTTATTTTTTTATGCCGAACGTAGGGGTCGCGCTTTTACATTTTTCTATATAACTTCTGCATTTATAAACGGATTTTAAAGTGTGATACACCGATGTTTTTGTCCGTTTATAAATGCAGAAGTTATATAGAAAAATGTAAAAGCGCGACACCTACTTTCGTCATAAAAAAATAAAAAAAAAATTTTTTAAACTACCTTTCAATAATACTTCATATTCGAAGGTGTACGGCGAGCTTTTTTTTTAGGTACGCCCTACTGTACAGGTTATACGACTGTGAGTCTAGTTCGTTCCCGAGCGTCGGGATATATTGCCAGACGTAAATGTCTTTTTGCATAGGATAAGTCCCTATTACACAGGAAAACTCTGAGGTGGTTTATTGTGATCTCCTGTGAGCCTGCAAGTTCCGTGGCCTGTAGCGGTTGTGACGTTACGTCCCAGCAACTGATCGCCATGATTTCTGCCTGAAAAACGCTACAATAATCGATAGGTGTAACGCTTGTTCCCTTAAGTGATTTCCGAAGACTTCTCTACCATTTAGTTTAGAACCGTCTATTCTGTGACTTTACAAAGTTTTTTTTTGCTCTCCTGTAAAATTCAGTTTTTTCAGATTGGTTGCTTTGCCAAAAATACCGTTGTATTGAAAATATAAACTTAAAAAAAGAGTTTTAAAAATGCATTAGTAAGCAAATGCTAAAAATTCTGCCCGAAGCCGGTGCAGACAAACTGAATTGATAAGCTGATGCATTTTTAAAAACTAGTACAACATGTACGTTTTCTGCCACACCATACATACCTACATGGGTATATGGAAATGTATGGCAATTAGTGGCATCTAAGGGCATCGGTGGCAACATTGAATTAAAGCGTTATTTTTTAAGGATTTCGCTTTTGAAGTGAATAATCGGTAAATCAATGTTTGTCGTTTAATTGTTAAATATTATTTCGGTCAAATGTTGCCCACGTCTACGCCTCAGGTGGTCCATTCTGAGTCTTGATGTCCTCGGTTGATTTGCAGATGTAGTAGCACGTCGTAGATATATGTGTGCCTTGTTGGTAGAAATATCTACAGCCGCTCTCTCGTATGCTCTCACGATTAGCTTTGAGTCAAGAACACCCTGAGTTGCAAACATAAAAAATGGCTTATTCACAATAGCGCTATTCAGTGTGCTACAAGAAAATCACATTTTTAAATAATCACTATGTAATTCTGATGTACCGTAGTCCAATAAGTACAGGTTCCGCCAGATAATTTTTTTGAAAATTCTATAAAAAAAGCTACTGGATATTTTCTCAAATATCTTTTTTTTTATGTGAAAGTACAATCCTTCCGGTTAATAATTTAAAATAATTTCTTTCAAATGGCTGCCTCGGCTGGCCATACATCAGCTCTGCGGGTGATAATGCGATCTTCAAAAACAGGTCGCAAAACATCGAGTGTAACTTCGGCTGTGTGACACGTAGCGCAGTCCTGTTGAAACCAAAAAAAAAAAAAAAAAAAAAAAATGTCCACCTCTTCGATTTTTGTAAACAAAAATTCGTTCAACATGCCCCGATAACGAATATAACGAGGACGAAATAAGCACTAGTTGAAAAAAAAAAAGTTAAATGGCAGACCGTTTACAAAACGTATCGAAATTAATATTGTTTAAAACTGTCTTAACTGTCTGAACAATAAATACGCGATTTCAATGAAATAAATTGAAAAAAATTATCACTATTTTTTTTTTTAAATCTCAGCCCTGTTGCGGATGTCGACGTCGTCGTCGTTTTTGAGTCGAAGTCACTTCTTGGCGTCGTCGATATCAATTGAATCCCAACTTGGCATTGTGTATCACTGTCAACTGTTTATCGATAATTTGCATAAACAAATTGTCATCTCTAATTTATTTAGTCTATTTATTTTGATTTCCAATTCAAATTCCGCTTCGAGTGATAAAGTAAATTAAAAAAATCTAATATAACAAAGAAGAGTACGGAGACGGAGGAGGCTGATGTCTTCAATTTACCGGATGAAAAGTGAGTGGCAAAATCAAAGTCTATCATTTCTTTAAAAGGTTTGAGTGTTAATAAATCAACCTTAATGCTTGTATTGGACACAACAACATCTAAATTGAAATACGGACTCAGTTCACTCATTCATTTCGAAAACAACTTAATTGCCGGCAATATTGAGATTTTTTCCTAGGGGTTTTTTACCAGCTGATTATTGGAAACGACTTTAACTTGAGACTGACACTGCTAGTCGTTTACCAAAAACTGTCTGCGACTCTGAATATCTTAGAATAGAAGTGGTATCCCTTTGTAGCAGATTCGCCACTGCTTCCTCCGGCGGGCTGATGGCAAATTGCTTAAATCTTCGGCCACTGGTGGGCATTACATTCTGGCTTTGTTGGTGACCAAAAATATGCTGAGTTTGTATAATGCACCATATAAATTCACAATCTCTTTTGGGTAAGGGAAAAGAAGTAAAAACTTTAGGCATGTCATCCCGTTGTTGTTTAAAATTACTTGAAATAATGTCCCTTGAAAATCCTCCGGCAAGTGAAGTTGCAATGAAGTTTGCTTTTGTTAATTTAATTTTTTTTGTGTGTGTTTTCAATTTTTTTTTTTTACTTTGATAAACTTACAAATATGCCCTGTCATTACCAAAAACCATGACGACAAAATACCGCGTCGTCTCAATACAGTATCAATGTCGTTGGCAATACCAAGCATATGCATAAAGTAATCGATAATCGTCAATATTGTGAACGACAATGCGGAAACACAAGAGTCGATACCAAACGACGTCTGCTTGTGTCGACATTGTCCCACGCAATAGGGCTGATTATAAAAAGTGTATTTTTTTTTAAAACCATCAAGAACAGAAATATGATTTGAAGAAATTTCAATTTTCTAACAGTCTATTTGATAACCCTATTGCGAATACATAAGATAGGTCGATTATACTGACTCATTTGTTTCAGTTGTTTATATTAGTTATCCAATTAATCCCAAATTATTTATGATTTCATTAAGTTTATGTCACCTTTCATAATTTTCTACTAAATCTCTGCGGTAATTTATCTCTCAATTTGCAGGTATGTCGCAGATGCTGGTGCCCGGAGTATTTTGGTTTATGATATCACTGGTGCGAAATCGTATCGCATTGTCTTACCCAAAGCCACATGTCCCACTAATGATGTTCTGTACATTGCATTGGCCTCCCAGTCCGATGGCACATCGACACTCTTCTTCACGTACCTCAGCTCACCGCGTCTGTACTCGATAAAGGGCGAATATTTGCGCGTCGGTCAGGGGGCCGGCTCCATTGTGGATGTGGGTGCAAAGCCGTATGGCAAACAGATGGTCCTACTGGGGGCAGATGGTGGCAATTCATTGTTCTTCCGTTACAAGGGTGAAAACGACATCTACATGTGGGACTCGGAGACCTGCTTTAAATCGGGAAATCTTCAGGAAGTGCAACGTGGCGGTGATTGTCGCCTCTCCACACAGGTATGCATCTAAATACATATATAATACATACTGTGAATGCATACATACATACATACGTACGTACATACATATATGCATGTGTGAACTGTGTGTAATGTGGTGCACTATGACGATGTTCGTGTTGTTGCAACATTGTATTGTTGTCAGTGCACGAGTCGTTCGTTTGAGAGGAAGAGCGAGATTAAAATGAATGTGTTTTTCTCTTATTGCAGGTTCTGCCCGGCCATAAACGTTTCATGTGGGCTTTAGAAAGTAATTTCCATGATTTTATATCGGAGCGGACGGGCTGTAATGGTGCTTCAATTATTTTACATCCGGTTGTACGCGAATGTGATGATTAAATACCTTTCAGGCGATGCTTTAATTAAGGAAACGTTGATAACTCATACACATCGACAATAACACACACACACACATACACACACATCGATACACAGACACTGACGCACACACGCACGCAAACAAACTTGTTTCGTTTTTAAGCCAATTAGTGTTAAACAAAATAAAAGCGTACCTTTAGTTGCCATGCATTTTTATACATTTGTTAGCATAAGGACTTGTCTTAAATTAATTCACTTTTGATTAAACACACATTTTGAACGTCAAAATTTGTTTTTTTTTCTTTTACGTCGTCATATCTTACTTTTTATAAAAATTCTCAACATCAGTCGTGAAGAAGCTAAAGCGACTCGTTTTGGTGAATTGCATTCGAATCGCTTTGGCGAATTGCATTCGAATCCCTTTTCCGATGGCAATTCATGGGGGAATGACAGACGATCGAATATGTTTGCTGGGTTGTGTTCTTATATAAATACTAGGAAGTTGTAATGGCGCCCGTTAATTTGCTTGAGAAAGTATTTGTTACTTAATTTTAAAAATTTTGTAAAAAATATTTTGAGAAAACTATTTTGTAAGAAAAAATTTCGAAAAAAAATAAAATTGGAAAAAAAATATTTGTGGAAAAAAAATTTTTGTTGAAAAAAAAATATTTGTGGAAAAAAAAATTATGTTGAAAAAAAAATATTTGCGAAAAAAAAAATTATGTTGAAAAAAAAAATTTTTGTGTAAAAAAAAATTTTTGTTGAAAAAAAAATTTTGTTGAAAAAAAAAATTTTTGTTGAAAAAAAAAAATTTTGTTGAAAAAAAAAATTTTGTGGAAAAAAAAAATTTTGTCGAAAAAAAAATTTTGTGGAAAAAACATTTTGTTGAAAAAAAAAATTTTGTAAAAAAAAAAAATTGTAAAAAAAAAATTTGTAAAAAAAAAATTTGGGGAAAACACAATTTCGGTACAAAAAAAAAATATTATTTTTTTTATTATTATTATTTATAGAATTATAGAATGCCTATTTAAATTCCTACGTACTGCGTGACAGAGTCAGTGAATCAGTGTATCAGTGAATCAGTGTATCAGTGAATCAGTGAATCAGTGTCGAGGGTAAATATATATTAAGATATATAAAATATTCAATGTAAAGCATGTAAATTGAATTTGGAATGTAATCCATTGGAAGGACTTTAACAACACAAACTTAATTTTGTTATAATTTTCGTTTATACCTTTGTTTTACAAATTGAATGCTGCAGTATACATTTTTATAGTCTATTTTTCTCGAAAACTGTATCTAGTTAAAGCAGTCCTCAATACAAACTGTTGGTAAGATTGTGTTGGGCGTAGGTATATGATTACACAAATTTCAACTCAGTCAGAATATGCAATCAACCGATATTTAATATCTAGGCTACTTTCGAAATTTGTACATATCGGTCGCGTATCTCCCGTACATTTGGGAGTACCTTCAGCAAAAGGAAAATACAAAAGGATCCAACAACGTCCTCAATTCAAGTAGAAACCCGTTCGCGAAAGTACGATCCGTAGAAGATCAGTAGAGACAGAAATATTCAGACGACGACCAGCAGAAAAGGTGTTCATATCAGCAATGGATAGGAAAGTCAGGCTTGAGTTTGACAAAGCCCACATCGACTGGAATGTATAAACATGGAAGACTGCGTTGTTCCCTGGCGAATCCAAGTACAACATAAAGGATTTAGGTAGATGAAGGCGTGTACGGAGACTAAACGACGAAAGGCTGAATCTAAGATAATGTAAAGCACGGAGGAGGCAACATAACGATCTGGGGTTGTTTTCTGGGCAGGGAATTGGGAAATGCCTATGAAAACTCTTGCTTTTAGACTCTGTCTTTAGCCAACATTGTTTTTCTTTTCTATAAAATAGATTGAATTTAGGTATATTGATACAAATGTCTTTTCTATTTGTAATTTTAATTTTTTTCTTGATTTTAAATTTTATCTAAAAATAAAAAAACGGCCTATATTAATTATAATTACTATTAATTGCGATTAATCGGTTAAACATAACGACGATATAATTACAAAATGAACATTCAATCAATCATCGGTCTCATCATAAACGAATGAATGTGCCAACATTCATTCCGAAGTGTAATTGAATTTTACATTAGGAGAAATCTATTTTAGTTTGACCAAGTAAAAGAACAAATATTCTTGTTGACCAATTTCAAGTGCCAAACAAACAAACATTTTGAAAAAAAAAACGAAAAAAACGCGTCGGTCGGTTTTCATAACTGAAACGCATTCAAATGACAATTCTGTGTATCATCGATTTCGTTAAATATTGGTCGAAACGCCTAAAAATGTTGGCTTTCTTTTCTCGTATTAGGAAATATTGATTCTTTCAAAGAAATTAATGTCGTCTCTATTGACACAACCAGAGTATCAACAAAACCAATAAAAAAAAAACGAAAAAACAAAACAGCAACAACAAAACTGATACTAGTCTCATGAAGTAAAACGTATCTTTTTTGAACCAAAAGATATCAGAATCATCATCATAATGATGATGGCAAACCTGATGATGAAGATATTAAACACACACACATGCACACATGGACATGGTTCAGACACCAACTGACTGGTGGTACTTATATAAACATTCCACCAAAAAGGTTATCACTTCATACAATTCAGATACTCGAAAGTCTTAACAACTTCTTTAGTTTGGTGAAAAGAACAATTTCAATTTCGTTTCTTCTGTTATTTCGGAGAAAACATTAAAGAAACCCACACACCCCGAAAAAAAAAAGGAACAAATTTTATCAATTTAAAAGTGATTCAGTGCGTTGTGATTTGTTTCATACTGAGTGCTTCGTTTGTATTTTAACGGGAAGAGGATTCCCGTCCCCAGAACAACGACAGCGACAGCGACAACAAAAATCAATAGAAAGAAAGCTCCGTTCAATGTTCAACATGTGGCGTGTTTTAGTGATTTTAATGGTACTTACAGATTGAAAAATGTTTTAAAAAAAATACTTTGGATACATGTTTTTTTTAAAAAAAAAAAAAGAATTGATTTTTTCATCGGATGTACCATTATTAGTGAGGCTGTACCTACCGGTAGTAGGGTATATATATCATTCGATACGACCCAAAAGTGTAACACAGAGAAATATACACATTAGACCCCAGGCGGCTTTGAACCAAATTCGATTAATGACTTTCTAAGTCGTTTGAGCCATGTCCGTCTGTCCAATTGTCCTGCTGGTACGCACGATAACTTTCGAAAGAGTTAAACAATCGCTTTGAAATTTTACATGGTTTAATATTTTCCCAAAATTACTTATGGGATCTTGCCCATATTCTGTACTTAGTAAAGCTATAACTGGAGAAAGATTTGGACGAAAATGTGGAAGTCTGGCTACACGCCTTCTGGTACCTCCCATACAAATGTACCATTTCACCCACTTTAGAAATTAATTCGCTCAGCGCAATTATACAAAAATTCTGCATTTAGTAAAGTTATAACTACATACAGTTTTTGAGAAAAAAAAACTCTGCTCTATATTCCGCCCATTTAATAAAATTCGGTATTTTTAGGTTGCTATTTCAGACATTTCATCAGATGTTACATCCAATGGCGGTAGCCACTCTAACTTTTGACGTTCCGATGCTTCGGAATATGAAACTTGTATGGTTTTTTCCAACTGCTCATGAACCATTGTTTTTATGTAAAGATTATGTTCATAACATTTTTAGTTGTGTATTGTTTCATCGGACTTCTCCTACCGAAATCAGACTCATAGTAATAAAGGTACAACCGACGAAAATGGCAATTACGAAACTGTTTGTCTCACGAAGAATGATTTTTTAGTTTGCACACAATTTTTTTCAAAGTGTAATCTAAAACTGAACTTTTTTTTTGCCCAGTGTAATTTAAGAACATTTTCCTTGTTTTCCATATCATATTATCTAGTATCTGGAAATTGGATATGATTTGAATTTGATTTGCTTACGAAAGTTTACACAAGACCAAAATTAAACTGGAAGCTGTTTATTTTAGAGGTCGGGGACTAATGGCGAACTATGAATGACTCACTCAACAGCTCCATGGGTGGTGTGGATATGGGTGGGGTTCTTTCGTCACAAGGTTTTCAGAAAAAGGCATTTCTTTGAGTAATCGTTTCAAAAGGAAAATGTTCGAGCTCTAATTTTATGTATATAGATTCTAAATTTTGGAATCAGACATCTTTGTTTGGTTGACAGGGGATATTAGGGTATCCACGAATCGCGTTTTACAGTGTTGTTTTAGTTCGTCAAGAGCACCTAATTTTTTAACTGAATACGCTCATGGTTAAGACAAATCAAAATGTGTATTTTCGCATTTTAACTGAACCAACCCGGTTCAGTTTATTGCTTATATCTAAACTATTTGATGTCTGATTTTTAGCCAAGTAAAGATGTCTGGTTTGGAAACAGAAAAACTTGCTGAAACAACAGAACAATATCTTCAAGGAGAAAAAAGTTATAGTTGTTGGAACTTAAAAAAAAAACAATATTTTGCTAAAAAAAAAAAAAACATTTGTTTAGATGTTTTGTCATCCAAACGTAGACGAATTATACAAAATATGTCACTTAACAAAGATTTAATGGAATATTGACAAACAACCTTCGTATTTTTTTCTAATTAAAATTCAAAATTTGGCGGAAGTTTTAAATTTTTCTGATAACCGAGCCAATTTCAAATGACAGATTTTTTCGCCAAATTTTTTTCGAATTCACTTTAGAAAAGTGCGAATGTCCAGTTTGATTTGCTCCATGTTGAAACCGAATGCCCACATAATTTCTAATTGTCATTCTTTTTCTACGTTATTTCGAATGAATTATGATTATTTAGAATTTTTTCAATTACTTACAATTTATGTTCATTATCCATTTTGTGTGTTTGTCTCTTTTTTTTCATTTCAGATATTTTCCTTTAATTTAACGTTATGCTCCGTCTATTATCGCCAACCGATTCCGTTGAAGCAACGCATACAAGCCCGCGAAACAAATACCTGCGAAGGACGTCAATCGCCTGGTGCCATATGTGAGTCGTGCGACCTCTTGGCCACGTGTGTGAAGCATTCTGATGGTTGGGTGAATATACCCGTTGAGACCTGTGACACCCAGAACGGTTTCTATTGTAACGCCCGTTTGGGTAAATGCAGCAATGCCACCGGACCCTGTCACCCATTCAGCTTTGAGGGCAACTTCCCCTGTACCTCACAGGGTATATTTCCGGATCCCTATGATTGCCAGAAATATCATATGTGTTATTTTGTGGAATCTACTTTGGTTTCGGCCAGCGTGGATTGTGGTGGTGATAAGTCCTTCAATCCGGCCACAGGCCAATGTTCACTGGCCTTGACACATTCGGTGTGTCAAGATAAACAGTTCGTCTGTCGGAATGCCGGTGATGCCAATGCTTGGCCCATGAATCCCAATATATTCTACATATGCAAAGCAACTTCCAATGAAGAGGAACGTGTCCTCTATCCTACGTTGTATCGCTGTAATGATGGTGAAATATTTGACGGTTATTATTGCCGTGCCGCACAACCGGGTGACTCATTGCCCAACATTCCGCCCGCGATGAGTTCCGCAAAACCGCCATACGGCCAGGTGACAACGCAATCGCCCAACACTCCAGAACCTTCAGTGAAGCCCAGCGTTTGTGCGGAAATTGGTTTATTCGCTGACACGGACAACTGTCATAAATATTACTATTGCTCGGCTGTCAGTGGAAATTTGAAGCAGATGGAGTGTCCCACCGGTACAATTTTCAATGAAGCATTGTCCTCGTGTACTTTAGGCACTTGTTGATCGGCATTGCTTTCACCGTACCTACATAAATATATAAATTAAATACAAACAATTATATAAAATATAAAAATAAAAGTAATGTATGGAATATAAATTACAGTGGACAACATACTACAATGGATGTAGTATTGTGATAAATTACACTATGCAAAAAAAAAAATAAAAATGTCTAGAAACAAAAAACTTATTTTTGAGATCCATTTTCCTAAAATCAGCATAAAAAATGTCTATGGATAATTTTATTTATAACTTCTTTAATGTTGTCCTTAACGTCAGATGAGCCTTTAGTATTAGCCTACTTTCACCACCGAGCATACAACAACATTCTCTGAAAATTTCAAAAAGATCCGTTGAGTAGTGGACGTATGATACCCACACACAAACATAAATTTAATTGTATGTATATGTCGTTACCTTAATACAAAAAGACCATATGAGTATATTGAAAACTTTTTTTACACGTGAAGGAAAATAGCTAATAAAGGGTAGATTAACTATTACACAACGCGTACAAATTATTAAAAGCTACTACAAAAATGTTGATTCTGGAACAGCCAGACAATGTTTCTGAGAATCCTCAAGTAATTGAAGAGAGGCCATTACATCCCCAAAAAGTCACTGTTTGGTTCGCTTTTTGGTCAGAAGGTGTGATTGGACCTTACTTCTTCGAAAACGACGAGGGAACGACTGTCACCGTCAATTCGGAACGTTATGGTCGTATGATAACCGACTTTTTGTTGACTGCTATTGAATAATACTACTTGGAGAATATGTAGTTTCAACAACACCAGGTGCCAGATGCCACACAACTCGAGCGAACATGGCTTTATTGCATTGACATTTCCGGGACGCGTAATTTCTCGTCATGCGATTTGACACCATTAGACTTTTTTTATAGGGCTACGCGAAAGACCGTGTTTATGCAGATAAACCATTTAACTCTTGAGCACTTAAGAACCAACATTCGCCCAATACGTGCCAAAAAGTGGTGCAAAATTACATCAAAAGAATCAATGCTTGCAACAATTCGCGTGGTGGTCATTTAAATGATGTAGTGTTTCACACATAACGTTCAACGTTCAAACTTTATAATAAAAAAGAAATATCATGAAAAAAATATCTTATATATGTCTTATTTACGTTTACTTTTAAAAATCAAAATGGATAACCCTTTAAAACTAGAAATAATATACATAGGGACACACACATTGTCAATTCACTTTTTTGAATTCTTGTTTAATTTTAATTAAAAAAAAGTGCATTGACAATGTTTGTATGCCTATGAATATTATTTCTAGTTTTATTAATTTTTTTTCGTTCTCCTGCAAAGTGTTTTCCATATGAGTTAGGCCCTTTTTTCTATCAAGGTAACATTATATAGATAAACGCACTGTTTGGGCTACACCGCATTGATTTGGCAAATATGTAAGTCTGCTTTATTTCGCAACAATCACGGCGCATAACAATTCCAACATTACTCTGTATAAGTGTCTCTCCCCATCTAGAGATCACCGTCTGGATATATGGCCGAACAAGTGGTATATATAAATTCATATTGTCTTTGGATAATCTATGATTGTATCCATTGTCTGTTTGGGTTCTCTATGATATTGATATCATGGTCTTTAGTAGCAGCACAAATGCTTATCGAACACATGTGGAAATTTGCAAAAAAAAAAAAAAAACACACACACACTCAAAACAACAAAAACTGTAAAGCGACCTTCTGCAGAAGCCGTTACTCGCCGAAATTAATAAAAATATAACATTTTGTTTAATTAAAACGATAATAACACGGGACAACAAAAATCTTTTTTTTTTCGTAATGAAAAATCACAACACAATTCTGATGTACATATGTATATATATATGGGTACAAAAATGGCCTATGGTTATTCATAACTTGAAAACGACTATTCCGATTTTGTTGAAATACATTTTGAAAAAAAATTGCATTGTAATCTCAATGACAATAAATTTAAACAACAAAATAAAACAAATCTATAGCCAAAAAAAAACACTTCTTCTTAAATTTAAAAAAAATAAACACAATCGACAAAATGTGTTAATTTTCAATATATTATGATAAAGCCACATATCTTACAATTAAAATAAGATATTGGTCTGGGTGGTTTTCGATTTTATTAACAATTTAGTGAAGATTTCTTATTTTAAGACGAACTGTGATTTTGTTGTTTATAACTCCGAAACTGCCATTCAAATTAGAAGACACTGAATGTAAAGCTTACAGATAATCTGAAACTAAATTTAAATTCAATATAATCAGACAAGTCGTTGTTTAGTTATGACAAATTATTTTAAAAAAAAAACTAGAAATCCTCATCATAGAAAATGTATTTCGATCATTTTGGTACTCAGGGAACCATTACAATTTTTGTTGTTGTCCCGTGTAATCAGCCAGTGAAAAATTCCGTAGAATGATATGACTATAATCGTACAACGCCTAAATATAAATACTTCGTCAAAACGATAGTTTGAATAATTCACTGAAGGTCTCATCACCGACAACATCTATGGTCGAAAATGAAGCTCGCAATTTCATTGTCGATGGTAAGTTCAAACATAAATCTGTAATATCCAACGTGATACAAACAACTAATCAATTATATTTACCAAGTTACTAGTTTCTTTAGCTAACGCCGAAGTGGCTATCGAATACTCCAGCCTCATCGATCCGTTTGCCGCCATTCAAAACCCTTGTGATGACTTGCGTAACGGCCAGTTCATTTGTAAAGACTGTTCCACGCTGGCATTCTGTGTCCAGGAGGGTGGATTATGGAACACCTTGGATATCTCAAAGTGCGACACGCAGCGTGGCCTCTATTGCGATGAAGAAGCACGCGGGTGTATTTTCAAAATGGAATGCACCAGCAGAGGGCCCAAGTTCGAGTGTCAGAATACTGGTGTATTTCCCGATCCATACGATTGTAAACAATACCATGTGTGCGATGCGACAATGACAGATGTACGCATCATATGTCCCCAGGAAACAGCATATTCGCCAGCCACTAAGTCCTGTTCGCTGTCGCCCAACAATGAAATATGCCTAAGGGCCCAGTACAAGTGTGATAATGCATTAGACATGGCGCCATGGCCGTCCGATCCCAATATCTACTACGTGTGCTGGCAAACAAATTACAATGGAGAGATAGTGCGTTATCCGCTATTGCATCGTTGTCCGGATGGCTATGAATTCAATACAAATGGCTGCGTACCGGCGTCACCTGACAACGCCCTTACAACATCGTGTGATCTTGGATCTCTCGTGAAAGCGAATCCAATGGATTGCTATTCTTATTATGTCTGTTTAAATGGTCAACTAGAGAGCAAAAAGTGTCCGTCCGGTACTTATTTCGATGGTCAATCTCGCAGCTGCATATTTGGAATTTGCTGAGATGACAGTAGTGAACACAAATATATTTTAATTAATAACAAAACCAATAAATGCGATCAACTAACTTCAGACTGGTTTTTGAGTGGCCTTCGATGTATATGATATGTATTGCAAAAATTACCTGATCGGACAAGTTCTGAAGAATTGCCAGGAAAAAAAAGTTAAGGAGGAGTTCACTGACACTGCTGTTGGATATTCTTACGTTCTGAATTTTTATTACAGCCATTTTTTGTGTTGCCATATTTTCTTGTTTTTTGTAAACACAGAACACATGGTCTCATAGTTCTTTGTGCATATTTCGAGTAAAAAGAAGAAGAAAATAATTGAAAATTATTGGCGGGACAAAATAAAATAAACTTTTACCAAAATAAGAAAATAGTGTAAAAAGTTAACAATTTATAATTCAGTTATATAATTGTAATTCAAAATATTTCAAATCAAATAATATCCGAAATGAGAACAAAAATCAAATGAAATTAAAAAAACATCACATCATTTCATTACCTCTCGTACCAATGATACTTTGTGATTGAAGATGTTCACATTGACTGTCATCACTTAACCTGACCAATATCCATTAGTACGAGATACTGGCATCAAAACATTATTGCTATGTAGATCGGTCCGACCTAATGTACACACATAAAATATAGTGAAAATATAAATTTAACTAAGCTCGATCGCACTCAGCACTCAAAGATCAACTACTTAACGCTGTCAATTGATTTCCCTTCTCGTTTGATGTCTGCTCTTCTTTCACGCTCTTGTCCGAGTCGTCTTCGACCTCTTCAGCCACACCCGAGTCGTTTTTTGTTTCTTCGAATAGTTTTGCCTTGGGTCTGCGTGACTTATTCAAAATTCCATGTCCGGGACAATCCATATCTTGGCTATAACATTTGTCGAGACAACAAATGCGACAAAGTTGAAAAACACATTTGAAACCCATGGGATTCGTGCAGTCGGTACAGTTCTCCAAATTACGCTCATGTAGGCCTTCAGGTTTGTTGGGGCGGCGCATGCGACGTCGCAACTTCTTCATACGCTTGCGCGAGATTTCCTGACCATCATTATCGAAATATTGACCCTTTTCTCGGCTTGGATCTTCTGATAGGCGCACTTTCTCAGTCAGGATTTGTTTTGTGCATTTCTGGTGCGACTCTTATGTAGGGTTAAAACAGCCATGCTGGCAAAGTCAGATTATAGGCGAGTTCTTCCTGTGCCATGCTGGGATCCACCTCTTTGAAGACCTTCGTGATATGGCTCATATTTTGACTGTATCTTCTTAACAACATTCTGAAATTTGTCCAAATTGTTCGCTACGCTACGGACAATGACTATTGTTTGGACAATTAGCAAACATCGTAATTGTTATATTCTGTCGAACATCTCGAATGTATGACCAGTCCGCAACGCCGGTAACCGGTCCCTTCTGATCCCTCGTTCTACCGTGCACCGTTAGCAGTTGACATCCGGCTTTCTCCAACATTTGAGCATACTGTATGGTTTTCTGCCGATCTTCGAATATTCGTATCTTACACGTCACAGGCACTTTTAGGTTTACAATTTCGGACAATAACACCCATTCATCCTGCAGAAAGTCTCCACAGTGACCACGCCTCGCAATTGCTTGAGGACAACCCAAATTGATGTCAACAGCATCACAATAATCTTGGCCTAACAGAGCTGCATCATTTCCACAGAATTGAATAATGAGTGGACGATCTTCGGCACATGTCTGTAAAGCATCTTTTCGATATTTGACATCGTTGGCAAAGAGGTTGCTGTGAAACATCGGTGAGTAGCAAAGATCTGCCTTGTATTTTCGACACATCAATCGTCAGGCCAGTTCGCTCTGGTCAACCATGGGAGCAACAATGAATATAATTCGATAGAATTCGTAGCCTCCCAATTTAGGATGTCTAGTGTCAGTGTTCTGTTTCCATGCTAATGCCCGAATTTGAAAAATAAACATAAGTTTATACAGTTTTTGTTTCTGTTATTGAGTTCGAGATTATTGATCTGTTATTTTTTGCAAAAACAGAAATGTTTTAAATAAAATTATTTTAAAAAATATATATTTTATAAAATTGCATAGCTTTTATGTTCTCTTTAATATGACACAAATGTATAAATATATCAACCCATTCCAGAGCAGTGAAATTGAATAACTTTGTCGAGTTTTTGTTTTTCATTTCATTTATTTTTTATTCATCTTTACTTGCAATTTAAAGCCTTACGGCCAATTTAAGATAAATTACAAAATGCATTAATAAAACAGCAATTCGCACCTACTCAACATATGTACAATGCTTTCCTTCTTATTAATTAACATAATAGTATAATCTGTACAGTAAATAAATAATATTAAATTAAACATAAAAAAAGTTTAAGAGTTATCAACCAAATATAGCACCCACTCATAAATATAAAATCCAATATTGAATTAGAACTAGTTTAGCTGCAATATATTAATTTTCTTGGGCATTTTGTTTTAGACACCCTAATTTCTTCTCTCATGGCTCGCTGAGTTGTCGAAAAGGACTGTATAATAAAAATAAAAGCTCTTGGACCTGCATTGGATATAGCCTATTAACTATTTAAATGTCGCGGTTTTGCCACTTAGCCGGCAACACGATCACACACTTCTGAATCTTTCCAGCACTTTGGCTCAATACATAATTTTTATTTCATTTTTTCCTTTAAAAATTCAGGTTTGAGCATTTAACCATTCTGCCTGTGAGGAGGTAACGGGGGCCTCATTGATGTGCACAACTTAAAGGCCAACGGTGGACGCACTACTCTGAAGGTTTAATGGTAATTACGCTTTCTATTCAACATGTCATGTCTGTTTTTACATTACATCGTTACATTAGTTACTGAAACATGAAACTATAAAATTAATTCTTCGAAAGAGATCCGAAAACAACCGGCTCGTTGGATTTTCTATAGAAACTATCCAAGATTTTAGAATTTCTTACTGGTAAAGTCGCCAACATTTACGATGTAAAACCTCCGCCGAAAAATATTAGCTGATCTTATTCAGCACACACTGACCATCAAGTACTGTAATTATCTATGATGACCCAATAAAACAACAGCCACATCTACTTTTTTTCTTCGTTATAATAATTCTATCAAAAATTAAAATTTTATTAAATGATTGTACGATGTATGTTAGTTTGTATACTTTCAGTATTTCCGACGTAATCAGAATTTGATCTACAATTCACTAACAATTGAATTCATCTTTAAATTCGGGGAGTAGAGAACTCAAAACCACATATCCGCAAGAAAAGAAACAAAATGACATTGAACGGGAACATTTCTATAATTGCTGCAAAATCGTTTCGTAATATTAAGAAAAAATTAACTCAGCTAATGTCAGATTTTATTTCTGTATCGAGTCACTTATGGATTATATACGCACAAAACGTAAAAATATATAATATAACACATCTGTATTTAGGAGATCTAAATCTAATAATTGAGTTGAGGAAAATCTGTCAGATTTAGCCACTTTTCGACTCGACAATAACGAATTAATTTTCAATTGAAAGTAAATTGTAAAACATACCTGATTACTCTAATATTTAATAATTCTATGGACCATAAATGAAATCAAAAAACATCACATCATTTCATTACCTCTCGTACCAATGATACAGTTTGATTGAAGATGTTCACATTGACTGTCATCACTTAACCTGACCAATATCCATTAGTACGAGATACTGGCATCAAAACATTATTGCTATGTAGATCGGTCCGACCTAATGTACACACATAAAATATAGTGAAAATATAAATTTAACTAAGCTCGATCGCACTCAGCACTCAAAGATCAACTACTTAACGCTGTCAATTGATTTCCCTTCTCGTTTGATGTCTGCTCTTCTTTCTCGCTCTTGTCCGAGTCGTCTTCAACCTCTTCAGCCACACCCGAGTCATTTTTTGTTTCTTCGAATAGTTTTGCCTTGGCTCTGCGTGACTTAATCAAAATTCCATGTCCGGGACAATCCATATCTTGGCTATAACATTTGTCGCGACAACAAATGCGACAAAGTTGAAAAACACATTTGAAACCCATGGGATTCGTGCAGTCGGTACAGTTCTCCAAATTACGCTCATGTAGGCCTTCAGGTTTGTTGGGGCGGCGCATGCGACGTCGCAATTTCTTCATGCGCTTGCGCGATATTTCCTGACCATCATTATCGAAATATTGACGCTTTTCTCGGCTTGGATCTTCAGATAGGCGCACTTTCTCAGCCAGGATTTGTTTGTGCATTTCAGGTGCGACTCTAATGTAGGGTTGACACAGCCATGCTGGCAAAGTCAGATTATAGGCGAGTTCTTCCTGTGCCATGCTGGGATCCACCTCTTCCAATGCGTATTTTTGAAGACCTTCGTGATATGGCTCATATTTTGACTGTATCTTCTTAACAACATCCCGAAATTTGTCCAAATTGTTCGCTACGGCCAGCTCTTCGCGCAAATGACTATTGGGACGTAAGTTCATCAAATGATGGAATATCTTGAAGCAATGCCCCCTGATGTATGAAATGGGGCATGGATATTGCTCGACAAAGTTCAAATACTCATTGGCCATATCCCATGTTTTGGGCGATTGTCCAGTAAAAAGGGCAGGATTATGCAAATTTCCCTCAGCCGTCATTACGCCGTCAACTCCAGTCTCCTGGATACACCGGTAAATATCTTCCACGCACAGTATGTTTCCATTAGCAAACATCGGAATTTTAATATTCTGTCGAACATCCCGAATGTATGACCAGTCCGCAACGCCGGTAACCGGTCCCTTCTGATCCCTCGTTCTACCGTGCACCGTTAGCAGTTGACATCCGGCTTTCTCCAACATTTGAGCATACTGTATGGTTTTCTGCCGATCTTCGAATATTCGTATCTTACACGTCACAGGCACTTTTAGGTTTACAATTTCGGACAATAACACCCATTCATCCTGCAGAAAGTCTCCACAGTGACCACGCCTCGCAATTGCTTGAGGACAACCCAAATTGATGTCAACAGCATCACAATAATCTTGGCCTAACAGAGCTGCATCATTTCCACAGAATTGAATAATGAGTGGACGATCTTCGGCACATGTCTGTAAAGCATCTTTTCGATATTTGACATCGTTGGCAAAGAGGTTGCTGTGAAACATCGGTGAGTAGCAAAGATCTGCCTTGTATTTTCGACACATCAATCGTCAGGCCAGTTCGCTCTGGTCAACCATGGGAGCAACAATGAATATAATTCGATAGAATTCGTAGCCTCCCAATTTAGGATGTCTAGTGTCAGTGTTCTGTTTCCATGCTAATGCCCGAATTTGAAAAATAAACATAAGTTTATACAGTTTTTGTTTCTGTTATTGAGTTCGAGATTATTGATCTGTTATTTTTTGCAAAAACAGAAATGTTTTAAATAAAATTATTTTAAAAAATATATATTTTATAAAATTGCATAGCTTTTATGTTCTCTTTAATATGACACAAATGTATAAATATATCAACCCATTCCAGAGCAGTGAAATTGAATAACTTTGTCGAGTTTTTGTTTTTCATTTCATTTATTTTTTATTCATCTTTACTTGCAATTTAAAGCCTTACGGCCAATTTAAGATAAATTACAAAATGCATTAATAAAACAGCAATTCGCACCTACTCAACATATGTACAATGCTTTCCTTCTTATTAATTAACATAATAGTATAATCTGTACAGTAAATAAATAATATTAAATTAAACATAAAAAAAGTTTAAGAGTTATCAACCAAATATAGCACCCACTCATAAATATAAAATCCAATATTGAATTAGAACTAGTTTAGCTGCAATATATTAATTTTCTTGGGCATTTTGTTTTAGACACCCTAATTTCTTCTCTCATGGCTCGCTGAGTTGTCGAAAAGGACTGTATAATAAAAATAAAAGCTCTTGGACCTGCATTGGATATAGCCTATTAACTATTTAAATGTCGCGGTTTTGCCACTTAGCCGGCAACACGATCACACACTTCTGAATCTTTCCAGCACTTTGGCTCAATACATAATTTTTATTTCATTTTTTCCTTTAAAAATTCAGGTTTGAGCATTTAACCATTCTGCCTGTGAGGAGGTAACGGGGGCCTCATTGATGTGCACAACTTAAAGGCCAACGGTGGACGCACTACTCTGAAGGTTTAATGGTAATTACGCTTTCTATTCAACATGTCATGTCTGTTTTTACATTACATCGTTACATTAGTTACTGAAACATGAAACTATAAAATTAATTCTTCGAAAGAGATCCGAAAACAACCGGCTCGTTGGATTTTCTATAGAAACTATCCAAGATTTTAGAATTTCTTACTGGTAAAGTCGCCAACATTTACGATGTAAAACCTCCGCCGAAAAATATTAGCTGATCTTATTCAGCACACACTGACCATCAAGTACTGTAATTATCTATGATGACCCAATAAAACAACAGCCACATCTACTTTTTTTCTTCGTTATAATAATTCTATCAAAAATTAAAATTTTATTAAATGATTGTACGATGTATGTTAGTTTGTATACTTTCAGTATTTCCGACGTAATCAGAATTTGATCTACAATTCACTAACAATTGAATTCATCTTTAAATTCGGGGAGTAGAGAACTCAAAACCACATATCCGCAAGAAAAGAAACAAAATGACATTGAACGGGAACATTTCTATAATTGCTGCAAAATCGTTTCGTAATATTAAGAAAAAATTAACTCAGCTAATGTCAGATTTTATTTCTGTATCGAGTCACTTATGGATTATATACGCACAAAACGTAAAAATATATAATATAACACATCTGTATTTAGGAGATCTAAATCTAATAATTGAGTTGAGGAAAATCTGTCAGATTTAGCCACTTTTCGACTCGACAATAACGAATTAATTTTCAATTGAAAGTAAATTGTAAAACATACCTGATTACTCTAATATTTAATAATTCTATGGACCATAAATGAAATCAAAAAACATCACATCATTTCATTACCTCTCGTACCAATGATACAGTTTGATTGAAGATGTTCACATTGACTGTCATCACTTAACCTGACCAATATCCATTAGTACGAGATACTGGCATCAAAACATTATTGCTATGTAGATCGGTCCGACCTAATGTACACACATAAAATATAGTGAAAAGATAAATTTAACTAAGCTAGATCGCACTCAGCACTCAAAGATCAACTACTTAACGCTGTCAATTGATTTCCCTTCTCGTTTGATGTCTGCTCTTCTTTCACGCTCTTGTCCGAGTCGTCTTCGACCTCTTCAGCCACACCCGAGTCGTTTTTTGTTTCTTCGAATAGTTTTGCCTTGGGTCTGCGTGACTTATTCAAAATTCCATGTCCGGGACAATCCATATCTTGGCTATAACATTTGTCGAGACAACAAATGCGACAAAGTTGAAAAACACATTTGAAACCCATGGGATTCGTGCAGTCGGTACAGTTCTCCAAATTACGCTCATGTAGGCCTTCAGGTTTGTTGGGGCGGCGCATGCGACGTCGCAACTTCTTCATACGCTTGCGCGAGATTTCCTGACCATCATTATCGAAATATTGACCCTTTTCTCGGCTTGGATCTTCTGATAGGCGCACTTTCTCAGTCAGGATTTGTTTTGTGCATTTCTGGTGCGACTCTTATGTAGGGTTAAAACAGCCATGCTGGCAAAGTCAGATTATAGGCGAGTTCTTCCTGTGCCATGCTGGGATCCACCTCTTTGAAGACCTTCGTGATATGGCTCATATTTTGACTGTATCTTCTTAACAACATTCTGAAATTTGTCCAAATTGTTCGCTACGCTACGGACAATGACTATTGTTTGGACAATTAGCAAACATCGTAATTGTTATATTCTGTCGAACATCTCGAATGTATGACCAGTCCGCAACGCCGGTAACCGGTCCCTTCTGATCCCTCGTTCTACCGTGCACCGTTAGCAGTTGACATCCGGCTTTCTCCAACATTTGAGCATACTGTATGGTTTTCTGCCGATCTTCGAATATTCGTATCTTACACGTCACAGGCACTTTTAGGTTTACAATTTCGGACAATAACACCCATTCATCCTGCAGAAAGTCTCCACAGTGACCACGCCTCGCAATTGCTTGAGGACAACCCAAATTGATGTCAACAGCATCACAATAATCTTGGCCTAACAGAGCTGCATCATTTCCACAGAATTGAATAATGAGTGGACGATCTTCGGCACATGTCTGTAAAGCATCTTTTCGATATTTGACATCGTTGGCAAAGAGGTTGCTGTGAAACATCGGTGAGTAGCAAAGATCTGCCTTGTATTTTCGACACATCAATCGTCAGGCCAGTTCGCTCTGGTCAACCATGGGAGCAACAATGAATATAATTCGATAGAATTCGTAGCCTCCCAATTTAGGATGTCTAGTGTCAGTGTTCTGTTTCCATGCTAATGCCCGAATTTGAAAAATAAACATAAGTTTATACAGTTTTTGTTTCTGTTATTGAGTTCGAGATTATTGATCTGTTATTTTTTGCAAAAACAGAAATGTTTTAAATAAAATTATTTTAAAAAATATATATTTTATAAAATTGCATAGCTTTTATGTTCTCTTTAATATGACACAAATGTATAAATATATCAACCCATTCCAGAGCAGTGAAATTGAATAACTTTGTCGAGTTTTTGTTTTTCATTTCATTTATTTTTTATTCATCTTTACTTGCAATTTAAAGCCTTACGGCCAATTTAAGATAAATTACAAAATGCATTAATAAAACAGCAATTCGCACCTACTCAACATATGTACAATGCTTTCCTTCTTATTAATTAACATAATAGTATAATCTGTACAGTAAATAAATAATATTAAATTAAACATAAAAAAAGTTTAAGAGTTATCAACCAAATATAGCACCCACTCATAAATATAAAATCCAATATTGAATTAGAACTAGTTTAGCTGCAATATATTAATTTTCTTGGGCATTTTGTTTTAGACACCCTAATTTCTTCTCTCATGGCTCGCTGAGTTGTCGAAAAGGACTGTATAATAAAAATAAAAGCTCTTGGACCTGCATTGGATATAGCCTATTAACTATTTAAATGTCGCGGTTTTGCCACTTAGCCGGCAACACGATCACACACTTCTGAATCTTTCCAGCACTTTGGCTCAATACATAATTTTTATTTCATTTTTTCCTTTAAAAATTCAGGTTTGAGCATTTAACCATTCTGCCTGTGAGGAGGTAACGGGGGCCTCATTGATGTGCACAACTTAAAGGCCAACGGTGGACGCACTACTCTGAAGGTTTAATGGTAATTACGCTTTCTATTCAACATGTCATGTCTGTTTTTACATTACATCGTTACATTAGTTACTGAAACATGAAACTATAAAATTAATTCTTCGAAAGAGATCCGAAAACAACCGGCTCGTTGGATTTTCTATAGAAACTATCCAAGATTTTAGAATTTCTTACTGGTAAAGTCGCCAACATTTACGATGTAAAACCTCCGCCGAAAAATATTAGCTGATCTTATTCAGCACACACTGACCATCAAGTACTGTAATTATCTATGATGACCCAATAAAACAACAGCCACATCTACTTTTTTTCTTCGTTATAATAATTCTATCAAAAATTAAAATTTTATTAAATGATTGTACGATGTATGTTAGTTTGTATACTTTCAGTATTTCCGACGTAATCAGAATTTGATCTACAATTCACTAACAATTGAATTCATCTTTAAATTCGGGGAGTAGAGAACTCAAAACCACATATCCGCAAGAAAAGAAACAAAATGACATTGAACGGGAACATTTCTATAATTGCTGCAAAATCGTTTCGTAATATTAAGAAAAAATTAACTCAGCTAATGTCAGATTTTATTTCTGTATCGAGTCACTTATGGATTATATACGCACAAAACGTAAAAATATATAATATAACACATCTGTATTTAGGAGATCTAAATCTAATAATTGAGTTGAGGAAAATCTGTCAGATTTAGCCACTTTTCGACTCGACAATAACGAATTAATTTTCAATTGAAAGTAAATTGTAAAACATACCTGATTACTCTAATATTTAATAATTCTATGGACCATAAATGAAATCAAAAAACATCACATCATTTCATTACCTCTCGTACCAATGATACAGTTTGATTGAAGATGTTCACATTGACTGTCATCACTTAACCTGACCAATATCCATTAGTACGAGATACTGGCATCAAAACATTATTGCTATGTAGATCGGTCCGACCTAATGTACACACATAAAATATAGTGAAAATATAAATTTAACTAAGCTCGATCGCACTCAGCACTCAAAGATCAACTACTTAACGCTGTCAATTGATTTCCCTTCTCGTTTGATGTCTGCTCTTCTTTCTCGCTCTTGTCCGAGTCGTCTTCAACCTCTTCAGCCACACCCGAGTCATTTTTTGTTTCTTCGAATAGTTTTGCCTTGGCTCTGCGTGACTTAATCAAAATTCCATGTCCGGGACAATCCATATCTTGGCTATAACATTTGTCGCGACAACAAATGCGACAAAGTTGAAAAACACATTTGAAACCCATGGGATTCGTGCAGTCGGTACAGTTCTCCAAATTACGCTCATGTAGGCCTTCAGGTTTGTTGGGGCGGCGCATGCGACGTCGCAATTTCTTCATGCGCTTGCGCGATATTTCCTGACCATCATTATCGAAATATTGACGCTTTTCTCGGCTTGGATCTTCAGATAGGCGCACTTTCTCAGCCAGGATTTGTTTGTGCATTTCAGGTGCGACTCTAATGTAGGGTTGACACAGCCATGCTGGCAAAGTCAGATTATAGGCGAGTTCTTCCTGTGCCATGCTGGGATCCACCTCTTCCAATGCGTATTTTTGAAGACCTTCGTGATATGGCTCATATTTTGACTGTATCTTCTTAACAACATCCCGAAATTTGTCCAAATTGTTCGCTACGGCCAGCTCTTCGCGCAAATGACTATTGGGACGTAAGTTCATCAAATGATGGAATATCTTGAAGCAATGCCCCCTGATGTATGAAATGGGGCATGGATATTGCTCGACAAAGTTCAAATACTCATTGGCCATATCCCATGTTTTGGGCGATTGTCCAGTAAAAAGGGCAGGATTATGCAAATTTCCCTCAGCCGTCATTACGCCGTCAACTCCAGTCTCCTGGATACACCGGTAAATATCTTCCACGCACAGTATGTTTCCATTAGCAAACATCGGAATTTTAATATTCTGTCGAACATCCCGAATGTATGACCAGTCCGCAACGCCGGTAACCGGTCCCTTCTGATCCCTCGTTCTACCGTGCACCGTTAGCAGCTGACATCCGGCTTTCTCCAACATTTGGGCATACTGTATGGTTTTCTGCCGATCTTCGAATATTCGTATCTTACACGTCACAGGCACTTTTAGGTTTACATGTAATGTTCTCACAATTTCGGACAATAACAACCATTCATCCTGCAGAAAGGCTCCATAGTGACCACGTCTCGCAATTGCTTGAGGACAACCCAAATTGATGTCAACAGCATCACAATAATCTTGGGCTAACAGAGCTGCATCCAAAAGGGTCCTGGCATCATTTCCACAGAATTGAATAATGAGTGGACGATCTTCGGCACATGTCTGCAAAGCATCTTTTCGATATTTGACATCGTTGGCAAAGAGGTTGCTGTGAAACATAGGTGAGTAGCAAAGATCTGCCTTGTATTTTCGACACATCAATCGCCAGGCCAGTTCGCTCTGGTCAACCATGGGAGCAACAATGAACTTCGGAGATTTCAGGACATGTCGATAGAATTCGTAGCCTCCCAATTTAGGATGTCTAGTGTCTGTGTCAGTCATTTTATCAGCTTGGTCGGTAATATCGCTGTAACTCTACCTTGGAACTATCTTCTTTCAGTGCTGCCAACAATAACAAAAACAAACACGTTTTTTATATAAACTTGGTATCACTTTTTTTATACAACTGAAGGATCGAATTAAACTGCGCGACGTATAGTGTAGATATTGGTGGCTACCAATTTTATACACCGAAAAAAATTCTTAATTTATTAGTTAAATTCGATTTTTTTTAATGTTAGCTAAGTCGTAGTTGTATATCTGATACATACGTTCTGACAACTGAACATTAATTAGTCAATAGAATGCAAATTTTCTATGTAAGACAATATTTTGCATTTTACAATTCTGTCTGTCTATAGAAAAACATGCGAACGTTGTCGGTCGAGATCGTAGCTCAAGCCCTTCAAAAAACACCCGTTACATGTTTTTCGTAGATATGCTGCAACGCGTCAGCATTTTTTATTTCGTACGCGCAACTCAAACGGACGTTTTCGAATTAATAGTCGAAACTTGGCATTACTTTTGGGTAAACAAAAATCAGGTGTTACTATCCTAACAACAGCTGATTGTTAAGATTCCATTGAAAGTTACTCAATTTATTGTTGGAAAAAATTTATATATTTTTTTCAATTAAATAATGGAATTTGTTCACGAGGGCGTTGCACTGGGTGTAGATCTACTGATATTGGGACTGTGCGTCAAAGAATACATAAGTTATAAGAAAAATGTCCAATTACTAAAGGTATATTTGCAAGAAATTCACCCAAATAAGAATCCATCGTTCAGAGGAGTTATTCAAAATCAGTTGAATGGGATAATTAAAAGTTGAGGGTGAACCCCACATACTTGTGATTGTCGGACTTCAAATGAAGGAAATTTCGAAATTTTGCTCTCTTCATAAACACTCCAAAACGGAGATGAGTCCCCTTTAAATCATTTTTTAAAATCGTTGATTTGGGCGATTCTGAAATGTGTGGTTCTGAATTGGGTGCCATATTCCCTCAATAGCTCGACAATTAACCCACTTTGACCGTAGGCAGCTCCCCAGTTGGCGATAGACCAAGACTTGAAAGGATATGTTGCCCAACAAAAGGATCAAAAGGTACCCTATGCTGTAGTGCGGGGCACAGTGACTCCTATCGGAGTTCCCATGCGTAGTGTAATGTCACCATCTGTCACAGGAGTATTGCAGGTCATAAAGTTAAAGTGAGACATTGCCATCATAATTAAATGTGTGTATTGCATACATTTTAAACTCCTCTTCTCGTTACAGTGAACACCGTGTGGCACGAGGATTCGCTGGTTTCTGGTCAGAGCAACGTAAACTCATTCACGTCTCCTCCAATGAGATGCCCTTCGAGTTACGCAACAATGACGCTGGCGTTGAAATTGTGGATGCACTCTCGGCGGACGTCCTAGATATGGATGTGGTCTACGACAACTACGAACCATCATCTCTTTCGTTTTTCGATCATATCTTTGGGTTTTTTTCCGGTGTGCGCCAAAAAGGCCTGCAAACCACAGAGGAAGTATTACGTGATGGTAGCTTCATAACTGCAATCGGCGAACTGGAAATGGATGGCAAGACATTACGTTTGCAACCGTCACCTTTGGGACCTCTCTTCCTTACTACTGCAACAAAATCGACCTTAATTAAAAAATTTGAAGAGGCCAAAAATTCTATGCTTTTTAAAATTCTGGTGTGTGGCACTATTGGAGCTGTTCTGGTCGGTGTGGTGGGCCGTAAAATTTATATGAAAAAGAAGCAAGAGCGAGATGAAAAACGTATTAGAGAAACTTTAGAAAAGGAAAGGAAAGATCGGAGAGCCAAATCAAGACCAATTAATTTAACTCAAGACCAGTTATGCGTAGTTTGCAATATGAACCCAAAAGAGGTATGTTTACTCCTACAGTAGTTAAATGAAAATATTTAACCTTATCACTTGTCCATATATATGTGTCAACTCATATAATGTTATAGAATATACGAGGGAAGTAATGATATACAACAGAAACTTGTGTCGATGGATCATAAAAAAAAATTCAGCAATTGTTTTTAAAGTCATCATTGAGATTCTTGTAATATGGTTCGACATTAAAGTGTGCGTATAGAATTTCTGCATTCAATTAGGTTTACCCTTGTCGCTTAAACTCGATAATGACTATCGGAACGGGTTTAATGTCATAACCGCAATGGTTACATAGATATCTTCAATCTGTTCTCAAAAACCATCCGCGCACATTTTTCCACGTTCCTATTTTACTCACACATTTTACACATGCGCCTAAGTCTTAAAGCCCACTCGCCGAAATGTTCATCTATTTTTAGAAAATTCAACATGAAAAAAAATGTATTTCGTTAAGAGAGAACAGACGTGTCCAAAAAAAACAATTTCTCTGATTTGGGTCCTAAATCCAAGAATATACGACCCAATGGTATAAATAAATCGGATCAGACTGTGTATTATTTAAATGTATATTGGTTTCAGGCACAACAACATCTAAGATGTTGTAAATTATTTTGAACTCACAACATCTAAATTTTTAATTAAATAACCAGTCGAATCAGTGAGCTGTATGCGATATAATTGTGTATACTCACCGACCGGGACCTATTATTGAAAGCCGGCTACGTACGCCTAATGCTTTTCTAGAGAAGTCGCACATGGCTTAGAGATTCCTCTCTTACTCGTAAAGTCACTACCATTTACGAGGTGGAAAACACCGGTGTTGACACTGAATATTATTTAGCATATTTAGTATATTTTAGAGTATCCATCGGTCGTAACTTTTACTACCCCAAAAAGTATTTCCGTAATATAAGCCCTGGTCCGCAGGTTTAATTGTTCACTCGCATTGGCAAAACAAACAAAATTACGTTTGTTATTATTAATACCCAAAATTATATAAATGGGTGTAAACATTATAGGGCTCCCGGACCTAGTGGGCAATAGTGTCACGTCCACAATTGGAAGCATATTTGGAATTTTCGATCATTGAAAATGGTCATGTCGATTTTCGTGTTTTTGTGTGGCTTTTTTTTATATTTTTGATGTTAGGCCCCCTTAACTCACGTTGGCCAAGAAAATGTTATTGTACGAGTTATTATAATGTTAATTATAACATTGATTATTGGATTTAAGATTTACTTACGTTAATCATATTTTGGCATATTTCAGGTTATCATCCTACCCTGTGGCCATGTCTGCATCTGTGAAGACTGTTCGGAGAAGATCAAAATGACGTGTCCCGTATGTCGAGGTAAAATTAACACACGAGCCGCCGCCTTCATATCATAAAAAACTCAACCCAAATACTTTCGCTAAGTGTCAAATACAAACTAAACATGTTCTGGCAAAAACGGTGAAAGAAGTATACTTTCAATTCAAACCCATGCGGCGCAAAACCAAAAATAGATCAAATACAATTCTTAATTTATTTATAAATGTACATAGAAAATTGTAATTCAAAATTTGTGGTAAGTGCTACATACATACATATTAACTAATAAACTACGAGTGTAATCATTAAATCGAAAGAAATGCAACAAGATCAATCAATTAATAGTTCTATACATATATACAAAATTAAAACTTATATCATGAAATCCTTGTATTTACGTTGATCCTTTAACATCTCCAAAAATACCTGATACTTACGCTCATGATAGTCTTTTGTGGAAAATTGTGGTATCCACATTTTACCACTGCCACCCATAGCATAGGAAGCAGCTTCCAAGCTGTCATAGACCTTGGCAGCACAGGCACCCAACATGGCCGATCCGACCAATACCATTTCCTGTTCATCCGGTATAAGAGCAGGAAGTTGACAAATATCGGCATGATTTTGAACATACAACGAATTCTTAGCCAAACCGCCACAAAAAAGCAGAGTGTGAAAAGGGACACGATTGTGTTTGAGCAGATTGTCGATAATATGGCGAGTACCGTACTAAATACAGATAACTTACTTTAGTACAATGGAAGTTGTTTAAGGCTGATAACACTTACCGCTAATGATTGTACAAAAGCCAAATATAATATTGCCAATGATTCCTCATCCACGTTCATATTAAGTCCTGAAATCTTAAGAATTTTGTTGTCATTATAATATTAAATATGGTGGGATCGCGAGTTATTGGTGTATGCATATGTCTAATGGAGTGTTTTCGATTTGGTTCACACTTTTAACAAGAATTGTGATTTGCTTTAAATTTGTTTACAATTGTGAAAATCGCATTCAGATTAATATCGGACGTGTCGTTTTCGGTTTACGACAAATTATTTAAATTTTTTAAAAAAAAAAACTTATATAAAGCTAATCACAGTACATCAGATTTGTACAGTGGATTTTTTTTATAAATTGTTGTTATCCTGTGTAATCTGGTTATGATTGCCCAGTGAATCTCGAAATGATTTTGCGCAAAATTAGGGATCAAAACATCACATCCTTGATTGACACCTGCCACTTAAGTTTTAAGGAATTATAAAAAAAATCCAGTTTGGTGTTACTTAGTTGAATTGAAAATTATGTTACCAACCATTCCTTTTAAATTTGGATCAGCTATTGGAGATCTATTTCCATGGAAATCAGGCCATACATGTACGTCTTTAGTCAAATAACATGGATCCTCCAGACCTTTGTCTTTGGCTATTTGCTTCACTGAACGATTTAGGTATGTGTAAATGTGCCTGCAAAAATCGAATTCCATATTAATAGATTTAATCAGTTTAAAAAAATCGTTACAATTCAAACATAAGTAAAAACAAAAAAGTTACAGGTCATGAATAAATTGAGACGTTTTTTTTTAGTTTTTTTATATTCTGGTTAAGTTGGCGTTTAACACGTCTTCAAAGTTCTATTATTAAAATGAGGATTTTAGGTCGAACAAAAAAGTTAAACAACGTCCTTTGAAATTGTAAAGGGTTATTGTCCTTAAGGAGACACTTTTGTCCAAATTACATTGTTTTTCATAAAACCATTTGTTTGTTTCGTTAGGTACAAATTATATATGTATGTGGAATATAGCGTTATATGAATTTCATACATAGGAACTGTGATTAGAGGTTTCAGCTCGGTTAAATGGGGTCTCGTGATAACACATGGCTGAATGTACTGAAAAGTGTTTCTGTAAATAGTCTACGATCATGTCTGTGACACATAAAGTACACTAGAATTTGTAATGAATAATATTTCTGAGGTTCCAATGACCCTAGGTCGAAATATATTTTCTATGGCAACAATATGTTTCAAATAATATACATTTTTTTTAGTCTTAATTTGGGTTTTAATTATCTTTAACCTTTAAAAATCTGAATGTTTCGGAGATATCAACAAATTTAAGACAAAAACAATATATATTTTTTAAACCCTTGAAAAATCTTAACGATAAACCTAATCAAGAGCGAGGATTCGTATACAGAACTCGTGGTTTATTTCGTGTTTCAAAACTTTTGATATTTGAAAAATGCAATTAATTATATGTAATTTCATTTATCGACTATGTTGAAATGTGTCTCATACAGTTTTTACGGTCTATATTATGAAGTAAAGTTTTAGTTTTTTTAATTTATAATTTTATTTACACAGCAACATTTGCAAGCATGTTTTCCATAATACAGTCTTGTCGAGTACAACAACAATCTGTCTGTGAAACATTCCTAAAATCGTTATATCCGGGTTAAAAACAGTTTCGCGTACCTTTGCGCACTTGTATCAACCGATTTGTAGTTTCATAGACGTACACCTTTCGGACGATATGCAATTTATGCAAGAAAATTTGAGAACTGTTTGTGTATTTTTCCATTTAAAACTTTCATCGACATTTGACGATGTTGTTACACATCATTTTGTGAGAAGAACCGTACAACCTGAGAAGTTATTTAAAAAGCTCGTCTAATAAGGAATGAAACGCCTCCTCGTTTTTTAAAATACGTTTGTTAATCGTATTAACAGGTTAAAGGTTGATGTTAATAAATTAGCGGTGTTATGGAAAATATGCGTGCAAAGTCAATGTTTTGGCCATAATTTCTACAATTACGGTCACAAAATTGGGATTACTGTTTCGGATTTGTTAGGCCTGTGCGCAAATTTGGTAAAAATTAAAAAAAAAAACCGGCGACATTTTAAAAAATATAAAAAAAATATTATAAAATTTTTAAAAATGAAAAAATAGACGTAGTGTTCTGTTCCATGGGATTTTTAGTAAAGCCTAAAATATTTTGGGCCGTTATAAATTGTTCAACATCCCTAAAAAATTAGCATAAATTTGCACTTAAGTAAAACTACTTTCATGGACGGAATCCACTCTGCGGTTTTGAACTAGTATTTGTATTAGCACAGGTAGACGGACGGACATCATTTACCATACATACATACCTGCATATCTACGCATGTACCTATGTAATTAGACAACTTACTCATTATCATTTAGCTTCATTTTAATATGCATATATTGGGGATGTGTCTTAATCACATGATCCAACAATAAGCCTGCAGCACTCTGTCCTCCTTCATTCAAATAATATCCCGGTATGATGGCACTGCGATATGGACCCCATATACCCTGAGCTAAACATGGTTCACGCGTTAAACTCATGTGGCATGTTGAAGTGCCACAAATCAGTGCCAATTTGCCCTGTAATTCACAATTATATCCGGTGGAACGGCAGCCGAGCATACCCAATGCACCAGCATGAGCATCGATTAATGATGTGCCCACAATAGTTCCCGGCAATAAATTCAATTCTTTGGCCGCCTCTTCGGTTAAGCCACCGCCCACTGGAGTACCGGGCTCTTTGATATTTGTCCCAATAATTTCGGCATTATTTCGTAGAAGTTCTTCTAAACCAATCTCTTGGAAAAACTCCCGATTCCATTGCATATGTTCAGCATCATAGTTCCACTTGCAAACGACCGAACACAATGACCTAGAATCACAGCCCGTGCTACGCCAAGTCAGAAAGTCGGGCAAATCGAATGCCCTCCATAGCTTAGACCAAGTGGAAAGGTAGCAATTGTGCTTAAGCCACAACAATTTCGGCAACTCCATTTCCACCGACACTTGACCGCCCACATATTTCAGTAAATCATGTTTTGTGGCATTAATGTGATCAGTTTCTTTGTGGGCCCTATGGTCCATCCATAAAATTATATTTTGTTCCGGATTACGGTTTTTGCTCACCGAAAGATTTTCACCATTTTCTCCCAATATCACCAGTGAGCAGGTGGCATCAAAAGATACGGCAACAATTTCTTCTCTGGTAACATCACATGTGACATTCTGAAAGCGTTTATAATCACAAATACTTTATTTAGTGGAAGTTTATACAAAATTCTGTCCAATTTAAAATAGAATAGATAAATCATCTGTGTACAGTTAGCACACACCAAAATCAACTAAATAATAATAGAGAGTCAAACCTTTGGATATACTTACACGACAGTACACTTACAAATAGTTGAATTTGTTGTTTAATGGGCGGTGTCAATGGTCCATATGACCAATGATATGTCACGAGTGCTTAAAACAAACATACGAACGTTGTTCTTGGGAATTTTAATGACAAAATAGGCTGTGAGCACATCTTTGGTCCAACAGTCGGTAAGTTGAGTCTCCACCAAGACACTTCCGATAACGGAATGAGGCCGCCGCTAGGAAAATGGTAGAAAATGGAAAATGACTGTCACCGGATGGGAAAATGAGAAATCAATTCGATCATGCTCTGGTTGACGGAAGGCATGCATGCAGCGTGTTGGTTGTGCGACCAACGATTCGTACCATTACCTTGTAGAAGCCAAGGAACGCACTCGCTTATTTGCAGTAAAATATGTACGTTACAACACCAAGAGACGACAGCCTACTCCACGAATAGCCAGGTGCTGAGGGAATACCGACAGAGCTGTATAAGACCAGGGGAGAGGAGCTAATAAGGTACATGCATCAGCTTGTCCATGCCATCTGGGAGTATGGAAGCATGCCTGAAGATTGCAACCTCAGTTTACTATCTTCGATTCATCCGAAAGGAGACAACACAGTTTGCGCCAACTACCGCGGACCAAATCTTCACATTTCGCTAACATCTTCCGTCGATGGCTTTATGCCTTCAACACACCGAAAATAAAACATTTTTGAAACCATGTCTCCATGTAAAATCGCATTAGAAAGACTCTGAGGGAAAAAGGCAGAATGAGGTCACCAAACTAAAACAACACGCTTATTCTACCTGCGCTTCTTTACGACGCTTAAATGTGGTGTTTCTGAGAGCACATGAAGCTGTGCTGTGTGTTTTTGAGAGAACATTTCAGATCAAAATCTACGGTCCGATTTGGGTTAACGAGGACCACAGGCGTCAAACGAATCTGAGGTGTATCCCGAAGTGAACATTGTGAAACGAATCAAAATACAATTGTCGATCGAATGAATCCTAATGATCTAGCCAGAAAGGCATTGGACAACAACTACCACGGAGACGAAGACAGAGAAGACCGAGACTCCATACTTATATATTCCTTACTTTCGCTTATTGTAAATTACATTTGTTTTCGTTTCTCATCGATATTAAGATCTATCAATATCATCAACCCTACCCATTTCTATACTACGTACGTTATCTGAACGACCACCTACCTTAACACAATGACAAACAGCATTCCAAATATCTTCGGATGATTGTTCAAAATGTTCATGTTCTGGATTCCAAATGCGTATATTTCGTACAGCTTGCTTGAGAACCTTTCCATCCGATGTTACCAGTGCGGCACGAGCCGATGACGTGCCGACATCAACACCAACAAAGTAGATTTTTGGCATGTTTTCCCGTTTAATTTGCTCGAAGAACAGCAGTCCAAGTTGATCAAATGCATACAAAAATTCGAAGAACCTTCAATCGTCAGTGTCTGTCTTATCACCTTCACTTACAAATGCAATTTAAAATTGAACGACGATTGCGAGGGAACCGAGCAGAGTTAATGTGGGTAGATTTGAATTCGAGTACTTGTAAATGTATTAGATGGAACTGTACTGCAGCGCCAATTATCTTATCGCCATAGCGTATCATTTACACAACGCTTTACAACAGTTTTCTTTGCTTAATTGTCTGTCGGTTGTTTAATTGGGAAAATTCAGAATACGAGATTTACTTAGCGACGACCTATGTAGTAATATAATTTTTCGTCTTCTTCTGTTTGGTTGTTTTGATTTTCTAAACACGACACAAATCTAGTTTATTTGTCAAGATTATCTGTTGTTTTTTTGTATCTCAAACAGTGCACAGTTCTGTTTGAAGAAACGCAAAAATTCGCGTGGTCTCAATCGTTTGTTTCGATCGACCTCTTTTACCACCTCCCTTAAATGAGCGAAAAACGAACGCATGTCATCATGGGTGATTACTCTCACATAGTCATACTAAAAACTGTTCTAAGCAATAATGATCTCATTTACAAGTGCACTCTTTCAGATTGCAGGTTACTCTCATATAACGCGGTATATGTAGAAGACACTTATGTTTTCGTATATATGTTGATGTTGGTTTTAACGAATATACAAACAGAAAACAGTTGCGATGGATTTGGCTGACTTTTTTAGAAATGATAACCTGACAACCTTTAAATCGATATCACTGCACAACAAAGAAAAAAATTGTTTGTAATGAATAACCAATACAATTCTTATGTACGAACTATGGTCCCCTGAGTACAAAAATTGTAGAAATTTTATTTTCTATGGTTTAAAAATTTAAATTTCTCTAAATTTAGACGTAGATTATCTTTAGCCTAGTCTTTTATTGCCTTTTCATCCGTTTGTAAACGGCCGCGGTGTGGTAGGTTTTGGGTCAAACATTTTCAACTGTTTTCCACCTCATAAATGCTGCCGACCTTAAAAGTAAGAGAGCTGTTTGGAACCGGCTTTAATCAGTAGGTCCCGGTCAGTGAGTATACAAATTATATTGCTTCTCCGTCTGTTCCCTGTATACCCTCATTAAAAACGTTAAATTTTCATATTCTCGCACACAAAAAATAACTTTTAGTTTTCAGACACTATTTTTTTTTGCATAGTGTATTCATGGGTCTCCATCTAATGTTCTGTTCTGTTTTTCAAATAACGAGTTTAAAAGTATTTGTATTTTTCAGGCTGTTTTTTGTAAAATGACATATTTTTTTTTACTAACATCATTGAAACATATTTGTAGATTTGAGAAATCATTCATATTCCTTGACTTGATAGCCATTGCTGCTAGTGCTCTGTAACTACTTTAATCTTAGAAATATTTTCATATTATTGAAAATAAATATATTAAAAATAAATAAATCTTTATACAAATATTTTAAACTCTCTGCGTAAACTCTTTGATTTTACAAATCGTCAACTTAATACAAACAATATTTTGGTACCTATATTATTCCTAGTTTTATTACGTGTTTTCATTCTCATGAGTTAGGTCCTTTTTAGATTTAAGTAATGAAATTCCCTTTTTATGACGATGTGCTTTTGTAATGGAACCCAAGAGTCCTATCAAATATTTTATTAGAACAACGTTAGATCATATGAAACATGTACGTATATATGCGTAATACAAAAATGATATATAAATATATTGTCTTTTATTTTATATCGTCACAAAAATAAACGATAAATCATTATCGAAATTACTATGTACATATGTATAAGAAGAGCTATGAAAGAGTCTTTAAACCTTTAGTCGAGAAGCCTACGTAATCCTGGATTATAAAAAAATTAGTAGACAGGAACGTGTACATACGTTTATAGCATCAAATATACTGTACAGATTAGAATGCTCCTTCCATCAAATCGGCACCCGATAAAATACGATCCGATGCCACACACACCTGAGATTCAGTTAGTTTTGAAATTAAATTGCATGCAGCCACTTCAGCATAAGTAACCCCTCCCACCACATACACCAGTATATGACGTTTGCTTAAAGGCAGCGAGTCCTTAGCATCGCCTTGCTTTAGCAACTGGCTATGGGACTTCAGCGGTTGGCCATTTATTTGTATTTGATCGACCATGGATAACTTTAAAATCAAATCGTCCATGCTGGTAGATTTAAGGATAAACGAACATAATTGTGCCACCAGTGGTATATATAGTCGATTGAAAACATAACTGGGACAAGCTGATGAGGTTGAAGTGGCTGACGCTGCTGATGAAACCGATGTGGAAGAGGCTGATGTCACCGAAACATTGTCTGCCTCTTCAGCACCGGCCGATGATACCATAAGCCTCAAACGATTGGCATTAGCTTGAAATGGAGTTTGCTGAAATTTTGATATATTCAAGGGGATATTAGAGAGTAACTTTGTCGTTTTATTCAGTGGAGTTGTCACCACTCCAGCGGCCTCCTCGCCCATTGTAGGCAACAGTCCAACTTGTGTTAAATTTTGAAAAATTGGCAAGTATTTCAGTCCGAAGTAATTGCAATAATTTCTCACAAATTGTGATAGCTCGTCTATGGTTATACCAGAGCAGATATGCAGTAGACACAACAGCCGTAATGTGTTATATTTCTGGCCATCAGTGGTTAACATCTCGTCGATATCGCCGAGAATCTTTTTACGTGATACATTATTTAAGATATCCTCCTCCAGTGTCTGGACACGTCTATAATTCGATCCCAACATTTCGATTACCTTTTCACTGGCATTCAAGTGTCGCAATAGCTTATTTTTCATTTCTGTTATTTTGGGTAACTTTCGATTTACGTAATCGTGCATTTCATCCAATTTCATATTGTTGAGCTTTTGTAATTCCATACTGATGGATTTGGCTTGTTGACGAATCTGACTACTGGCCGCTGCAAAATGTCTATAGCGATTTTCCAAATAAATCTCGTCGTGTTGCCCACTTAAACGTATTGTGTGAGGTTTTGAGTTTTTGTGATCCGGTTTCGTGGGTACCTTTTCATTATCTTTTTTTGGGGGTATCAAAAAAATTGATAATTTTTGTCGTTTTATTTTATTTTTATCCATATCCAGTTCTAAGATTCCAGCGTTATTATTGAATACCTCCATTAAGAGACCCGCATAAATGGCTGGTGTCAGCAGCGGTGATGCAAAATCTTTGTCACGATCTATAATTAGCATAGCTGAAAAGTCGGCATCCTCATTGTGATCGTCAGATCTTTTGGGCAATGGTCCCAAATTATTCAACATTTTTAAAATGTTTTCAGAATGTTCGCCATAGGTCAAAATGAGTTCCGGTCGGCCGCATAGAATGTGTAGAACACGCAAACTGTGCGCTATAGATGTTATCAGGGAGTAGTCTGATCTCATGAAGGCTGAAGAAAATACCTAAATTAGAAAATTATTTAAACAATTTAAAAATTTAAATAGCATTTTATAATTTTTGTCTTTCAATCAAAGAAATCTTAACTACATTCGCTAATAACTATGCACCAACAGGAACTACAACTATGTATTCGAAAATTTGTTCGAGTTGTCTATCGCGTTGTCAATCTCGAATAGTTGCATTGTTATAACAACAATATTGTTACAGTTTTAACAAATAAAAATGTTGTTAAGTGATGATGCCTTAATCGTAGACCTCCACCTAAGTTTGCATCAAGATTGCCCGTTTTAAACAGTTCCGTCAGAGATAACCTATATCAAATTGTCATCTATAAAATAGCACCTATGAAATGAATTTATAACACATTCTTATGTACGGACTTAGTGACTAATTCTCTGCCCATTCTTGCAACTCACATTTGGAACCTCCATACTCAAGACACCCTCATCCAAGTAAATAAAATCCCAGCTATAACGATGTAAGCCCACCACTCCATATAGCCCCTCATGTTCCAATAATTGGACGAAATAGGCAAAACACGAAGGCACACAAATCACATGATAATATTTGAATGTCGTATCGTCTGAGGTACTGGACGACTCTGCATTCCGGATAACCTTTATCTGATCCAAAACACGGATGAACGTCGACAAATCACTGCGTATTATATATAACTGGACTTGATCGGATCGAGTTATCGCATTATTTGAATCTAATTTAAAAATACGTTGAATACCCTTTAATCTGTAAACAAAACGACGAAAGTGAACAAAATTCTTATTAGACAATAACGGAATCACTCACTTGAGCCAAGATGCCGCACAAATGTGCTCCAACGCTTTGATAAGACTGGGTTCGATGATTAAGTCCTTTTTCCCCGGTATTGAGCATAGTATGGACTGTAGTTTTTCCTGTGCTATTAGCTGAAACCCTTGAAGTTTTTTGTAAAATGATGATGATTCCATTATGACGGACCAATCATTTTATTCAGCCAGTAAGAACAGCTGATTTTTGTTTTAGCAAAAAAAACAACAACATGCACGCACAGCACCCTGATATTTGTTTATTTGACAGCGCTGAAAGTCGGTACGAGAAAAGTGGTAAATTGTACAATTTGTGATTTTTGGTACGCTATTAAAATCCTTTTATTCATAATTCCGGTTGTCAATTTGAGGTTGAATTTTGAAAATATTTATGCAGCATCACATATATGTAGTTTATTGTAGTTAAACTCTGAGGTATTACTAGTCACTGCTGAACCCACTAATCAGGCATTGGGTGCGTGTATTTCCAATAGGGTCGAGTTCCATTAAACATTATATTTTCGATCATCGGTATCAGTTTGACTGTCAAACTGACAGCAATAATTCGTACTAAGTCCACTTTGTCTTTTCCGACAAAAATTTACGATAAAATTATTTTTGGTACAATCTCGATACTTCTAGTACAATTTTGTGTTTTCGGTACAATTTTGCAACGGTGGTGTGCCAACCCTGCTGAAACAAAGATTTCTGACTGAGACGATGGTTCGCATTAAAAATCGGTCGGTAAATATTCAAAAAAACTGCAGAATTATCTATTATCATACATTATTTCATATTGCAGTTACATCGTTGTGCAGATAGTTCCTAAAAACCGACAACTTCAAGTGCTTCACATGCACGAACACGTTCTCGCAAAGTGCGTGCTGTCTCATGTACAAAAATGCTATGGTGTCTATGGAGCCGGTCTACTGGAACATGGTTTTCGGGTTAAATACTGCAACGAGAGGACGAAAATTGCAATTTTTCGCTGTTCTCACCACTCTTACAGATATGTGACCAGTATATTGCCGCTAATTATTAGGGTAAGTTATTGGATTCATGTCTATTGCGCTTATCGGCAGTCTTGGTTGGTTTCTATTAAATTCTCCGAAGAGGGTCTATCTAGGAACAGTTTTAGAAAATTTTCACATTTGGCACTAATGCCGCGTATATGTCCAGGAAGACATTCATTGCTTATTGAAAAGCTGTGACTCGGTCATGCGGGATCTTTCCTTATTGTAGCAGTTGTAGAATGTTCGATAGATCTATCATACAAAACTAGAATATATTCACATTGGACAATTTCTGTCTTTAGCGAAAGTCACGAAGATTTACACATCTGAAGGCCAATACTGGGGCCGTATTATGGTTTCCGTTTTTTGATAGTTTTCGAACTGTTCAGAAAGAATTTTGCACAATTTAACAAACAGGTTATCGATATTACGATCTTGTCGGATGAACTGTAGGCAAGTGTGTTGGAGATGTATTGATGTAGCGGTTGAAAATATAAAAATTATCCAATTCATATTTATATTAATTATTTTATTTTGAAGTATTCTGTAACTATATATGGCCTATGATGCTCAGTTACCAACTGAATTTAAATAAATGAAATGAAGGAATGAATGAAACAGTTTATAGCCAGAATATCCATATTTATATGCTAAAAATCAAGAAATGGCCATTCTTATTTACTTTTCTTATTTTCTTCTACAGATTGATGATGTCCAGGCTAAATTTCGTACAATTTATACGGGAGCCACAATAATGCAGTGCAATAAATACATAATAAAATATCAGCAAACGTTTCTGGATCGCATGGTTGGACAAATAGAATCTGCCAAAGAAAGACAAGACATGATAAAACGTGTAATGGAGTTCGAAATAAATTAATTTCTATAAAAAACCGTAGATACTGTACTGTTAAAATTATGGTTGACAAAAATATCATTAGCAGATAAACGTAATTGTTAAGAAAATACTTTGTGGAATGACAATACCGGTTTTCACCTTCAGTTGTACTTGCTTTTGCAAACTTATTTTCGTTTTTGACGATCATTTCATTGCAGTTTTCGAATTAGTTTGTTCGTTACAATTCGACAACACGAAATAATAAGTAATACATTTCCATTAACGTGGAACTCCTGGAATTCTGAAATACTACCGCACCAATAAACAAAATGACGAGCGGGATGGATACACAAGATGATGACGACAAAATTTGTTTATACAGTGTCGCAAGACAATTTTTTTATTTGGTTAATATGAGACCTTAATTAATAATACGAAATTAATGCTATATATTTGGTATGTAAAAATTGTCAAAGCAAACTTCCAATAGTTGTGCTTCAGTCTAAACATCTACTAAATATTTACGCGATGCCGACGAACGTCCGTATGCAAACAGGAAAATTTTAAGTTGTTGTCTAATATCTGCTAGAGTCAATTTGTGCTTTTTGCTGTAGACATTAAGATAAATTCCTAAAACAACAACCAGACCCGACCACAAATACCTAAAATTGAAATTTCATTAGCATTTAAAATGTTTTAAATAAATCCAAATTAATACTTACTGTATGGTGAAGGGTTTACTAAAGAAAATAAACGATATTGCTATAGAGACTGCTTTGCGTGCGGTTGTGACAGTGGCTGCTACTGGAGCGCCACTACTTTTTACTAAAGCCAGTACAAAATGTATGCCCAGATAACCAGATAGGCTAAATAAGAATCCATAACCAAATGATTCCTTTGGATGCTAGAAAATGCGAAAAGTTTATTTTTAATCCAACTAACTACAATCCTACCGGCACTCCATTCCTTTTTGGAATATCCGGTTGCCAGACCATTAAATAAAGAAGTGGCAAAATTAATTTGAATTAAGAGCATTTGTAAATTATGCACGATGATTATTTAATAGTTTTCTGGCACAGAGCTTGGATGATCACTGATCATACCACCATTAAGTATTTACCTCCAAACAAAATGATAAACCATTGAAAAAATTCCCTGTAATCATCATGGTAACCAGCAGATAGATAAATCCCAGTCCATATGAAAACAATACAACCTCGCTGCTTGGCGCCTTGTGTTCTCTCATGGCCTTCTCCTGAACGTTGCCAATAGCAGCATCACACAGCAAAGCACCCGATATCATGGCAACTCCGTATGCATTGAACGTCGGAGAGATTAGAGAATCAGCCAGCGTAAACCATGCGAGGCCTATACACATCGCCATTGCAGCCGCAAAATCCAGAGGTCCGTAACGCTTTCCCTGTATTAGTATGCTGCCAATGATTACTGGTATTAGTTTACAGCATTTAAATATGACTTGTGTTGGATAGTTGAGGTAGCCCAAACTGGAATTTGACAAACCCATTGTACCCATTGTCAAAGCTGCGAGAATCACATATGTTTTCAAGGGTATATTCCTTTGCATAGCAGGCACTCCACTACGCCTTGCATCCATATTGCGCTCCAGGATGCCAAAACATATATAGTAGCCAAACTGAATTAACGTTAAGAACCATCCAAAGGATTTGAAACCTTGCTCGGAGAAAATCAGTTCTTGTAGGTAGCCATATATTAGAAATAGAACGAAAACACCAGCACAACTTAAAAGGAATTGAGTGGTTTTGTTATAGTAGGTTAGCTCGAAGCATAGTATTCGCATTTCTGGTGGATCGTCATCTCTAAAGGAAGATTTCCGTTGCTGTGATGAACTACTGCTATGGTTACTGATTTGAATTATGTTAGTATTACTCATTATGTTTAGTTACATATTATTTATTATTTTAATCACAACGTTACTCTGTTTGCGAAACGTCAACTTAATGTAAACGTCACAGACTGAGATTTTTTGTTTGACATAAAACCGCTGTATGCGGGAATTGTTTACAAAGAGAATTGTCGCGATTTTTGTGTGTTCATTTTCAACTGGAAACACACGAAATCACCATCTAGTTTTGCGCCAGTTATAGGGTCAGAGCCTCGTTTGCTATAACAGAGGACACCAACGCCCGAATTATTCGGGCTGGCATTTGGACTATAGCTGTTTGCCTATACCTGGTAACCTCGGCATTTAAATCTGAAACCTGTCCTGTAAGCTGTGCTACCTGCTATATTAGCCTACACAATTACCTTCATCCTTGAGCATGAGAGCTTCATCATCTAGCTCAGTAAATTCGTTACGTTAAAATAATTAAAATTATTTTAAATAGCTGAAAATTAAACAAAAAAAGGGGTAATCAGTTTATGGGTAATGTACGACCTGAACAAGATCCAGTTCTTATTGATTTCAAACGTGAAATGTTGTTTCATCGACAATATCAATCGTCGATCTTCGAAATTTCATGATTTCGGTACAACCAGATCATTATTTTTCTGAAAAAAACCAAAGCACGAAGGTGCCATCATTTCTATTTAAACGTTAGGCCGGTCTGAACACTGCTGTTTGTAATATCATTTTTGGTCTTTTTCGTTTTTTACGCAATAGGCATTACTGCTGATGCCATATGACAATGACATATGAACAATTCGATGGAACCTATGAAGATCTAACAGAAGTAGTTTTCGACGCCACCACTCACGAGATGTGATGTTCGCCGAGTTAATATATATTCATATCCCAATGAAATGAAGTATGGGTCAAGCGGCTCAAATACGATTTACCATATAGTCCCTGGTTGAGACCAAACCATTTTTTTTATCGGATTAACGTAGATAATTTTAAATTTTACAAATCGCTATGTGTGAACCCCCAATAATGGCGTCCTGAGGCCGGAATAAGTGGAATGAAAGAATCGAAGAGACCAAAATGAGTGGAATGGCAGAATCGAAGAACGACATTGCGTGGAAAACCTAGTCGAGCCAATGTAGTCGGTGCGCGCAGTGGTTTTGTGATTGTGACCAGAGAACGAAGCCGACCGGCTCGCATGCTCGACTTTTTTTTCAGCTATTGGTATCGCCGCCGATGTATTCGACTCCCTTCGGCTGAAAATCTTAGCCGAAATCGGCTTAACCGTATACTATATAGTTTTTGGTGTATTTTCATAAATACAAACAAAAATGTCTTAAAAAATAAATAAATAAAATAAACTATTTTTCCACTAACAAAAGAGTCCAATGATTTCGACTTAATTTGACTCGGCGAATCGGATAACATTGACAGACGTTTCTTTATTTGGGTGAATGCAGGTAGAATCAGACTTCATCCCGAAACAATTGTCCGTTCATGACAACATGGCGGTGGTAGAACCATTTTTATCCACAAATTAATTAATGATGCCATTTTTTATTTAATTTTTATTTATTTAAATTCAGTAGGTAACTGAGCCTCTTGGGCATTTCATAGTTACAGAACAATTAATATAGATAAGTAACACTAATAATAATACACTATGCAACAAAATTTAATAAAAACGTTGACAAAATATCCCAAATGTATAACAAATGTGTATACCAAATGTAAGAAAACAATATAAATATATCACTTACAAACGTACTACCCACAAATAATGGAATTACCCATTTAACAGTCAAAAACTAAAATAAGCATTTGTAATTTGTATTTATTATGATTTTTTTATGACAATTACAATGCTATAAGCAAAAAATTTGAATTTCAATGGATACCTTCACTTTTTTATTTAAATTAATTAATAAAACAAACAATATAACGTTATCTGTTAATTGTTTTTGGTAACAGTCATCGACTGTTGTCCAGTTTTACCTGCCGCTGTTAGTATCTTGGTGTACCCGCCGCCGCCAATTTTTTGGCTTTAGTCGACTATTAGCCGACGCCGACGGTTTCTTTGCTTAACCACCGCCGACGGCTTCGCTCTCTAATTGTGACATGTTGTGCGTGGAGGAATAATATCCCTATTACAAAAAAAAAAAACTATTGAATTGAAAAAATAGTTTATAACGTAAAAACATCGAAAATGGAAGGTCCACCACCGCCTAGAGGTAAAATCTTGTCATTAAGTAATGGTTTTTTATGTTGTTGGGCGCCATGTGCAAAATGTCCTGTCTCAATAGTTAGATTAGATTTTTATTAGGAGTTTCTGATGAAGTGTTAACCTCTTTCTGCAGTCTGCAGTTTGAGAATGAGAAGTAAGTAGGGTGTTTGTTGCAAGCTGATATGTGGCTTCCTGGATCAGGGACGAACTGTCCCGTCCAATAGACATTGTTGTTAATATTTTGAGGGGGGTGATGTTGGCAAGCATGGGCTAATTGCAAAATGTCCTGTCTCAATAGTAAGATTCGATTTTATTAAAGTTTCTGATGAAGCGTTAACCTCTTCCTGCTGTTTGGGAATGAGAAATAAGTAGGGTGTTTGTTGCAAGCTCATATGTCGCTTCCTGGTCTAGGGACGAACTGCCCCGTCCAACATACATTGTTGTTTATTTTTTAAGGGGGGTGTTGTTAGCAAGCTCGGGCTAAGTGCAAAATGTTCTGTACCAATATTTAAGATTATGGTCGTACATCTTTTCTGCATTTAGTTTGTATAGATCATTTTATATAAAGGTCAAAAGGCAGGTTGGTAAGAGTACGTGTCCTCTGGAAATAAAAAGGCACGTGAGTGGTTGGGAGTTAGACACTTTGAACTTTATTCATCTTTGGGCAAAATTGTATATAGTATTTAGAATATTAGGGGGAAAAAACTATTGAATTGAAAAAAATTGTTTATAACATAAAAACATCGTAAATGGCAGGTCCCCAACAGTTTAGAGGTAACATTTTGTTTGCGCACACACTATTCTTCCTAATAAAGTGTAATGAAAAAACATTTTTAATTTTACATTTCCTCGATATGTGCTAATCTAATATCACGTTTCTCATAGATGCAAGCCTTCGCAATATTATAGATAAATTGGCTGAATTTGTCGCACGGAATGGACCGGAATTCGAAATGATTACTAAGCAGAAACAACAAAACAATCCAAAATTTGAGTTTCTCTATGGTGGCGAGTTTGCGGCGTATTATCAATATCGCGTTCAGGCTGAACAAGTTTGTAAGCCGTGATATGTCGATTATTTTACCATCAGTATTAAGAATACTTATGTTGTCTTTCAGTTCTTAAACAACAGAATCAGGGTCAGAATGCAGGAAACATGATGCAGCAACATCAACAATATCCACAGCAACAATCCCAACCTTTTACCCAAGGACCACCACCGAATATGTTACATCATCAAAGTGGTGGACAGCAAATGCTTGACGGAAATAATTTTAGTATTAGTCAACCGCCTCCTAATCATCAACTTTGGAATAGTGGGTCACCATCAGCTCAATTAAATGTTGGTATACAACAGCAACAGCATCAACGCCAGCAATCACAAACTGCGGCTTCAAATGGTAGTGGCAATCAACAATCTCTGGTCATTCAACAGAATACTTTGCGCGAACAAATACGTCAATCGGAATCAAATTTAACTGCTCAGCATACGGTAAATCATATTATATTTTTACTTCACTTTAAATCGATTACAAAGAGATTTCATTTTTTGCTTTAAGAAGAGTTAGGTACAAACATTTTGGATTAATGGGATTGACAATTAGTTTCGGCAAATTTTGGGAAGGAAGTTCAGATACTTGTAGTACTGTAGAACATAAAGGTCGATTTTATTTTTCTTCGGACTAGAAATGGGTCACATTTGTTCGTTTGTTATAAATTGACAACTTGAAGTTTTTCGTCACTATTTATGTAACATAATCTTTTGTATTTCTTCATAAAACTTTCAAAAGTGTTTGGAGTCTTATTCCCTTAAAAATTCACTTGAGACCGATTCAATGTTTTCTGTTAAGTGTTTAAACATTCCACTAACATTTTTAAACATTTATCGTAGCTATTGGTTCGATTTTGACTCACCTGACATGAGTAAATCTATGTGGCCCGGGGTTTCTCGATGGCCATTCTGGTCCGAAATTCTTTTTGGACTTAGTACTACTGTCTAAACATAATGTATAAAACAAAAATTGTTTGACATATGATAGGCCATGATTTTGTTCTGTATTTCGGAAATGACTCTTCAGATATGAATTGGATTTCTCACCTACCGGCAAAGGTAGCGTTTATTGAAACGAGCTAAAGTGTCTGAAAATATCTCGTCTGTATAAAAATCGCATTACGTTGGTAAACTGCACTAAAAACATTTTAAAATATATTTCGATTTGAATTTGATTGAATGATATAACTGTATGGAAGATACAGTAAAATTGGAAATATTTCGCAAAGTGTTATAACCACAATATGTATATTTGCCTATGTACATATTGCGACTTTTGATCGATTGTTTAATTTGGGCTATCTTTGGAAAAAACATTGACATCCATATGTTTTGTTTTAATTTAAAACCCTTGCCCGTTATGTATGAAAAGTTTTATAAACAAGTTATTATTATAACCTATCGTAAGTATTTAAGGAATTAATCTTGAATTTAGAGAGTTTTCGATAACATTTTCGCCTGATGTTTTTAAACTGTTTTTTTTTACTTAGAACTTCCGGTCGATTGGGAAAGGGCTTCGTTTTAGTTTGCAGTTTAACTTGAAAACTGAAAAAAAAGTAATAAGAATATTTTGTGATCAGTTTAGCGTCACTCCTGTATCTACCGGAGTCTCGTTCTTCCCTGTCTGCTCCTTCTGTGGTAGTTGTCGTCCAACGCCTTTCTGTCTGTAGCGTTTGGATTCAATCGACCAACATGGATATTACAGCTCATTAGGCACACGGTTCTTTCGAAGTCTGAAGATTTGGTCGATAGTTGATTTATTCGATCCAAAGCACACTGATAAGATTGAACCAGTTCGTCGAGTTTGGGCTTTAAACTTTCGCACAATAAGCTAAATAAGATTTTAAAAGCGATGGTTTGGATAATTCTTTCTCAGTAGTTAGCGCAAATGTCTTTGTCTCCCTTTTTGTCAATCGGACATAGCTCACTGTGGTTTCATCAGACATGCTTTCATTCACCTTTTTACCTTATCTCCTTCGGTCTTATACGCCTCAGCCGACATTCCTTCTTCACATATGACCTTCTTGTTCTTAAGCCGGACAATGGGTGCTCTCTCCTCACCTGGTTGAGGGTTAGAAATTTACTGCAGCTCGTAAATCCTAGTCCATTATATAAACCAAAAGCTGTCTTTAATTCATACCATTTCCAATTCAATTAAAACCAAAAACACAATTTTTTTGATCAATAATTGAAAATTATTTTTTTTTAATCGTAAACGTAGACACCTCAGTTTGCGAATATTACAGGAAAAAACGATGTTAGGGGCTAGCACAGGTATTAAACACTATATATATACAGAATTATAACGGAAGATGTAAGATGCAACAATAAATTTAACAACAGGAAATGCGATTTTTTGTGATTTCTTACATACTCAAGTTAACTCAACGATTATGCGATTTCCGTGGTAAAATATTACTAATGGGACCGAGATTTTCTCTAGAATATTACCGCTTCATCTGACTTCGCAAAGTTCATGCGCGTGACCCAATCATTCTTAATTTATCAGACTATATCGATGGTGTTAACTATTTTTGTTGTTGAACCCTGTCTGACAGCTCTTGTATTAGTGGATGTGTAGGTAGCTTCCTACGGCAAGTTCAAAGTCGTACAATACAATGCAGGGATGTCATACTCAAATATGTAAGTACATCTTATTTATACTTCTCATGAAGCCAATAAAGATGTGATTCTCCAGATCCTCAGCATACCCGAATAATAACCCGAATTAAGAGGAATCTTTTTAATTTCTGTAGGAAGTGATTCTGATTTTCTGACGATAAAATGTAAATATTCAGAAGAGACGTTCGTCCTACATTTTCAACATCCATTCACGCTCCAAACAGTTTTTTAAGCTACGTGGCAACTTTATTCTCCGCAATGCATACTTTTTTTATTTTCGCTATAATATTTTGGGGAATATCGTGAACGTCCAGATTTCTCCAAGAATTGCTTTGTACATGACCTATGAATTTTGGTTTTCCAGTTTTTGGCAGTTGTGGGTTGCCGTGGTCACAACGAATCACACAATAAACCCAGGTTTATAATCTGGGAATAGCATCCAAACATTTTCCATTAACAATTTATTCTTTGTAAGGATTTTTAAGCCGATTATAGTTTAGTCGACGTCTTATAGCTTTCAGATCGATTAACAAATGTTCACTTATATACATTTGTTTTCATCAGTTCTTTCTTTTTTAACATCGGATGAGCTGTAATTTTACAAAACTATAAAGAACATTGTCTAATATGATCTAAGTGATGTTCTGTAAATGTGGTTACAATTCATGTCTGTCGTGTCAGTGACTTTCCATTCCTAATTCATATAAACACAATAACGTAACGGTTGTTGTCATTTGTTAATTGTTGCCCCGTCCACTATGGGAAGCATTCTCTTTACTTACTGAATTTCTTATAAATATTAAGCTATTTTTATAATTATTATTATTTTTATAACTTTATATATTTTTTATTGATATGTCTACATTTAAAATTTTACTTTACTTGTATATTTTTTATAAAAAAAACTCGAAATCTCCCAAAACTAAAAATCAAAAATATCCGCTACAAAAAAAAACACATACAAATCTGTTAAAAATCATTTGCAAAACAAAATATGTCTCTGAGCAAAATTTTTGCAAATTCCTCAAATATGAAACTGAATTCTCAAAAAAAAATATCTATTGAAAACCAATCACAATGGGACATGTTTAGGCACTGGTGGCACAGCAAAAGAAACATATTGACGAAGCCATAGAGGAGGCCCAAAATAAGCAATTGGAAAAACAAGCCGAAGAGCAAAATATTTCACTCAAAGAATTAGATGGCATACTGCAGCCCATAATTGATTCATGTACCAAGGATAGCATTTCACAAGGTAAATATAAGGAAATTGATTTTTCGAAATTGATTTTAATATTCAAAGCTAGTAATGTAAAAAAAAACAAAATTGTCTTCTTGAATGAAATATCATGTATAGAATTAAATTATGTACTACATATAATTTTTCTGTTGGTTAGCAAATGAAGTAATATTTTTAAATGTTGCAATTTTAGGCAAAAACTGGATATTACAGCATTCATCCGACAGCGCTAAAAACAATGTCGTTTTACAATATCTTTTAAAGAAGTATGCGTGTGTTATTTATAAGTTGAAGTTGAAACTAATTATTGATTGTAACTTTTTCATTCATAATCGTTTTATTGTTGTGTCACACCGAGAAAATGTTTAATAACTTTATTTATTTTTACAAGAGACATTTGAAAGCCACTATCAATGTTCGTTCGATGCGTGCGGAGAGAGGAGTCCTTCTTCTTGTCATTGGCAGTTTTTATTTTGTTTGATTGATTAGAAGTTGCTTTCCTATCTACCAACACCTACCTACCCTATGATGAGTTGTTGTAGAGTGCTTTTGTCGCGACAGACGAGATATGAAGGAATGTCGACGCATGGACGGACTTGTACTGAAAACTAATTTGAAGAACGTGTGCTAAAAACAAATGACAGTAGTTTTTATTTTTTTTAATTTTCTTTAAAACATCAACAACTCTACAACAAAACGAACAAGTGAACAGCAACCACAAAATATCGTTTATTAATTTATTTTTAGGGCTTTGGCAGATGGCGCAACGTTTCAGCAAAAATTACATCTTATATATTTAATTAATGATATACTACACCATTGGTAAGTAAAAAATATTTATTGTTTTTTAATTTATGAAATATAAAGCTAAAGACATCCGTGACCATAGCTATTTTCCATTCCGAAAAAAATGGGTATTCAATTTAAAGCAATACACATTTACACAACTTTGTTTTCGTGAGAAATCTGCCGATTTTAAAACAAATGTTGAATTTGCATCCCGAAATGGAAACACATCAATATAAGACCGAATTTTAACACGTTTGTTTTTTTTTCACTTAATCTACTATAAATAAAAAAAATATTCTTAAATATGACCCCGTGTTGTTGACCCCTAGGTCCAAATTAAAATACAGTAAGAGCTCGATTTGCGCAACCGATAGGAAATCAGGCCTGTTGCATTAACTGAGATTATTGCACTTACCGAGCCCCAAATATATATGTTGAAATATTGAAATTTAAGAATATGGGATGAAAAATAACAGGAAGGCAACGGTAAAATAACAGTTATTGTACGCTCGTTCACAGTGGACAGAGTCAAACAGAGAATAATGTTGAAAGGGGAGCATTTGGTTTAACCGTGACCTCCAAACAAAGTTCCTGATTTCAGTGCATCAGAAAAAAGTTGCACTTATCACGACCTTTTTCTTCGAAAGTTGCACTTATAAAGACCGTAATATAAAAAAATGACGGTTGCGCTAATCGGGGAGTTGCAATAATCGGGGGTTGCAAAAATCGAGCTTTTACTGTATTTGAAAACACTTAAAAAAACGAATTTAGGTTCGCGAGAAAATTGTCTGTCATTTGAGTACTTATCCTTCACGTGTCGGGGACTAAATGGACATTTTATTTGGCGTTGCGACCTTGCATTGGAAGCCATTGATAACTTAGATCACGTCACATGAGCCGTAACTTAAAACGTAATAATATTTGATTTTTTATGCTTAATTTAGAACGAAATGACATTTGATTTTTTTATTCATCAATGGTATCAGTAGGTATTTGTTGTATCTTTTATTGACAAGTCCCCTGCTGTTGGTAAGCCTTTCACTTCTCACAATTGATAATTGTTGTTCTCGATTATTTAATTTGTAGGGGATATAATAAGAAATAAGGATTTTCCCTATACATTGTATTGACACAGTTTACTTGGTTTGGACATAATGTAATCGTTAGAGTGTAGGTGGCTATCCCCAATATTATTTTATAAAATCTGAACATGTATCATTTATATTTCATAAAATTTTTTGAAATCGCTGGTTTTTCACCTAATTCTTTGTGTGAAACACGCATAATAATACAAACTTGTTTTACAGTGTTCGGAAAAACTCAAATGATTTAAAGAACAGCTTGGAAAATGTCGTTATACCAATGTTTTGCAGTGCTGATTTAAGTGAGTATCCATCCAAATAATATTCAATTCAAATTGTTAATAACATTTTATTCAACAGTTGCCTCTACGGATCAACGGGCGAAACTAACAAAATTGTTATCGCTCTGGGAATCAAAGGCGAAATTCTTCGATGCATGTGTTATATCGAAATTACAGTCTCCGGATTCTTCAATGCAAGAATACAAAACAAATTTGCAGAATTTACACCATGAAACAACAGCCAAGTTTACTCTGGCTATAAAATCACAAATGGATAAGTATGCTACTGAAGGACAAACACATATTATTTGCAACCAGTCAGCCGCGCATCGCAAACAAGTACTTAACACCAATTTTTCTCTTCCGTGTTTTTTCTTTGTAGCTACAAGAAACAGCATCAGATTTTCATTCAACACGCTACTCAACAAATAGCACAACTTGAGCAACAGAAACAACAGTTGGAACAACAAATGCTGGCTGCAGTAATACCGAATTCTACATTGATGCAGAGTGGAAATCAACAGCAACAACAATCACCTAATATACCATCTTTAATGGGACAAAAAATTGCAATGCCTCTGATGAATGAACCAGATTCTTATGGCGGTAATACGCAAGTGCAGCCGAATTCCAATAATGCTCATTTCCCCAATACGGCCTCCGCGTCTAGTAATTTTTTCATACCAGATTTATCAAAACCACCGCCTGGTTTTATGAACGCCAGTTCTGGAGGTGGTACAGGAGCACCCCAACAGATTCCTCCGCTAATGCAACAATTGCCTTTTGCTCAAATCAATAGCAACATTCCACCAAATCAAAGTTTAAATAATCCTCCGCCTAATCTAAATTCTGGCGATGTTTTAAACAATGTCCCAAATTTAAATGTTGATCTACGAAATATCACCGCTGCCTTGCAAATGGTACAACAGCAGCAACAGCATTTAACGCCTTTCGATAATCAAATGATACCATCACATCCAATAGTTGGCGGTAGTTCAATAAGCGGTGACGATGAATGTGTGCCACCGCCAACTATTATGCAATTACCCATGGAATCCGAAGAAGAACAAAAGCCATCTGCAGCCTATTACGATTTACCCGCAGGTCTTATGGTGCCACTAATACGTCTAGAGGATTACAATTACAAGCCCTTAGACCCAGTAGATATACGATTACCACCACCGGCACCTCAAAGTGAAAGGTTAACGAATGCTCTGGCGGCGTTCTATTCATTACCCACCCACGATAGACCGAGGGACAAGTATGTTAAGGAGTCGCATAAATAGTTACTAAAACATAAATGTTGACATTTTATTTTGTTTATTTCTAGTGAGGGCTGGGAAAAACTTGGACTCTACGAATATTATAAGGTTAAAAATGCTGCCAGGAAACAAAAAGAAGAAGATATTAAAAACGACATTAGAGAAAAATCGCGTTCTCCCAGTCCTATAGTTTTGGAAAAGCCCAAACCAAAAAAGACCAACAAAAGATGTTATCGGCAAGTTGGACTATATCCATTTATTGTTCAATATTTAACATCAATCTGTTTTTTTTAGGTCGAAAAGTCGTAGTCTTTCTCGTTCACCACGTAAGTCCAGAACGCGTTCGAGGTCACGTTCACGATCGCCGATACGTCCTGTACCAAACCGCAGTGAAAGGGGTCGAACTAATACTTACAGCAGAAGAAATCGTTCTCCTCGCCGATCTCCGCCCCGTGATAGAGATAGGGAACGTGATCGTGAAAGGGATACCGAAATTCGAAATGATAGGACTACAAGACGCGAACGTGAACGTTCATTAACACCGCCAAGTTTCTCGTACGTTTCTTTTAATCGACACTATGTTATTTCCAAAATATTCTCCTAATTATTTTTTTAGTGGAAGCAATTTCGCAAAACCGAATGAATACATTGAGGAATCTAACAAGGGCCATCAGATGCTTATGAAAATGGGCTGGTCAGGTGCCGGTACCGGCCTGGGTACGAAAAACCAGGGCATTGTCCAGCCTATTTCAGGTGGAGAAGTCAGAGATCGCAAAGATTTGTACAAAGTATGTTCGTTCAGTTAAAATCATTAGAAACGTGTTATTGAATCGTCTCTGAATTCCAGGGTGTTGGTGTTAATACAAATGATCCGTATGAGAATTTCCGCAAAAACAAAGGAGCTGCTTTTGTGTATCGAATGCGTACACGTGACGAGATGAGTTAAAGACATTTATTTCTTTATGTTTTATATTATGGATAAAAATAACTTTGGTTTTTTTGTAAAAAAAAAATTATGAACTACAAAGCAAATCAATCTTATTTTCGTTTGTTTTACGAGTGCATGGGAAGGCTCTATTAACTCTATAAAAGGTTCTATTAAATGTATAGATATAATTAAAGTAAAAAAATAATATTCGAAATTGCAACACTGTATGAGTTATATAAAATATGGAACGGTCTCATTGAAAACCGCAAGTATTTGCAAAAAAATAATGTGAAGGGCGATACTCCTACATGGGATTTCTCCTACTCCAAAATCTAATCGTGTCGAAGATATAGTCAAACAATTGTAACGTCCGGTGTTGAACTCGGCTCCATTCACACGATACGATTAGTATTCCGACTTTGTATTGTTAATATTGTTCTGCAACACTGTCAGATTTCCTTATACTTTCAACTCTTAAGACTTAACAAGTTTTATTAAAATCGGATGAAGACAAACCACAAACCGAATTTCAAACCACCGGATGCGGATGTTAAATCTGGCAAAATATAATAGCAACGCGAAATTCAAATTGGTGAAATGGTGCATTAGTATGGGAGATACCCGAAAGTCTGTGACACATGTAATTTTCCATAATTTTGACGTGACACTCACTCTATTATCTCAAGTTTTTGGAAATACAAATTACTTATTTTACTTTATAGGTAAAAATGTATCGAAAATCCTGCGTTATCGGATTGAAATATAATGATATTTTGGTCGTTCAAAAGAGATACCTTCAACTTATAAATTGTGTTTATTAGGATTTAAGTGTACTTTTATAATAAACAAAACAATTACCATAAAAAGTATTTGTTCCACAAAAATAGAGTTGAAACAATAAAATAATTGTTTTTCGGTGGACTGTTTCTTGGACCCATATAAGTATATCGTCAAGAGCTTATGTCTACTTTTTTGGGAAATGGACTTAATGATGCAAAAGTGGTAGTCTATTCCCTGTAAACAATCCCATGTTAATTCAAAGTAATTTTGTAGTGAATGCATCAAAACAATTTATTTCATGTCCAAAACACCCAAATTCATTCATTTTCAATAACTCAGAAACACAATTATGTGGCTTGAGATGTTTCTGCTGCATACCGACGATATATTGCATTTAATAAAAATGAATGATATATTGTCACGTTTTAAGAAAAGAACGTGAAAAAACGAATCGAATGTATTTATTAAACATCTTGCATATTTGTAATCGGTTTCCGTTTTTCCTGCGTGGAAAACCGTTATTTTATTGAGGACAAAAACTAGACAACATTAACATTTTATACGGAAGAGGTGTCTCAATGCTCAAAATAAATAGTTATGTTATGCTACTAATTTAGTCGACTCAATGAAAAGCGAGTCTAAATTATGTGTTGCAAGTTTTACTTTTCGCTACACGGTTCACTTTTTGCAAGTGTACCAAAATTCACAATTATTGAGAGCAAACACTGATTTAATATATCTATACAATACGTATGTATATAGCGATTTTTTGGTAAAACTTGTAAATAAAATTAAAACAAACATAACGTTGTTACACTAGGCTTCTATGCTAAATGCTGTATTAAATGCTTTGGCATTTACCTTTTCTAAAATTTGTATTAAACCTTTACCTGGACCGCATTCGAACGTTCGTGGGAAATCGGTGCCCTGTTGACGCTCGTACATTTGATGCATAGTTTGCTCCCATTTAACAGGACGAACAATCTAAATAACGTAAAACAGAGTGTAAGTATCTCCTTTCAGTATTTCTTCCAAAGACAATTAATTAATTACCTGTTTGGGCAATTGCCTCTGTATATGCGCTACATTTTTATAAGGTTTGCCATCCACATTCGAATACACCCGTATTAAAGGAGCTTCGAGAGAAATTTTCTGCAACGCTTTCGCAAATGGCTCTGTAGCTGATTCCATAAGTGGTGTGTGAAATGCGCCACTAACAGGAAGGCGCTTCATGCGTCTTATTTTCAATACTTTTGAATTTTTCTCTAAGAATTCCAAAGCTTCTGCATTGCCCGCAATTACTTTGCAATGTGGATACATGTAGTTGGCCACGCCACAATAGGGCTTCTCTACACCCTTATCCACACACCATTGTACTGCCTTAGCGCAAGCTGCACCAATTTCGGTATCGGGACCATACAGTACCATGGCCATTGCGCCGACCACCTGGTCGCAAGCAATTTGCATAGCATTTGCTCTAACTTGTACCAACTTCAAAGCCTTATCAAAAGGAATAACACCCGCAAATACCAGTGCCGTTATTTCACCTAAGCTGAAGCCTGCTGTTGCCACACAAGTGTCTATCACTTTAGGTCGTTCTTCTTTCAATTGCTCCAGCGCGGCTAAAGATGATACCATAACAGCGTGTTGGGCATGTTCAGTACGATTTAATTTGTCTCTCGGACCTTCCAGACACAGCTTTAGCAGATCATAACCTAGGACATCGTTGGCAAGTTCAAATATTCGTCTCGCTTCGGGAAAACGCATTAACTTGCTGGCCATTCCGACGTATTGTGTACCTTGTCCGGGGAAGAGGATAATTGAAGTTTGCTTTGGATCAATTTTACGTCTGACTACCTCATCCGCCTCCTCCTCCAATATCTGCTGAAGTTTAGATTTTGTGGAAGCGGGTGGCAGATTTTGGTCATTGGTTTCAACTTTACTGCTTTCATAACGAGTAAACATCAATCGTTGACAAACCGCCGTTCTAAAAGAACACAATTTTAACATTTTGACCGCTCAAATTTGATAATAGAAAAAATTGACGAACATGAGTTATACAAACAGCTGATATAACTGACATCTGACATACATATATCAGTGATGGAACTTCAGATTCGGGTACATAGGGTGTTTTCCACAAATAAAATAAATTCCACAAAAAAAGGTGCTGTGTAATTTTGTTGATGCTGTAATTGGTTTCCTTACATGTATCTTTTGCCGTGTCAAAGTTCATTTAGTTTTTTAATTCTCATATTTTTTTCTAAAAAATCTAGTGTGACAAAATCCACCACAAAAGTTTAGTATCATTTTAATTTTTCACTGGAAACATCTGTTTTCTGACAAAAAAAAAATGTGAGTGTTGCCACATCTAAAGCCGAAAATGTTGATTATTTTGACTGACCACTGAAAAACGTATTTAAGGTTTAATCTCAGTTTTATTGAAAACTGAGTTTTACATAATAGTGGTTTTACTACGATCTCATATATTATTGAAACAGGCATTACCGCTACTTCAAATGTTACTGTATTACCAAGAACAAGGAAATGTAAAAAATAGAGTTGCAGAAAACCTTACAGATTGACTTTGCAAGTAAGTCCCCTTTTCCACAGGCAAATTGTTATTTGGCAAATTTTTTGTTTTCTCTTTTGAAATTTTCGCTTGCTTTTCCACTAGCAAATTTTTCTTTGCCAAATTTGCGAATCAAAATACAAAAGAAAGAAAGAAACGTCAAAATTGTTTACATTTTAAAGAATTTTTCGAAGAAGTGTATACATAATTTAAAATCGGTGCAATAATGGACATAATTGGCATAATGGACATAATTTAATAAAAGAGATTTTGGATTGTACAAAATCCGCGTTTGATATGGAGTCAGCCGGCTGTGTGTCAGTAAAACGAATAGGTTAAAAAGGAAATGTCAACAAAATTGTTTGCAACGAACAGAGCAAAGCAGAATTTGCGTGTACCGCAAATTCTGAACAGGCAAAGTTTTGTTTCTCTTCCTCGCACCCCTCTCGCCTACAAACTCAGAATTTGCCAAATAAAAATTTGCCTAAGCGCCCCGGTAGGCGAGTTGGTAGCGTGCTTGCCTATCAGCGTGGGGGTTGTGGGTTCGATTCCCACCAGAGGCTTTGGTCTGTCGCTGCAAAAAAAATCAAGCCAAATAGTCTTTGTCACTCGGTTTATCCTTGGACCCAAAATTAGAATATAAATTTACTTTGTATTGTAATTAAAATAAAATAAAATAAAATAAAAATAAAAAATTTGCCTGTGGAAAAGGGGACTAACCGTTCTTTGACACGTTCGATTACTGCAGTTACTACGTATTTTTTCCACTTTTTCAAAAAATATCGTTTATCTCTAGTGCTACGTCATATTGTGTATTATTCTTTAAAAGAATGTTCAGAAAGTCCTGAGTTGTGGAAAGTAACCAGCGTACTGCGGTGAGCTCGAGCTAGGGATCTTAGTCAATTGTTAGATGAGAGGTATTTGTTCTCCACAAGCCGGAGACTATATCGGAGACTAATATCGGTAATAATAATAAATTTATTTTTAGCACCCGGAATAAAAGAACGGAACACATTTGAATTAACATAAAACTAAGTTCTGTTAAATTCGATGTAGGTAGCTCTCACATGCACACACGTACCAACCAAGTTGGACAAATTGACTAAAAGTCAAAAAAAAATATTTTTGTACAATCTACGACCGATTTCCAAATTATTTCATCGCAAACAAACAAATTTTGTTAACAGAACTAAATACAGTTAAACTTCCATAACTCGAACCACCATCCCGTAGAAAAGTTCGACTTTGAGTTAAGAAATTCATTATAAAATTGTTAATAGGAATTTGTCTCCTTAAACGCCACTAGAAGTGCTTAGACTTATAGAAGTTTCACTGTAGTTCGGATTAACGAATTGATTCGACTGAATACACATACCGTCAAAATCGCATTGAATAACAATGTGTGCTGGGGGAGAGCAAAATGCTACTGTACAAGAGAGTAATTTACTCAAAAAAATCACTATCGTTTCTCTGTATGCTGTACATATAATTCTCAGTACCGTTGGAAACGGTTATAACAGCTAATTATCATAAGTCGTACATTTGCCAAAAATCACAACTTGCAAAAGAAACCCAAACTCTATCACAGTTCAGTGTCCCGCTTGGTTTTGTTTTGTCTTGTGCTGTGCTTGTTTGCGTATTGTAATTGTCCCAATAAATGTCTGTGATCTTACCTAACATAGTATTTGTACTGTTTTATTATATTGATCTATAATAAAATTCGTTCAAAATCAAGTTCAAGTTGATCACAAATATTAACATTCGTTTGTGCGTGTGATCTTTGTGATTGTCTTGTCTACCATTTATAAAAAAAGTATCAAAATTATTATATAAGAAAAAACTAAAAAATGTAAACGATATAAGATGATCCGAATTATTTAATTTGAATAAAATGCTTACGGGAGATCAAGTAAAAAAAAATCATAATGATGTGCCCTTAGAATTGCGCGCAGCATCGCAGGTCCAACAAGATTTGGCTGTTGCAAGCACTTTACAATCGGAAATTGTTTGGGATGTGTAAGTCTCTGAACTTATTTACTGCACATCGTGCTTTATTTTTTATTCTCTATTTTTAAACAGATTAGGTCCGGATCAAGCAGATCTTTTAGTTAAGAAATTGGAATATTTGTATCCGGATGATAAGAAGTTGTATACTTCCAAACAGGATATACGAAGAGCTAGGAGGCACAATGTCAATGTCAAAGAAATTAGAGTTAAACTCTTTCGCAATATTTGGCAACAGAGTGAGTATAATAGCAATGTGACCTTTACAGAGTATATTGAGTTTTGAATGACAGTAATCGTGAGGGCTTGAACCAGGTGTGCCAGCAAAAGCTCTTGAACACTCGCGGTTGCATTGAGCGCTCTTAACATGGTCAAAATAAAAAATGGAAACATTTCGATTTTTCTTAATGCACGGTCAGTGTCGATGGGTCGCATACACACAAATTTTCACTTTTACTCTCATACTCTCATAATACTATACATGCATTTTCATCGTGTAAAGAGCGCTTTAATACTTCCATTTTGATTACAGCTTTTTTTACAAAGGTCTTCGAAACATTTGGATTATATTAATTCTAAACAAATTAAATGAAAACATTTAACATTTTAATTTTATTGTACAATTAGGAAAATATACAAATGGCGTTCTACTACACTCTATTATTTACATAATAGTAACATCAGATACAGATGTCGATGATGCGAAATTTTCACATAATTATACCATACATCCGATATTTCGCACGAGACGTTGTTTAAGTACGTTAATTTGCATTATTTCTTTATTTTTAAAAACGTCTGAAATAAACTCTTTGTTAATTTAAGATTCAAACAGCAGCTCAGACTGCTGTATGATATTTATCGATGAACAGTCTCGTGTTTATGAAAATTGGAATGATTTTGTGGAAAATAATGAATTACCCATTGGCACTATGGTGGCACCGGTCAATGGATGTTATAAACTAAATATCAATAATGAGGTAAGTTCTATTAAAATACTTAGTCTATAATTTGCCAGAACTCCACAGATTTTTTTGATAGTAATGTATTCAACGGTTTATTTTTTTAAATTTCCAGGTGCATTTGGAGTGTTCGCTAACTCCTGCTTACAGTAGGCAATCTTTAGCCAAAATAGATAGTTTAGTCTCAGCTGCTTCCGTGGTTGGTCAGGCAACCACACTGCTTCATCCGGGGTTTTCTCTTTTGACCATCGGAGCTAAAACCTATGAGACTATACGAGATTATCAAAAGATGTCCGACAGAGTTCAACATGGGACAACAACCAGAATGTCAGCGAATTTAAATTTAGGCGGAAATTTAGTTTGTCTGACATCGTCGGTTGTCACATTAGGTGCTTATATGGCTGTGCCAACTGGAGGATCAATTTCATTTGCAAGTATACGTATGATTATTATTCAAAAATGCATTGCAGTTTTAGGGTTAGAGAACTGCCTATAGTCGATTTTGGAGAAAGAATGAGAAAAGTTAAAAGAATAGAGATGGGAAAGATAAATAAATGAATATTACGTGTATATTTAAGTTAGAACCAAATTTCCCACCTAAATTCAATCGGATTTCCAATACAAAATAGCATTTGCAAAAAGAAATGCCTACCGGTAACTAACGATTTCTTATCCCCGTTTTCGTTCGGGAAGCCGTTCATATATTTCGGAAGTAGTGCTGTTAAGTATAAATTAAAAACTGTATTGAAATTTGTCAATGTAGGATCATGTTTTGAATCCCATGTGATTAGCCAAATCACATATGGAATTTCTTACTTCTATGTTTTTTTTTAGTTGTAAAAAGTGTTAATAACACAGCACAACAAAAAAAACATTTTTAAAAAAAATTAAATATTTTGACACATAATTATGATTATGAGAAACCACTCGTCCGATTTTGTTGAAATGTCTTAATCTTTAGTGCCATTTAATCTGAAAGGAAGGATTTACGACGATAAAAAATAGTTTTTTTAAACAGCTCATGAAAAACCACAATCGATTAACAGTGTCAAATTTTACAGTCTTACAATAAAAATGCAACACAATTACTACAGAACTGTTGTCCCGAAAAAATATTTGAAATTGATGATTTTTTGTTTAAAATTCTTAGAATTACGCAATGCGGGTGCGCCAATGAGGGAGTTACTGTAAAATGTGGTTACGCAAATTGAGATCGTACTTTATATATGGAATTTAACGTCTATTCAATAGAGATCAGCCAAGAAGGAGTCCTCGTGACTTGACTATCAGCGCGAGGGTTGTGTGGTCTGTCACTGCAAAAATATAGCCATATGATCTGTGTCACCCGGTCTACCCTTGGAATATAAATTACTTTGTATTGTAATTAAACAAAAATAAAAATCGAACATTTTTGTACTCAGGGAACCGTAGTAAATCAGAATTTTAAGTGGTTATTCAATAAAAAAAAGTTTATTTTGATGTATAGTGTAATTGACCAAAGCAGATTTTTTTCACAAAACTACCGTTAAAGCATTGTAAATTAATTGCATTTCATTTTAAAGCACTGTTAAAAGTCAATAATAGTGTGGATTCTATACATGTTAAAATTGTAAATATGGAGTATACAAAAATATTGAGACAATTTGGAACATCTTTACAATTAGGGACTCGATTTAGTCCTGACAAAGAATTATAAAACAATTGAAGAAGGACTTGTCACAGGGATCACTTAATTTCGAACGATCTTACTTCATGGAATAGTATTAAATGTTATTTATTAATAATGGCTGTAAGAGAAAAACAGTGCGGAGTATTAACAGAAGGCGTTGCTCAGACGTCGAATTTACAGCCATTTTCTTTAAATTTTTGAGATATTTTTCGAACTGTATCTCTAACATTTTGAGAGCTAGTATTGCATTTATTTTTTGTTGTTGTTATAAAATGTACACAATCAACTCCCTCCATCAATCCAATAAATACCACCCCTTAAAGCTAGACATTTCAAAAAGCTTGTCTTACTATTTAGTGATGCCACAATTAATAAACGAATAATTTATACAATCGAAATTATTTGCAGACGGCTGGCCTATCAATTCAGGCAATTAATGGTGCAGCAACACTAATCAATTGTACAAAATTAATATTAACAACATACGATATTTTTACGGTAAGCTAAATGTATGATATTTCATTAATCTTGATTCCTAGTTTTTTTATTTGAATATCAAAAATTTCATATTTTCAGAGATATTTCATGGATGAAGACGATGAATTAGACTTTAGCGATATTGTGGCTTTTGGTTCTTCATTGTTGCTATTAACAAATTCCATAAATAATATGATAATAATGGAACAAATTGGAAATGTTGATGGTAATACTTTGCGGAGTATCTTACAAACTAAAATTAAGTAAGCTGATACACCAGAAGAAAATTGGAAAATGGCAACGTTGGGGTCTAAATAATATTTCAAACTTTTTTTTTGGTAAAAAAAAGTTTTTCATATTTTTCTTAATTACCACATAAATTAACGAAAGGATATCACATTAAAATCACGGATTATAACAGGTCAACTAGACTATGTTGAAGATTATTATGTTTGGTAAAATAATAGCTACTGTTTTTAAAAATGTTGAATTGTTGAATCGACGTTGCCTTTTTCTGTACAAATCTTCGATAGTTAATAAATCACTTATTCTATTACAGAGCTGGTCTTTCTTTAGTTGCGGGAGAAGTGGTACGATTCGCTGGTCAAAATTGTGGTAGTTATGATCTCCTACGTCTAGTCAATGATATACCCTACAAAGATGTAATATGCAACGTCCATGCCATCTATAACAGTCTCACAGAAACCGGTTTCCTAACGTCAATCTCTGCCATCGGCGTGGTAGCTCTGGAGGTAGTACCGGGTCTTGCAGTCCAGATAACTGGTAACGAGATAACACAAGTGGATTTTGTTGAGTTAACGAAACACTTTGGTTCGAAATTTGTCAAACACATTGCGAATGCAAACAATTTAATTGATGTCCTTAATGGAATGGGCATATATTTTTCAGAGGCGATCGTTCAATTGCTGTTGAATCAAACTCGTCATTTTATTGATACAACAGTCGATATGATCGATGCTGAACAAAGTACATTACTGACAACGGAAATGATTTTGTTCAAATTGTTTTCGTATGCGGTGAAAAATTACAAGGATTTTAGCTTTGAATATTTGGATACGAAGAGGGATGATTTAATACAAGGTGTCACGAAATACTTTAAATCATTCAATCCGAAACCATCATCTAGACATGATGATAGTTCTAAACTTAGTTGTGATGTTTGTGGTGGTTATTTTTATTTAACTGAAGTATAAATCAATAGAGGAGGAAGATGTGAACGCGTGATATGATTGTCCAAAATGTTATATTTTCTTAATTTTGTGATTGTGATATCTTTCTTAGAATTAGGATTTTTATAGTTACGTAAGTTCATTGGTTATCAATGCACGCTTTGTAATTGATTTGCTTGTCATTGTGGCACAAAACAAGCAAATCAAATGTATTTTGTGATAACTTCAGATTTTATTTTAAGTACATATAGTCTATTTTATTATATTCACCAACACAGTGCTTACATTTATAATAATGATGATAATAATAATGATAATAAAACTCTAATCACTTGGTAGTTTTGAGTAGCGAAAATGGCTAGCAAACAATCCCAACTGAAATTCATGGTCAGTAGTCATTGTACATATTGCAAATGCAAAAGCTCGAAACAACCAAAAAATTGAAATTATATTAATGAGTGATAATGATATATGGCATCAAAATGCACATTATCACAATTATTTTGTTTCGTACCTTAAAAAAAGATTTGATGAACAAGATTCAAAATGGCGTAACAACTAATAAAAGGAGTAAAAAGTTATAAAGTAAAAACAAAATATCTGTTATAAGTGGGTGTGGAGTGTTCACCTACAGTTTATGATATAATTTTAATAAACTCTATATTTTAATTTCTTGACAGCTTTATCGATAACAGGGGAGGATGAAGATAGGATATCGTATACCGCATCAAATGTGCCCATCTATCCTTTTGTCCCAGAAAACAAAAATAAATATATATTGTATGGGTGGGAGACATCGAATTTAGCTCTGCTCGGGATACAAACGAACTGCAATTGTTCGCCAACTGAAGAAACAAAAAAGTTAAACACGACTTTTTAAAATCTTTAGTTGGCAAAGCACGAAAAAGTCGTTTTGTAAAAAAAAATCGCACACTAAAAAATAACTATATGAAAAATTAAAAACAATCATCTTTTTGTATACCCTTTATAAACTAATTTTTTTTTTTTGAAACTGTATCTACTTTTCTATTTTTTTTTTTGACAACGGTTTTTTTTGTAGTTGCAAAAAATGTCGCAAGAACGCTTCATTTGGTATTCAGTTTTCTATTTTGCTATCTAGCAGATAAAATATACACACTAGTTTTACTTTTAATCTATTGTTCATTAATCCTTTCTTACGACCAAAATCCTTTGGCACACGCCCTTCTGTGAAGTAAAGTAGGGGAATTCGATATTAATTTTGAAACTACAACTGCCTTGTCCGATTTGATTGAAATGTCACAGACACCTAGCTGAAGTGTGTTCCAGCTTTAGTCGAAATGATGATTAGTCGGCCTGAGCTAAAAAGCCCGAAGATGCGAACCCGGTTCTCAGAAAAGTTGAAACATCCGGCAAATTGTTATTTATAGTCCATTATGCACACTTTAGTACGTGAATAAAATTGTTAAGACTTATCAAAATATGTTTGTTGTTGATAAGTCTAATAGAAAGCGAGACATACTCAAAAAAAATGGTTCTTTTCAATCCCGGTTTAGTTTATAACCTAGAACGAAACTCTTGTCGGGTTGAGAAATAGTTATAGCCGTTGGAACTTGAATATTTTAAAAAAATCGAACTTTGCTTAAAAAAAAATTTCAATATTGTTTATAATTTTTTTATGCACAAAAATAATTTTAGTTTTCTTAAATATTGCAACTTTAGTCACACAACGGAGCAAAAGTAAATAGATGACTGATAGTTTTTTATTGCTTAATTATTATTTTTGTTTATTGATTTAAAACAGGTTGACCTTTATTAGTGCAAGTTTAATAACTACAGCCTTAAATTACGTTGTACATGTAAACTCATATCCTTAAAGGCACGTAAACGTTCAAATATTATACTTCGTTCATTTTCAAACAATTGCCAATAATGCAAATGTTTGCCAATATGCTGCATCAATAGTGTTTTGGCAAATTGCCAGCAAGACTGGGAATGATTCGAAGATAATGCTTGACTCTGGCAGAATGTTACAACAATTTTCATTTGATCCTCTGGAGTAAGTTGATTTAATATAAATGAAAAAACACTTCGAAAATCAGGTTTTAAATGCGAGGGAAACAGTCGCGTCTCCCCAAAGTGATTCTTAGGAAAGATTAACAGTGCCGGAACAGAGGCCATATTAAATTGCCACGGCAAATCATTCAAATGTGCATTGATTCTCACGAATTTTAGTTCATGCGAAAGATGTCGCAAAGCCGCTGAAAGCTGTATAAATGTATGTTGCAGCGTACCGCAAAGCAAGCATTCAGGAGAATGTATTAGAAGCACTATAGTTTGATTGTGAGCATAGTGTAAGTGGTTAAGAAACATTAACCGATTTAAATTGTCCAGTGCATAGTTATCAGGCGATTTCGCAGACCTTGTCGTAGAGGTGCCCAACGGATGTATATGTTCGCTTTTAAAATGTGGCATTGCAGTTTGTTTACAAAACTGATGAATGAACTCTTTTAAGTTGTCAATGTTAAATTTATCGTTCATTAGGAAAGTGCTCTCGTGTTTCAGATCAATTATAAATGTGGTAGCTACACTTTGCGGCTGCGGCTCGACGTCAATGTTTTGCAAATAATCTTTGTAGCGATCTGAATCTAATAAAACTACTGATAGGGTGCGATTGCTTTTGTAAAGGAGCATATCATTATCGACCAATGTTTGCAATTGCTTTACTACGCCTATTTGTAGAGAATTTGAGATACTGACGTCACTATTTAAGCATCTGGTGAAGTGGTGGAATTGTAGCAATTCAACGATATGCGACATGTTCTGCATTTTTTTAAAAGGATATGCCAAATTTTTCAGCAATGTAACCATGTATTTATTAATTTCATAATAGTACTCAAGATGTTTGAAAATTATCGCAACAATGTAGTAACACTTGTCGTGATCTGAGTAAATTCTAAGATTTTCTAAAATATGTTGTATTCTGAATGCTTCAAAATACCCATTTAATGTCGTTGTTTTCATTAGGCTCAAACACTCCGAAGCGACTGTGCTGTATGGACGTTCTTGGTGTACTAGTGGTTCCATGTAGCTGAAAAATCGGTGAGGATTGTTAACGAAAATGGCCAAGACAGAATTTTGGCTTAGTTTTTGGGCTATGCTTATGGGTGTGGCATACCCATGTAGTCGGCTAAGATCAGCTTTGAGTTCTCTATGTAACCACAACAGTATATTGCTAGCATTCCACACATTGTCGCGAACTTCTCGAAATCGTTTTGTGTCTGAAGCTCCCATAAATATCAAATCTGGAACTTTAGCGTCTTTGTGCCATATGCTGGCAGTCGTTGTGTTTGTTGCAAAGGTAATCGTGAACCGATATGTCCGTAGTGGGTCACTTTCCAACCATTTCAAAGAGGTCATCAGGTAATGTTTATATTCTCTACAATCAGGTGATTCAAAAATTCCAATCACAACTGCATCTGAAATTAATTTAAGTTCTTCTAACTGCTCCTTTCCGTGCAATCTCTGCAAAGGCTGCAGCAAGTTATCGACAAACTGTTGTATGTCTTTAAATGTCCATAAACCATGATACTGCATTTGTAATTGTCCTCGTCTTCCATAATAGGCCATTAGTGTTGGCCATTTATGCGGCAAACCGGAACCCACTCCCGTTGAACTTGCTCTGGTACAATTGCAGGCTAAATGCCAGCAGTCAATAGCAGCGAAATATATTTTATCACTATAGAACACTGCCACATCATTGTATTGTGTGAGCGCCTCCAAACTATCACCGCTCCAACGTGTGTAGTAGAAAATCAAGGATATTTCGTGATGTTGGATTTGCTGCCTTATCTTTGGGACATCAGACCCAGGACATTGTTCGATCGACACATATGCGTAACACTGTGACAATGCAATTGTAAAAATTAATAGTTGTAACCGGCACCACATTATTTTGACTTATTGTATTGTTTTGATTGCATTGAACAGCTGTTTTGAAGCAGTGATGGAATTCCAAAAAGTGTGTACCAAGAAAATGGCATGGCACAAAAACTAAAGGTAGAGGCATGCAAACAGCTGATTCAATTTTTTTCATTTTGACAGAATTTTGATTGTCAAACTCATTGTTTACATTTCAATTTTTTCAAATATCGAATACATTTTCAAAATGTATTTTTCAAAAAGCCAAACAAAGAATTTTTGGGGCTCACAAAACTATTAAAAACATGTTATAGTTCGCTAAAAATTGTGCCATGAGTTGTAACTGTCTGCTGTCATTTATATATCAGAATTTTGACAATTAAAATACCCAGGGTTGTATCTGAGTTTTTGTTGTTGGGCAAATGACTCTACCTTTAGTTATTGTGCATGGAAAATGCTTTTTTCTCATATTCGATGCTTTAGATTCTCGTTTGTTGCAGACCTAAATCAGAGAAGTTAGCTGGGTTTACACGATGCATGTGTTTTTCTCATGATGAATATGTCAAGACTTAACACAAAAAACCAATTTAATATTGGATAGAGAAATTTAGATTACCGTGGCTGGAGCTCAACTAGCTACGGAAGCTAAATACCTAGGGTTATTTCTGGACAGTAAACTTTCCTGGAAAAGAAATACAAAAGAAAGACTCAGAAAGGGACTTAATGCTTACTACGCATGCTCTACGGAACTCCATAGGTAAGAACTGGGGACTTCGGCCGAGGGTAGCGAAATGGATCTACACAGCGGTAGTTAGACCGGTTCTTACGTATGGCTGTACAGTGTGGTGGGAGGCAACAAGGGTAGACAGTTACTACAAAGAACTAGAAAAGGTACAGAGGTGTGCGGCTTTAGGAATAATGGGAGTACACCACAGGCTGCATTAGACATCATTCTACACCTTCGCCCCCTTAAGGATTTTATAGTGGGTGAGGCAGCCAGAAGCATCTTTCGACTGAAAGAGTCATCGCTGCTCAGACATACAAGAGCAGGTCATTCGAGACTACTGTCAGAGTTCTGTCTTCAGGGTCAGTCCAGGGTTCCAGATGAGCAATCGGACTACATAATTTAGAAAACATAATTTCTGACCCTGCCCGGGCTAGAAATCCCTGAAAGGGATTCATGGGTAGGAATCCGCAACTTGCACGAGGGTGGGCGGTCTTCACCGTCGGGTCCAAAATGGAAATAGGCACGGGAGCTGGTGTCTACATTGAAAAGGCGGACATTAGGAAATCATTCAGACCGGATGAATGTAGTGTCTTCCAAGCAGAATTTTTAGCGGTACTGCGAGCTGCGGAGGAAATTTCCGGTAGCATAATACCGAAAGGAGACAACATTACTTTCTACGTTGACAGTCAGGCAGCACTGAGGACCATAACAAACCATAAGGTTTCGTCTACGTTAGTTAACGAATGTAGGCAGGTGCTAAGCCTACTTCTAAGGGACTACAACGTAGGCTTATGCTGGGTGCCAGGGCACTGTGACATCGAAGGGAATGAAATCGCGGATGAGTTGGCACGAATGGGCTCAGCTTTGCATATTTAAGAAGCGGATAGACCGGTTAAACCGCCAATCAGCCACTTTTTAAAAAAACAGAAGGATCATATCCTAACCAGAATAATTTCCAATTGGGAAACGATAGTGGGTTGTAATATATCGAAGGTCTTGTGGCCTAGGATAGATATAGCGAGAACAAATGCACTGATGGGACTGGATAGAAGAAGTCTCAGAATTGCAATAGGAGTCATCACAGGTCACTGCTCAGTTAGGGCTATGACCAGCAGATGGGACAGTAGATCTCCAGACTTCTGCAGGATGTGCGAGGATGAGGACGAATTGGTGACAACAGAACACATCCTTTGTCATTGTCCAAGTTTGCAAAAATGTCTAGCGTATAGATTTTTTGCTGAACTAGGGGACATTTCGAAGACAGGTGTTGATAACATTATTAGTTATATAAGGGGCATTAGATGGTTGAACGACGCACTGTGTTGCGGCTAGTGGAAAAGTAACTTTTTTCCGATTATTTTTTTCAGTGTTTTTAATGATGCAATTTTGTCACAGACATTCCAAGTAAACAAAAAACACAAAAAGCTTATTTTTATGTTGGTCCGTTGATTTTTAATTGATTTTAGAAGTCAAATATACAAAATTTTCACGAAAAGAGGGGATTTCAGGGCTGTATTCAAAATGATCTCATTTGATTTTGGTGACAGATATTTTGATTCGGAAAAAAAATCTGCCTTCGGACAAGTATCTTCTGTAAAAAAAAGGAATGTTGTTTGAGACATTTTCATATGTACCTTTTTTAGAACGAAAACCCGACTAAAGGTCCATTTTTCCTTTAAATTTAGGTTAGGTAAGCAATATCTAAAAAGTCCCAGAGAGTCCCAGTTCCAAACCACTACAGAAATGTTACATAATTTGTTTTCAACGAACTGTGAAAAAATCAGCTGCCCATACCTGCCCTCCTGGGAGTTATAGCGATTTTAGTATATCACTCTCAGTATTTATTCCATAGAAATAGAACGAAAATTCTCGGAATCATTTTTTTTTTTATTCTACATCTATTCTAGCACTCCACAAAAATGAGCATAACTCTCTTAAATCTGAAGCTATTGATTATCTGTAGAAGTTTCTCATCAATACAATTAAAAATACAGTTTAGGCAATATGATTTCCAAAAAATTCCGCTTTCGCAACACTGTGCGACGGGGGATGCGGGTACTCATTGGACTAAACTGACTGCCTACTTACATAAACATTACACCAGGGACTCTCACACATTTCTCTTTTCTATATATTTTCTATACTTATATACTATACCCTCCGAGTGGAGGTGCATCTTAGAATGTACCACACTTATTATAAAGTAATATTAATTTATTTTTATTTTGGAAATGCATTGTATGTATCATGTTGAATAGTTTCAAATTGTTCAATGTATACGTTTTGAGTTTATGGTTAATTGACCTTCAATTGAGGCTTCAAATTATAAGTCAATAATTAATAATCGAAGAAAAATTAACTGTAATTATACTATTTTTGTGACAGGCCATTAACCTTTACGAGATGGCAGTATTTACCAGCTGGTCATACAAACTCTTCGCCTCTTTCAAAGCTACAATTAACTGTACGAAACTGTCACGCGCACCGTCGTAATCCAAAATGCCAATACAGCTCACGGATGACTTTTTGTACAAAAAATACGCTAACTGCCTTCTTTGGAAAGGAAATGCAATGGGAACCTGTTGATTGTGGCACAACATCTTTATATTTGAAATAGTTTCATCCAAGCCCGCTTTAGAAAGAATAGTTCACCGTAATGAGAAACTAGAAATTGGAAAAGTAACATACCTTCACCGTCACACCGCTCGCAGTCTGTGGCTATGACCAGCAACTTCACTTTGTTTATATGAAGGAAATTTTGCACTTCTCGAAAGCCAGTCACAAAACGCCGATGAGCTCTTGCCTTGATTTCGTTCTGGGCGTATGCTCGTCTCTGGAAACGATTCAGTTCTCTCACCAAATTTTCGGTGTGTTGCTTCAATGCCGGCGTGGTGCAATTGTCACAGTATCTGGAAACACACATAGATATTGTTCGGGTTCATCTTAAATTGCGCACATACTCTCGAAAACGGCTGGAGTGTATTTTGCCGGCATTCTTCACTGTTTCCTTATGATGGTCAATAGTCAACTCTTGCAAATCGCGTGTAACCTTGTGCAATTCCTCCTGTCTTTGTTTCTCATGGTCTCTTTTCATCTGGCGATATCGCAATATAGATTTCTTCAAACGACTTGGATTTTCCGCTAGACCATTTTCTCGTTGCTTTCCTTTCCTCTTTTTGATAGAAGGCTTGAAACGATCATCTATCACCCTCCTTTTTCGAATTTTAGATTTTTTATCTTTGCTCTTTACGACGAATTGTAGTAAGTTAAAGCCACCAGATGATGTCATCCGTTTGTACTTGGAATTGCGTATTTTCACATCAGATGTCGATACACTGGATTTTGTTTCCAGCAATCTTTCGTAGGTTACATGATCAATTACTTTACACTTGTCCGACATATTTAGGATTTATTCCAACGCCTTTTTCTGCGAAGTATACAGTTTGTATTAAAATATAAAGTACTATTTTTGGAAGATTAAAACTAGTTCTGACATTTTTACTATGTCTAGGATAATTTATCGTTTGCGGTAGCAAGTTACTCCAAGTTCCGACTAATGTAGTCCATATACAGAGCCTATATCAAACAAAGTCCAATTTCATCCGGATCCCGTCGATCTCGAATGTTTAAGATGGTCTGTATTGACGGTATACTACTAGTGGATGTACTTTATTGAATTACCTATCACTTGAGCACTATGAGAAGGATACACTGTGCCATGTATCATATCAGTCCAACTATAAACGACTTACATTCCAAGCAGTGCTGGTATTAATTAATTTGTGGCACATTAACTGACACATTAAATGTACCCAAATAGGGTCAATAGTCCCAACATAACTTCAATGCGGGCCTCACACGTTACAACTGGTTGAGCAACTTGAGCGCAATCCAACTTGTTTCGACACACAATCTCGACCAGGAGGAGACTCGTCATCGAGGATTCCCGTCAAAGTGTTTACCAACATCTATTAGTGGACGTAAAATCGTCATAAAAGAGAAATGTTTCTTTTTTGCCGTCACTGTTGTCGCGTTGGACACCGATACACCGATAAAATAGCATCAATATGGTCATCGATAACTTTCTCGTCGCAATTGCACCTTCGATTTGTATATTTGTCATCCGATCGAAAAGTTCCAGCAAGTTACTGTCTATTTTCTATTTTAGTCCACCCATATATAATTATCCAAAAAATGGCAAAAAGACATAAACCAAAGTTCATTGAAGCAATACTCGAACAGGATGAAAAACTTACCAAAAAATTTGTGGGTCAATTGATGAGTTACACTTCACTTAAATCGCTGAAAACTCACTGTAAAGCATTAGAAATTTCATGCAATGGAATTGTTTGGTTGGTATGCGGGATAGCAGCTATATGGCTGTTTAATGACAAGGATCTCTATGAATCACAACTTAATATGATGGTGGCTCTTATTTTGGATATTATCATAATTGCCCTGATGAAGGCAGCAACCAGGCGAAGACGACCGAGTGCGTGTACCGACATGATGACAATTGGTCCGGATAAATTTAGCTTTCCATCGGGACATGCATCTAGATCTGTGTTAGTTGCTTTGTTTTTCATATACTTGAGCCCGATATCGGTGATTTGGTGGCTTCCGCTGATGGCATGGTGCACCAGTGTTTGTTTGTCGCGCATTATTATTCAACGTCATTATATCCTTGATGTTTTGGCCGGCGTAGTTCTTGGATGCTTTGAGGCATGTGTAATGTACATTCTGTGGATAGGAAAGGATTCTGCTCAAAGCATTATCACTTCCATTTCAAGCGATAATTTACCCGGAGGAGAGGAATAAATAGATCTAGACGAATTTTACTTCTATATTGTATATACAAATCTAATAGTACTGACTATTTCAATTCTAAACTTTTGTAACAATTTCATAAAATAAATACAATGAAACATGATTATAACAGATTTTTTTCGTATCGTTTGGGATACAAATTACATAAGAGTAATGTTAGATGCGTCGCAATTTATTTTATATAAAAAGAATTATATATATAGATTTCAATATTTTTTTGACCACATCAATTCTCTCGATGATAACTGCGAAGTCACAATAACATGGCAATTCAAGTCTGCGTAATTTAGAAAAAAAAGTATTTTTATTATAATATATATTATATTAAAAAAAAAACATTATACACCCTACAGTCGCAGTACTTTTGGTCTTTGTAGTAGTGGAAGCAAAATACTTTTTGATGTCATTCCGATACTGAGGCTTACTAAAAGAAAAAAATCTGTGCCGAAAATTCGTAGACAGGTATTTTTTGTTCTAGTTAATCAAATTGGTTTCAAATTCATTCAGTTAACACATTTGCTGTATTGTTCTAGTCTACAAGCTAAATCGCAAATTTTGTTTCCAAAGAAATTTCCCCGTGAAGGTTCTTTTGGTGGAATTTGTTCGCCATCCGTAAAAATTCTGCGGATAACTTAGAGCACCGATATGAAACTACCATTGTGGTTGTAACTCTGTTCGTATTCCAAACGAGATATCGAATCCTTATTTCGTGACATCATATGTATCAATAAAATGAAGTACATGAAAACGAATGTGCTTGTATGCGCTTCATTTGAGGATATTACTACCTTGAGTAGTGTTAATGCGTCTCAAAACACTGGACAGTCGAAGTGTACTATAAAAATCCTAAACACGCCTCTGCTCTGGTGTTGAAGAACATATCCAATCACAGCATATTAGAACTTCTCAAGTATTCACGAATTCCGAGAGTACCTCACCAAACGTCGACTGAACCATCGCCAACTCATAGTCCTAAACCTTCCAGATACACAGATATGCTGTTAAACAGTAGTCGGAAATATGTATACATCACATAATGTTAACTATTATCCGTTCTATTTTTTTTTTCCTCACATTACTTTTTTACATCAAATCAATGGAAGTAATTCTTTAGTTAGATTTAAAATTATCACTATTTTTTTTTTACAAATTTTTGTATTAATGGTTTAATCTTCATTATTAAAAAAGTTTAATATAACGATATTGAAACAAATTTTTTATTGAGTTAATTGTAAAAGTTATAAGGTTTTATTAACTACACAAGAACATTGACTGAAAACACATAGTTTATCATAAAGATAAAATATTGCGAAGTAAAAAACGTTAAATATGACCCAAACATGTTCTGAGAATATTACTTCTCTTCTGTACTTGTCATCATTGTGGTGACAGTGCTGGTTATAAAATTCGTCAATGACGTGGAATTTTCAACTTGCTCTTCAGATGAACCATTCGCCGCTGGTACTTGTGATGTATCGCTGGCACTGTAACTATTCACCGCATCCTTTGCCTGTTGAGCAGCTAAATTGAATTGAATCAATATGATCAAGTAACTCGTTATGCCACCAGCAACCTAGAAAATGTGGGAAAACATCCATAAAGGCAAAGGGGCCAAACAACCAAAAAAAATCAAAACTGTGTCACTGATAGGTAATGGTATCGAAATACACATCATCTCAAAGTTTTAGCTTTCTACTTTCAAAAATATATGTAAGTAAATTCAAACTAACTATAAATTATAATTATATATTTTATAACCATTATATTTTCCATTTTTGGATCTATCTCAATACTAGCTTGCTCGATTTTCGCCATTACGGCTGTTGACATCGCCGAGACGGTGATAACATGATTACCAAACTTCCAAGATCATGCCTTCAATGTCGATGTTCCACGACTGAGTCGCAGACTCTCGTCTTCGAAAGCCACGTCAAAGCGTACCATCCGTCAACGGGGACCTTTAGTTTTGTACACTAGAATTCCAGTCTCGCTAACTTTATGCACAAACTAGGGTACAGCTGGCACTGAGCGCACCATCCGTCAACGGGGACCATGAGTTTTGTACACTAGAATACCAGTTGCACAAACTAGGGTACAGCTGGCACAGTGGGTGCGCCATTTGGTCAAAACGTCATTTCAACAAATGAACTATTTGCGCTACACAACATTGACTTTGGAAATAAGTTTGCAATATTTTATAAAATTTTTCAAGTCGCTGTTCTGTCAAAATATTTAGCGGGGACGAACCACTAGACGGACCACCCGTTGTACCTGAGGAACAATAGGTTCTATGTTTTTATAATAAATATAATCACCAATATTGTCCCAGCATAAATGAAAAAAGAAGGGATTTGTATGCTAAAAATGGTGACGAACAAAGTCACTTACCCCATACAATGTCTCCATATCCAAAGAAAAGAAACCACAAGCCGTAAAATCCACTGAATGATTTAATAATTTCAATGATAAATGATTGATCTGAAACAGAAGATTTAAAATTTTAAATGAAATATTAAAGTACGAATATTATTTTTACAATTTCATAAAGACAGTTATTATCAGCGACAACACCACACTTGTGCAGGCAGATACCGGTACGTTTCGATTCCAATGAAGTTCTCCAGCTCAAGAAAATCAAATAGACACATTTACCAGCGTTGTAGAAGAGAAAAGTGGCGGTGATCCAAGCGCTTTTTGCTGACAGAAACAGGGATGGTATAACCTTAAAAAACGATTACGTTTAAGTAGAGACCCAATGAAACTTCTATAATCTACACGATAAGATTAAAATAGTTCGTATCAAGACCAACGACAGATCGCAGAGCCAATTTCCAATTTTCTTACTGTTAATTCCTTATTTTCAAAACATTCCGTATTCATTCACAACGTTATTTTTTTTTGCTGGCAATACCGTTTCAGCTCTCCGTAGAAAATAGCGGTATAACGAAATACGCCTATTATACGACAGGGTCCAATTGGAGGTACTCGACCATCCGCTTATCAGTTTGGACCTTATAGCAGCTTGAAATGGACAACGATTCAGACAGACAGCCACGTGAAGACAATAGTGTTTCATAAGTAATGTTATGTTTGTTTTTTCGAGTAAAGTATTAAAATGATATAAAAATGGATTTTAGTTACTTTTTTCAAATTTCAAAATATTTTTATATCATATGTATATATGTATGGAGAGCTTAGGGACATTTGAAGTAATAGCTTACGTTTCCGTCCGGCACGGCACTGCCAGCATAAAAAATTACAAATGCCAATACTAAACGGGCAACGGAAGGAAATATCATTCGTTGTGATGATTATCGCTTGCTTATTAATAAAAGGTGTGTGTTCTTACACCAATAGCTTACATTATGCAATAATTGTCTTATAAAACGAATTTGTTGGTTCGTTACAAATCGTCAATATTGCAATAGCTACAAATTGAGTTGCAGGCATTATTCAATATTCAATTTATAAATAATTATATATTAGATATCGACATACAAGATAGAATATGCTCTCATTACTGATAAAAATCCTTTTTATTGCGCCCAATTATTGCATAATGTAAGCTATTGGTGTAAGAACACACACCTTTTATTAATAAGCAAGCGATAATTACTAGCCTAATATGTTATGTATAATAATAATGTACCGATACGAAGGAAATTCCCTATATTTAGGCAGTCGATATAAATACAAATCGATGGATATTGATTTCGTTTGTATATTAATCTAAAATAACGAATTTATAAAACTCACCTGTTCTTGTGTCGCACAATAGAGAAAATATAGTTGAGCCGTAAATATTAAAAAACCATATGCCATCAATACTAAAATTGAATAACTCCAAAGCTCATTCAGTGTTTTACCAATTTCACATATCTCGTCATGTAGTTGACAGAAATTGTTCAGCTTTTCCTCCACTCGAGCAACATTACTCAATTCACTCTCGTGTTGAACGTGCATGGCCGATTTCATGGATGTTTTTTTAGCCGAAAAATGATTGAAATTATTTAGGGAGTGAGCCACGACCACCACGGGTTTTATGCGATTTTTGCCCATTTTCAAAACAATACGATTATCAGCGAAGCCATTCAATTCGGTGTACAAATACTTAAGGTTCATGTTGTCTTCCTCGACAATATCTGTCATAAGTTCGTTAATAATATTCATATTTTTTACAGGACTTTTATGACTTTCATTTGGTTTTTGTCGCTGCAATTTGTAACGTTCATGCTCTTCGACCATTTCATTCAAAGCCCGATTGATGACAGCAAATCGTTGTTGCAAAGCGTATAGTGTGTTAGCAAACCAGATTTTATCCAATGAATTATACAAAGTTGGCAAACCGGAAAATGCCCATAACAACGAGGTTAACTTGCTATGATCCAATAATATTACATAGGCCGATATCATAATTGTTAATTCGCAAGCAAATGCCAATAGAATCATAATTCGTATACGAATTTCGAGAACAGTATTATCGACGACACAACCTTCTCTGTGGAGTCGTTCATCAACCTTACGTATGCGTTCATAGAGGTCACCCAAATGTTTTTGATTCCGAATGGCACTTAACTGATCCGTTGCCATCATTACCAAACCAATGTAGGTCAAGAATATGCCAATGACAAAAGTTAACGTACCTAGAAGATAAAATGCAGTTGGAAGTTATTATAAAACTTTCCGAGTTCTCTAGGTTCAAACGCTTTACGAGAGTACTAGGTTCAAAAAAATATGTACATACTCGACTTAAGCCAAATAAATAAAAACAGACATTCGCACTTCCCAGCAAACCATATGTTGGATATCAGACACGTCTGAACAATGCCTGGTCTCTTCTGACATACCTACCGATTTTGTTCCGAATTCTGTTCGACTTTTCTGAGGGATATTTTCTTCCGACAGGTCTGAACGAATTCTGAATGATTCTGTGGAATATTTTTTAATTTTGTTCAGAAACGTCTGACAGAAGTCCGAATGTTTTCTGATCTCTGTGTCCGAGTAATATTTTGTTCAGACTTGTCTGAACGAATTCTGAACTGTGTCTGCGGAATATTTTCTGATTTTTTCGTTTCGTTTTCTACTTGTTAGTTATCAAACAGCATTCGCGGAGTTCATGTATGTTGCGGATGGAAATAGTTTTGTTATTATTGTTTTATTTCAGAGCGAACTGTGTAATGTATTCCACATACCACGTATTCGACCATGGATGCGAATATACGGATATTTTTCAATTGAGCAAAAGTCAGACTCAATAATTGTAGATACCACTGCAGAATTTGATCGAGGAGTCTATAACAATTTCCGAATGCCATAAAATATTAAATCAGAATTCTGAACCACGAGTCGGCAAACGCATCCGAATTCCATTAGAAACCACTTCGGTTGAGAAAATAAAGGTTAAATGTTTTGTAACAATTTAATATATTTAATTAATTAATATTGCCCATTTTACGTAGATCATTAGAGATCTATACAGGAGTATCCTACATTCTTTGCAGACAAAATCAATTTGTGACGTCATTTATTTATCTCTTGATCTACCATCGAATAACGGACATGTCCAACCATTATTTTCTCAACAGTGAATTTTGGACACCTCTGTTTTAAACCGTAGTAGAAAGCAACTACAACAGGATCTCTTTCGTATGCTTGGTTGTTGGTACACATTGATTTTGTTGTAATTTACTTAATGATTTCGTGGAGAAAGCAGCACTTGAACAAATCAGTATATTTTTTCGGTATCGAGATCTAATGTACTAACTATTTTTTCTAATTGTCGTCTAGGCTTAGTTGAAATAATTGCTGATACACGAGACATTGTAAAAAAATCATCCGAAATTGGCTTTATTACCAACTAAAGCCATGCAATTTTTAAAAAAAAATTATAGAAAAATACAAAGAAAAAAAAACATTTTAGAATCTTTCTCAAATGGAAAATTAAAATAAACTGAAGTATGATCCACTATGAGAACAGTGAAGAAAAACCCGACAAAAAAAGCTGTTAAAATCTCGGAAGAGTTATCGGAATCACCAAATAAATCTGTAAATGTCATACAATACGTCGAGCTTTCTATGCTAAAGGTGGTTTGCATGGTAGTGTTCCGACTTCTGTAGTAATTGAAGTATTTAGAAAAATTGTTTAGCTTTTATTTGAAGGTCAATGGCTTTCAAATTGAAGGTCAATAGCTTTAAATGGAAAGGCACTAACGGTAAAAGATAATCTAAAACTAAGTTTTTCCTAATATATTTCAACAATAGACGGGAGGAGTTGTACTTACTTTGTGCCGCCTTCAGTGTGCTATCCTCTTCCGAGAACGAAAATATCAAAACATTATACAGTAGAATGATTATCAGCATTACGACTATGACGGTAAATGTGCCAATATTGGATTTTTTCAATTCGTGGTAACGTTGATATGTTTGTAAATCATGAGGATAAATACCAAATACTTTACAAAGTAAAAATAATAGGGAAAATCGTAAAAGGATTGTTTCTACCGGTTGTTGTGACATATTAACTTTGAAACAATTGACCAAATGAGATATGTGTTTGTTAACACATGTTGTAATAACGCACCGAATGTGTATGTTAGTACATAATCGATTTTCACGAAGCACTTAAGTTAATTGAATATACGAAAAATATGATTCACAATTATTCATAAAAAGCATTAAGGGTTAATGATTTTATCAAATAGTAAATGTGAGAGTAATTATTTCGTCCACATAAAGTAATATCCATTTTGGTATTGTTTTGTACAAAATCATATGAGTCTTCTTCGAGTACTTTTGATGATCAAACAGTGATTAATCAGAAGCGCGAGTGATAAAAGACTGAAAATGAATAACCTTTATGCTTAAAAGCGTTTTATGTAAAACGAAATAACAATGTATACTCGAAACTGATTTGAAAAGCGACTTATAAAGGACTCTTCAGTTGCGGGTACCAGACTCACGCAGAGGAGTCATACAAGACTCGAATATGTCCAAAAATATCACAAAATGCTAACGGCGGTAATACCACAGTCTAGTCTAATATGAATAAATTTCTGCGATTCAAAATGTTGTGATATATATATGATAAAACTATTTATACGAAGTTGGTACCCTTCGGTTTAAACAATATAATCTACTGATGTTCCCTCAGTGCATATAGGTAGGACATAAAACCTGTTGTAACCTTTGTATGGTCTATTTCAAATTATGGGCCTATTAAATACAACATAGGTCTTGTAGTTTTATGTCACGAATTTGAAAAACAATTGGTACTTCTCCTCCGCAAGTACAGCACATGGTCGGGCAGACAGATTCGTTTAGTCTATCTAGACAATATAAAACTTTTTTTAAAAAAGTATACACAATGAAATCTGAACCATTTATGTTAAATAAAACTGTATTTTAAATGTTTTTAAATTTTGTTTATTATTCAATTTACCATTAATAAGATATAAATTATATTTATAACAAAATCCCTTTTAGTGAGAAGGTAAAATTTCCCAACTAAAAATAATTCAAAAATAAATAATTTCTGCAAATTTTGAATTGGTAAAGTGACATGACTAAGAAATAGTTTTTTTTTCATACAGTTCAGGCAAAAAATTAAAAGCGAAATAACAAACAGCACATCAAGAGAAACCCACAAAGTTAAGGTTTATTTAGCGACGTTTGCGTTCGTTATCGCGTCTGCGTTCCTCCTGAAATAAAAATAACCCGAAAAGAAAATGGTATTTAAATGTGAAAGATGAAATACTGAAAATGTTTAATTTTAGAACTCAAAATTTTTTAAAACAAAACAATTTGGGGCATTCGCTTTTTTTTATTTTTTGTTAGGAATACGTACATAACATAAGGAAGTTTTCTATAATAATCATGTTTATTAGCTATCACAACACCACCCAGAAAACACCGATTCATAAACAGAAAGTCAAAACTTATCATCGAAAACTTCACCGTCTACAATGATTCTACTTTAAATGACAGCACTTCCCATTCGAAAGAGCCCGACAAATTTGATTTCCTATTACAACAGTTGTGGCTGTAGTGCGGTTTACACGATCTTGTCTGAATTTATGAGACTGTCCCAATGGTTGGAGATACTAATAAAATAAAAACAACTAATAAAGAAAAACCACCTACCCTATGACTTTCATGCTAGATTTGAATAAGCTACTTTGGAATGAATTCATGAGTTTACATTGAGATCCTCCATCTACACCACAAAGTTTAATAGAGTGCAATGATGAAATAAAAATTTGTATGCCGAATTCCATTCATAAAATGTAATTTACCCCAAATCAAGTAATTTCAGCCCTTAGAAAAAGTATGTATATTGTCGTGAACACATTTATTGAATTTCAACATACCTTTTGTGTCAAAATCATAACCAAGCGTCTGAACAGGCTCAAGACGTCAAAGAATAGATCCAATGCATGTTGTACAACATCCCGATTGCCAATACGAACTTTTTCTACAATATTTTGGGTATCGAAAAGGATGAAGCCGGCCATAACAATTACTCCAATATAAAGTTGACCCTGTTAATTCCAACATCGTATGATATTATTACATATTATTAGTTCTTTGTTATAATTAAAAAACTTACCATTTGCACAAATACCGATTTGAAGAACATATTTAATATACTCAAAATGGTCATGGTATTGATCACACTAACCAATATACCACCCAAAAATAGAAATTGACCACGCTGGGCCAACAGCGCAGATATAGATAGGGATGCAAACGTTATGAATGTACCCACTAATGCCGTCACTATTATCGAAGGATTAACACTGACAACGTATCTCAACAGTGGGCCCAAAGTTTGTCCAGAGCAAAAACCAAATGCGTACAGCATAGCAACACGTGTGTAATAGTTTTTGCCATTGTCACGGTAGAAATGTAAGCCCAAAACTAAGAACAATGACCCCAAAGCAGCAATCATGCCCAAATCGACGAAGTTCTTCATTTGCAGCATGGAACCGATAGCGGTTACTGCTGCTGTTCCGCCCAGCATCATGTAAACTTTAGCTAGATGTTGTTGGACATATGGTTCACTGAAATGACAGAGAAGCATACAAATAAAAGAAATTAGAAGTTTGGGTGTTTAACATAAATGAAGTTATCATTGATTAGGACAAATCAAGCACCGGCTAAGGGTCATAAACCAACAGTATCGACGAAAAATAAGAACATGTTGTTCATTTGATATATTTTGTTGCCCTAATCAATTTGGTGTCGTGAAAGAAACTAAATAAGTAGTCCTAACTGAAATGTATGTGCGGTGTCATAAACAGTAACAATAATAATTAATATCCGCCGATGCATTGATGGCCCACACTTTATTAAAGTAGCCCCAAAGTACTCGAGAAAACGAGTTCTAAACTCGAAAGGCATCATGTGACATTTGCATGTACACATTTAAAGATATGCCACCAAAGTATTTGATATACTGATGTAATCATCCAGGATCCTGACACGATTATGAAGATGCCTGAGACTTTGCGAAGAGGAAAAACATCCCTGAGGAAAAATTTACTGTTTAGAATGTCCAACCTCTATGTTGTCCACCCACTTATCTAGAAAGTAAGCGAAAGTTTCTTTGAAATCCTGGTACTTATGAAAAATAGTCCACATTTACGTCTTGTTTTTTTAGTTGCCGTCAGTGACATTCAATGTCGCAGTACTGCGTACGATGACCTACAAATTATGACGTTTCTTTCGTATGTTTCTAGAACAAATAGAAATCTAACAGCTAATCTAACAACTAATCAGTCGTTTATATGCTTCCACACAACAGATGTAATGATGAATCCCAAACAATGTATGTCGAATACATCCAAAATCAATGACAATACTTACTATTTTTCCCCAAGTCCAGTCGTGAACCGATTAAATCTGTGTTGGAATGATTCCATCGTAATTGGAGAAGCTCTCTTATTCTTTGCTTTTAACTGTGTTTATTTTATACGAATAATTCTGGTGTCACCTCAATTTTTGATTTCACAGGTAGCAGGCATTAATCAACTGTCATTGTTTTTCAATGCAATTAGTGTTGGGAAAGTATTGGGTATCGAGTAACATAGTTGACTGTCATCCCATGACACGTCAGTCATGAATAGCGTTGCCATTTATGATCCCGAAAACTTTCCCACGAGTTGTCACTACACAAGGGTCTGGCCAGATGCTTTTCGATTGTAATGGAAACACCAGACCAAAGACCATACAGAAGTCAGACGTCGCAATTCGTTTTCTGGTGCATTAGTTCCGAAGCACATTAGTTCCAGATGTCAGTAATACACATGACACCATTTGACAGAAAATACTGGTTTAATGGCGACTATCATTGGTTTTATGCTGACAAATATTTCCTTTTGGAAATATTTAGCAGACGAAAGATAGAAACTGTCAACGGTCAACGGCAATTCAACAATATGTTAAATTTAAACCAGAGTTCAGAAAAAAACTCTGAATGAAAAACTCGTACATAAATGTAAAAAAAACACAGCTCAAAGCAACAGACACACATTTTTATTTTCGAATCAATTATGTGAGTTTCCAAATTGTGCACAATACCGATCACACACATGAGTGTGTTTTGTGACTTTTCATTGTAGACAAAAGAATTCGCAAGGAAAGAAGGAGATTGAGTTATACGCATTTTATAAAAAACATATAATAGTCAAAGGTAAACTAATTAAACAAACGAACACCCTAAAAATTCACTTACAAAATTCGAGATATGGTTTGGCAAAGTATAAGTAACGCATAACTGTATTAAACGCTGTCTATCACTATCATGTTATTTTGAGTACATATGTACATTATTTGATGCATTTAGAATACATGGGAAACGACTTTAATATATTTCGTTTTCACAGAGCAAGATATCATCGATTTCGTGGGAATTTTTCAATACAGGCAAAAGATGTAAGACCCACAAAATTGCCAAAACTTCACACTTATAACTTACAATTACCACTTTGTTCTCCTTTAAGTGTCACTGAGGACACAGTCTCGTCTCTCGGCATTTGCCCGATAAATATTTTTTATCTTTATTTTTACTTTAACTTCAAGTCAAACTTGGTGTAACATAATGTTTGTACTTGTTTTATATTTGAATTTAACAACCGTAGTTTTCTCCCCCTTTTTCAGCAATTATCCCGAAGAAATCACTACCAAAACCGGAGGAAATTTATAAATTTTCCTTATCTTTATATTACTTAAATTTTACAAACTTGGGGTTTTAAACATCAACTCAAAGTTTGTTTGTACATAAAAAGTTTCGTTTAACACGAGACATTTCATCGCATTACCATAAAAAAGTTTTTGGTTTATCTTTTTTCTATATTTCTAATTTACTGTTGGCTTAAATCCCATTACTAATTTAAACTTAAATTGCATATCTCACAGAAATGTTGGAGCATTAAGGATTGATTGATATACTCATTGGCCGGGATTAGTGATTAATTTCTTACTCGTAAATTTATGAGGAATTTTTTATGTGATACTCGCACACACCATTTTCCAGTTACTTATTGTGAAAAACAATAAAATAAATTGTGAAATGTCGCAAAATGGGTATTCTCTTGAAACGGATAACGGTAACGCTGTATGGAATAATCAAAACGTCCATTGAAGACTAATTTGCGATATGCGATCATTGGCAGATTGTATGTATTGCCCTGATCGTTCCCGCAAACAATTGTTGAATCGTACTATTCGATTCGTATAATGTAAATGATCCTCGGATAAGAGAATACAGCGAATAAAATGGAATGCTTGCGATGACGCGTTGTTGTTGTTTGGCTGCTGCGAAATATAGAAGATGGTCGAATGTTCAGAGTCAAAAAGCGTGAGACGACACAAACACGTTCACAAGCTATCCTAACTTCGTAGATGGTTGTTCAAAACATAGAGTACTGAAAGGGACATTGGAAAGAAATTAAAATACTAAAAGTTATTAAAACATCAAGTGACCGTTTAACTGAAATCGAAATCCGTTATTAGGTAAATTCGTTCGAAACATCCTTGGCATAATAATGTTCATCCGTTGTGCAAGTCTATTCTTGAGCAAGAAGGTTATCTCTGCCTCCCATCAGTCCCGGGCTTTGAGCAGCACGTCTTCGGTTATGGGAGGTAATTATCTCAAGAACTCTCCGAATACTGCCTTGGACAAACTGATATTGGAGCGTTATCGCCATTTGGAAACGCCCAGGACACGCTTTCAGGCAACCTATTTGTGGATCGATGGCACCGGAGAGAATATCCGTTTGAAGGATCGTGTCTTGGAGAAAGTGCCCAACGGTGTTGAGGATTTGCCCGAGTGGCAATATGATGGCAGTTCCACCTACCAGGCTACAGGTGAGAATTCCGATACTACTTTGATGCCCCGCGCCATCTATCGTGACCCCTTTAAGCCGACCAATAATGATATTATCGTCATGTGTGATACCTATTTGGCTGATGGCTCGCCAACGTCCTCCAACAAGCGTGCCTCGCTCCAAGCTGCCATTGAGAAAGTAGCGAGCGAAGAGCCGTGGTTTGGTATTGAACAAGAATACACTTTGATGGATGTTGATGGTCGCCCATTCGGCTGGCCCGCCAACGGTTATCCATCTCCTCAGGGTCCCTACTACTGCGGCGTAGGTGCCGATAGGGTGTATGCTCGTGATTTAGTTGAGGCCCATACCTTAGCGTGCTTGTATGCTGGTATCGACTTTACTGGCACCAATGCCGAGGTTATGCCCTCCCAATGGGAATACCAGGTTGGTCCTAGTCTTGGTATGAAGGCCAGTGACGATCTATGGGTCTCCCGTTACATCTTGCAACGCATCGCTGAAGAATTCGGTGTTGTTGTGACCTTCGATCCTAAGCCCGTGGAGGGCCCATGGAATGGCGCTGGCGCCCACACCAATTTCTCAACGAAGGACATGCGTGCTAATGGTGGCATAAAGGCCATCGAAGCGGCGATTGAAAAATTGAGCAAATTTCACGACCGTCACATTAAGGCGTACGATCCCAAAGAGGGCAAGGACAATGCACGTCGTTTGGTGGGGCGGCTGGAAACCTCCAGCATTCATAAATTTTCATGGGGTGTGGCCAATCGGGGTGCCGGCGTAAGAATACCTCGTAGTGTAGCCGATGCTGGCAAAGGTTATTTCGAAGATCGTCGTCCCAGCTCTAATTGTGATCCCTATGCGGTGTGTGACGCTCTGATCAGGACATGTTTATTGAGTGAATAAACAATTAGGATATACATCAAAAAATCTCTTTTGTCATGATTTTTTTCTATAAAATTTAAGTTAAAGGCTAATGTTTTTTATATAGTACATAATTAAAATTTGAATAAAAATAAATATTTTTGTATATGAAAATAGCTCCAAGAAAAGACTTACATATTTCAAATAATTTGGTTTTTGCATATCCGGAGTTTATGAGTGAACGCTTAAAACCTTAGCAGAATGTATTTGTTTAGGGCAGACGCCACAAGTCGTTTGCTGAACATTTCCAAGAGGGCATTTAAACAGTATTTGATGAGTATTTGTTTGTTATAAAAAATGTAGGTATTTGTTTTAAAAAAACATTATATGCTTTGGGAAACTTTCAAATATTGCCATGCCAATTACTGACATCTAGAGTGTGTCGCCGGACTAATGTGTCAATAGTCTTTGCTCATACTTTGAGCGTTTTAACGGAAAAATATTCATATATACTAAATATTTTTTCAATGGTTAAATACGGTTTTTTCGACAAGTTTATTGGACGACTTTATATAACTAATATTCGATAAATTACAACAAATATTTGATTTTTGCGAATTAAAAACTTCTTATAATTTGTATAATCCAAAATGTATAGCTGTTGATTAGACACCGGGGATATTAAACATCGAAATTGTATTTAATTTCCCTTACATACATGCTTATGAGTATTTATGCATAGGAATACGCCGAAAAGCAGTATTGTGCTTAGCAGATGTTGGACTTGTCCCAAACGAGAAAATCAGATTTTTTGTCATAGATGAAAAACGACTTCTTCGAATCGAAAAAGTTTTATTTAAAAAAAGTTGCACAGAATAGTTGTTTTCTCAAAAAACAACTAAAAAATTACACAAAATTATCAATTCAAACAATAAAAATAAAAACAATCCATCTTTAAACTAATTTTATTTTTTGAAACTGATTTTATGCTCTCTTCCACAAGATTTGATGCGTTCTCGCGAGTAACGTTGCAAGCGAAATAATGACAGTATGTATTAGTGAGAATTTATGTGATGCGTCACAATCAAAAAAAAATGTGTCATGATCATACATCATATGTTCGTTACCAAAAAATTGATTTCATACAATACATCGAAATCGATTACTTATTACTTCACTAATAGTGCCCAAAATTTGGAGTCGGAATCAGAGAAAGAAGCCGACCGGCTTGCTGCCTTCGCCGCTATATATAAGCCGCCACCGATGTAATCGGCTCCATCAGACGAAGATCGAATGGATGAATTGCCAATTAGACGAAGATGGAATGGAGGAATTGTCAATCAGAGAAAGATGGAATGGAGGAATCTCCGATCAGAGGAAGGTGGAATGGAGGAATTGCCGATTAGACGAAGATGGAATGGAGGAATTGACAATCAGAGAAAGATGGAATGGAGGAATCTCCGATCAGAGGAAAATGGAATGTAGGAATTGAATTTCTCAGCCACCAAGCCGCCGCCGCCGAATGGAAAAAAAGACCGGCCGCCGCCATCGTCGTCATTCGGTTTTAATTTGACCAGGCCAGGTAATTGCACCACATAAATTATAATATTATTATTATTATAATTATAAATTTTGCATTTGTCATTTGCAGTAAAAGTCCCAGTTCTGAAATGGGAGAGATGTGCCAAAGTTTAATAGAATGGTTCCAAACCTTAAAATTGGCTGCTCCACATACGAATGCAGAAGAATTGTCTGATGGCGTTGCTCTGGCACAGGCACTCAATCAGTTTTCTCCCGAATCATTCACTGATATCTGGCTTTCGAAAATAAAAGTTGACACCGGAGCAAACTGGCGTCTGAAGATGAGCAATCTAAAGAAGGTTGTGGAAGCATTATACGATCACTATGCTGACATTCTAAGCTACTCGCTAGCAGAGTTTCCAAAACCCGATGCTATGCGCATTGCTGAGAAACATGATTCAGCAGAGCTGGAACGGTTGTTGCAATTGATTTTGGGGTGTGCTGTCAACTGTTCCACCAAACAAGACTACATTCGGGAAATAATGTGCTTGGAAGAGTCGTTGCAAGCAAATATCATGAGGGCTTTGCAGGAACTAGAATCATCTTGTCAGGGTGCATCTATGTCAAGAAATCCCTTAAGTATTGCGAATTTTGATTGTAAAATACTGCAGGAAGAACGTGATCGATTGGCTCAGAAATGCTTTGAGATGGAAAAGAAAACCATTCTCCTTGTAGAGGAGAAGACAAACTTACGCACAGAAGTTTCAAAGCTACAGGAGGAGATCCGAAAGCTGGAAACGGCGTCCACGATTGGTGATGATGGTATTTCACTGGGTCCGGTTCAAGCAGGCTCAACAAGATATCACGACATGCGTAAACAATTAGACATATTGAAAGAGGAACTATTACAATCGGAGACATCTCGTGAAGATATAAGGCTTAAATCCCAGCAACAAGAAATCGAACTACAAATGTTGCAGCAACGTATTGATGAACTGAACAAAACCGCAGCGGAATTTCTGAAACTCAAAGATGAAATTGATGTTCTGCGGGAAACGAATGATAAGCTAAAAGTTTGTGAGGCCCAAGTTAAGACGTATAAGAAGAAATTGGAAGACTATACCGATTTAAAAAAACAACTAAAATTATTGGACGAAAGGAGTGCTGAGTACTTGCAGCAAAATGCGCAATTGGAAGATGATGCTAAAAAATGTGGTGCTCTTAGAGGCCAAATAGAACTTTACAAAAAGGAAGTGCAAGACTTGCACCTGAAACTGGACAAAGAGATGAGTAAGAATTTGAAGCTTGAATTTGAAAGTAAGACCATGGAAGAGACAATATTTTCTTTGCAACAAGCTAAAGATGGGCTGCTCAAAGAACGAGACAATCTACGGGAGTCATTAGATGAGCTGAAGTGCGGGCCAATGTCGAGTAGCACCGGAGACATTAGTGTGTCCACCATGTCCAAGGAATTGCAGCCGTCAGCTATAAGTGAAAAAGTACGAAGACTTGAACTTGAGAACAAAGCTCTACGTGAAGGACAAGGTGGTCAAACGGCATTGATGCAACTTCTGGATGATGCTAATAAAAGGAACGAAAATTTACGTGAACAACTAAAATCAACCACTGAACGAATCATGTCCATGACGCTTAGTGAACAGAAAGCACTTCAGCTGGATGAATCAATTAATCAAAATGCTGGTCTTCAGAGTAAAATTACCCAGTTGGAAAATGCCTTAGCTGCACGAGATCAAGAATTGGCAGGACTGGACACCAAATATAGAAAATGTGTAGAAAGGGCAAAAGATATAATTAAAAATATGGATCCTAGAGCAATAAATGCGACAGATGCGAACTTATTAGACAATATACAGGATATAGGAGATTTTAGAAAACTTGAGTTTTCCACAATGGAGGAAAATTTGATGGCAACAGCATTCTACAGGTTAAGCACCAACGCCCAACGCGATGTAATTGACTCAAAACTGGCAATGCTGTTGGGCCAGGGACAAACATTTTTATCTCGCCAACGACAATCAGGACCAAGAAAAGTTATGTCGACCGTTAAAGGCAAATAATTATAGAAACAATAGTATTGAAGAGTCTATCGGAGGTGTAACCTACTTGATTTTCGATCTAAAATGGTATTAAATTGATGGTTGCTGAGGTGGTGATATGATTGAAAACAAAAATGTAATATTGCTACTACAAGCGCGACTACACTTTGAATTGTAAAATTATAGAACACCGACATTTGTATAGGTTGTACATAACGTAACTATGTACACGGAAATCTCCAAGAAGTAATTAAAAAGAATTAAAATAAATAACAACCACATGTATTTGAGAATTATGTTATCTGTTGACGAACAGCGGTGAGACAATTACTCTATCGTTAGACAAACGATATATGTATTGCGAAACACTTAATAAAAATAACATACAACCAACATAAAGCATCTTACTTTTTATGGTCATACAATTTTGTATCAAACAACACACAAGTTGAAATGTCTCATTAACCTCTTTTATTTTATACTACACATTTTCACTGGCCGGCAGAACTGTTATTTGTCCCGATTGGACTTTGTATGTCGGTCTAGCTGGCTTTAGCTTTTTGATGCTTTAAAATAAATTCGTAGCAAAAAATATGAGTTCATCAGGTAGAATGTTATTCGCTTTAGGTCTGAATCTTTGAATGGTGACTTACCGCATCACAGCTGGGCCAAAATATTTAATACCGGCTTAAGATTTTTTGCTCGAATAGTTTATAAAACACTTTTTTCATTTGTTTCTGAACTTTTTGTAGGGCTTACAAATATAAAATTAACAAAAAAGACTTTTTGGTATTTAGGAAAAAGTTCACTGCCGTGAAACTGGCCAATTTTTACGAATCTTGTGGCAACAAAAAAAATCATAATTTGGTATACAGTCTAACTCATATATTACGACGTTTTCTTTATCACGAACACTGTTTTTTGGTTCTACTTTGAGTGTATTATGATCCCCATAAAACGAATTTCCTTGTAGCGAACATTTCCTTATAACGAAACATGTTCGCGACCGTAACTTCAAGACTGAAGTGTTTTCAATCTCTTATAACGAATTATTTCAAATAATTTTTCGTTATTATGTACATACAAGTATTTTCATACAAAACTTAAGGAAAGTGTGACAATTGCAAACTGTTTTAGAAATGCAGGGTTTGTGAAAATTGGCATCACAACAAACAACAATATGTCTTGGCATGAATACTAATACTTTATTTAAATCATTTGCCAATATTAATGCAACATTTAAACACTACATCAATGTTGACTGTGATGTCATTACCACAGACAACCCTTCCGACGAAGATATCCTCGAAAGTGTTTAAGCAACATTGGGATGTACATTATTATTTCTCTTTTAACAGATTCAGATGAAACCGTTACCCACATATGGACAACTTCATCAGTCGTAGGTTTCTGCACCCATTTGGAAATAAAAACCAACGTACCAAATACTGTGTTTGCTTCTCTAAATTATATTGAAGAAGAAAAGTGGACAAATTTAATTCAAACCAAAATAACTGACTACTACAAATAAAAATGTTAAAAAGAACAAAATTATTGTTCTTTTCTATATAGCAATGTAAATATCCAGTCCCTTAAAATTCGTTGTAGATAGTTTTGACTGTAACTCTAGGAAATCCAAAGCATTATTGTCTTTTTGGGGTCTCAATAAATTTGAAAGGTTTGGACAAAACGCTGACTTTGGTCGCCACACACAGCATTAGTTCCATGACACAGTGGTACATAAATAACGAAAGTGAAAAAGCGGAATGATCATACCATTTTTCTTGCCGAATACATCAAGAATCTATGTGGAATTTTTGAAACACTAAAATCTTATTAAGCGGTTCAAATCCCGTTTTTGCGTACCTTTGACACTTAAAAGCCTGCAATATTGCTGATTATCAACCGACTATCAGTTTCTTACAAAAAAGTACAAAGACTAATAAAATAAACAAAATATTTTTCAGACTCATCCCTATATCCTAGAAACGTTTAATAACTTTTTCAGCAAAAATTTTTCTTAGGTTCGGACTAAAAATGTTGACCCAGCTCCAAGGTTGCCAATTGACATCGCTGGTAACAGAACAGGTGCGCAAAATATCGATTGCGTGGAAACCAGAAATCGTCCATGGGTATCTCTGGCCGAAAATCATGTTTTGTGCCACATGTACCTCTCCGTTTCATGAATCACGACATCCTTGGGATAAAAATGTGAAATATTGTTTTGTATTCAGGTTGAAATTTAAAAACCATATGCCATATGTGGCAGACAAAATCAATAAGGTTACTAGAATGACGAACCATATTATAAATAGAAACTCAGGCTTGAATATTCAAAACAAAATGTTGGTTTTTTAAATCAATATTCCAACCATTATTATTTTATGGTGCACTCGTATGGTGTTCAATGGCAGCGTGTCACACTAAAAAACTGCAAATAGCTCAAAATAAGCTTTGAAAAAATTATATTGAAGCTACCATGGCACTACTCTACTAGAGAAATTGCTTTGAATAGGTTTTTGAAAAATTTTCCTTCCATTAAATAAATATTAAGCATCATACATTTACATAACAGATATTAAGTATTACCTTGAAACTACAAAGTAGAAAAGGAATAAAATTCCTAAACTGTTTAATTCTTGAGACAAATGTACACATTAAATATTATAAGAAATAAAATAAAATTTAAATCAATGAACGCATAGTTTAGGTTAGACATCATGAACTTTGGAAATAAGTTTGCATTATTTTCCATCGTTGTTCGATGTTGAACGATTAATTTCGTTCCACGGATATATGATACGATTCCGATCGGGAAAGAGCTGTCACTGTGAAGATAAAATGACATATAAAAGAAACCACTAGATGGACACCCCGGCATACTATACAACTCACAGCGATAATTATTATTATAACCCCTAACACGAACATAATCCGCATAAGAATGAAAGTAGGATTGAGTTCATAGTTAGAGTTATTGTTTATGAATCCTCCTATATTTAGAGAGAATAGGGGTTGTTTCTTTCCCATTTAAATATCAAATCTTTTGCTGTGAAGGTATATTATCGCTTGTACTTTGTGATTAAAAATAAAAAGAAGAATGAACAAAAAAGTATGTAGACATTTAAAACAGTAACTAATATACAAAAAACAGATTGGTTATATTCTAAGAGCAATAGAAATTGTATTATTATTACATTGTCTTTCGTCTTTTTCGTTTGGCAAATACATTTTTGTTTTTGATTGATTTCAATATTGACAGTTTTGTTGTTGTAATTATCATATATATTTTTTTTATTAATAAACTGAAATATCAATTTACAAACAATTTGTGTAGTTAGTGTGTGTAATTATAAGATATTAAATAAGAGAGAAATTGGGGGCTGCCGGCTGTGTTAATCGATGATGCGAAAAATGATCGGTATATTTTGCAGCAATAAAATACAAAAGCTCCACACTTAGTAGTTTACATAGTAAGACTGCTAATGTTCTACCAGCTGTTTCTACCTGCAGTTACTTTTAAATTAATTATCTTTCTTCGTATTATGACGTCCAGTATGTTCTATATGTAGGTGTTCTAATTATAAAGTAGGCAAAAATATTGTTACATCCATCTCATCTCTCCGATGCATTTTGATCATTTTTATTTAATCCGTATCTATCCTTTTTCAACTGGAATATTAGTTAGTCTTCCTTCTTCGGCTTTATTTCATTTATTTTGTAGACGGATGTTATATAATTATATTTCTGCACTTGTTAAGTTGACTAATGTCTGGAACGATGCTCTCTATCGCGTTCACGCTCACGATCGCGGTCGCGATCACGTTCACGGTCGCGATCGCGTTCACGTTCTCGATCACGGTCGGACGACCGGTAACGTTCCTCATAGTAGCTACGTTTTGAGGGTGCCTCGGCACCGACATCATTGCCAGCTGGTTCTGGGGTTTTCCGTGCTCTCGCTGACCGACTGGAACTGTCATCTCTGTAATGATCATTGGCACTAGGGCGCTCACGTTCACGGCTTCTGGAACGATCACGATAACTGAAAAATTTAATAAATCTAAGGTAAATTTCCCAATATAATTTAGGACCACTTAAAAGGAACTGACAAAAATGTACTGAACAACTTTAAATAACAGATAGAGAAATTTGCAAACCTATAATTGAATTTCAAACACAAAAATGTATCAAAACTGGAAAATGTACATGAGAAGATTAAGACGGGGTTTCCATAAATCGAATTTGTTCGTTCGTTACAAAATGTCAAAATTGAAGTTGCAATAAAATTGATTTGTAGCAATAATGAGATCTCATTTTTGTTTGTGCTTATGTCTATATAATATCATTTATATATCTGAAAATCTGAATTTACTGCCTGTTTCCATAAAACGAATTTGTTCGTTTGTTGCAAATTGTCAAAATTTAATAATGTCCAATAAAATTTCCCAATATAATTTAGGACCACTTAAAAGGAACTGACAAAAATGTACTGAACAACTTTAAATAACAGATAGAGAAATTTGCAAACCTATAATTGAATTTCAAACACAAAAATGTATCAAAACTGGAAAATGTACATGAGAAGATTAAGACGGGGTTTCCATAAATCGAATTTGTTCGTTCGTTACAAAATGTCAAAATTGAAGTGGCAATAAAATTGATTTGTAGCAATAATGAGATCTCATTTTTGTTTGTGCTTATGTCTATATAATATCATTTATATATCTGAAAATCTGAATTTACTGCCTGTTTCCATAAAACGAATTTGTTCGTTTGTTGCAAATTGTCAAAATTTAATAATGTCCAATAAAATGGATTTTTGTCAGTGATGAGAACATATCCGTTTGGGATTGTGTTCCGTATGGCGATATCTAAATTTTATCTAAAAATAACAATTCAATAATGTCTGAAATTCATTTTATAACGCTTCCAATATTGACGATTTGTAACGAACTAACAAATTCGTTTTATGGAAACAAGCAATAAATAATGTCAAAAACCCGAACGAACAAATTCGTTTTACGGAAACCGGCAGTATATTTGTTGAAACTATCCTCTGATTTATATTTGTATTGAAATACGATGTGATACATTTGGTTCTTTTAGATTATACTGGACAACAAAGCACATTTTTTGGAATGAATATCCACTATACTACTATCCACTATCCACTAAATGTCGATGTACTGGTCGACATTTTTTCAAAATAATGATTCTAATAAAACAGTTCTAAATTTCAAATCGCTATAAATGCTGGTAAATTCTAATAGCATGAGGCAAAAATGGAGATTAGTGATTATTTCAACCAAGTTCATTTCATTTGAATATTTAAGTATTAATGTGGTAAAACTTACCCTCCACCGTCACGATCTCGTTCTCTTTCACGATCGCGTTCTCTCTCGCGTGATCGTTCACGATAACGGGACGAAGATCTCTCACGTCGAGGTCTTTGTCGGTGCGTTCTTTCACGTGATCTCGAGCGTTCGCGCCTATTGTAACTTTTTGTTTCGATGCCGTGCAAGGTGTCCTGTAAGGAGCTGATCAAAATTTTACACCGTTCATCGTGAGCCACTTTCGATTGTTTGATCAATGAGATTGCTGTGACTAAGGTTTCAATAGCGCTGGAATATTCACCGGCTGCCGCATCCGAGACTGCTCTGGCTATAGCTGAACTGCTAACTGTGCGATTACGGCCCATTATTTCTTCGAACTCAGCTTCATTCAGTTGTGGTCCCATAGGTTGCGGATCGGGGAAGGGCCCAGGTTGTTTAACAGGCCCCGGGGGGCCAGGCCAAGGGCCACGGGGAGCGCCTTGCTGAGCGAAGTGGGGAGGTGGACCGTGTTGTGGTGGCATGTTCATTCCTTGTTGCGGACCGGGAGGACCATGGGGAGGGCCACCGCTCATAGGCGGGCCACCAGGGTGCTGTGGAGGACCACCGCCAGGTTGATTGAAGAATGCTGGATTAACGTGTGGTGCCGGACCGCCAGGGCCACCGTGGGGTCCACCCGGGGGTGGTCCTCCGGGGCCACCCATTTGTGGGGGCCCCCCAGGAGGACCTCTAGGCGGACCTTGCATATGTGGCGGACCCTGCGGCGGGCCACCAGGCGGACCTTGAGGCGGGAAACCACCGTGCATTGGTGGCCTCCAATCCGGCCGAGGCCCTCGCATTGGCATGGAGCCTGGAGGTCCCTGAAACTAAAAATTTATGCAATTAATTCGCCGCCCTTCGTTAAACGCAAACAACAATGTTCAGAATTTACAAGAAATAATCCATTAGAATTGTGTAACATTTACAATGGGTTGATTATCTCAATATTCTGAATGCTTAAACACTTAACTCTGACTTCTCTAATTAAATACAATATATTTTTATTTATAATAGAAAGAGTGGTTACCATTTGAGGAGGGCGTTGCGGCGGCCCATTCAACGGTCCTGGCCTAGGTCCATTCGGACGTGGCTGTCCTGGCCATTGTTGCTGCTGCTGACCAAAGCGAGGCGGTCCTTGCATGCCTTGTTGCGGTCCCATTGGTGGACCCTGATGCATTGGAGGCTGCATATTTTGCATGTTTGTTGTATGATGTTGCGATTTGGTGGATTTTGCGATATTGAAATGTGTGATTTGATTCATTTTTTTATTCATGGATTTAGTTTGGTAGATGATGAAGATGATGGAGCAAAACATGGAATAAGAGATAACAAAATAATAGTAGTAACTAAATCATATAATATTTTATATTATAGGTATTGAAATGCTACTAGGTTAAACATACTAAGTATCATTAATAAAAAAAAAGGTTTATATGTATACAAAGAGTATTCACGAATTGTTAATATATCTTATTTATGTATGCATTTATGTATGAAATAGAATAAGTTTGTATTCGAAAAACATGTGCCAGTTTAGAAGATTTCGTTGGGTGGACTTAAACTAATTACACTGGACACAATTTTTTTTTTTATATTTGTAATGAATAGCCAATATACAATTCTGATGTACTATGGTCCTCTGAGTACAAAAATGGTCGAAATTTATTTTCTATGATAATTTTTAAATATTTTTTTTTGCGCATAATTTGTCATAACTCCATAACTGCTGGTCACATTTGGTTGAAATACGTTTGAGATTATATTATTATTTTGACCTATACAATAATTTGTCATAAAGCCACATGGCTTAGAAATTCTACAAAGTAGGTGAAAAGTACATACAGTCGAACTTCTCTATAGTGAACTTATCTCTATAATGAATTGATTTCTATAACACAGCTTTTTGCTTCCCATTATCTTGTACTTTGAATGGCATTAACATTGTTTCGTGACCCTATCTAGTTGCCACTACCCACATTTACTATGCAGACAAATATGTAGTGAAATCAGGCAAAGGCTTCAAATTTCGGTTTACCAAGGACTAAATATGATTCATTTAAAATTGAATAGTATGGTTGAGGTTTCTGGGATTCCGTCGCTCAGCGGTCAAGAATCAAATTCGAATTGTATCATACATTTCGAAAGCAATTGTACTCTCACTTTATATTTTTTAAATGTAAAATTTGAAGGTATTTCGCGTTTTGGCACTAACAGGTTGGCCAATTTCACAGTACGAAAAATAGTCAGGTTTGCACCCTATTAATGCAATGCAGTGTGTTAGCGATAGGAACTGAGGGTATTGGAAGTAGGAAAGAAGTGTTTGATGACATAGGCCTTGAATTTGGTAATGTCATAGCAGGCAGGAAAACACACTTGCAGGAAGATTATTCCACATACGAACAGTTCGGCTGAAGAACGAATTTTCTCTATAGTACCTCACCCGGTCATTTGACAATGAACGAATGAGAATCCTTGCATTGCCGCTAAATGTTCTAACGTCAGACGACGGATATCTGACCAACAAATACCGTTGAAATATCTATAGAATACCGATACACAACCCACATTCCGGCAATGCTGTACTAGAGTTGGATACCCTTCTATCCCCTATCATCACCACCGCTCTCCACTATTTGAAGCTCCTGCCCATATATCAGAGTTATATTCCATTTTTTGCCGGATGTAAGTGGTGTAATTATTTACGAGATCAGATAGGGTGAAGTAGTTCTTGCTCCGCTGTAAGAAGCCTAAACACTTGAATGCTTCTTTCGACACTTTAAATATATGGCTAGCCCAGCGAGTATCTTCATGCACAAAACATCAAGAGTGTCTGATTTGTCGATATCAACACCACGCATACAGACTGGCGACGATGCTGAATCAATTGAACGTTTTTGTGACAACACAGCACTGGGTCTTTTGTGCATTAAAATATACTCCGTTCATTTGGCCCCACTCACAAATCTTTCCCAAATCGCGGTTGAGTGAGTCGTTAATCGGGGGACTTGACCGATATTCAAATGAGTACGAATGACAAAGGTTGTTGTCATCCGCAAAGGAGTAGATTGGGTTCCCAGTCTGACTCAACAGGTCGTCAATGAAAATAAGAATGAGACCCCATCTATAACAACTCGATCTCTGAGAAAACTCAATATGAATCGAGAGAAGGTCTTCCAACACCAAATACAGTTACCGTATTTGCCGGACGATAAGACGCACCTTTTTACTCTGAAAATTTGACCTAAAATCAGGGTGCGTCTTATGGTCCGATGCGTCTTATCGTCCAAACCATACTTATTTCTAAAAATTTATAGATACAATTTTGGGGTGCGTCTTAGGTCCGATGCGTCTTATCGTCCGGCAAATACGGTAGTTTTCATATGAGAGCCACGACCTCGCTTTCACAAAGGCGGTGAATGGCTCGACTTTATCGTTCTGAAAGGAACGCCATCACGTCTCCAGTAGAACGGTTTCTATGAAATCCATACTTTCGATCATTCCTTGCAGTTTTCGACCCATTATCTTCAATTGTGTTCGGTACACAGTCTCAGAGTTTCGTTCGGTTTGCTTAACACCTAATACACTCAACCAAGCACATGACTAAATATGCAGTATGAGTTTATCACTTGAATATTTTCTTTTCTTTTTCGCAAGTTTCATTAGATATATCTTTCCGATCAGGCATAATAAAATCAATTTTCTTTGTCAAATTGTACACATACAAAAGGGAAGCGCCGACGTTGAAAAATAAATTAATAAAAAACACGTTAATATTGTTATACAAATCAGAAATGAAAAACGCACAAATGTTTGTATTTGAAAAGTCATCGTGTAAACGCCCATCCTTTTACGAGGGAGGTTTCAAACGAAAATATCAATAAAAGCACTGGCGAAATTCAATGTATAAGTCGAGACTTAAAATAAGTCTGGAAATTTCTTAATACAGGGTTCTCCAACAAGAGGTGTTATTTTGAATCAGCCGGTATTTCGGTAGCTGTTACGATACATGCTTCAAAAATTACTAAAATTCACTACAAAAATGGTGAAAATCTTGCAGTCACAGTTCGCAAAACTAAAAGGTTTCCGGATTGTCTTATCTCTTGAATAGGTGATCACAATTGGCCACCGAGATCATGTGATTTAACACCTTGCGACTTCTTCCTTTGGGCCACGTGAAAGATATGGTCTACGCCAACAGCCCAGCGTCGATTCAAGACCTCAAATATTCGAATATTAGAATTCGCGAGGCTATCGAGGACATAGAGCAGCCACTTCGCGATTTTGGTTATGGAAATTTTCATGAAAAGTATATGGTCCTGTGGTCGTGGTGGCCTTTTGGCTGATGTTGTTTTTCATTATTGCATATTACTGCATACCTATACTTCACATTACTGCATACCTTCCTCTTTATTATGAAATAAACATCCGATACAAAAATAACACCTCTAGTTGGAGAGCCCTGCATTAAATGAAGACCCTGTTAAGGAAGCCCAAATTTGGACGTACAGAATAAGCCGCTTTACAAAAATAGAGGTAAATGTTAATCGATACGTTTCTAAATGAGTCTATAAAAATTGCGTTTGCCCAAGAAGAAAAGCGCACAGAAAAAACGTTAAGCAAGTTTTTATGTATATATATATATAGCTGTACAATACTTTTGTCGTGTCCAACGGATGTATTCGCACTTTTTCTTAAAAAATAATTTAGTAATTATTACAAAAACCTATGACCCTCCATCGTTATATTTATTAAACATGTTAAATTCAATATATCGAAATTGACCCTTTTTTTATTATTAACAGTTCGTTTTTGGCGGTTCGTTTTTGGCTGACATAAAATATTTCACATGTCCAAATCGTTTCTCAGCTTAATTCCATATAAAAAAAAAACAATTATCGAGTAAATTTCAATGTTCAATGCATACCTATAATTTAAATTAACGTTTTTGGATTTCTTTTAGGAGACATATATGTGTGCCTGGAAATCGATAAAACGTTTTTTCTTGTGTTATTACCCATACAAAACCATTAAGCTAAACATTACTAACACCCTTTTTTGTGTTAAATCCTTATGCATTGTTCATATCTTTTGAATTGCTCGAACAATAAATTTAAATACAGCCCGATTCTGAATACTCCCGGGGAGATAATTCCCGGGGAATTTACATTTTCCAGAGAAGAAAATCTTCCTATTTTAAACAGACCAGGAAACAAACAAATCGTCTGACTCTGAATATTCGAAATTGTATGTCCCTTAATATTATTCACTCGGTTTGTTTAGGTAAGGAGGATATTGTTCTCGAAAAAAAGTAAATTCCCCGGGAATTATCTCCCCGGGAGTATTCATAATCGGGCTGATAATCATAATTCATCGACTTTTGTAACTCAAATCTATGTCTAGGTACTAGTTACAACCTTGAAGACGTTCAACAGCTGATTTATGTTGAATACTAGTCGATCATCAACAATTATACAAATATGTGGTATGTTTGCAGTCCGAACAAGTCTTTGAGAATGAGTTATTTAAAATCTAATGTATTTGAATCAGGGAGTGAACATTTTTTCTGAATGGTTGGCCAGAGAAAATGTTCGCTTTCTTTGTAATCCAAAATAGCATATTTTAGAGAAAAGAGACTAGAAAAAGAGTTGCAGTTGTCAATATAATTGTGTATACATCGTGATATTGGAATGTTTGACATTGGAGTTGAAGTAATTTACTGCCTGTTTCCATAAAATGAATTTGTTCGTTCATTACAAATTGTTAAGGGGCATATAGACACATCAAATGGTTGGACAAACTCGGCATACATATGTATTGGTAAAATACTTTTTGCTTTTCATACAGACATGTCAAACATAGTATTTTAAACATTAATTTTTATGGTTACGTTGAAGTGTAAACACGTTTGGTTTCTTATCGGCTGATTGTTATTTAATTTTTTGCCTCGTTACTATCCATTTAAAAATGCGTAATGTTTGATCAAACAGTCAATTGCGATACATCAACACACATCAACGTTGACGCCTCGTTTGAAGAAAAATCAAATCGTTTTGATATTGCTTCAAACAACACACAGATGTATACATGTGACGTTTCTCACTCACACACTCTCAATGTTTGTCAAACCGTTGATGTGTCTATATGCCCCTTTAAAATTGAAGGCGCAATAAAATGGATATTTGTCAGTAGTGAGAGCTCATTCTATTGATATTGATATTTATTATATATCGTAAAACCAGAATTGAATAATGTCTGAATCCCAATTTATGTTTTCTCCAGCAATTATTTCAAACAGTTCCCTTCACGCACAAAATTTCATGACGTTTTTTACGCACAACAAACAAATATAATTCTTCCATAAAGGAAAGTTATATTTTTCAATTCAATTTATTTGTTAACGTCACATAAATAAAAAAAAAAGCTGAAATAAAACTGAATTCTCAAAACTCTTATCAAATGGACGTGGATTGTGATAATAGAAACGAATTAATGGAAATTGATGACCCTTCGCCATCTGCAGTAGCATCAGCCGCAGAAAATAAAATGAAACGATTTATCATTAGAAAATGGCAGGCCCATGCATTATGGGCCTGGGATGTGGCTGTAGATAATTGTGCCATTTGTCGCAATCAAATTATGGATTTTTGCATTGAATGTCAGGCTAACCCGATGTGTTCCATCACCAAAGACGAATGTACTATTGCATGGGGCGCTTGCAATCATGCATTTCATTTTCATTGTATTTCTCGTTGGTTAAAAACACGTCAAGTATGGATAACAAAGAGTGGGAATATCAAAAATATGGACGTTAGATGGATTCCGGTCAACACCATGATGTTGGCGGTTAACTTTTGGGACCCAATATATTTTTTTTTTGTATTATAATGGAATAATAAAATTTATGTTTATACCTACATATTTCTATTTGAAAATAAAGAAACGATATTTTTTTAAACAAAGTATTTTAAACGCATTGCAATTTTGAGTATTCGTTTGTATATTTATATTTTCTATAAAAGAATTAGTGGCATTCTGTAGTTTGCAGCCGAACTGACGTGTAAGCAAACATACATAGATCGTCTACCATCTACGTAGTATTTGGCAAAGACCATAAACAGGTCAGACGTCCCAAGTCGTTTGCAGATGCATGAGTTCAACGACAAACTTCAAAATGTCAGAAAATAGCAAGACACCATTTGACAAAGACCATATACAGGTCAGACGTCTCAAGTCGTTTACAGACACATTACTTCAGCCGCAAACTCTACATGTCACTCTGTATGAACTTTGATCGACAAATATTGTTAAAATCAGTTTAAATTTGTTTGGTTATATCAATAACCGGGAGATATCTTATATAAAAATATAATTCAGTTCAATTTCACCACAGTTGGTTATTGGAGGTAACACGCATTGAACAGTATAAATATGTAGAATGGTATTTAATTGATCTGTTGTTTTTTTGAAATTCTTTTAGTTTAAAAAAAATCGACTTGTGGTTTAAAAAAAAGTGAAAAGTCTAACCCCGTATTTAGAAAAATTTAAAACAGCTTTTCAAACCCTTGTTAAGAAATATGTCAGACAATTGTTTTTATAATTTTTTTATGAAAACGGGGGAAGGTTTTCAACGTGATTTTGGAACGCATGGAACGTATATAAGACGACCCATACGACCCGTTATGTATCAAATTAAAACAAAAATAAAATACATGACTTAGACATATGGAGTACATATACTTGTACTAAAATGTTATTGAAGAAATTAGCAGTACATGAGACAGCCGTTACCCACAATATGAATATAAAATTCCTTTTGAGTTGCTGGATTAATTTCAAGCGTTAACGTTAACTGTGCACCATATGAATTGTATACTAAGAACTAATAATTTTTACATGAAAATCTTTTTGATATTCTTACCAGGAAAAAACCTGGGTTCGTTGTGTGACAGAGACTATCGCAGACATTACCTATCATTGTTGCTAATGCAACAACTATTTTTAATATTCAATTAGTTGTAATAATAATTTTTTCTAAAAGACAGGTACTCGTTTAAAACGTTTACGGATTAAAAATTTAGTGTTTGGTATAAAATTATTTTGAGATCGGACAAGTCTTTTTTTTAGTTAAAAAAGAGGAAGGCAAGTGAACCCCCAAAAAATAAAATATTTGATTCACTGTAATTTAGTTTTGATTTTTATTGAATTTATCGTATTTTTCTCTCTCTCTTAACAAAATGCAAAATGTCACATTAATTTTCGTTTGTTTTTTTTTTAACATTGTATTGCATTTGACACAATATGCAACAACAATTAAACAACATTACAATTGTAGACATAATTCATACTTTATAGTAGACGGCACTGACAATTTCAAATGCCTTTGTGTTAAAACCATGTTTTGTTTTGTATAAAATATTTGTAATCAAGTACGTGTACATCACTGATATTTACATGTGGTGGTGTTGTGTTGTTTGTTGTATATAAAATATGAGTGAAAAGATTAAAAAGAAAAAAACATCATGCATTCTTAAATTTCTAGATTTATGGAATAAGAGAAAGTTGTATCACATTTCAAAGTTTCGTCTACATTGGGGTGTCCTTGTTCATTTTACGACAGACACAGCAAGGTAAAAGGACAGCGTGAGAGATATATATCAAACAATCAGATCAGATCACTTAAAAATATTTCTCTAACAAAATACTTATTTAGGGTTTTGTACTTTTCTTGCATGTACACATCGGAACATTCGTAGGAGGTACATGGGGTTTGTTAAAACTAACAAAATATTATGAGATGGAACATTATTTTTTGAAAGACAACAATATAAAGGTCGTTTTTCTATCACAGCTTTTCAACAACAAAAAATTGTTTATTTTTGATGACAAAGTATATATGTAGGTTTAGTTGTTTTAAACAATATTCTTAATATAATTAAGCGGTCCACGGCGCAGATATCATAGTAGCATAAGCATACTTTTCGTGCAATCGTGTGAATAGTGATTTGCACTAAAAGTATACTATGCTACGATCTCAGTCCAATCGTCGTGAATAACCAATATGTGTTTAGAATTATTTAATATAGAAGAAAAGGCCTAAGTATAGTTTATTTTAATTGCTCTGAAATACAGTGTTTTTTGATACATTTTGGAATATAATTTTAGACTAATTAATCTTCTTTTTTTCAAAGGCAACAAAAGAGGAAATAATGAAATATTGAATGCAACAAAACAAAAAAAATTAAACTTACAAACAGGCATTCAGAACAATTGAGATAATGTTAAAAATACAACACAAAAATTATAATAAATAAATAAGGGGGAAAAAAGTGTGAATGAAGAAGAAACCATGACCAATTTAAAAAACAATCGATAATTATCATCAATAATACAATTATATTAAAAAGGGCACGTGAATCGAAAATAAGTTATGTTGTCTGAACTAGATCAACAAATGTAAATTGAATGCATACAAATAAAAACTACCAATAAATACTTCATAAAATGGAAATAATTAAGAGTACAATAAATAGTTGACAGACTGAAACACTACGCTTTTTATATAGAACATACCTGCATTCGTGGAGGACCAGCATTTGGACCCACGGGTGGTCCCTGTGGCGGCATGTGTTGCGGTCGAAACTGTCCAGGCGGCATGTTGGGGTTCATGGCTAGACGTGGCTGATGACCTGGTGGTACGCCTTGTGGACCGCCCGGATGTGGTGGCATTGGACCGCCCGGCATCATATTCGGAGGCGCCGGGCCCCTTGGTGGTCCATTTTGTTGTGGTGGCGGTACTGGACGTGTTTTCTGTAGACTCTCGAATTGATTTAAAGCCTGCTTTGTGGGATATGTAACAACTGGCGCCTGGCCATGTAACTCCTTCTTAGGCAATCGATCCAACACCAAACGCAAACTGGTCTCCGAACCCAATGATATGACACTGAAACCTTTCGATTGACCGTTGGCGCGATTCTCGAAAAATTTAACCTCTTGAAAATCTGAAACACCAATATCACGCATAACATTGGCGATATCTTGATCGGTGGTCCACTAAAATAAAAACAAGAAGAAGAAAAATGATTTAAGCTTTAGACAAACAATCTAAAAGACTGATGATCATGTTTTGCAATAATTATGACAAAACTCCAGTTTATAGAGGGACAACACGAAAACAAGAAAAATATATATATGTAGTTCCCTTCGAAATGACCCCAAAATGATAATAAAAATTGGGACTGGGGACCGGGGTCGTTGCATCAAAAAAGCACCCCCGCCCACTTATTTCTACAATATTGTACTCAAATGAAAGGAAATTTTCTCACGAGTTCAAAAACCAGTTCCAGCCCGCCCACATTTTTACTTGATAGAATATATTTTTGGCAAAAATTTAGTTCACCCAGAAATCGCGAAAATCGATAATTTTTTTTTTGGAACAAATTCACTTTTACCTCTTATGTCTATGTATATCAAGAATCGCTCGTTCTTTTTTATATTGTGTCATTTGTATGCTCTTTTCCTAGATTTGTCCATGCCACGCCAGTTATGGGCCGCCAAAAAGTACAATATTGTATAAAAGTGGGCGGGTACGTTTTTCGATACCACGCCCACCACGGTCGTCAGCCCAAATTTTCTTTACCATTTTCGTCATTTTGAAGAGAACTATATATTTTTGTGTTATCTCCCATAAACTGAAGTTTAGCCAAAATTATATTTAGTAAACCTCCACAGCTGCAGAAATATCGCTGTACATAGACACATGATTGGTTGGTGCGTAACATTGCACCATGCACTACGCAAGACAAATGTGAGCATTTCTCTTCTAACCAAACGACATAAATATGTGGAAAACCAGTTAGTGAACAAGCTTTAGTTGAAGACGCCTAACATTACGCATATGTCCAAAAATAAATGCTGGTATGTATATGAGTTCATAGTTTAACTCACAACCTTTTTCACTTTGACATCTTTCTGGTTTTATTTTTAAAGAAAATCAATATAGATCTTCATAAACTATTATTCTATAATGACAACGAGGATAAGAACAATATAAATCGATGGTTGTTCAACGATTTTATCAAGATTAATGCATTATTCATGGATTTCTGTAATTTAAGTTACAAACTTCAGATTTCACTTTCCTTTCTGTCGTATTATATATATATATAGATATTCCGAAAACTATGGAGTTGACTAGGGGTTTAACGCATTCGCATATTCGAATGCAAAAAATAAAATAAGATTGCGTTCGCAAATAAAACAAAACAAAATATTAATTCAGTCTTGTTTCTGTTAGTCGAGTTTGAGATCATTTATTATTTCTATTTCTTTGCAAAAATAGATATGTTTAAAAAGGTAGGTTTGAAGCTTGTGCTTGCTTTGATTGCAGGCGAGGTATACGGATACGTTTCGGAAGCTACCACACTTCTTCATCGGTACTTGCAATGAGTTCTGCTGAAAATTATTGGTCTAATGTACGCATAGTTCTTGCGAGATAACTGTATGAAGAATATAGATCAACAATACATTAACAAAATAATAATTGCTAGCAAATCGCACAACGTTTGGAAATATTATAAACTAGGAATGCAACGAATTTTCGCTTTCTCTAAACCACATTCCCACATTCCTTGCATCCCTAGCAGAGAGACACATTCATCACTTTTGCAACTCACCCATGTTAAATTGCCCACGTAAAGCTGAAAACGCCTACCCGCTTGAGGAGCCAAACTACCAGCACCTTGATGGTATACTCCATTCGATCCGGCATTGCCAGCACCACTATCTGGACCACTATTCCCCGCATTGGGACTTTCACCACCGCCAGGTGGCGCGGCGGAAATTACAGCGCCGCCACTAGACGATTCTGGGGCTCCACCTATATCATCGTATAAATCAACACCATCTGCAGCAAATTCATCCTAGTTCAAAAAATTATTCATTAAAAACCGTTCATCCACCACATACAGAAACCAAACCATTAACTGTACCTGATTTTGGGCAGCAAAGTCTTTATCCAAGTCTTCGGCGTAGAGATCCAACACCACGCCGCCGTCAGCCATATTTTTATTTTGCAATATAATCGCAAGAGAGTGACAACGATTTCATTCACTACATACACACGCGCCCGTTTTTGTGCGAACACACCGATACACGACACCCTTCCTTGACGTTGAAGTGTCTTCCCAGCTTTATTTAATATATTTGGGAAAATATCTAATATTCATAATAATACACACGTAATTAATTAGTTCTTGCTTTTTCTTTGTTTTTTCATAGATTTTATGAATTTTATCGAAAATTAACCCACAATAAACGAACGATGGCTCGAAGTGATGGCTGCAGACACCCTCTATCCCAATGAGAAATCGTAGAAGTTTGGAGCTTGCCGAATTGGCGCCGTTAAGTCTTCGATTCTTCCATTACATGGTATTAGCAGTGTTCTCGGCGATTCCTCCAGTCTACTCAATTCCAAAATGGCTACATTGTAGTGTTGGACAGTGTTACCGCCGGGTATTTTCAGAAAGTATCACAAAAAGGGTATTTCTTAAAAAAAATATTTATTTATTTATTAATTACAATACAAAGTAAATTTATATTATAATTTTGGGTCCAAGGGTAAACCGGGTGACAAAGACCATTTGGCTTGATTTTTGCAGCGACAGACCAAAGCCTCTGGTGGGAATCGAACCCACAACCCCCACGCTGATAGGCAAGCACGCTACCAACTCGCCTACCGGGGCGCTTTTAAAAAAAATATTTTTAAAAAAGTGGCACAGTAAGTGACACACTTTTTTGGTTTTTATTTTCAAAATATATATAACTACAGAACTGTTGATTATGTAGAGAATGAGTATATGAATAGATTAAAGGAAATGTAATTTTAAATTTTTCTAAATTTATTTCAGCAAAATCGAACAAGTCCTTCTTGAGTTACACAAAACAAATTTGTTGGCAAAAAATAAAACTAAGGGAAGAAACGTCAAGATAAGGAAAACATGTAAAAATTCTTAAAAAATAAATTGGCCTTTGAACGCCATACCCATAGGGTGTTTTCCAAAATGTTCCCCAGTATGACGAGTTTTTTGTGATATAAATCAACAGTGTTGTCAAAACAATATAAACAAGAAGATTAATCTAAAACTCGAAAAGTGGCACAAAACTATAACAAAACTATGATCAAAATAAAAGTGGCATAGCTCGAAAAAAAATGGCAAATGTGCTACTTTAGGGGCACACCGGTAACCCTGGTGTTGGGAGAGTATTGAGTATTTCGGAGCCGGGTAGTCATTATCGATTTTTTTTTGCACGTACCCAACACAGCCGTCGTCACTTTGGTTGTCGACGTCTCCGTATGGTACCAGCGTGATTGACTACCTAGCCATAGTTACATTAACCCATTAACGCCCAAAAACAAACTGCAGGCAAACCATTGTTTTCATGGTGTTTTATTAATTCATTAGGCACTAAACAAAAGGATTTTAACAAAAAAAACTTTTTATTCACTCAAAAAGCAAAAAAAAAAAAGTCTAATATGGTTTTATTTCACTGGCGTAGTGGATTTTTCTACCAAATTTATCTTCGACGCTGTCGAAGTAACTTTAAATAATTAAAAAAGCAGGTGTCCTCATATGGGGACAGCAAGCGTTAATGGGTTAAAACACATTTTCAATTCGTCCAATAATACATATGTATTGTCCAATTTTCCATCCGTAAAAGTTGTATGAAACATTGCATATGTAAAATACATGTGGAAATACATATATAATTTTTTCGATTAGAGCGCGCTCTATTTTCATCTGACAAACATAACAAAACAGCTGTTTTCGAAAAATGCACATTAAAAAATTCAGCTTTTGTTTATGTTTAGAGGTTATCGATCGGTTTCCGTAAAACGAATTCGTTCGTTACAATTTGTCGAATATAAAGATGCAATAACATGGATTTTGGTCATTAATAAGAGTTTATTCTTTTGGGCTTCTGTTCCATATGTCGATATATAACATATATCCGAAAATATGAACTGAATAATGCCATTCTATAACTCTTCTAAATTTGACAAATTGAAACAAACAAACAAATTCGTTTTATGGAAACTGGCAGTATGTCATACGAAAATACATATGCAAGTATGATAGCAAAAAACGACGATTTGAACATACATACGGAATTACATATGAATATCCTACACTCGATGGTAAGCAGGCACTAGTTTCGACGTGTAGTATGAAACGGGCTAGAGAAACAACAGGGGTTTGCAAAAAAATCTTGACATTTCTGTTATTCAATAATTAAATTGTTTAATGTTATAGAGTTATAGTGGGGACTAAGCCGGTAAGCGAAAATGTCGACGTGTCCAATTTAGAAATAGTCTGACACGAATAAAACAAAATTTCGTAGACAAAAGAAATACGTTACACAATTTTTCAATTTGAATTTTGAAGACATTACAAAAATTGAAATAGACGAATATTAATTTTCGTTTGTTGTTTGAACGAAACGAATGAGACGCTAACAGCAAATCGTAAGAATATATTTCAATAGTCATATGTTGCCTTTTTTTGATATTAACTGAATGCTGTCAGTTGCATTCCAAATAATCTGTGACAAACAACGCAACTACAGAATTTCATGAATAAAATGGTTTTAATAATTAAAAGTAAAAAATCAGACCGATTATGGGAGTTATTCCAGATTTTATAAATTCTAAATTATTTGTGAATTAAAAATTTTGTGGATTTTATGTTCCAAGTAGTTGACAAAAATGATAGATCTCTGACAAAAATTTAACGATAGGCATTGTTCTCGAAATTATAAACACCGTGAGTACTTTTAAAGAAAACTCGGATTTTAGTGACACTTTTAAACGGGCCTATCCCATGAAACGGTTTTTAACTTCTATAAGTATCGACAATTTGGACGCCATTAATGTTTTTAGAAAAACTTTGATTTATTTATTTTTATAAATTCAAATAAATACGTGTGTAGAGAGCATTAGAAATTTAAACTAAAAATATTCTCAAGTGAGCATTAAACATAAGTACCCTGTATTTTAAAGTGTGACGTTTTATTTAATTAAACAAGAACATGTGTATGTGTGTGTTTTAATTATGTAAGTATGTTATTTTGACACGAAGAAAATGCTTAGCAATATACTTTATAAATGTTCAAGACAATACAAACATGCGGAAATTTCATACGGAGGACTCTTTTAACTCGTCGTTGTCGACGGTTTCTGCCGATGCAGACATTCCAACGCCCATGGCGTTTAAGAGATTAGACACCGGTCCAGCACCTCCAACTTGAGATTTGTAACTGTCCATCATATTTTTCAAGGTATTGACGTTGATGTTGATGGGCTCAAAGTCTTCGATATCATCAAATTCTTCGGCGGTGGCCAACTTTGCTTTGGCATTTGATTTTGTTTTGTCGAACGATTGGCCGATTGTGGTGTTTGCCAATTCTCGGTCCATTTGGTCCATGTAGGCCTTGATGTCGGCATCAATGTGTTTACCAGCCTCGTGCATAGCAGCAAAATTGCGTTCCATGTCCTCCTCATCTTCATAGTCACTCATTTCGGAATTTGAATCCCACTTGTCTTCGGGTATAACAAAATCTAAAAAGCTCTTCACTTGTGTCGTAAAACTCTCCTCATGTTCAGAGTTGGTGGCATTGGATACATTGGACTGATTCAAATTTACAGGATTTTTGCGTACAGCCTGACGCATTGAGTGATTCTTTTTGACTTTGGCCTTAAAGGCTGCGTCCGCTTTTTTACGTTCATTCTGTTCCTCCTCATGTTTTTCCTCCTCACCTGTGCTGTAGTCGTCCGAGTCTCGTTCTACTCCTTCAAAGGCAGACTCTTTTTCCAGAAATTCGGATATATTTTTGGTGAATTCTTCGGGATTAATGTCACCATTCGATTTGTATAGTTTTTTGGGACCATAACGTTCAAGTAGCATAGCATCTAGCTGTTCAGCGCTAATATTAAGCCAGTCATCGGAGTCACTAGGCTGAAAAAATCGTACACTTAGTTAGGTTTATCCAGCGAATAGAAGTATATTCTGGATCATACTTACTCTTAAATTATTTTCTTCGTCTCTTAATTTTTCGGCATTAATCTCTGTCGATCTTAGCATTTCCAATATATCTTTTCCCACCAATGAGGCCGTGCGAAAACGTGTTTGGTTGTCTTTGAAAAAAACTTTGGCCTGTTCCATTAATCGTTGATAGTCTGACGAACCTTCAATGTTATCCTTAAAGTATCCTTTGGCCTGTAAACTCTTAACGTACGCCTTCCAAGCTGGCGATTTCTCATCACTATTTGGATCTTTGGCTTGAGAGGCTAATATTTCAAAACCACACGCTACTTTGATGCCCAGCAAGTCTTCCTTATATTCATTAGTATTGGGATTTCCGGTTAAATTCCAGCCAATATTACGATCGGGCACATAATTACTGTGCATTAGCATGGCATAGAGGCATTTGGTAAAGCAAACATTTGTACGTACCCGTTGCTCGGGAGGGAAATAACGCATGGAACGACAGGCTTTCATGTCAATAGGATCTCGATCACAGAATGCTCTTACCGCGGAAGAAATAAATGACGGTTTTTTCTTTAAGAGCATGGCCACACCCAGGGGAAGACGCACAATCTGATGATGAAGTGCGACATTTTCTGCACGAAATTCTTTCATTCTTTCCTCAATACATTCCTGTATTTCCTTTGACACTTTGAAAAGAGTGGGATTCTCTTGAATCTTATCGACAGCCTCCTTAACCGTTATTAATTTTGTCGGATTTGAAGTTGAGCTCTGAACTAAATGCATAGAACCCTCGGATATATATACCCGATGTTCGCATGTGTCTGGGTTTGCCCATTTTGGTAATACGTCTGCAGCTTCTATGAGGAGAAATTCGCCATCTGAATCAATGACACGGACCACAATTGTGGGCAATTCTTGTGTGATTCTGGTTAGCAAATAAACAATGAACCATTCGTCGGCTATGTTGTCACCATAATGGGACACACCATGTAGATGAGGCGGCAAATGATCTGTATGGAGAAAGACAACATATAAAGCGTTAAGGAGAAATTTAGAAATAGAAATTATAGCTAATGCTCGGTATTTAAGTATATACTAAAAATTGTCAATCTCAAGTCAACGAGCTGTGTACGACACAACAACTGACCTGAACGGACTGTTTGAAGTCGTCTCCGAAGGGCTTATGCTTTTCCTAGAGAAATTGTACACAACTTTATTGTTTACACATACATTTTCCGAGGTAGAAATGTTTTTATCTGGATATAAGTCTGAATTCATTGTATGAAAGCCGCACAAATCCTGGCTGACCGCCATAAAAGGTCTATATTGCTACTAATCGAACAATGGTAGACAACTTTCAGCGATCAATAGTGTATCAAGAAGCTAATTCGTCGTTTCAAAAATATGGCAAACTCTCTTGGCAAACTAGGGATCTCATCTCACTAGATCTCATTTAGGCCACCCTGAAGTTGCAAGAGTAATTTTCGTTTATAAAACACATAACTTTGTTATTAGTAATATTTTATGAATTGAATTTTTTGAAATTTAACTGGATTATTTGAATTTCAACAGATATTAATTACAAATGAAAATGGGGGGCGATACTAACGTGTCAATGAAATCCTTTCATTAATAGACGTGATAGCTAACCATTATTAGCACATCTCTGTGGCGGAAGGTATGTGTGTGTGCAAACTTAGTACCTGCGGCAAAAATCTCACGAGTCCCATCAGAGGTGAGCTAACGAAAACGAACCTTTTATACGGCACACCATGTTTACGCCTTAATACATACTCATCATCTATGTTCACATGTATGTTGGCATGGCGATTTCAGCATTGTACCACCCTCCACCCTCTTTACATTGCCCCCTTTTCTTGAAAAATGGGCACATGAATAATATACATACCTTGGTGGTGGTCATCATACATACCTTGGTGATTTTTTCTTAAATTCGATGCCTTTTCCTTTGTTGTACTTGACGTCATTGACTCATCGTTCAGCAATAGTTCCTGCTGTGTGCATGTTCGCACACGTAACTCAAATTCATCTTTGTGCCATATATAATTGCATTCCTTTGTCAATTTATCCACCAAATCCAGACATTGTTTTCGCACGTCTTCCAGTTGTTCTCGTATAGGACTGTCTTCGTCTTCATGTTGTTGGTGGCCCTCGCCGCATGGAATATTAAATTTGGGAAATATGAAATATTCTACGTAATCATCTTCCCTAACAAATTCTAAATTAGCACCAAATATATTTTCCATTTTAATTGAGAACTAATAATGAATAATATACGATAGTTTCTTATGCTATTTATTGTTTAGGTTGTGATGTTGTCAGTGTTGCCAAGATCATTTCCAAATTAAACCTACATAAGCGTGAAAAATCCCCTACTTTTCCCTACAATTTCCAAAAAAATCCCCACAAAAATACCTACAATAAAATTTTCAGTTGAAGTTCAAAAAAATATTATTAAACAATTTTCAAATTAATATTAGGTTTTTACTTTTAATTTGTTTGTTAACACAGTTGCTTACAAACAATGCAAATTGATATTTTGGTCTTACTTAAACCACCATTCCTTCAGGCTCTGAATCAAGTATTTCTTCTGATTCTGACAATAGATCTGAAGATAATGAACAATAAAATACTAATTTCTTTCGTATAGCCGAAGAATGTGGAAATACGCTAGAAAGTAAAATGTGTACCAATTCTGGATTATCTGATACACAACAACATAAATAGGAACTTCTTTACAAAACAAAGAAACGTATTCCTGGCGTACGGAAATGTCGGATAGTTAAAGGTCGCAAACTTCATTAGTGGCCACTTTAGCCGCACCCAAGAGAATTCGAAGTTTGGAGCTTGCAAAATTGGCGCCGTTGGGTCTTCGATTCTTCCATTACATGGATCGATAATTCTGGTAATCGTTAACCAGCGACCAAACCTGCCATATTTGCGGATTTATTTTGCATTTTGACGTTTTATTTTTAAAGGCTTGCTGAAAACCATCACTTCCAAACGAAATACAGAATGTTAAAGGTAACGTTTTGTACGTTTCGTTTTACAAAATGATGGATTATTAATTTGTATAGCGCATAAAAAAAATCAAATGTTTCTTATTAAAAGTTTTCTTTTTCAGATTTTGAAATTAAAAAAAAGTCTGTCAATGATAGACTTTTTGATACTTAGTGTTACTGTTCGTTGCTCTTTGTCAATAATATGTAGTTCTCAGAAATTATTTCATGATAAGATACGTATATATGTATGATCGAAAAACATGCAACAGCACGAATGTGTTGATAAGTCGCATAACCAACGACGAATCGCGTCTGACCCATCATTTCTCTCCATTTGACAACAAAAAACACTGATCATTTAGCTTGCATTCGATTATAACACACTATTAATATAACGCAAAAATTAAATACATTTTTTAACGTTGTCGAACAGTAGCACATATTTTAAAAGCTATTGTTATCTTGTGGGCGTCCGCGGTGTGGTAGTAGATAGTGAGTGCGACTACCACACAGAAGAACCCGAGTTCGAAACCCGGTAAGACCATCAAACATTTTTCACCTCGATGTTGGCGACTTTAAGAGTAAGAGAGCAATCTCTAAGCCATGTAAAACTTCATTAGAAAAGCATTAGCCGTTCGGAGCCGGCATTAAACAGTAGGTCCCGGTCAGTGAGTATACACAATCGTACACAGCTCACTGATTCGAGAGAAGTTCCCCGTCTGTTATCTTTATTATGACCAAAAAATTTTGTTTGTACCAAAACCAGTTAGGTTGAAGTAACTATTTTAAAAATATGGCATTGGACCAACAGAATTTAATGCAATGGTGTCGCCATTTTTGGTGGGTAGCTTTAGGCCGAACTAGAAAAATAGGATACATGAGCAAATTAATTTAACAAACGAAATAAAAACAAAAAATATAAAATGCTACAAAACTTGACAACAGGGGCGAAATATCCATGTAATAATGAAACGATTTCTTAAAATATTTTGTTGGTTTTGAGAATTTATTAATGACAATATACATGAGCATACATTTGTTTTTAATGTGATAAACATTTTTTTAATGAAATATCTAGATGAAAATTTAGTTAAAATCGAATAAGAAAAATATTATTTAGATGCCATTTAACTACGTAGTTTGCATATTTACATAGATTTTTGGTTGTTGCCTAAAGAAGATTCTTGTAATACTTTGAAAATGCGCGTTAGATTATTTTCATTTTTATGTTTGCTGTATAATATATACATGGATTTAGATTTGTACATACATATATGTATGTGTGTATGGATGTTTGTTTACTTAAGAAATAGAAATGGACAATAAGAATATCACAATTTTTTGTTATGAAAACAACAAATTTATGGCTGAAACAAAATGACACAACAATGATATTTTTAAGTAAAAATAATATAAAATACAACAAATACGTTGTATGGCGTAGTTCTGAACTGGTGTTCAAGGAGCATTGGAATTGACAAACAAGGACGACAAAAGTGGTTAGCTTAAGCCTAAAAGTGTGCTCATCAAAAACTGTATAAAAAATTGTGCTTACAAAATGCTCCCATTTATACAAAACTATAAAATAACAGCAAAATATTAACAAGTCGTTCTTATATTATTATAAAAAAAAATGTATTCGTTTGCAATTGGTCATCCTTCCTAAATAAATTGTAAAAAATATTGCATAACTTTTGGTTGTTGTTGTTAAAAAATATTGCCTATTATCGGGCTGTTGGTATTAAACTAAAAACTGTCTATTTATATCGGGATCTTTTTATAATACAATTAAAATATAGCCTAACAATTTTTGGTTTCATATCTTTTGAACAAATTCTAATAAATTCATCGGGAACAAATTAAAACTATGCAACAGTTTAAGATTCGTTTCATCTACTTACTTCCCTTAATTTATAAACATCACTTTTAGGATCTGGAGCCAAGGTACTCCAAGATGTTTCACTACACAACGGCAGTATTTCTAAAGCTGCTGTGGATAACTTGGTAGCCTCTTCGTTAACGGCACATGTTTCTCGGAAATGGTGAAATTTTCCCGTCAAGTCATCGACCCATTCATGTAGTTGTTCGCCTGTCCGCAGAGCGTTCCTCATTGACAGTTTCTTCAATTGCAGCGATTCTTCGTGAGTAGGCAAGTACTGCAGCCATTCCTCGGGCAGAGAAAAATCTTCGGGCAGTGTCAACCCATCACCGGCATTTATTAGACGGGCTCTATCTGCTTGTATGGGCTGATGATTGAAAATTGCCAGGGGAATAATTAAAAATTTAGTTTGAGCATAAATCGCAGAGCGTCCAATTAGTTTGGCCGTCCATATTCCTGGTGTCAGCGGCTGTTTTAAAATAGCTTTAGAGTAATTTATATTGTCAGTTTGAGAGTCTTCAATATGCAGTTCATTAAAGTCCTGTAAACGACCCATAGGATCTATCCATAACAATGTTAGGTTGTAAGAATGTGAAGTGTCCTTGGGCGAAGTTGACGCTGAACCCACAAAATTAAAGGTTAATACCAAATCCGTATAGGGTCCCAAAAATTTTTGATAATTTCGGGAAATCTGCTCTTTCTGATCATATTCTGAGGAAATTTCGAAGTTTCTTAATCTTTTGGCAAATTTGGAGGTTTTAGCAAATTTTGCATATTGCACTGGTCGAACCCGTGTCTCCAACTGATAAGTCTTGTTAGAACTGGTATCCACACACTGGTATCTTATTAAATATCCTTTATAATGATCATTGTGCATGTAGTGACTTAGTTCCAATACTTTGCACTCTTTTACATGCCACTGTTTTGATAGACGCCTCACCAAACTTTCTGCGATAGTCTTGGTCAAATCATCCTGCTTTGATCGTTTATCTTCCCAGTTGTAGAAACTTTGCCAATAAGCATGCAAATTTACTACATCCGTCGGTGTAGGTCCATATAGCCACTCTTCTAATTTCAGAAGGATGGCCTGATTTATGATTGGTTCAAATTTTCGGGCAAAAAATAACATTTTATTTTCGGTATTCAGTAAACGAGACCAGTCTTCAGGTTTAAAATCATTGGGACTGCAGCCACACCAATCGACCACATGTTTGTATTGACATTTACAGCCCAATTTACGTTTCCAGTTGGTTACATGCAAATTGTTATCTACATAAGTTCCACAAAATTGTGAATTCCTCAATACGGTGTGGAAAAATGATTCAGCTGGCAGCAGTGTATGCCTAAAGATAACCAGCAGTCCCTTAAGCAGTTCTTCCGAATTTTTATTATTTATTACATATTCTACAAATGGCTTTGATAATGCCACCCAGTCCGAACCGCCATCTATTTGTATTCCCGTCGGCAGTTTACGATCACCAATGCGCCACATATGCGTGTCACATTCGACAAACGTTTTATCTAATCCCTGTTTTTGTATAAATCTCTGCGTTTCTCGACCATGACTCTTGACAAAGTTTCGATTGCGATTTGCGAGTAGAAATTCTTCAAGCTTTTCCAGTTTCTTAACCGGAAAATCGCTCTCACTGAGATTGATAACAAAATCCCACCGATATGATGATTTCAATAGATCTTCCATACACTGCATCAGCATGGTAAGTAGAGAGGCACCACCCCAAATGGATGAGAATCGGGTGCGCGCCAAACGAATATTAGAGAACTTTGTTTCTAATTCCAATAATTTGCGATATAAATAATCTTGTCGCTGCAAAGGAAAACAATAATGCAATAAGCCTTAATTGTAATTTCAAATATGGTTATTATTGTGATTATTTAATATACATATGGGAAAGTATCAAAATTGTTTAAGGCTGAAGTGCAGTTTAGAGGTCATGGCGAAAATTTCATAGGGATTCTAATATTATCATTATATTTTGTATAAATCAAATTACAAGACATTGTTTGAAATACACCGGGTGACTAGACCATTTGTGTCTGTATTTTAAAATATTCGAAAATGGAATTAAATAATGGATGAGGATGAAAAAGTAACAACTTTAAATATCAAGCGCTCCCTGAACTCGGAGCGAAATGCGTATTTTAGGAAGCATGTCACTCTAGAACTTAATTATTTTCCAGATGATCGACATTCGGATAGAATAAGACCGACTTAAAGTCCTCTTGGAATTCACATCTGGCCGGATTAGTGTTGAATATGATCTTTTTCCCTTAGTCGGGCTAATGTACTACAGTCCGCTCTGGTATAGTGTTCATTGTAATTAAATATGTAGCGCGAAGAGTTGAAAAATCGGAGAAAAACTTCTGAGAGCGCGAGGATTCCATATATGTATACAAATGGAGCCACCCCCAGTCATGTAATTGTGGCTACTCCAATAAGAAAAAATATTTTTAATTTTAATCCAGCGATTTTTTTCGACGAAGTTTTGCATACAGCGCTCTTTACCAAAGGGAAAAAGGAAAAACAATTACATTTCTCAGTCACAGAAATTATTGGTTTTTTTATACATGCCATCAATTAGCATGCATACACAGGGACACGGCAGAAATAGGTAAAAGCTCGCACGGTCCGAATACAGGTGGCCCGATTACTAACCACAAGATGATGGACATCATAATGTAATAATAGAGTATAATACCCTACATACTATACAGTTTACACTATTGTTTTATTGAGGGGATGATATAATAGCTTCTAAAAGAACAATAACATTAATTTTCAGTTTGTATGGAAATTGTAATTTGCTGAACTGCATCCAAATATGGTTGAAAATGGGAATGAACAAAAACAAACAATGAATCGGTCTGTATGCGAGCAAATGCAAATGAATGTGCAATAGATTAAACAAGATCTAGGTATTCTAACAAATGCTAAAACAATTACAGCTACAAAGTGTTTAAGAATAGAAAAAAGTTTAGTTCCAACTTACCTCATCAACATGAATGTAGTAGACGTGTTGCGTGGCATAAAGTGATTTTATTAAACGATGCACTTGTCGGAGAGCTCGTCCATTTAATGTTAATAAAAATGCAATTTTAATGCGGTCTTCTGTCGTGTTGGGCTTAACACCAGTCTCGGCAATTCGTGCTGCAAATTCTACAAATTAAAAGACAAGCAAATTTACATAAAAACCCCAAATATACACATGTTTGTAGGTATATGAAACATGGCTATGTTATGAACTTTTCTGCAGAGTTTGGGAAACAATTTTATTTAATTATCATCCAATATACAAAACGAGTGGTCAAATCGATAATAAACACGCCTGCCTTGCCGAATCTTGTATTTTATGAACATAGAGTGATAAGGTTGAGAGAGGGGTGTGGCATGGTTCCCAACCGATTATCGTATATATTCGGATTAGTTGATTAAGTATTAGGCATGGCGAATTCCACATAAATTTAATATCAATCATCGTGATAGAGTTTATGAAAGTCAATGACTTGGAAGTATGTCTATTGTCGACGTAAAGTAAATATGTTCGTGTATCTGCAATACGACAAAAATTAGTCTTGAAACGTTTGTTGTAATTAACTACCACTTTTTAACAACAAATACTTATTTTAAACGTTGAACAATGATGCGGAGTACGTAAGCGGTATATGCAAAGTTGACTCTTTCTCTCAGCCGTCTATGAATCCTTCGACTCTGGTCTCTGTTAAGTCCCCTACTTCTACAGGAATTTCTGAAATTGCAAATTTTGCCTGTGTCGCTGTAATGAAAGTGAGAAAAAACATGTTCCACTGTATCCATCTCATTATCACATATCCTGCAGAAGTCTGGACCGTGATAACTTCTATAGGGTTATCCATTTCATGGTTTCAAAAGTATTGGGCTGGAATTCGACATCTGTCAAACTATGTTGTTAAACCATTTTTTTTTCTTTTCAGTTGGAAGTCTGTCGTTGACGAAAATGGATCGCTTAACTATCGCACAACGCGTAATAATTATTAAAACCTACTACAAAAAATGGTGATTCTGACACAGCCACATATCGTGCTTTAAGATGAGATTATGGTTTATGGTTATGAAGCACATTTCTCGGTGGGTATGTTAATAAAGAAAATTGTCGTATTTGAGGTTCTGAGAATCCTCTAGTAATTGAAGAGAGCCCATTACATCCACAAAAAGTCACTGTTTCGTGCGCTCTTTGGTCCGATGGTGTGATTGGACCTTACTTCTTCGAAAACGACGAGGGAACGACTGTCACCGTCAATTCGGAGCGTTATGGTCGTATGATAAACGACTTTTTGTTGACTGCTCTCTCCTTCTCTATTCCTTATTTGCATTGACGACCTGTTGATGACAGCAACCTCTGTCATTCATACTCATTTGATCATCGGCCAAGTCCCCTGGACGTCGCGGACAAAAGGCGAACGATGAACGACTCACTTAACCGCGATTTGGCGACGAGTGGGGCCAAATGAACAGAGTAGATTTTAATGCACAAAAGACCCAGTGCTGTTTGTTGTCATACAAACGTTCCACTGATCCAGCACCATCGTCAATATCCATGGGTGGTGTGGATATCGACGTATCAGATACTCTTGATGTTCTGGGCATTAAGATACAGGGTGATGCTCGCTGGGCTAGCCATATATTCGAAGTATCGAAAGAAGCATTCAAGTGTTTAGGCTTTTTAAAGCGGTGCAAGAAGTACTTCACCCCACCTGATTTCGTAAATATTTACACCCCCTACATCCGGCCTAAAATGGAATATAACTTCCATTTTATATATAGCATTTAGCCGGAATACGCGGCTATCCAGGTCTCTCATCCGTTCATTGTCAAATGGCCGGTTGACCGGACGACGCACTATAGAGAAAATTCGTTCTTCAGCCGTACTGTTCGCATGTGTAATAATCTTCCAGCAAGTGTTTTTCCTGCCTGCTATGACATTATCAAATTCAAGGCAAACATCAACAAACACTACCCATTTTTCTTCCCTCCAATACCCTTATTTCCTATCGCTAACACAATGCATTGCATTAATAGGGGCATCCCCTGAGTGTTAGTAAAAAAAAAATTATATTATTGTATATCCTATTACCACAATCTTAATTAAATCTAGCGCCCTTTACATGTAAAAAATTAATTAATTAGTTTTACGACACACATAATTCGTGACAATATCGATGCAATATTTCTGTGCGTTATTGTCTCACTTTTAACCCTACATCCATGTGCGCCAATATTATGTCTTAATATAGTAGACATGATCGACGACTCTCCTTTGAAAGCAAAGAACAGGAGTGTAATACTCTGTCGAATGACAGTGTCGTTATATAAACAAAATTGTTAGCTGGCGGAAATGTTACAAAACTTTTTGCAAACATTGTAGGGTATCCACTATCGATGCTATGCTTGTGTATTTATATTACGTATTAACGTTGCAATACGAGATTCTGCTTTGCTGAACAAAATTGATAATTGAAAACATACCAAACACTTTACTAAAATGCAGCATATACACAGTTAAGTAGTAATTATTCATTTGTGTGATAACCCGCATTAAACTCATTTAAAAAAACGCAGACACATGCATAATGATAGTTATGTCCCAGTCGGACAATCGGACTACACAGTCAAGAAGACAGAATTTCTGTCCCTGCCCAGGTTAGAAATCTCTAAGGGGGATTCATGAGTAGGAGTCAATAACTTTCACGAGAGTTGGGCGATCTTTACTGACGGATCCAAAATGGACAGGTGTCTACATAGATAAGACGGACATTAAGAAATCCTTCAGATTGATGGATGAATGTTGCGTCTTCCAAACCGAAATTCAAGCGGCTGCGTAGGGTAGTCTATACCATTATGATACACAAGTTGATGATTATATACGGGTTTTCCAACCGTGCATGCCACCAATCAGTCAGGCAGACATCAATTGTTTTGCATTGAAGGAAGATGTAGCGGTTTCAGAATTTCAAAATTGCAATAGGCCACTGCTCAGTAAGGGTGAGGATGGGATAACAGATCTCCAGACTTCTGTTGGATGTGCGAGAATGAAGAGAAATTGGAGACGCCACTGACTAAAATGTCTAGAGTTAGATTTTTGGATGAACTAGGGGACAGGATAAATATTGAAAATATTAATTCATAAGGGGCATTATATGGATGATCGACAGGTGTTGTGGGTATCCAAGAGACGAAGAGACTTAATGCCAAACAGTACTCCAGTCATTTTCACCTAATCCTGGGGATTCATTATGCCAAGAACCTGAAGTTTGATTCAGTCTTTAGTTTCTGTTATTCGAGTTCTAGAAAAATTATTATATCTATTTTTTGCAAAATAAAAACGTTTCTTCGCTATGTGTTTCTTTTTAATGCAGGCAAGGTAAACAGACATGTTTTGTCCCAATGAATAGTGCAGGGTTTTACCACAGTAGTGTACTATTAGTAATATTTACTCACTTGATATGCCCGTCTCGTAAATATTCATGGCGAAAAAGCCACCACAAATCTCATGTGGATCTCCGGAACATTTCATATTACATGTTGAATCTGGTAACTTTGCAGAATCAACTGGTGCATCCGTACCACAAAAACATTCAGAGCCGTATTGAACGCCGGCATACGGAAAACCAGATTGTAAACAAAGTTCAACACACGTATCAGGCGTGTTTGATGTTTTGAAATTCACAAAATATCCCGACAACAATCGGAACTCCTTCTCGTCACGATAACAACCCAGTTGAGTGTTGGCCGTGTGATTGCCTCGCGGACAATAACTTGGCAATTTGGTTGCATAGAATTGGCCTGTTTGTATTGCACAGGCTATTCCAGCGATATGTTGACGACAGTCTTTTGTTTTGGCTCGTTGCAGAGCTGATATGGCATCTTTCGATTGGACGTCACAGGATGGGGTGAAGCCCAATTGTTGCGGTGAAATGAGTGAGGTTGATGGCACTGTATCAGCAGGATTATCTGCGTGTGATGACGACGACGATGAGGATTGTGGCGGTTGTCTCTTGCGTGAGGGATTTGGTGAATCTTCATCGTCTAAATTTCCACCGGTAGATCTATGCCGTACTTCAGAAACCGATGAATGTGTCTCACTGGTAGTGTTTGCTAGAGTCAGTGATTTATAGGCCAAAAATATCTGTATGCCGAATATAATAAAACCGACCAGGAAAAACACCTTATACCGACACACAAGACGCCAGACGAGATTCTCGGCCATCGTATGGCTAATTCTGGTTGTTGCTATACCGCCGTATCACGCAACTTCTCGCGGGTGGGTGGAGATGGCTTTCTTATAATTTATTAATAACGATGTACAAAACCCCAGCCTTATCATAGCGCGACAAATCGCAATCGCCTGGTAAACAGACAAAGAATATTAATACAGAGAAACACGAAAACAAAGTACGATAAATGAATAGCACGGTATATATTAATAATAAGAAATGAACGAGCTTCTGTGTTTGTCCTCGAAGTGATGGCTGCAGACAAACACCCTCGACAATGAGACATCAAAGCAGGGTTACCGTTGCAAATGTCAAAAAGTCGCACAAAAAGGGGATTTAAAAAAAAAGGGTCACAATAAGGGGATTTTTTAAAAAAAAATCGCACAAAATATGTGTAAAAAATAAAAATAGGTCAGTAAAAGGCGCATACATGTAAATATAATTAGAAAGTAAAATGTGTACTGGATAACGCAACGAACGGTTTGTTAAAGATCGCAACAATTTTAAAAAGTGGCAAAAAAGGGGCAGCAAAAGACGCATGTCTTAATAAAGGGTCAAATTGTCACTTAAGTTGCACACCGGTAACACTGCATCCAAGAGAATTCGAAGTTTGGAGCTTGCCAAATTGGCGCCGTTGAGTCTTCGATTCTTCCATTACTTGGTTCGATAATTCTGGTAATCGTTAACCAGCGACCAGACAGCTGATAGAATCGGCATCAAACTCAATATGATATTCACTGTTTCGAGTAGTCAGCAGTCTAACAGCACTAGATAATACTGGACATTGCATTTTGACCATAAAGAAGAAAAATGGTGGATCCTAATCGTAAAATCAATCGCTTAACGGACAAAGACATTGAGTTTTTAGAAGAATGTGAACGTGAGTTCAGTTTGCGATACACCGAGGAAGATATCGAGTTCATGAAACACTGTTCAAAACCGCTTGCCGAGCCACCAATTATCGATAATTGGTTGATGGGTGGCGGTGGTGGTCCTGGTGGAAGAGAGGGAGGAGGCAGTGACGGGGGAGGTGGCCGCAATCACCACCAACATCATCGTGTCGGAAGTTGGCGCGGTGGCGGTGGTAACAGGGGCTGGCGAGGAGGCGGCGGCGGATTTGATGGTGGAAACCGTAATTTCAGGCAAAGAAGAGAAGGTCGTAGTCGACCATACGGCGATCGTAATACGTATGAGAGCAGAGGTCCAAGTCAACAAAATCAGCGTAGAGAACCGCCCACTAATCGTCCACCCATGAACGTTAGGCGGGATTATGGTAATTTTGTAGCAGCTTCAAAGGACTAGTGAAGCGTTTATTTTACTGTAAATGATAACAAATTATAATGTGTATACTAACAAGATTTAATAAATTTTTACAAAAATTACATATAAATTGTCTTCAGAAACGTGTAGTATAATCTGATCATTAAAAAGTTAAAATTTATTTACAACAATTTAAATTGGATTTACTGAAGTGAAGACTTCAAGACGGGGTAGGTTAGAATAATAAGTCCAGCGAGCTGGAGCCAACTTACGACATGGTTAGAAATGTGCCGTGTAGTGGGTAAAATGAAGTTTAAAAGTTTGCATAGTCTCAATTGTTTTGTAAATAATTAAATCTTTTCATAATTCATTAAAACTTTGGCCCATTATCGTATTGGAGAACTGGTCGCCACCTATAGCACGCTAACATTTTTAATTTCAAATGCCATGGTAACAGAATCTCTCAATTTAAAAAAAATTCATAATTTATTTAATAATCTCTATATAATTATTACTGAGTTTAAGTAAGGCCGGTTATTGCTGTATTTAATCAAACGGTAGTATTCATATATTTAAATCTTCATCGGGGTCTTCATCATCAAAATCATCGGCTGCATCTGGAGTGTAAATAATATTGCTCTCAGTTGCTTCCAAGGCTCTATAAAAAAGAAAATGTAATATAATGGTCATTAGTATACTATGCATACTAACTTTTCATATGGCATTTTCATAGCATTCCGGGCCACTATTTCCTCTTCATCCAATTCGATTTTAAAAGTTCCCAGTTGATCACTCTTTCCGTCATCCTCATCATCCTTTGACTTCTTTTCCTCTTTTTTCGGATTTACCAAAAATTCCGTTTTGGTCCTTGAATATGTATAACGGTCATCAGTAACACCACCACCCTGTTTCCGCGTTAGCACGGTCAATTCGTCCGTTGTGTGTATGTGTAACACCATATCGGCCATATATTCACATGCAGCTATCAGGAATTGACTATGATCGTATATCAAATGTGTAGGGGATATCCAGAGGAAGGTACGTTTAATACAATCATTCTTTTTCAATTTATTGAGAGAACCTAGAATCTCTGAAGGTTTTTGATAAGCTAACATGTCGGAAAGATTCGACAAGATTACATTCCACTTTTTACTTTCGGACAATTTGACACTGCAACATTCGCCGAGGAACTTCTGCAAATCATTGCCATCAACGGACAGCATTTTAATAAAGCCATCTTCTCCTTGTTCTTTCAATAGTTGTGTAAGCAATTTCTGGGAAATTTTCTCTTGACCCAATTCATCTGAATGGAATTAAAAATAGAAACAGAAACGCACCATGACACGGTCTCCTACTACACTCACCTATGATTACAACAAGACTTTGGCTTTGACTTGTTACTATTAAATCGGACAACAATTTACTCTTCAACTTCAACATTATTTGGATGGTTTGATGGTAATAAATCGTCGACACGTTGTTGTGGCGGGTTGTTTACAATGCAAAATAACAAATCAGCTGTTTCATGCAAATGCATTGGATAATGGAAACGATTGTAATGTTGCCAGACCAATGGAAAAAGATTTCGTTCAGTGATGTACATGGCACAATAATAAAGGTAGAATCATGCGAACAGCTGATTACAATTTTTTCATTTTGCTATGTTATGACAGTATTTTGATTGTCAAACTCTTTGTTGACAACTCAAATGTTTGTTTACATTCTTATTGGCAATTCTGGGAATTTCAAAACGAATAAAAGACAATAAAAAGAAAAGACAATAAATTCATAGCTATATCATCCAAATCATCATCGAGACCATTATTACCATTATTCGCAGCCGCTGCTGTGCCGCCGCCACGCCCACCACCCGCATCATTGGCATTATTAAGATGCAGGTGCAGCTAGAAGGCCAGCGTCACGATTGTTATTGTTGCTGTTGTTACCATGATTGCTGCTTGAGCGGTTTTGTTGAGAATGTGCAAAATGGTGATGATGATTACGACTACGACTGCGGCTGTGCCGTGTCTTCGAAATCCGAACGATCCACTTCGAATCGTATGCCATAGAGTACTTGCATGGGCGAGAATTTGATGAGACATTGATCGAGAACTGGCACTGTTTGTAATAAGTGGAATGTGCGCAAATCCCAGACTTCTGTATTGGAAATACAGAAGTCTGTAAGAAATAAGTGTTTTTTTTTTTCACACACTACAAATGACAAATGAATTTGACGGCATATGTCACCTGAGTTTGACAATCAAAATGGCAAAACAAATGCAGGGTTGCATCTGATATTTTGTTGTTGGGCAAATGACTTTACCTTTTTAATTGTGCCATGAGTGATGTACGTATTGATTTCGATTAATAATTTAAATTCTCTATTTTCGTAACATAAGAAACATGTAAGACTATGGTTACATTAGAAATATAAAAAATATAGAAAATGTCCCATTAGAGTCTTTGTTTCTGAGAACATATGACTATACTTGTTGTTGATGTAACAGCTCTGCTTCTGTTTCCGAAAGTTCTTTGTCGCTGGTTTGACAATCATTGGCCAAGATAAACTCGGGTCGTTCGGGAGCATAGATCCGGTTGTCGGGGGAACGCACCAGTTTTGTTGGGCGGCCGTGCTGTATGCATTGTGAAACACAGCAATAATATTAAACAAAAATCTACTTTTCAATGCGGATTTAAATTTTCTCTAAATTTTTGATTCTGCCTCTTTCCTTGTGTTGCCATATTTTTTGTTTCACCAAACACAAAACATATGGTGTAATAATTTTTTGTGCATACTTTCAGTGAAAAGAAGAAGAAAAATAACTTTTAAAAATTATTTGCGGGACAACCAAATTAAAAAAACATGAACAAGTTAAATAGTTTTATTGCTTTTATAATTTACAATCACTTAATTATAAAGACTGTGAAGTTCAACATGAAATATGGAACAAAAATGGTATGTATGTGTTTGGTCAAATAATTAACAAAATACAGCTGGAAAATGACAATAGTTTCTGCATTTTATGTTGCCTTAGCGATTTCCGCAGCCGTAGTATTCGAGAAGCCTCTTAAACAGTATGTTCAATACGTTAACATAAATATGTCGTATTTTTCGTGGAATATTAAGGAAATATGAATGTATATGGAACATTTTTCCAACCTTATGCTCGAGTGCGGTTCTAAACTATCTTCATTGTTAACTAAAATTGTTTTTGGTGGTTCGACCGCTGTTTCTGAACTTACCAATGATAATACGCTTGGAACAGACTCTAGATTGATATTGATATTCCCAAGAATAATACAATGTCATGGTCGAGTCTGTTCCAAGCGATAGTAAAATGATTAAGACTATGATGTCAAAAAAGGCGATGTGGATTGTGACCGGCGTTCTGAAGTTGCGGATCACACCACTTCTTCAAACACATCCACGTTACCGTTTGGTGTGAACTTTTTTAAATACATTGGTCATGGTTAAGGCTCGTATCTCTACTGTTTTTCGCAGTACTATACAGTTTTTCGATATCAAAATCTGCGTACTGCTTTTCTCCCTCAAAATACTGTTTTTCGATACATAATAAACGTACTTTTATTTACTTGAAAAATAAGCATTCGTGACAAGATTATGCAATGGAGATTATGTCAATGTATAGATTGTGGATCGGAGGGTGGAGATATTTCTTCATCTCAATAAAGCCCATTGCGAATTCAAAGAAATGGCCACGATCGTTCAATATATTTTATGTTTGCCAGGAACTTCAGCATCAGTAGATCGAATCATCTCTAATGAAGGTGCCACACTGCACCCGATTTAGAGGCTTAATGGGCTGCCATGTTCAGGCGATTTTTCCCTACTAGATTTTTTGGTATGGCATTGATTAATCCATGATATAAATGTTTTACTAACTTCTACAAATTTTCTGTGTTATCCTAAATTTTCAAAAAACAAACGCATAAAAACTCATTCTACAATACAGTTTACAGATAATTTGGAATAATCTGCAAATCTCTTAAATATATTTTGTCTGCTCGGGAAAATTTTCCTTTTTGAGCGACGAAAGCCGAACAAAAATCTGTAAAATGAATAGAGAAAATCAATAAGCTGAATGAAAATCTTTTCACAGTCGTTATGAATGAGTTTTTACATGTACATACTATGTGTGCAGTACACATGGAAGGATACTTGTTGAGCTTCCGCCGTTTATTTGGATGAGTGAACATCAAATGCTCTTGTAAGTAACTCATTGACGGGGATATTTAACATTTCACACCCAATGAATATAACCGACCAACACACACTTGTTATTCGATACTTTTCTTTTCCGATGTACACAAAAGTTGTACTCGTATATATGAGTGTGTGTCTGCACAATATCGACGACGTGTGTGCCAGCGGACTTTGTTTTTATCGTTGGTTGTGTAGTCGTCGTGTGTAGCCAAGCCTTACCGCGCACCCCAGCAAGCTTCTTGGAGAAGAGATTACAATTATATGGATATGCAACTAGTTGCCATATTGGTGTTAAAGTACATAGTAAAAGAACTGCACAACTTCTTATTTTGATGTTTTATTAGCGTAAAAGATAAGGAAGCTTACGAGAGCATTTTTTTATTATTTATATTTGACTTAAATTAGGCCTTGGGCCCGTGCAACGCTAAAAGTCCAAATAATACGCCCTTGGTACTTATGATGTACTGAAGTAGATATGACATTTGCTTATACAAATTGTTTAGAAATTTGTCTACAATTTGGTGGTTAAAACAATTTTAGAAACATTTAGTTTAGAACCCTCAACTACCAAGGGCCACCGAAATTTTAGAATGTACTCCCTGGTGCAGATATACAAGATTTGATCGGACGGCGTATTAATATGTGTTTTTGGATGAATCGTCCACATGGTTGACTTTGGGTTTCATTTTATATGCTCCACCATGGGACGATATTCACTTTGTCATTCCCTTTGGTATTGCTGTTTGTAATGGAAAACGAGTTAAACAAATTTTGAACTCTTGATTTCACACTGACAAAAAACGCTCGTCGCAAAATTGGGCAACTCTAACAAACACGAGAACCTGAAGAGTGGGTGAAGCAAACGAAGTGGGTTGGGTGGGTGGTGGCCTTGAAAACTTGTTGCTTATATAACATAACGACGCATAATTTTGGAGAGGGAAGAATTGAGCACTTCTCACAGAAAGGATATTAGTTAACCATCGAGAGAGAGTAAAGAGAGTTTAACTGCGAATACATTCAAAAGAGTAAACTTACGTGAGTTGAAAACAAGAGTTTTCCTTTACTGTCTCTGCAGTTTCCGTTATTTCTCCGTAGTATGGTATGGTCACCCTTAATGGGTATCATTAAGGAATCTGTTAATACAGGAAGTTCTCTAGTTTCCATTCAGTTGAGTATAGACATCGTTCAGATAAACATTAAAAGTTAGAACTTTTTGTGAGTTTAGTTTTTTTTGAAAATGTTGCCAATATTTAGTAAGTGCATAGATATATCCAACGTACCGATTAAATCTCTTTCTTACCTTCTTTGTTGTTTGGCGAATATAAATTAATATCAATGTACACATTTGTATTTAAATATGGATGACATATGAAAACAAAACAAAAGAAGAGAGTTTAAATTATTTTTGGGGTGTTTCGATTTAAAACGCTGTTAGCTCTTTTGTGTGGTGAATGTACATGGGCATAAGTAGGTACATGTGTGTTGTAAATATTGGAGAGACATTACGTGCAGTAGAGACGGCTAAAAGTTGCACTGCATTTCAGTTTATTGGAAACGGAATGGAATCTTCTCCGAGGAGGGGATATGACCCAATTTTTTTTTTTAATCAAACAATTTCATTTTGTCTGACTTCACTGAGCCATTGTTTCAGTACGACATAGCTGAAAATTCCTGTTTGAGTCACAATGGATAACATATGTCTGTGGGGGACAAAAAACCTATGTGATGGACTGATTTTGGTTTAAACATAACTACAGAACAAGGTGACTCTCTCGAGGCGTTATATGCCCTGGAAAATCCAGTTGTTCCTATTTAGCTGAACTTGTCGATATATCCTCCATCATGGAGTGAATCTAAGTTTTTTGCTCAGCTTTCCTCTTAGAAATTTTGTTCGGGATTTCAAAAACACATGATTTGATGTCATCTTATATACCTATACATATGGATTTTTATCTACTTTCGCTTGTTAGTATCAGCAATTGCGTTTTGTATATGTTTCGCCACCCACTCGTAGATATGGAAATTTATATGTACTATGTATTTATGTATGTACATACATAAAATGTATTGTTCTTTTACGTTCAATCAAAATACAGCCCGCTGTAGTCAGCTGTTCCCGGTCTAAGTTTGCTATAGGGTAATTACCAATGTGTCTCCAGTGTTTTGATAATCAACAAATCATTATAATAACAAAAAAAATATGTAAAAATTCAACATTTTTTTGTTGTCTGTTTTTTTTTTTTTTCTTAAAAAGGTCCAAGTAGTGGTGCAAATTGTATACCTGTGTCATGTGCGCTAGTAGCAATGCACCTCTTAGCAAAAGCTCTCGATCAGTGATTTTCAATATTACCGGTTAGAATTTTCAACAGCTCATTGATGTGTGTTCCATAATTGGGTATTCAGGGCAACACCTACACAATACATTTGAGAGGATCAATTCCACTCCCTTTACCGATAAGAAGTGGATATGACACCAATGGTTCACATGGGAGGGTATACAAAATTCGTTTCGGCCGAACATAAGTTTGTTTTTATTACTTGTTTTACTCACATACTGGAGTGCACGGACGAACTCTGTGTTGTTGTGTATGAATTATAGTGCATGCCAGTTAATGGCCCGCGGAAAAAAGCGTTCCCCTCATTTGAGAGCTACATTCACATTCGAACGTTTAACGTAAAAGTGATCGCAAAGAGTTCTGGCTGTTTTTGGTTTTGGCGGATCTATCTCTTGTTTTGCACGAAGCCTGAGACATCTTCCGTTTGCGTTCTTTGTTGTCGAAATACACATCTTGAAGATGAAATAAAAAAGTAACAGCCGGAATTACCAAAAAGATAATAACACACTCATTGACTCACTCTCTGAGTTTATTTCCATTGTTGGGGTATTTCTTGTTGTTGGTGTCGGTCGACTCTCGCCTCGACGTGCAAAAACAGCCAAATACAGAACAGTTGGCGACGAAGACTACTTTTCGGTTGACGTTACTTGTGTGGTTGGATTGTTGTTCTATACAATCAACAAAACAAAACACAATAAATAAATTTCAAATAATTTATAGAATTTAATTAATCCCAAAAAATTGTTTTTTCCTCACAAGCAGCCGTATTTCAAGGTAAGTGGAGATCTCTGTCTTCATAATAAAAATTTGTACCATATTGTTGTACTGGTAGTTCAGTCAAATTTATTTTTTGGATATTTCATTATTTACCCCACATCGGTGCTTTCGTTCCCTCCGCGTTCATTACATGCGGGAGAGTTCAGTTCAGTCACCATCTAGAGCTTTGTTCTGTTTAACGTTATTTTCGTGATGAGATAAAAAATAAAAAATCCACCGTCAATGAGTGTTTTTCTAGTGTTTGTTTAAGAGAATACCCCGTTATGTGTGCTCTCTTTTTCATACATGTTACGTCATTAATTGTCTGGTTTTGTTTGCATTGCCCCCTCAACAATTTGTCGAAGAGTATAAGAGACCTCGAGACTTGCTTTCCATTCTTGAGTGAAGAGTTTTTGTTTTGTTTTGTGACTTTCTTTACAGCCAGGAATGGAAAAGTTTATACGATCGTACTTTTCGTTAATTTATGTAAAGGGTGTTTTTTATTGAGGTATAGAACTTCGAATTGAAATAAAACACAAGAAAATCGTTTTAATGTCCATCAATTTGGCTTTATTGGAAGGATAATTTTATGCCATTAATGTTTAAAGATGATTTCGGGCATGTGGCCGCCGCGGCTGGCTCGAATAAAGACAATTCTACAGGTCCAATTTTCAACCACTTGTTGGAACCACAACTCATCCACATTCATGCCATCCAATTCGGGAACAAAATAGTCGGTTATCATGGCTCTATACCGGTCTCCATTAACGGTAACTGACTCTCCAGCATTATTTCGGAAGAAGTATGGCCCAATGACTCCACCAGCCCATAGAGCACACCAAACAGTCAGTTTTTGTGGATGTAATGGCATAAAATGGACGGAGCTTGCGGTGAACTTCGCGAACTGAACCATTACTTTCGAAATAAATTTGCACGATTTGCAAGCGTTGTTCTTTTGTCAACCTGTTCATGATGAAATGGCAAACCAAACTAAATATTAATCACTTGACAGCTGACAAAATGGCCGCCAGTTAAAAAAGTAATGCCAACTTAAAGTTCTATACCCCAATAAAAAACACCCTTTACATATGTATTGAATGATCCAAGCTCGTTCTTTCGTCTGTGTGTTTGGGCTTGTAAATAAAAACAGCGCTAAAATAAGTATGTTTATACATACAAATTAACTAAAATTATACTTCGTTTGACTCGAAATTATTGCATGTGACTCTATTTTAATTTTCAATGAAAAGATTTACATCATAGTTATCCAAAACTGAACTAAATTATTCATTTGAATCGATATTTTCACGTAAATGGTTTACAAGACTACGCCTCAGCTTGTGCATTCCTTTAGTTCAATTTCGGTAAAATTGTTCCAACATCTGGACATTTGGAAATAAATCTGTCATTTGCAATTGGTTTGTCCGATAGTTTGGGTAAAATTGGCTTCCGAAAATGGGTTTTTTCAAAATTGGAGATTCGAAAGGTACTTGATTACAGATTAGCAAGTACCTTGGAAGTATTTGGTCAATTTTTCAGTAACGGACTAAGGGATCGAAACGAGTGACGCGTCAAATTAAAGCTAATCTTTAGGACTATTATTAACCCATAGGGAGTTGTACGTTACAATCAGTTTCGAAGGATTACTTGTGAATCCAATAGTGCACTCTTAAAATTTAACCATTAATCTGTATGGATATGGATATAATAAAATCTTTTTGAAGGCAGAATACACCAAAACAAAGGGGTTAAACGGAAAAAAGTTTATTGGTTATAACTAAACTATATGAAGTTCGATTTTAGTCAAGCTAAATACATCACAATACTATTTTTAATGAGAAAAATGTTGTAGACGGGGAAATGTATGGAAAATCGATTCTTTGATTATTTGTTTTTTCTACTTTTTTAAGAATATAATAAATAGTTTGCGTATTTATACGTAGAAGAATTTTCAAAAAATCATATTTCACAAGTCCGCGCTAGAGACGAAGAAGTTGCCTTCGCCCACAGATTTTCCAATCAACAGTACCAAATACATTAGTCTGTCTTTTGATCAGTGTGAATATGGACTCGTCGTCCAGATATTAAAATTGCACAACTACGGGACTCAGAAGCATATAAGTGCGGTCATGAAAAATTTAAGAAAGAAAAAAGTTACCATAAATAGTTCTACACACTTGAGCTTGATTAAAGCAATAAGAATATCTCGAAATGAGTCATTTATGTAAATTTAAAATTGCTTCTTAACAATACTTAAGTACGCCGTTCTGTTATTTATAGAACATATAATTAAAAATGTTTCTTATTGTTGTGAAAAAAATACAACATCAACGAAGAGATAACATCAATCGAACCATAATGAAAATAAAGAATGAGTCGCTTAATGTGGACAGATGATATTTCATTAGAGTACAATGCCGGTGATGCGTTCTTCATAATACCCTAACCAGTATCAATAAATACAGGGTTCTCCAACAAAAGGTGTTATTTTGAATCACCCGGTATTTCAGTAGCTGTCACTTTTGAAACTTTTATTCTTTGACATTTGACAAGTAGAAACAACGCCATTACTAAAAATGGAACGATACACGCATCAACAACGTATTGAAATTATTAAAAGTCACTACTAAAATGGTGAAAATCTTGCAGTCACAGTTCGCAAAACTAAAAAGTTTCCGGACCGTTTTATATCTCGAATTGGCCACCGAGATCTTGTGATTTAACACCTTGCGACTACTTCCTTTGGGGCCACGCGATACATAAGGTCTACACCAACAGCCCAACGTCGCACAGAGGGTTAGAATAGCCTGTTTTCTTGGATTAATTAAAAAAAAAAAAATTTAAGTATCGTTAAAATTTTTTGCACCCGGTTACAGTATATAAAATTCTACATCACTTGTCGTTAAAATAAATGTCAAAAGTGGTCTGGTGTTTTTGTAGTGAAACTTCAAAGTCAAACTTCATAGAAATTTTTGTGCAAAAAAGGCTGGAAAAAGTGAAAACGTTCCCGTTGAAAATTTTATTTATTTTAAAAAGTATTGTAAAAGTTAAACATTTTTCAATGGAACTATCAAGTTTAGGTTATTTTCCAAATACGTCGTTAACATTTGTGTATCAAATTGTGTGTGGAAGTGATTTAGATGTAGTTATTTATATTGAAAATGCCCAAAAAATTAATATTTTTATATTTTAAATGGATATATAGTTATTATTCGTCCACATTCGTGTCATAATTTGTAGTTTATATTAAAGAGGACATAAATCTGTGTTATATTGCAAAATTTTACGCTGCCCTTTTGTGCTTTTTAGAAGCCATGCATTGTTTAATACAAGTGTTGCAGCAGTCAAATTAGCTAAAAGTCACATTGATCTCGCGACTGGTGCTGTTGTTGTGTGTTGTGTTTTGTTGTTTTTCATGTCACTTTTATCTATTTATTTGTGCTCTTCTTTTCCGTATATTAATGTTGTTATTTTTGTTTCTTTTAATAATATTCTTTGTTACAATAACATTTTGTTTTTGTTTATTTTAATAATATTCTTTGTTTTGACAAATAGTGATTGTGTTGTGCAGTTTCAAGTAATCGGGTAAAAGGGATTTTTGAAATGTTTTTTTTTTTATTAGCATTATTTTTTTTTTTATATATACAAGTTCGAACGTTGTTTTTTATACCTATTGGGCAGTTATCAGAAGAAGTGCAAGAAGCTCGAAATAAAGATTTAAAAAAATATAGGGAGTTTCATTCCCGAAAGTGCAGTCGCGAAAAATCAAACCAAGCCATTTTGAATATGTTTTTGATAACCTCTGACCCAATTATTTCAAGCATGCGAAAATTGCCTGCAAAGAAGGTTCAAAGCTTGCCAGAGGAGGCAATTGATTTAATTGTACCTGCATCTCCGAACAAGAACTATTTCAGTGATGTTGAAGTTGCTGATGCTACGGATGATGATAATGATGATGATGATAATGATAATGATGATAACGATAATGATGATGATGATAATGATGATGATGTGGATGATTAACTTTAAGATGTATAAAATGCAATGTTTAAGTTCTCATACTGTACTCCTTGCACTATATACCTACACTGATATTTGGCATTACTTAATAAAATTATACTCAAATATACTTAGAAAACATTTTTTTTAACTTATTTTAATGGTATTAACTGAAAAATAAAGAAAAATTATCCTAACATAGCTTCCCTGATTTGATCCAAGAAAACATGCTACTCTAACCCACTGTGCGTCGATTAAAGACCTTAAAGATCGAATTCGTGAGGCTATCGAGTACATAGAGCTGCCATTTTTGGCGATTTGGTTATGGAAAATTTCATGAAAAGATTATGGTCCTGTAAGCGTGGCCATTTGGGTGATGTTGTTTTTCATTATTAACGGCATACCTTCCTCTTTATTATGAAATAAACATCCGATCATTTATCTCAATAAATTCTATATTTCTTTGAATACCACCTCTTGTTGGAGAACCCTGTACTCCCGACTACCGAATCGTAATACGGTCATCATACTTTAATTCTTAATAGAATCACTCCACCCTTGGATTGTTTAAATTTTGTTTGGTTCATTATGATTATGTTACCAGCTGTTTCCATCTGGCGCAGAATTGTAATTAAAAATGATATATTTTGACGTTTTAACTTCTTGTGTTAGCGCATTTTTCCTGATTGTTGTTGTCACATTGTAATTCGCATGGCATGCGTTACGTGTGTAAAGCTAACCGAATCGGTCATTCGATCCGAAAGTGAGTGATTTTCGTTTGCAATGGTTTTCTTTTGGAATCGTGAAACAGGCAGTCAGTCAGTCAGTTTGAATAGACTGAATTTGAATCTATGGTGGTTGGTCAATTGTTAACCCATAAATTAAAAAATTAAATATATCTCACAATTGTGAAAATGTTATAGGGAATCTATGTGGGACATCTTTAATTCTGGGTAATTTTGCGTCTTCATAGAGCCTCTCACCGTTATCCTTCTCATACATGTGATTAAAATTAGTTTGTTGACCGGAAAGATTCATTGTCGTGCAAAATATCTTGAATTTCCCTAACCGCTCTTGGGTGGCCCCTCGCTTGTTTTGCAATGACTGCAACGAATGTCAATTGAATTCTTCTCTAGGATAAATTAAACATTGATTAGCGCCTGATAAAGTTTACGGAAAATTGTTCAAAGACAAAAACCCTCCCTCGGTAGACTTTTCATTATAACTCTATTCTAATAATTGTCGAGACAGGGCCGAGTAAAACAGATTGAGAAAAGTAAGACCCATTCGCTTGTAATAAAATGTATTTATAACAACGATCGACAGAAAAATGCGTCACGAAGTAGTGTTGCTCTGCGAGAATATTCTCCAATTCATCAGCGACTTCAGCGTTTACTCTATGGGACATTCCTCTGAATAAACTTCCTCCTGTTGTTTATGGCCAGTACTGCTGATTATGGTCACAATCAACTGCAAAAAGCAAATCGTTGTGTTATTCATTGTGGTGTGTAAAACGCAGAGCTTTGTCCATTTACAGAGAGGTTCAGTAAACTTGTAAATTACGGCTATAGGCAGCACTCGCTTTATGGTCACCCACAAGTAAGACACAATTAAAACGCAATAGAAATCCCGAAACACACATACTGGGTCTGTGTGTCTATCTGGTGTCTCCCACAGCGAGTATGCAAAAAAGGCCGCCCTGTGTAATGGACACGAAAATATTGATTATTTTTTTTTTGCCTAACAATAAGAAACAACAACAACAAAAAGTAGTAATTAAATAATTAACTGTCGTGCTGCTGTTTTGCCGAGATGAGTACTTCTGCCAAATGCATTGAAATTCAGCACAGGTGTGTTTGGAGGCAAACCAAAACGACGACAACAACAAAAACGTGAGTCCCTCGTGGACACCACCTCCAATAACAACCTGGCTAGTGCAAAAGTGGAAGGTATTGTAGTGGTTTTACGTTTTGATCGACGCAGTACCCAGTGCTGGAATGCAGTTATGGAAACGCTCGTATATGTGAACGAACGAACAACCATGACACACCTTTCCACATATAGAAAACCCCCTGCGCGTATAATATGCCCAGTACATACATATGTTCATATTTTTCCATGGATAACAACACAAAGTACACTCGTATATTCTCCTAAGTCAACTACAATCTATGGTTGAGCTTTAAATAATATGCATTTCGGAATAAACTGGAGAAACATGGTTTTTTATCTCCTTGATTTCCTATGTCAACCTGAAAATGCCGGTCTGTCAGCCCAACATTTTTATTGTAATAGTGGAGAAAAACGAGCTCTATTTGTAGGGTGATTAAATTTGACAAAAAATGGTTACTTTTTTTGGCATTTTGGTTCAGTGTTCTTTTGTTAAAATAGTGTAAGCCTACGAACAGATTTTGAGTTGGTTTCCAATGTGTTGGCTCCAATGCGAGTGTAGATTTAACATGTGAGCTTAAACGACTTTCCGATTGTTTAGGTTGGGACTTTTTAAGTTGGGACTACTGTTGCCAGATCAATCTGGAAAGTTTGAAATTTTTTAGCACAACTGCCTTCAGAACGTTTTGTCATCTGAGCGCGAATTGTTTTGTTTACAGTGTGTTCAACAATTTATCTCGGTCAACGAATGGAATATTAACCCGTGAAAATGTTCCTGTGAAGATGCTGTACGCATTGGTGGACGTCGTACTGTTAGTGTTGCCAGAAGCACAATTCGAGTCCTGCAAACCAAGAATAAAATGCGGAATTTCTCTGTACGAGTGATTTTGGCCTTTTTTTATTCAACAATTTATGCCTGTGCCAGTGATGGCAGTGAAAACATAGTTTCATTGGGTCTCCGTTAGAGTAAGCAAAAAATCGGCGTTTCTGTTTCTTCGAAAATATTAATTTAGAGTAGCTTAGAAAAAAACTAACTCCATTTATACATTTCCAGGATGTACCAAAGGTCAATAACAAATAAATTATTTTTCATGAGCGTAAATGTTCACGACTTATTCCTACAGCTTTAATGCTGTCAAATGCGGCCGGAGCCAATAGCGAGACGATACAACACAGCACTTAAACTGTCATTTAGCCGTAATAATTATTATGACTGACAGTATGGCTGGCCGTCTAGCTGATGGCTATACCAATAGGTATTGTTTTTTTTTTTTTTTTATTATTAAGATTCGCTCGGTGCCGTTTTCCCAACTAAAATAAAGTATGTCTTATGACGACGGTACACAAAACCCATTTGTGGCCGACGACCATCTGTCTGTACATGCCGCATTTGTAATGTTTTTATAAAGAGCGAACATAGGTCGCAATTTATTGCCACAGGGTGGGGTGGGTAAAGCCAAATGACCCGTAATTGTGGTGGTGGTAGTGACTCTGAACTAAATCACATGCTGTTGGTTTGCATTGGATTTGATTCGGACTTAACACACAATGAATGTAATAGAATCTTAATAAGAATTTGCTCATTTGTTTATTTTTATGTGGATATTGTTGCTACTGATTGACGACGACTGACATATTCATACAGAGAGTGGCATATGAGCAATATGAGTTGAAATGATCCCTCCAAGCACATTTGTTTTGGTTTTTTTTCCCGAGAATGAAATACTAAGGGTTTCTGCGGCCAGGTCCTGACACCTTGTCATAGAACTTATACGTAGATCGAGCATCCGCAATCATTCAACCCTTTGAATATTTTGAACACGATTTGCAACGTTTTTTTTTAATACGGATCCAAGTATTAAAACGTATTCTTTTTTTTTTAACACCCTTTAGAACTTGACTGAGTTATTGTAAAACTTTTGCAGAACATGATGCTCAAATCAAACACAAACTGATGAACTGAATTAATAAAAAAAAGATTAAGCCAGCACTGTTCAGATCAATGATTAACACTTTTTTCATAAAAACTTAAATAATTCCGTCAATTACTAATGGATTTAAACAAGAGGAGGCCTTCTAATCCTTAGATCCGTATAAAAAAAAAAACGTTTATCCTTTTAGACTTGTTCTTAAAGAAAATTCAAAAAAACAAAAATATTATTTATACAAGATATTTGTAAAATAAATTTTAATACATAATATAGACCGTAGTGTTGCCTTTCCAATGACCCAAAAATCGGTCAATCAGTTCCAGAATAGTCAGATTTTAAATTTTTTTTTGGTCATTAGCAGTCATATATACGTTTATAAAGAATGGTGGACGGCCGATGTGTGGTAAATATTGTGTGCGACTATCACAGAAATCCAGGTTCCATATCTAGTAAGACCATCGTAAATGCTGACGACATTGTGAGTGATAATTATATCGGGCACAGCTCACTGATTCGAGAGAAGTTCCTGGAATTGCTCATACAAATATGTACGTTTATTCAAGCTCTGTTCGTAAATACAATATTACGAACGATGCATAATTTTCCTGAGAGTTTTTTTTTTTTTTAGTTTATAATCATTTAAATGAAGCTATTAAAACAAAACTCAGTTTGAAATAATTAATGATGTATTCATTCATTGTTTTAAGTTTGCAAATAAAAAAAAAATAAACGTACAAAACGAAAATCCATAGAATGACAAAAAAAAAAATATATAATGACATTAGAGAAAATACTTTAAGAATGAATAATAATAATCGAGTCGCATTGTATGAGAATACATACAAACGTATCTCGTTGCATACCCATCTGCATACATATGTGTGTACATACGAATGTATAGAATGTGAGTTAAATTTACAATGCAATTGTCAAATTAACATATTTGTTTTTCCATTAACCATGTCACTAGACGTCCTCGAATTCATCATTTCTAGAGTACATTTACTGCATGTTTCGTTCGTTACAAATCGTCAATTTTGGAAGCGCTATAAAATGAGTTATATACATTATTCAATTCTGGTTTTCAGATTTATGATAGATATCGACATACGGAACACATTCCAAAAAGAATTCGTTTTATGGAAACAGTCAGTTAGTACATAATAATTCCTGTCACTTTTGAAGCTTTTATTCTTTGACCAGTCTCGCTCAGGCTATCGATTGTGACAGACGTGTTATAATTAACTCTCCCTCTCTATCTCTCTATTGCAACCAAATTCCAACCCAAAATTCCCAAGAGAATTTCCGATCGTCGGAATGATGAAGACATAATGCCTTCATCAAAACTACCAAAGACTAGGTCCAGAAGAAACTTCTGGACCCCTTTGCGGTTATTAGACATAGAAGATAATTCTTTAACTGAACTGAACAGTGAACAAAATGAAAAAGCCAATCATTGAATATTTCACCAATCAAAGTGTTAACACACAATACTGAAGACGTTATAAAATTACTCACAGCTAAGTTGTTGTCTCAATATTTGGCCAAAAAAATATCTATCGGTCTGAAGATCGTGGACTAGACAACAAATCAGACACTGATGTAAAAAAAGAACTAATTTCTCTTGGTTTGAAATGCACTGAAGTTAAAGTTGTTAGGAGAACCTTCGAAAAATATGTTGACACTATATACATTGTGTACTTCGAAAGAGGCTCAGTTAAAATGCATGAGCTAAAAAAGAATGTGCGTTCTCTGTTCCGGATTATAATAACTTGGGATTGCCAACGTACGGTTAAAAACCAACCAGTTCAATGTCGTAAGTGTCAAATGGTTGGACACGGAGAGAACGGGTGTAACGTCAAACCAAGATGTGCAATCTGTGCTGAGAAGCACAATACTGCCGACTGCAAATCGACGGATAAAATTAAATGTGCCAACTGCGGTAACCAACATAAATCAACTGATGTCTCGTGCCCAAAACGCTCTGATTATTTGGTGATGGGGGAGAGGCTGTCAATGAGAGCACGCCCGAAGAAGCAACATCCCGAATTCACCACTGGTGTTGAGAACTTTCCTTCAATCAGCAAAAACGCTGAAAATACAACAAGACTTCCCAATTGGCGACCCAACACAAACAACAAGTATTGCAATGTTAATAACATTCAAAACTGTAGCAGCCCCAACACTAACCTCTTCACTGAGCAAGAGTTTATGCAGTTGACAACGGAGATGATCTCTATGCTTCGTAATTGTACTAATTGTAAGAACAACAATTTAATGCTATAGCACAGCTTGTGCTTAAGTTTGTATACAATTGTAAATAATGTTTTTTTCAAATTTGAAAATAGTATTCTGGAACTGTAGAAGTGTCCGAAATAAGTTGTTAGAATTAAATAATTTCTTAATTTCGAACCATGTAGATATCTGTCTTTTGTCTGAAACTTGGCTCAGCCAGCAACAAAGATTTCATATTCCTAACTTTGACTGCATTAGAAAAGATAGGACTGGGCAAATTGGTGGTGGCGTGGCTATTCTTGTCAAAAATAATCTTGTTTTCACACCAATTCCAAGTATTGTTACTGAAACAATTGAAAATGTTGGAGTTGAAATACAACTTAATGCAAATGAGTCTCTTAAGCTGTATAGCGTCTATTTTCCCGGTGGGCAGAATAAAAGCTCTTATCGCAGCATTTTTAAATCTGACTTAAGGAAGATATTAAATACAAATTCTAATTATATTTTCTGTGGTGACCTCAATGCCAGACATAGGCATTGGAATTGTTTACGAGCGAATTCATGGGGTAACAATCTCCATGAGCTCACCTCGTTATTCCCTGTTACAATTTCACATCCGAACTCTCACACATATATTCCAGCAGCTTCCCGATCCAATCCCTCTACTCTTGATCTGATCTTGACCAATATACCACAATTCATATCGAATCCATGCACAATTAACGATCTATCCTCCGATCATCTTCCTGTCGCTTTTAATCTCTTTTCGCACGTTAGATCTACAACCAAGCTGAAGTTCAACTACTCTCGCGCAGACTGGAAATCCTTTAAAAAATTTACTAATATGAAACTTAAATGTGAAAATATGACCATTAATTGCACTTCGGAAATAAACTCTCACGTAAATATATTCACAAAAACTATAACAGAAGGTATAAGACAGTTTGTTCCGTTGATTCCACCAAAGACAAACTGCACTAAACTCCCTGAATATACATTAAGACTCATCAAAATAAGAAACTATTACCGCAGACAATGGATTATGTACAGGCAGAGCATAGACTGTGAATTAATGAAAAGGTATTCTCATTTGATACGAAAAGAGATACAACATTTTAGAAATAAGCGTTGGAATGAGAGTGCTGAGCAGTCTGGATAAAGGATCTACACCCTTTTGGAACGTATCAAAGATTCTGATAAAGAAAACGCCATACTGTCATGGTCTTGTATCTGGTGAACAAGTGTTAATTTCAGATATTGAAAAGGCAAATGGATTTGCTGTCTCACCTTCAGTTCTAATCATACAGTATCCGAGGAGCTCGGCACTAAGAACCAGAAACAACTAGTTGACGAAGCCTTTGATCGTTTTGATGCGATAAATGTTACTACTCCAAATTCAGAATTTGTTTCAATTTCCGAAGTCGAGATATTAGTGCGTAAAATGAAAAAGAGAAAATCTTGTCGTCTAGATGAGATAGACAATGAAGTATTGAAAAATCTTCCACGTAATAAATATTTAACTTGCATTTCCAACGCATGTTTGAAATTACACTACTTTCCAGACTCTTGGAAAACAGCCAAAGTGATAACAATTCTCAAACCCGGCAAACCACCCAACAAACCCGAGAGTTATAGGTCTAAGTTCACTAGGGAAATTATTTGAGAATATTTTGAATAACAAAATTCCAGAATTTATCGAAATTAATAATATTTTGCCCAATGAGCAATTTGGCTTCAGAAGATTTCACTTCGCTGTTCACCAGGTAAAGAGAATTTACCTGATTCGTGTTAATAGAAGCTTTCTGAGTAACAGATATTTCTGTGTGTCAATAAATAACACATTTTCTGAACTCCAGATAATACCTGCTGGCGTTCCTCAGGGCTCTGTATAATATATTTTGTGAAGATATGACCACAATAAATCCATGCAAATTCGCAGCTTATGCACACGATGTAGGGATTTACTGTACACAAGAACTCAGTCAGGATATTCTGACCGAACTTCAATGTGCAATCGATAGTTTAGTTGAATATTACTTCAAATGGAAGATAAAACTCAACGCGGATAAAACTCAGGCTAAAAAGAAAGAGGTTATTTATTCCATTGGAAAAGGTTTAGCTCTCATGTTATACCCAGGCTAGAAAGAAAGAGGTGTTATTTATTCCATTGGAAAAGGTTTAGCTCTCATGTTATACCCATACTGTTGACAAAGTTCATTTATATAAGGACATTTTGTATCCACTAATTAATAGAAATTCTTTACTAATTCATACAAACAAAATAATAATAGTAAAGGTTATTTTCCAAGCAATTCTACTCTATGGTTGCCCAGTTTGGGGCAACTGTGCAAAAAGCCATTTAAAACGTTTGCAAATCGCTCAAAATAAAGTACTCAAAATGGCTCTAAAATTACCTTGGCATTTCCCAACCGACATGTTACATACTATTAGTTGTGTCAATACTGTATACGACTCTATTGAACGGATTAACAATCGATTTCAGTCCAACTGTCTATATTCAGACTTATTCATCTAAGGTTACTATATAAAATGAAGTGAATTTTATTTGTACATTATTATTACATTTTAAATTGAAGGTTTTTGCTAATAGTTTCCTTCAGAATTGTAATTGCAATTGTAATCATAAAAAATACTTAGATTCTCTAATTTATAATACTCCAGATATAAGGCTAGGCGAAACCTGTGCAATAACCTCTAGCTTGTAAACCAAATATAATATTTACTATTTAATAAAGAATTGAATTGAATTATTCTTTGACATTTGCCCAGTAGAAACTACGCCATTACTAAAAATGCAACGGTACACGTTTCAACAACGCATTGAAATTATTAAAATTCACTACAAAAATGGTGAAAATCTTGCAGTCACAGTTCCCAAAAATAAAGCATTTTTGGGTCGTCGTGAAGCACCTTGTCGGACTGCAATACAGACATTGGTGGACAAATTCGAGCTGTTGGGACAAGTTAGTGATGTGACGAATAGAACCCGTGCACGTCGCTCAAGAAAAACAGAGAATATTGCTGCAGTAGCCGGAAAAGTTGAAGAAAATCCAGGTTTGTCCATTCCTCGTCGATTTTTTTGGAATTGGACATTCCACAAACGTCACTACACCATGGGTCTTGGGTCTTAAGGCTTATAAAGTTCAGTTAACACAACAACTCAAGACGGCAGATCATCAACAACGTCGTGTCTTTGCTGATTGGGTCCTTAAAATGCATAAAAATGATCCGGAATTCAATCATCTTGACTGATTAGGCCCATTTCCACCTCGGTGGCTACGTCAACAAGTAAAATTGTCGCATCTGGGGCTCGGAAAATCCAAGAGTTATTGTTGAGAAGCCTCTCCATCCTCAACGTGTGACTGTTTGGTGCGGTTTATGGTCCGGCGGGGTTATTGGACCTTACTTTTTCAAAAATGACGTTGGATCAACAGTTACGGTGAATGGATTGCGCTATTGAGAGGTGATTAATGATTTCTTATTGTCGGAGTTGGATGATATTGATCTGGTCGGGATGGCCATTTGGTTGATGTTGTTTTTCATTATTAACGGCATACCTTCCTCTTTATTATGAAATAAACATCCGATCATTTATCTCAATAAATTTCATTTTTCTTTGAATACCAAAATAACACCTCTTGTTGGAAAACCCTGTACATTCTAGTAGGTTAGGTTAGGTTATGTTGAAGTGGAGGATCGGTATTGTACCATGACCGTCTCATGTCGTTGACATACACTTAGACCAGCAATTCGGCGGGTTGTGCTCAATAAACTTAAATTCCTTATGTCCATTGCTTTGACGACCGACAGGTATCTAAGGTGTCCTCTCGGAACATCCTATCCTAAATAAGTGTTCCCTTAGGCTCGTGTGTCCTGTGATGACCCCAACTAGGTTACTCAGCTCATTTCTGTTAAACCCGAGTATTCTCCTTGTTTTCTTGTAATTCCTTTGGAGACATGGGTCGACTTCATCCATTCCCTTAACTCCTCTAGTAACTTCTATTTAAATATTATACTTTTATATAAACACTTTTGCAAAATACAAAATGATGTCACACAAAAAATAAAATACGAATTCCGAGTTGTGACGCTTTTTATGCAAATGCTGAAATGTATGCGAACAGGTTATAGATCATCAATACAATTTTTTTTAACCGTCCCTATGTTTCAAATTCAAAACGTGTCCAAATGCAGTTTAAACTCAGTTCAAGCCAGCCAGCCACACAGGTAAATGTGCCAAAAAAGGTAAATGTGTATTGCCAAAAGTAATTTAGGGACTATGTTATTACTATCAATCTTGTTATTGCTGCTCTCAATGGTATCATTCAAAAATGTTGCCACTTTGAGTCACATGAATCAACAACAAAATCTGTTGATTTGTGTCTCGTCTTAATACGAGTGCTGCTCCTAACATTTAACATACACCGTGTAACTATAACATTTCATGTTAACGATACATATGTATGTGTGAAATAGTGAACGGAGTGGTGATGATGTTCTCATACATATCAGGAGTGGTATAACTGGATAGGAGAGATTGATGTGAATATCACAGACAATTGAGAAAATTCATGTAAACCGATAATTGTGTTCGCTCTCACGCTCACATCCATCTATACAAAAATAAAATGTTATGTAGATATGCATGTACCCCGAAGTGTGTTCAATGTTGTTGGAGATCTCTAATATTTACTCGAAACAATTGGCAGACCCAACAACACACACTGCTGCTGTTTGCCGTTTTGCGTTAGCAAGTGTTCATTCGGAGAGCGCAATTTTTTTTACAATTTTCAATTACTTTCAGTTGTGTGTTAAACGTTAAAACGTCTGGTTGTGGTGGCGAATAGAAAAATAAAACATAATAACAAAACCAAGCGTGTTTACAAATATTTTTTAAGACACAAATTTATATTATTAATTGAAACAAGTGTAATAAAAAAAACGCAACAGAAAAAGAAAAAAAAACATGTCCGGGAACAACGAACTTGAGAAAAACCTCAGCACGGAAAATTCGAGTACAAACATGATGACCGTCGAAATACCCGTCATCACTCCGGTAACTGGTGAAACCCTGACCATCACAACATGTCCGGAGACGATGTCATCGGCGCCTCCACCGCCGCCCACTACAGTGCCACCCACGTCGACTACAATGGATACCGTAGATTATAAGAAATCGGACCTTAATGATCAATTGCAACAGAGTTCTCCCCCTTCTGCTCCTACCGTGACAACGACAGTGACCATCATCACTAAAGGTAACGACTGTCTTTAGTGGACAGGACCACAAATAACCTTACCTTGCCACTTCAAATTATACTCAATGTCAAAATTAAAATATGTATGCACATTTGTAGGTGCATTCCATAACCAACACATTCCTGTATAAGCATGGTGGTTTTTAGTGCTCAACCACCACCATTCTCATCGTTGGCATTTTAGCCAACGTTGTCTAGTAAAAGTTGTTGATGGCTTGAATTCATTTTCACTTAATGTTGTTTTCACAGCAGCTTCAACAACAGCAAGTGTGCGTGCCCCAGGGGAAGGATATCCACAGTGCAAACATTAACCAACTGGGCGAATCTTTCTTATCATGTGAAGGAGAATATTCTGATTTTTCGTAACTACGCTCTGGGAAACCACATTTGAAAAAAAAATTGCATCAGAACTAGCGGCGCATGAGTCAAGAGTAGAACAATTGGTTAAATTCGTTGTTTGAAACAGTTGACCTGTAGGTCAAATCGAAAGGGAAACTGTTGTATAAATTAGTCCATATGGTCAATATAAATGTGTAGTTTCTGGAGCCAGAACATCACAATTCGTACAGGTGTTTCAACATAATATTAAAGGAGTAATTAATTAGTTAAAGGCGTATATTTGAAAAAAACTCTACTTTTGAATACTTCAAAGGTGAATGTCAAAGGCTAAAAGAAGTGTCTATTTTACAGTTAAAATAAAATCTAGATCATGAGAATCGATGGAGTTTTTTTTCGATTTTATTCAGAATGTCTCTTTTTCAAAATATATTTCGGCAAAATCCGACATTCTATCTATTTAAGTGTCCATAGAAACGTTACCATAGAAAAAAAAACATCAGAATTGTATAGTCGTTATTCATTACTATTGTTTATTGTTGTGCAGTATAATCAGCGGCTCCATTGGACACTTTGGAGCAAAATTGCAACAACTTTTCACAAACCGCTTGGAAGCTGTAGTGCTTTTATTATATACAGAAGTGCACACAAATTTATCTGGTTCATCTTTCTCTTTGACAAATCGCTCGTGATGCCCAACAATTCAATGTAATTTAGAAAAAAAGAGAAAAAACAATGTGTCTCTAACATTGGGATAAATTGCAGTGGAACTCCAAATAGTGCACATTTAGAGTCGCGAATATGCCGGATAAATAGTTCCAGTATACCCACTGGTATATGCAACATAGTTGGATATTCGATTCGATAATATGCCATTTATATTTTTTTTTCATGACAACTGTTGAATCGGCGGTTACATTCCCCCGAAAAACTGTTACTTTCAAATTTCCTTTCAGTGAGTGAGCTGAGCAATGAATACTTTGGTTAAAATTGATTTTAACCATCCATCCATCCGCTCGTCTTCATACTATTTCTTCTTTCATCAGTTTTCTTATCATCAGTGATTTTGTTTATCGTCGTTATTTTCCACGCTTGTTTTTAGAGAGTTAATTTACGGTACGGAACATTTAAACGCTATTCATTTGGTGGTTGCTATTGCTGTTTATCATTAATGGTTTGAAAACAAAAAATTGTACAAGAAAAAACGACAACAAAGTACTAAAAATAATATTTACTTACTTACCACCTGTACGGCTGTGGAAAAATGTCACGCACAGTGGTTTGTAAGCAAAAAAAAAAACACATAAATCCCTTAAAAGTAATTAACCACTCACTGAGAAAAGTCTACACAGGGTGAATGATTTGATGAAGCATTTTACAACGAAGTTCATGAATATTAAATTGATTTAAAAAATGTAATTAAATCTGATGTACAAAAATGGTCGAATTTTTTTTCTGTTGATTCTTTTTTTTTTGTAGATTTAAATTGTCATAAATTGAAAGCGACCAGCCTGATTTTGTTAAAATAAATTTTAAAAAATGCAACACAAAATTATTTTTCATATTTCGCAACTGCACCAAAGGAGTTTTGATAAAACTTAACATCAGTGTTTAATATGTTATAGTTTTTATATGAGATTATTTTTTTTTCAACCATTATTAATTAGTCTTTTTTAATTTATATAATTTAACAGTTTCAGTTTTAACAATAATCGGAGGATTTTACCCATAGGACATGATATATAGGAAAATTTTCCAAAAACTTTTAGTTAGAACCTTGTTGTTCTAATGTCGCGATTTGCCTTTAAGGGATTTTTGTTTGAACGCCAGTTTCAGAGATATACAACAATTTTTGTCAACATTTATTTTTGCATTTTTTTTTTAGTTATGAAAAAAAAGTCCTCTGAATTGTTGTTGTAGCTGGTATTATATGTTTTGTGTTCATCCCTGTGTCCATTTTAATCAAAATTTATTTTTGTATTTTGTTTTTTTCTATTTATGAAAAAATCCTCTGGATTGTTGTTGTAGCTGGTATTATATGTTTTGTGTTCATCCTTCATCGGTTTCGGTGTAACTTCAAGGTCCATGCCAAGGAATTTGGTCATCTCCACTGTTCACCTCCAATAATAATCTAACCGCCGGAGACGTGGTCATTTTTCTCAAACCGAGCTCCATTTGAATTAAGACGACTACACTATCCACACCTCAGCTGTATTTGCACCACTCTAGTTTTTCTTGGGAGACTTTCCTCCTCGTCGGCCAAATCGGGGTGATGGTCTTGCAATATTACATTTGGACGGTGCCTGTTTTTTTTTGTTTGCTATTTTCTCCGAGTTGCAGTCAATGCAATTTTGGGTTGTGATGTAGGATTGTTGGTCCAACGGCTCTATTTTATAACATTAAACTTACCTTTTTATAATCTCGAAGATCTCTCCTGATGTGTCTTGAAGGATGCTGCAAATCCGTCATGTAGAAATTCGAATGGCCCTTTCGACAACAGGAACTGTTTGAACAACATTATATTGTTGTCCGAAGTGAGAGAGTCTTCGTCTTCTCTTGTAAGTGGTCTTGGTGCGTTATGAAGAGACAGCCCGTAACTGTCCGGAGTGCGGCATTTTGACAAATATTTGATCCAAATATGTTTTGCCATGTTTGCGCAAAAAAAGTCAAATACTTTCATGATTATGTGTTTACATTTATTTGACACTTTTTGTTATTCCAAACCACTGACGAACAACGTCAAATGAATATTTTCGCGCCGTTCAGACTTAATATATTTGTCTCAGAAATTCATTTGACCAACCTGTCAAAAAAACTATATATATATATTTTCCGTCAAAATTTATTTTTTAAATTAAAATGCATTAAAATAAACAGAACACATTAAATTAAAATGTTTGAAATCTCGCCCTGTTCTCGAGATATTGACATTCACCTGCTGATATCTCTTAAATATGTTTTCTATCATTGCTTTCGCTTGGTATCACTGTGCGACGGTCAGTTGCATGCGGCGAACATGAAAAATAACCGTTAAAAACAAATATTTTCAAATGTTCAGTGATGGGGTTTTCTCGTGCTTTGTTTGTTGCATGTTCAAATAAACACATACACATGAATACCCAAACCATATAAAGGCTGACAGTAGTGATGTGCGGTTCCTCGTATTTTAAGACCCGGGTCTTTCGGGTCCGGTTCCAACAAGACCCGGGTATTTGGACCGGTTCTCAATAAAGGGTTAACCCAAGAGTTACTACTAATGAATATAAAACTAATTGCCTAAACTATAACAAAGTTAAATTTATACATGCATAATATATAATATCGATGTCTTAATATAAAAAGGGCCTAACTAGATTTTTGATTAATTTACGGGAGAAATAAAAAACTTAAAAGGAATCCGTAATCCGTATTAAAATTAGAAAATTATTAAATGAGAAATAAAATGTATAGCTTTTTTATTAAAAACTGTATTAAAATTGTTCTTGTTTCTAAAATTTTACGAATTTTATTAAGTTTTTTCCATCGAGTTAGGCCCTTTTTATATTAAGCCATCGATATGTATTATATATTATTAAATACTCTTAATACATACACTTATGCTTCAAATATTTTAGAAATTAGTTCTTCAGTATAGCAATGAGATAATTTTATTACTGAATGTTATGTTATTGTTTATTTTCACTAGTATTCTCCACTGAAAGATATGCACTTTGCTTACATTCAAAAACAAAACACTACTAAGCCAAAGAACTAGCTGCGTTCTGCAAACTGCGAACTAACGGTATTTTAACGTATATTTGCATGTAAACAATGACTAACACACCACAGAATTTGAAGTCACAACAACAGCAGCAGCCAAAATTAAAAAACAAATGTTTTTCCTCGTTGTTCGCTTTACCAAGCCACAAACATCAACAAATGAATATACGCACATTCAAACTCTCACACACACACTTCTTTTGACCCGTTTTCGGCTCTCGGTATTTGGACCCGTTTTCGGTATTTGGACTCGTTTTCGGCTATTTGGACCCGTTTTCGGTATTTGGACTCGTTCTCGGGTATTTGGACTCGTTCGGGTATTTGGACCCGTTCGGGTATTTGGACCCGTTCGGGTATTTGGACCCGTTCGGGTATTTGGACCCGTTTTTCGGTTCTTGTAAGAACCGGTCCGGTCGGTTCTTGTAAAGACCCGGGTATCCGGATCCGGGCCTTCGGTCCTGTGCATCACTAGCTGACAGACCGACCGACTCGTAGTCAGGCTCATTTAAGCTCATGCTGAAAAGCGAAAGTGTAACTTGTAATTGCTATAGTAGCAAATCTGTCCGTCCGCATATCTGTCAGTCTGTCCTGTCCGTCCGCATATCTGTCTGTGTTTTTTTTAGTTGCGCATTGGTTTTTTTGATGGAACTAGATTCAATGTAACTGCAATCTCTGATTAAAGGATTTGGTTCGAGGGTGGTATCGTGATAATGAATCTTCGTCATGATGAAAGTGCATACATACTTATAGTATGACTCCACGCTAGACATGAAACACAATTGGTAATGGCAGCGCACAGTGGGAAATAAATTTGCCATTTTGGGTTGACCTGTTTGATTTTAATGAAATTTCACACCGACCTAGCTGATGAAATGTATTTTGATCTTAACCCATAGCGACCCAGCAATTGATAAATCGAACACTCAACGCGAATAAATAGTAAAAAAAAGAATAGCTGGACATTGTTTGTAAGATGGACTCAGTGGGTGTTACAACGCTACAAAGAAGTATTTAATCAAATCGAACAAACCAATTCCAAAAATGTTTCGAAGTCACCCACTGTGCCCCTACTTTCAGTAGCAACCGACGTAGCGGCGACGTAGTATATAGACACGACGGCAGCATTTTGTAAACCACATCAAAGAGGCAATTTTAACATAACTCAGAGAAAAGTAATTAGCATTTTTGTTTGTATAAGAAATGAAATCACCATTTTTTAGAAAACCCAACACCTCCGACTCCTTAAATTTTTTGAAATATCAGACTTAAAGAATTCTTAATTTTCTTGACTTAGTTTTGTCAAAACAGATTCGCTGTTGACAACTCCAATTACTCGTGTGTTCTTTAATACAATGGCGCTGTTACATACATTCAATATAAAAAAAGAGCGAAAAAAATTGAAATACTAATATAAAATGTTGACTGACATGACTGTAAGCGTTGTTAGTCATACTATTCATTCATTTAATTATAGCAAACTTCAGCTGAATGCAAAAACAAAACAAGAAACCAGCTACAACGCCATCAACCGCAACGACACCAAAAACACCGAACACTTCATCGGTTGCCGTCGCAAACTTATTTGATTGAATTAACTGAAGAATTTGGGTTGAAAAAAAAAGATCATAACAAATGATTAAATATTACAAGTGGGGTGACCATATATGGAGAATGTGTGAACTGCGTATGTTTTCAATAGGTCCGACTTTGTTGATACTTAGGCATAGGACTAAATATTACATGCAAAATCTTTAAGAAAAAGCACCTAGATAAATTCGGCCGGGAAGGATCTTCTACACTCCACCAATGACTCTACAGATGGCCTTAAAATCGTTAACAACTTGGAAACTAAAATCCCCATTAAAAAAAAGATAATCTAAATCTTAACTTTTCACAAAATCGAATAAGTCGTTATTGAGTCGTAGAAAACAAAAATATAGACTATTTTCGGACTAATTAATTTGGGTTAAAAAAATATTTTTTTTTTCGAAAAGTTTATAAGGCTTTTCTTCATAATCATTAAACGTTTTTTTCTGTTTTTTTTTTTTTGCCGTGTTAAACATTTTAAAATGGCCGTTCGTATGTGGTATAATCTTCCAGCAAATGTGTTTCCTGCCAGTTGTGACATTCAGAAATTCTCAACAAATGTCAACAAACACTAATCCCTCTTTTCTCCTTCCGATACCCTAATTTCCTTCCGCTAACACAATGCATTGCTTTTAGAGTGGGCATCCCCTGATTGTTGGCCTTCAAAAAAAAAAAAACTCAACCAGTTTGTGAACCGGATATCAAGATTTTGGAGGTGTCACAGACAGATTCTAGTTGTACTCGACAAGACCTACATGAAAAATTGTATGACTTCCGGCATGTCACATTAATTTTTTATGTGCACCTTTGTGTTGTGGAATATGTGCGTGCAAATGATGCTTGGACCACCGACCAACGTCAGTATTTTGCCAATAACTTCCACAATTATAGCGGTCCGCAAAATCGTATTATTGTTTTGATATGGGAAAATTTGGAAAACAATTTTTTAAAAAAATCGTAAAAGAAAAAATTAAATAAAGACCATACATTTTGTACCAGTGGTCAATCCGTTCACAAACAGCAATATTTCTAATAAAGCCGAAAAAAACAAAATTGTAGATACGTATTAAATATTCTGACCTATATGTCACAATCCAATGCCATCGGCCAAAAGTCTGTGACTTTGGTTCTGTCAATGAGTGAAGTATTCTGCCCAACATTTTAAAAGCGATTGTACTTTTTTCATGACTATAACTTCAGTGTTTTGCATTATTACCTGCTGAGAATTTTAAAAATGTCTCACAGAAAGTCATTTTAGAAAAATAGTGGCACAAAAAAGTCGTTTTGTCAAAAAAAAATTTAAATTAAATTAACAATTCAAAGATATCTTTACAGAGAAAAAGTTATAGTCGTTGGAACTTTATAATTCAAAAAAAAAAAAAGAGATGGTACCAATATTGTTTATAAATATTTTTTATGCCTGTAAAAAATAATTTTCATATTCTTAAACATGTCTGTTTATTCTTGACATAGTTTTTGAAAAAAAAAGTCGCAGGCCGCCAAAAAGACCCAAATTGCTACTTAAGTCGCACAACGGTAACACTGATGGTCTGTCCATATCCTTTAAAGTTATTATTTATTATTAATAACGTATACATTTTTTTAAATTTGGAAATTAAAATTACATAGCTTGTTATGTGTTATGATATTATACAAATTTCGTAAAAATCGGTCAACCCATTCGAGAGCAGTAGACTGTTTCCTAAACGCCAAAAAAAATCATAATTTGTTTACTTAGCTCTAAAAAAACGAAAAAAAAACTAAATATTTGTCTGGATCAAAACTACGAACAGATAAAAAAACCAAAGAAATTCATAGGTCGGTAAGAAATATTTTGACCCCAATACAAATTTTTTTTTTTTTTAAAAAATATTCAGATTCATAACCCTTTTTATTTTTATTTAATTACAATACAAAGTAAATGTATATTCTAATTTTGGTACCAAGGGTAAACCGGGTGACATAGACCATATGGCTAGATTTTTTTGCAGCGACAGCCTCTGGAGGGAATCGAACCCACAACCCCCACGCTGAGAGGCAAGCACGCTACCAACTCGCCTACCGGGGCGCTTTCATAACTCTTTTTTTAATACTTCCCTCTGTGACTTCGGCAGCATCGAAAATTTACAAATGTGGTCTCCCCAGACTCGTACTGTCCAAGTGCGTAGTATTTATGAAGATATTTTCGTTGTAGCTTTTGGTTCAAAGGCATTGTAGGCGACGTTGGTTTTAAGTTCATGTTTATTAATTAAACGATCATAAAATTGTGCACTCTGCTACAATTAACCTCAAAATTCTTGATGTTTGGAAAAAAACAGAACAGTAAAACACTTGTTTTGGCACAGGAATCGATATATGAATTCATTTACAAAACTTGGCAGACGCTTAATATATGTGACCGTCTCAATCCGTCTGGGTGTCTTGATTTACATTGTGAAATTAGACAAGGTTTGTTTTTAGTGTGTGTTCCTTTGGATTTTTGAAGTTTAAAAAAACATTCATTTCAGTATAACAGATGTTTCTTTCAACTTTTATCACAGTTACTTCTCTGTGTCCCGTTGGTAAATTTAAAAAAAAAACTGATAACAGAAAATCAATCAAATTTTATACAGACTTGAGCTATTCATGAACTTGAACGTACATATCGTACAACGAACATCGAAGGTATATCGAATTAAATATCTTACATCAAGGTGCCGTAAACCTGGTGATATGCGAGTTCGTGTACGCCACTTGGATACGGGCCATTCACATAAATGATCTTCTCAGGCAAGTAAGCAGTTTAAACAACTTAAAAACATTTTTTCAGTTTACACTAAAAAGAAGTCCAGAAGATGTTAGGGTGGTTGCACATTTCGGTGGTATATTTTTATTTTTTACTAGCTGACCCGGTAGATTTCGCCCTACCTAGAAAAATGTGAACTTAAGTGACCCTAAGTACATTTAAACCTGTAGACGAGGACATCTCCTTACACATGTTTACGTACGTTAAATAGTTATATGCATTGAATCGATAATAAATTTCTTGGAATGAAATCAATTGGAAAAAAATTTGCATTTATGATTTAAATCATCGCTTTTTAATCTTCTTTTAAAGTTGTGAATTAACAAAACTTAGGTGGAGTCCCCATTGTCAATATCTAACAGTTGCTTTGAAAACACGTCCGCAGATTGATCATTTTGTTACTCGTATATTCGACGACTTTAGGCACGCATTTATTTATTTCCTAAAAAGTAGTTCTGATTATGGCGTAAATCTTCCATTGCCTAGGGCTTCCAACATACGTTTCTGGCAAAATGGTTAGTCGGCCGAATTCTACATTTCCTTCTGCAGAACGCAATTTTTTAGACTATCAGTTTCGATTTTTAAATATAGCAATAGCGAATTGATGAAATGACATTTTAATATTTGATTGTCCTCGTTATATAAAGATAAAGATCTGCAGTTACATACGGAATAAAGAGGCATATTCAGCAATACCATCGACTGGAATTGATCTCCAATCGAATACTGTGTTCATTTTAAATACATAGGTCGAAAAACGTTTTCGGCATTCGACCAGCAAATACACTGCCAATTGGAAGGTCGTACTTTTGCGCCTGTGAAATAATCTCCACTTGGAAATGAATTTCATACTTCCATGAAATTGTTAAATATTGTTAAATAATCAGGGATAACATGCAAATTGTAACATTTGCCCACAAAATCACAAATTTTATTATTTTATTAAATTCAAACAAAAAAAACAGAAAGTAAAAAGGGTAACATATTTGGTAATAATCGATTCTCTTTGTTACTTTTGAATACGTCGCATACCATCCAACAATTATTATACTCGTACATATTTGTATAATTTTCAGTCGTAATTCATTTGATATGATTCTTCAAATCGTGTCTACTGATGATGTCTCATGTATTAAACACTTCGTTTAATATGATCATTTGTTTAAATTTTGATCGGCAGCGCCTTTTGTTGTTTTTTTTTTTTTTTTTTTTGTTTTACAACACTCCACCATTAAATATAACAACAAATAAATAAACAACGCAAATTATTTATTTATTCAAGACGCCACATACATGTGTACATGTTTTCAAAATAATCTCCGGATTGTACGGACACCTCCCGCTTGCTGTTTGAAAAGACAGAGACTTGTTTAAAAAAAAAAAGATTGTCTTGTTCTCCAGACCAAGTTATGAATTTTTATTAGAATTTTATGGACACAAATTAGTGTGTACTGAGAGCAAATATAGCGTCGAACAATAAAATAAAAATATTAACACTCTAAAAGAATTTTGAGTGACTTTTTTTGCGTGAGTTCCCTTGCCTCCCACGGTCTATATCATTTAATCCTTGTACTTCTCAACATCCAATATTTTCGGTATGGGGTCTAAAGGATTATCGATTTCCTGCAATAGATCAAAACTTTATAATCGCGTCCAACTTTTGTACAGTGAACCTTTTTCTAAACATGTCTAGTTAATGTTACGGCTTTTCTATCCGCCAACACCAGGTGTGGTGTGGGCCCATGTACCCTCTATACCATACGAAATGAATGAAGTGGTTCACTTGAAGGTGTATGTACCCAAAATCTTTTAGACAAGTATATGACTTCCAGCAATCACTAATTATAGTGATTGTCTGATAATGGGTATCATAGTGTAGGAGTCACGATATTCCACCGGATTCATGAATGATTCTCAACTTTCCTTTCAAAGATCTTCCGGTGTGTTAAGGGAAACGGCAGGTCATGGTAGGTCATTTTTTTTTCTTGGCAAATTTGCGATTATTATTGGAATCGTTGATCTGGCACTCACTCACTCACGTTAGTGGTTCACTTTAATATGTGAATGTGAGTGACTGGCTTTCGTTCCGTTCAATATCGTAGATCACGCACTAAAATAATCAACCAGATAATTAAGCGAGATTTACTGTATTAACTTTATATATGTCGTAAATCCCTTCACTGCTTTGAGAACAGTTCCCCGTAAGTTCTTTAAACGGGTGTTAAGGCAAAAACTCAACGGAATAATCATTGCAATATTTTTTTTTATCATTTACTTAGTTTACCGTTTAATTATTTCCTTATTATTAAGTTATTATCAATTAGGTCAATGAGTTATTATAAGTTATTGACATATTACCCTCATTACTTTTGATGAAATAAAAAAAACAGCTGGTAAATATTTTCCCGATTTAATTGTTGTCATTCTTATTCTGGATATTTTCAGACAAAATGGATAATGATCCCGCTATGGCCAACTTCAAAGCGTTGTATGTATTAACGCAATTGTGCGGTTTGACCATGATCGTCCTGATGGGCAGTTGGATTGGCGTGCATATGGGTGGCTTGGGCGGCACCAGCAATCCCTCGCTCGAGTTCAATTGGCATCCATTGCTGATGACAATCGGATTGATCTTCTTGTACGGCAATGGTAAGTAAATATGAACACCTCAAAACTCCCCTGCCATGATCTTGCATCTATCATTCAATCGTTGATCACATAAAGATCAAGATTACACGCAGACTGTGGACTTTGAACTGCTGCACTTGTTGTTCGACTGATAATTATGTACATACGTATGTGTGGTGTGGAGTGGAGTGGTAAGGCTGCGTTGAAGATGCCAATGCCTGCCTAAGTAGGTTTATTTGCATTGGGCTAGTGACTCCATGTTGAGATGTTGATCTTCATGTTGATTTCTAACGGATACAAGGTGTGTGTGTATGTCTCTCCGATATTTCGTAGGTGACGAGAAGGTGCAGCCAGCCGCTGTTAATTTGCAAAAATTGTGCAATTTCGAATGTAGTTTTGTTTTCTGTGATTTACGCCAATGTGATTAGTATGCGGCCGGTGTGTCATTCAGTATTTTGTTGTTGCTATCGCTGTGGGGTACTTTAACAAAATACTTTTTTTTTGTGTTGTTGTTAGATTAATTTATTAAATCGATTTTAGTGATTTGGATTGGATTTTGTGATTGCGTTTAGTTGAGGAGCATACAAAATATGATCCATTCCATTTTGAGACACAACAAAACAAATCGAAGACCGATTCTTAATTCGTTTCGACACATGCCGTCGCCTTAATTGAAACTGAAATCAAGAGCTTTTGACAATTGTCTGACTGTAAATGGAATGCTGGGGATTGTGGTTGGAACTGCAAGGAATTTGCATTGTATTCAAGTTTTGATGATATTTGGTTGTTTTGTTTTTTTGGTTCAGTGGATAATTTAAATATTTGTATGCCATTCGTTTATGTTTCACAATTGAATGAATTTCACGGAGTTGACTTAAAATTCATCAGATTATGTTAATTATAGTCTTAGTTATCAATAAATTCGAAGTTCGGTTCGGCCATTGTTCAGATGGACATAGACTATGTACTTTGTTTGATTTTGTACAGATAAAATGACTTGTCCATCAGTTATCTTCAGAAAAGTGACAGATTGAGGTCTATCGCTAAAAAAAAGTGTCCTCAGGAAAGTCTTCCGACGAGTGTAACCCATGTCAAACACTGGCATTACTTCCTTCTGATAGGTGTGAAAATGGAAATCTTGGACAAGACAAAAACAACCTTATGCAGATCTGTTCAAGATGTCCCCGTGGCATCAAAAAATCATCCCGCCAACTGGTTTGGACAAAACTGTATTTGAATAAACGGAAATATCGGTTTATATAGAGAAATTTTTAAATAATTTAATACTTCAACATGTGAGTGAAAGTTATTTTTACTTGATTACCATATTGTCCAAAAAGTGGTCCAAAAAAGAACATATTAACTAGATCAAAAGTTATGGACTTTTGGCCGATTGTCTTTGACCCTGGGCCACTGAGAAGATAGAATAATTTCTGAAGTTCTTGTACGAGTTTCCTACTGCAAAACCATACATTTGATAAAAATCCTTAGTATAACCAATGAACTGGTATCCTTTAAAAAAACTATCAGTAGAAAACCTATATGAAAGGGACGAGTACAAATGATGTCCGAAACAATGTATTTACTTGATGTGAATCCAGCGATACAAGTGAGCCCATTATAACTTGGCATTCGAGAATTATTTTTTGTTCAAATTGTTTCCCCTGAGATTCCATGTTGTAAATGTTTCATTTACTGTTTCTTTTTTTTCTATGAATTTCTGCATCGGTTATTGACTTCCGTACGTCCGTAATTCCCACAGCACATTTGTGTGTCGAACGTGCACATTTTAATTGTATGTAGTCTTGATGCTTCACTACTCACACCGCATTCCATAATACATACATATGTTGTATTGAATTACCTAAACAAAAATAAATAAATAAAAGACGAAATATTAAACAATTTTAACATTTCATATTCGTGTCATTTTAGCAATTTTGGTTTATCGCGGTTTCCGTACGATGCGCAAGAAGACTTTAAAAATAACACACGCTTCCCTGCATATGGGCGCCTTCATACTCACCGTCATCGCATTGGTAACCGTCTTCGATTCACATAATCTGGCCCCGAATCCCATACCGAATATGTATTCGATACACTCATGGTTGGGACTATCGGCTGTCATACTCTTCTGTATGCAGTACGTGGTTGGATTTGCGGCGTATCTGGTGCCCGGTGCTAAGGAATCTGTGAGGGCTGCCCTGATGCCGTTGCACATTTACTTTGGTCTGTTCGGCTTTGTCCTGTCATTGGCAGCGGCTTTAATGGGCATTACGGAGAAGGCAATATTCTCAATGTAAGTATTAAGACAACTAATAAAAAGTAGATTTTTTTGGATGGGAAATACAGAGTCCATTATCAGTAGTTTATCATATACCCCCATACCTTGCAATTGCAATGGAGGATTTTTGATTTTATTCACAATTCTGTTAAGGCCCTTTCTGGTCATAATTTGCATTTGTCCATTTTAAAACAAATTGCAATGGACGCATCTTGTGAAATTTGTGTGAGCTTCCCCTAATTATCGAATACATAGTGAACTATTTGTGAATGTTTTCTTAGTTGACTTCTTTTAAAGAATCTGCCTGCTAATGCTCGTTGCCTAATTGTTTCCTTTAATTTCAGAGAAAAGTATTCAACATTACCCAGTTCCGGTGTTATGGTTAACCTTTGCGGCGTCCTGTTTGTGGTCTTTGGTGGTTTGGTGCTATATTTATCGACTAATCCTGCCTACAAACGAAAACCAGTCCCAGAGGATACGGGTCTTTTGGCGGCGGGTGCTTCTGAGTAAAGACTTTGTTAAAGCTTTTACAATTTTGTCTTTTATCTTTAGTTTTATGAAAAGATGTCACAACATTTAAGCTCAAATTCTTGTTAACTTTGTGATTTTTTTTTTGAAAATGTTAATGTTTTATGTATACAATTTTAAAGTTTTATATTTTTATAATTTTTTTCGCTCAAAATGTGGTAGTCTTTGTTTTTATACAAAATAACTTTAGTTTGTGTTCGGATATTCTCTTTTCATACAAATTTTAATCTGAAAAAACGTTAAATATGTTTGCAAATGAAGCTGCAAATAGACTTTCGGTTAAATGAGATTTGATATTGTTCTTTTATCTGAAGACATGTGAAATTTGTCGATGTTTTTTTTATTCCACTGTATTGAATTTTTCTTATATGAGGGTAAATAGTAAAAACCCTTGTATCGATTGTATGACTTTTCATGAAAGAAATAAACAAATGTTTCATTGTATACCAGTGAGAATAATAGAGACCTAAGTCAATATAAAATGAGGCTAAAGGCCCATTTTCACATTATCTGTTTGACCTACAGTCAGCTCAAACCATCAGTTGTAGATGCCAGTATATGTGGAATTTAAAATCTATAACTATTGGTCAGCTTTAACTAGACACTGTGAAAATGGAAGTTAGACCAATATACAGTACCACATGCAAAGGCTGTGTAGATGGCAGTTGACCAAGCCTGTTTGCAGGCGTATTAGTTCGGCTGCAAACGCCAGATGCTACCAATTATTTTTTAGAACTTTAAAAGAGCGATCGTAGAAAAAACTATAATTGTCATCTATAGGAAATGTTAGGACGTCTGCTCACTAGATTGTTATTGACACATGTAAAATTTAAAATACATCTACATTTGGTTTAAAAATTGCATCTAAATAAAACATACTCGTGCGAGGCGTTTTTTTGTTGCAAAATTTAAAAGCAGAATTAACGTGAATTCAGAAATTTAGGCAAATCAGCGTGAAAGTTTATTAATCATAGACCAATTAGGTGGGGAATACTTTATTTGCAGAATTCTTAGGACATCTGCGAACTCTGTCCTAAAATATTATAGTTGCTCTCGTCGTCCCTCCAGATTGTCTCTGTAAAATGATGGTGTAAAAGAAGCATACTGACACGATACATGCCACTGAAATTTATTTGGTCGATTTGTAATTTAGACAGCTTGCACTGCTTTAAACTTCAAAGACATTTTAATTCATAAAGATCGACCATGGCATGAGAAACACTGACACATGATGGTCAAAAATCGTACAAATCAAATATATGAACCTACTCGTAAGCCCGTTTGTTAATGTCATGTGCGGTATAAGTAATGCCGATGTAATTTATTCAGCGATTTCTTCTTGTTGACCCCCTGTTACAAGTCCTCTACATCAGAAGTCGTAATCGATATTTAATACAGGAACAAAAAACATCATTAGTGTTTTTAGATAGAAAGAACATTTCAAAAATTCATGGAATTAATGAAAAACAAAACTACAACAACTACCACTCCAACTAAATCACATATAGTCCAATCTGCTCAAGCAACCAGGTGCACAAAAACTTATGGTACTAAGAAACGAAAAACAGAAACCATTCAATGTTCTTTTATTGGTATTTTATTTTTGAAAACCCCATATACATTTGTGTGTACATATACAATATTTTACAAATACCACGACATACATACATTGATGAATGTAAAAAAATAATGTTTTATTAATATCATATAAATATACATATAGAACTATTCATATTTACGTATATTAACAACATTTAAATTGTTAATCAATATGTAGCCTACCCCGACAGAAGAAGATAAATGGCCCCCACCCTCCCGTGTTTACTTGCTAAAATCTCGATTTACAAATAACCAAATACAGAAAATCTGTCTGTGTATGTATTTATGCTAATCTACAAATATTAAATAAATATTATTAAATTATACATATTTACCTATATATAAACAAAATGAACAATGTCTTTTTTACTTGGTTGATTATATGAGTGTTTTTTTTCTCGAATAGCCCATCGAAACCATCCATTCCTTGATTAATAACTCTATGCAACAGACATTTTGTCCAGGGGATGTTTATAATATTTTCTGCTGAATTTTGACAAAAATATTCTAAAAAAAATTGTATGGATACATTTTTTTTTAAATTTTCTATAAAATTTGCCGTTTTATTTTGACTACACTTGTGAAAGGAGACGTCCGATCAAACACAAAAGTTGCGCAGTGGGAAAAAAACAATATCGGGGATGTGCTTGTTATCACCGTGTATTTTTTTCACATTCACTTCACCTAAGAAAATGTAAGTTGTGCCGGTACTCATGTGAATTATTTGTGTCTAAGAACAGTTCAAAAACATTTCTGTGTGAACGATGTATGAAAATAAAATGCCAGAAAATAAAACAGAAAGCAGATAACAAAATAGCCTTTTTTTCTAAAAGACATTTTCATCCTAATTATTGCAAATTTAAATTAAATTTACACAAAAATTACATAAATTAATATAAAACATGATCACTTTTGCATTTATTTATTTCATTTACTCAACAGTCTATGGACAAACAGATCCTTACAGACTAGCTTATATCTAGAAATAATATAAATCTGAAACTTCAATAAATTTATTAATAGAATAGGATAAATCTAAATAAAATTTACATTAAATAATTTTAATGATTTACAGTTGGTTCATTACAAGAGTAATTGTTGCTATGTATTGGAATATAAAAAAAATTTAAAAAAAAAGCGCAGAGATCTAATAGTGGTGTTGAAGCCAATTCTATGAATGGGCTATCAATAATCACACCAATTAATTCGTAAAGAAATAAAGTGGAACTTTTAGCTATACGTTTTTCCAACGTGTCCAAATGAATAAGTCTACACCTAGACTCATAAGTTGGAACATGCTCCGAGAAATTCACGGTACTTATTACACATTGGTTTCATATAAATTAAAGTGAAGAAGATACACCCCAAAATATGGTTAGAGTGACACCCAACACGTAAAAAGTTACACTTTTTTTATTTTAATGCCGAATAGCAAGTACCCTAATGCAGTAAACAAGTCGTATGGAGTAATGTAGAAATTATGGCCGATTTTGTAAAAGCACCACAATAAACATTTTTTTATCATGTATCTTCGATTCATATAAAATTCGATAGTACTGAACGATTCGACAATAAATTAAAAAAAACTGTAATCCTCTTGGGTCTTTACATAGATAATATCGTAATCTTTAATAAATAATGGTAATAATACTAAAAACTAATATTTTCAAAATATAATAAAATATTGTCCTTTGGAATTGCAATTAAATTCAAATGTATCCATAGTTTTGGCGAATGATTTGCGGATTCCATTGCAATCTGAAAAAATATTACGAATAATAAATAAATTAATGATTAGCAAATATATTCTGCCAGCTAATATTTTCGATGAAAAAACGTCTCAAACTGCAATATATTAAAATTGTGTAATGAATGAATAAATTTGTTAAACATGCTGTCGGTTTAAGGTCGAAGAAGACACTTTAAAGCGTTGGTTGAATTTTGGATGGAAACGCCCGATGTCAGATTGAACAGAAACTTTTCTTTTTCAATTAAATTCTATTGGATTTCTTATACTATTTAATGTGTACATTTGTCTTCAAGAATTAAAGAGTTTCGAATTTTTACTATTATTCTACTTTGTAGTTTCAAGGTAATACTTAATCTCACTTTTGCAAATGTATGATGCTTAATAAATATTTAATGGATGGAAAATTATTCAAAAACCTATTTAAACCAATTTCATTAAAACAACTAAAAACTAAGGTGAAACTCTAGAGTAAAATTGTACTGGAACTATTTCATTGACATGAGTGTACTGCGACTGTTGACATCTCAGTGTGAAGTTTCTTGTAATTTTAGATATTTTAACATTCTCAAGTTCCGCGGCAGCCAGGGTGTTTAAACCTCTAGTGGAGTAGTGATTGATTTAAAAACCAACATTTTGTTCTGAATATTCAAGCCGGAATTTCTATTTATAATAGGGTACATCATTCTAGTAACCTTAGTGATTTAGTCTACCACATATGGAAAATGGTCTTTAAATTTCAATCTGGGATCCAAAACAATACCTAAATATTTCACATTTTTATCCCAAGAGACGTCGTGATTCATGAAACGGAGAGGTACTTCTGGCACAAAACATGATTTTCGTTTCCTTGTGAAACTTAAATTCATGAAATATCTAATTACCGGTTGAAGAAGGTTAGTTTTTCTAGAGTCGAATAGAATTCAAATTTCAAATATTAAAATTCTTAAAAATATACGGACGCGCGACGACTGAAACAATCGACCAGTTTCCCATTCACAAATTTACTAATTTATTTTTTAGGGACCCAAATTGAAATTTAAAAAAACTTATAACTATTAGTCTCTTCTCTGTGCAAAAATTATCCTTTTCAGAATGAAAAATAACAACAACAAAAACTCATAAGAAAATCGCTTGAAATGTTAGTTAAAACTTAAAACCTTTTTTTTTTTATTAAAACTCTTCATTTAACGGACTTGTCGCTTGCGCTAAATCAGACACGAATATATTTTTATAAATCGCCCCAAAACATGCCGCACTTGTGCAATTACTCTAATTGTTTTGACTTTAAAATAGTTTTGGAACCGTAACACACTACCGATACTACTTACCCACATTTTTATTGCATATATTGATCGATTTCAGTGCCGTTGGAAATTTTTTGCTATTCAGTACATCTTGCAATAATCTCTGATTGAACATTTCATGTGAATAGCAGCCGTAGAACTTAAATTTCAAATTGTGACTCCTATGGAGGAAATCTAACCAAAAATCAAGTGCATTTCGAAATAGTGCCAGAGGAATTTCCAAAAACTTCATATTTTTAGTCAGTTCTACAGGAGAGACGGCTAAATGTCCGTCTGGCTTTGATATGAGTATGGGACACAAGGAGCAGGTGATATTCGACGGCATGTCGATGCTTAAGTGTGTCAGGGTGGTGGACTGTAACAGGTTCAGAAGATAGGGCCAGGACACATGATCGAATAGGGAAAATTTAACCACTTGCAGACAAGTCATTTGTTGAAACTCTTTGGCCGACAGATATGCCTGTTCTAATTGTAATTCCTGCAGTTTCGGAAAGATTTCAGAAATTTCGTGCCTCACTTCTTGCGGATGGGTATGAGAACTTTCACTGCTGTTGAGCCAGCGCAAGGTGGTCACATTCGGAAATTCTGCTTTGGAACTAATCAAAATATTTGTAAGATCTTTGATGAGCGATGTTTCCAGAGTCATTGCACTCAGCGAGTCCGAATGGTAGAAATAGTTCAAATCATTGCCGTCATAATGGCCATTGATCGAGACGAATGTTTTCAGTTGGTATTCCAAGAGTATTTGCTGTAAATTTTGCCACGTTAAACCCCAACACCAGACCAAAGACAACTCCTGCAGTGTCGGGGGCAGAGTAAAGTGACTGAGAAGAAATTTGCACTGTTTAAAGGATAATTCCCGAAGCTGACCACACGAATCGCCAATCCTTTTGACTATGTCGTCATTGATCAGTACGCAATTGGCCAAATCGATGAAAATCGATAACGTATGCAGATTTTCGAAATGGGGCAAATGTAACTTCACGAATGATGACCAAGAATTGCGATTCGAAAATCTACCGATGTCAAGATGTTGCAAATTCTTAAACAATTCAGAAGCATCACACGACAGTGGTACGAGTTTCTTTTCAGAACCCTCGTAAATAATTGAGGTACATATAGACAATTTTGAAAGCCTTAGCTTATTCACAATCTGCTGCATGGTCTCATAGCTCATCTTAACCTTGTAACGATTCAAAACGATCAACTCTTGCAGAGATGCCATTTTGGACAAGGTCTCCACCGTTATGTCCTGACCCAACACCAATTCCACACCGCAAGAGTGCACACACCGATCTAGCGTTAACGTCTTCAGACCACTACAACGTTTGGCTATCTCCTCCATATTGGAGTTGGATATTTGGCAGTAGAGCATAACCAAACACGAAAGATTTTCAAATTGTTCCACTGCCTGGAACAACTCGACACGAGTGCAATTTCTCAGTTCCAGTTTTTGAACGTTAAATTTATTTAGTTGGAAAAATTCATAAAAATCTTTCTGTTTTATGCAATAATCCACCAGCGTTTCATTTAAAGTCATTAAATAGCTGTCATTTCTTTCGGTTACGATAAATTCTTTGCACTGTGAACGCCATATGATTTGCACAATTGTCTCCCGAAACTCTGGACAGACGTGAATTATTTTCAAATGTTCAGTCAGACTTAGATACTGAAAGATGTTTTCCAAAACCAGACTGTTGTTAAGTATTTGATGTGTTATTTCCGAAGTTTCCATTCCGACAGATTAGCTATTGAGCTGCTGCGTGGGTTCCTGGCTGATGTTGTCTGTGTGATCGTTTCAGTGATACTTGAGATTTGGAAGATTACATCCAATTCAAATGATTCTTATGAAGGAAACCGCAAACAATTTATTCATATTGTGATAACTCATGCAAATAATTCAGCATTATGTTCTAAATATAACCAATATTTATCCGTATATGTACAGTTTAAACTCTCTACAACAAATTTTCTAGTTCCAACGACTATACATTTTTTCTTATTAAAGATATTTTCTGATGTCCTTTTAATAATTCTGACTGAAATCGGACTTCACACAGTTTAGCTAGGCGTATTGGCCTATTAATAAAATAAAATTTGGCACAAGTTAAATTTTTTTGAGAACCGAGGTTCCAACATCGGACTCTTCTAGCTCCTCTCTGCCGAGACTCACTACGTTCATCTTCCAGACTAACAAATTTGCCCGGAGTCGGAAAAATTTGCTCGACTCCGACTCTGAGTGTTATTTACTTACATTTCTCATCAAATATATTGAAAACAAGTTAATCTGTTAATCGTTTTTAAAATTTGAAATATTTTCGATTAAATGAACTTTTTCTTATCTTTAAGAGAAAAACGCACATCAGTGTAATATATAGTATAGGAATGGTGGACGGAAATGCAATTTTCGAATTTTGCTGAAATCGGAGTCGAGCTATTTAAAAATGCTGTAGTCGGAGTCGAGAAATTTTGATTCGACTCCACAGCCCTGGCTAGGTCTGTATGCAATTTCAATCAAATTGGACAAGCCAATTCCAAATGGCAGTTTTATTTTCGAATTCAACAACTGTGCTCTGTCTGGACCAAGACTGATAGACAAAGCTAAACAATACGCCGAGGCATTGGGAAACCCAGAATTTGAAGCCAGTTTATGCCGACAAACCAGCAACTTTTAAAGCATTTAAAGCCACCATTGACGACGTACGGCCAAATTTATTGGAACAATAAAACCTGGGCTGATCGAATGGACCATGTATGGCGGCGGACGGAAATCACATTTAAAAAATAAATGCCATGAAATTATATGCCAAATTGAAATAAACAAATTTCATGCTTGTCTTATCATTTTAAGTTCTAAATTTCGGACGTATATTGGCCGATATTGCATAAGCCTTTACCCACAGGGCACATCTCCTCTGCAGCTCATGGTTTCCAATACAACATGAAGAGAGACATAATCATTTTTTGATGACAGTACAGGCAAACATAAATTGAGCTGGTAGATGTGTTCATGAAGAACCGCTTTAACAAGTTAACTCGAAACTGACAAATTCTGAGTTGTGTCTGTTTAGTAGAATATGTGCGATATAAACAATCTTCTACATAATTTAATGGTTTCCGTGTCTATTTGGAAATGAAAAACATACAGCACCAAATACTGTGTTGGTTTCACATTCTCGACTATGTCGAAGTAGTTATCCGTTCTCTTCGAATTCGTTAAAGATAGTTTCGACTGTATGTGCATAAATATATATGAGCATCAGACTACCGCACAAGAAATATCTTGTGAACTTAATCATTTTAAACAAATATAAATTTGACAGATATACATTATTCATTAAAGGAACCGCACAGATACACCAAGGTCCACCCCAGATTAGCTGCAAATTCTAAATGTCGCTTAACGTGACCACAGTTGACCAAATCTGCACAAAGTCACCCAATAACGTTTAGTGTCATTTCCACACTTCTACACTGATGAGTTAGAATATCTAAGAGTAATTTTTTTAGTAGAAAAATTACATTATTTATTTCTCATAACACTCCCTGAAGGAGGAGACGGGGAACTGCACTCGAATCAGTAATATATGCACGATATAATTTGTATGCCCTCTGACCGGGACCAGCTATTTAAAGCCTGCTCCGAACGGCTAATGCCTTCACATGGCTCTTACTCGTAAAATCGCCATCATTTACAAGGTGGAATCTGTCGCTGGGGAAATGTTTGATGGTCGTACCCGGTTTCAAACTTGTGTTGAACTGTGTGATAGACGCATGCATATAGATCAACAATATATAAACAAAATATTTTTGTTGGGATACCCAAATAATTACCCTTTTAACGCCCAACTATAAGTAACCGTTTTATGTTCTTAAACATGGCAACCCTTTTTGTTTGTTTTGTTCTAAATTGAAACGTCAGGTCATTGTCGTTTATTCTTGTGACGGTTGCTTTGTGGTTTTGATACTAGTCGGACGTTTCCCTGTATACACGTTACTTTTTATATATTTTATAAGTATTATATTAAATATATGGCCGAGCCAGTTAATTACATTAACAAACACGTCTTTTAATATAATACTCGGAAGATCCTTATAAAATCAGCAACGATCACAACAATTTTCTTATGTAAAATGTAAAAAAAACTCGAAAAAACTATTTAATTTTCTTTAAAATTGCTGTTTTCGTCGGATGTACCGTTATTATTTTGACTATAAGGAAGGTGACGTCCGATCGAACAACACAATATACCAAATTAAAGGTAATTATGGGAGCTTAAAATGTTATATGACATGATATGTGAACATGATATATAAAATATATAAAAACAATGGTTGAAGAGCAGAGGGCAAACTCACCATATTTCAAGGTCCTTATCTTAAATTTGGTTTATTGGTCAGTTTAAGCGGACGTCTCCATCCAAAAAATGTACATCCGACGAAAACGTAGATTTAAAAAAAAGTATTCATAATTTAAAATCCCTTTTGATGGAAGGAATGGAAGGGATCCTCCAAATATTTCTGTACTTATACACGTTTTTCAGCGAACTGCTCAAACTCAAAGTTATCGATGACTTGAACAAAATATGTCGGTATCTTGCCACGACCCTTGACGAGGGTCAACCCACGAGGTTGGCAAACGATATTAAACGATTTCAAAATGTCAGCTGCTTCTTCGGTGACTTGAATGCGTCCAGGTTCACCAGTAGAATCCATGCGTGAGGCCATATTTACCGCATTACCCCAAATATCGTAATGGGCCTGAGAGGAGCCGACAACACCGGCCATAACTTCACCACTGCTAATACCTTCAATAATAACTTTTTTTTAATTATTCCGATCCGACTTAATGTTCTATACTTACCGATTCTCAACATTATTGCGGGTTCGTCGGTGCCCCGTACCAATTGATTCGTCACATTAAAAGAATGCATTGTGCGCAATAGATCCAAGGCAAAGTTGCTTGTGGTCATGAGAACATTCCTATTTTGCCAATTGTTGGAATTAGTATTGTTATCAACATCCATATCATTTTCCTCACTTTCAGTCAAGTCATTGTGTTGAGTGTACTGAGGACCTGCCGATAATGGGAACTGAAATCAGGCAATTGATCACCACTGGACGATACAGTGGAATACATACGTTTATGGGGCAGGACAATTGATTGATGTGTGACAGATGTGTCTTCGAGGGGCATGTCAAAACCACATGCCGCCATGTAGGACCAATTGGCTACCTTGATCTTTTCCACTTTTAGAGGACCTTTGTAGTAACTGAGCTAAAAAAAATGATAAAAAAGATACAAAAAAAAAAATTTGGAAAGTTCAGCTCTTACCACTTCATCAAAATCACAAATGATTTCATTGAGCAGTCTCAGCTCAATACTGCCAGATCGTGCATAAATAATGGTGGCAAACATTACAGCCACATAATCATGTTGCTCATAGTAGGGTCCACTCTGTATGCGCCTCGATAGATATATGCTGACTGAAATGTAAAGAAAGTAAGTGGAGCTGGTGGGCCGGCTGATGTTCTCAAAACAAAGCAAAAATGTCATTACGTTCGTTTGGGCCGAATCTGATCAACCTACGATTATGGATTTCCCATCCACCATAGTTTGCACACTTTAGTGTCATAGTCGGTAGACACACAATTCTTATATACATTCATATGTACATTAGAACGTACCACCTTATAGGTAAAAAAAAAAAAACAGAAAAATTGGTCTCTTTGAGAAAAAGAAAAATACAAAAACTATTTTTTTGGAACTGCCTTGCAAAAATACTTTATATTCGATTATTGAGGTACGCCGCAATGTACATTAGGATGATGACTTTTTGCTTATTTTTCTCAAAAATTATTTCCTGTTGCACGAATAAATGAACTTTTGCCGATTAATGAATAAAATAACGTTTATTCCATTTGAATATTGAAAAAAGTCACGCACAAACCACTTTGAAAATGCTGATAAATAAAAAATTTAAAATCATTTTGTGCGGAATTTTATATAAGATTTAAGATTTTATCTAATTTTAAAAAAAAAACTCATCAAAATATGATGAAGGGAAACGAGGTTGTATAAAAGTCAACATCCTAATGGCCTCGCACAAATTCTTATGCTGTGTCATTTAGTCGTTGATGCGATTTCGAAAAGTGCACATTAGGGTAATGACTTTTATACAACCTCGTTTCCCTGTATCATATTTTGATGAGTTTCTATTTAAGATTAGATAAAATCATACATATATCGTAAGGTGATTCGATAAAAAAAAAACCTAACGCACAAAATGATTTTACATTTTTTTTTATCAGCTTTTTCAAAGTAGTTTGTGCGTCACCTTTTTCAATATTTAAATGACTCCATACGCAGTCAAATTCCTTGGTTGTCCATTCCCTGCATTTGTGAATTTATGGTTGTTATTATTTTTTTGTAAACTTATTATAAATCTGTGTCCCCGGTTTTTGCTTCAGACTGTTGTGTTTTCACACTCAACTCGGTGAAATGTTTTGGATATTTCACTTGCTTGGTCAAGCATTCCATGTAAGGGTAGCACGATTGTACAATGTATTGCCGAACGAGCTAAACAATTTTTCTTTAACACCTATCAAAATTATTAAAAAGCTGCTTCACCATCTGCAATAACAATATTCTCTCTATATTTCTTTATTTTTTGCTATTTTTTTATTTTTGTTGTTGAGGGTCAAATTTTTTCCTAAGCGTAATTTATTACCCCGTTTTTCTTTCTTTCTTTTGTTTATTTATAATTATTTATTGAGTAGTTTTATCCGCCCACTAAGAAGGATTTTTGTACATGCATTTTGTAGTTTGCTTAACTTGGCCTACAGGCTTCTAATTACAAGTCTGGAAGAAATAAATGAAACGAAATAAACGTTACTTTAGACATTAATAGGTAAAAAGTTCATTCATTCGTGCAACAGGAAATAATGTTTGAGAAAAGTAATAAAAAACTTATCACCCTAATGTATATAGTTTATGACAATTATCAGATAATTTCGCAAAGAATAAAATAAAATATAAAAAAAAATTGTCTGGAAAATAAAGTTATTTTTCGCGTTCATTTAGGAACCAAGTTTCCTAAAATCACCAACAAAAAAAAAATTATGTACAAATTCATCTTTAAAATGTTTTTCTTTAAATTTGCCATTTTTGTCCGCTGAAGATGTCTGATCAAACAATACAATACACCAAATTAATGGCAGTTTTGAGAACTAAACATTTTGTGAATATGAATTTTTTTGAAAATAATGTTTAAAGAGTGGGCAAAAATTAAAAAAAATATTTAAAACTCGGAAATTGTAGTTCTTATACAAAACTTCATAATTTCACAATTTTTCTATAGATTTCCTTCAAATGTGGCTTGTTTTCTTCAATAGGGTGCTAGATGTACGGAAATAAATAAAGACAAATTGAGAATTTGTCCATTTTAATGAATTGTTTCGAGCCAACAAATAAACATTTGACCGGACCTACTGTTTAAAGCCCACTCAGAACGGCTAATGCTTTTCTATAGAGGTTTTACATGGTTTAGAGATTACTCTCTTACCTTTAATTAACTATATGTATCGTATTGTTTGATCGAAATTATAGTCAAAATAAAAAAAAGGGAAAAAAAAGTATTTTGAAACAAAATTTTTTTCGAGTTCGTTTAAGGTGCTAAAATACACCAGAAAATATTATAAATATTGTGATTAGTGCCTTGGTTTCTGACATCATTTGGTTGCACTGTCGCATTCTACAATTTAGTGTCAATTAAGTAATTGGACTTTAGGTGTGCAGTGGAACGCTTATCTAGAAGAAGAGTAGATACAATTCATTTGATTTCGTACTCACCCACATGTGTTGGCAGAATATTGTGCAACAAAATCTTAATAGATTCATTTGTCATTCGGGCATTATCTTTTTTCTTCTCCAAACGCCACTTAGAACTAAAATCATGTGGTTAATTTAGAAATCAAACATTGGCATTTTCTTTAGGGGCATACATAGCTTCAATTTTCGATATATAGACAATATGCCGGGCCATTAATTGATATATTAGTAAAATCGTCAACAGACTCCAGATATGACTTGTCTCAGCACTTATGGTCTTATTGGTGACCAGACTACACTCGTACACCAAATCAAACTCGATAAATATCACCAGCAGATAATATATTGTAATGGATACACCGGCCACGAGTTGTATAAAATACGGAACATGATTAAAGGTGAATAACATGGCCAAACAGAGGACTAAACATTCGGTGACAGCCTGTAATGGTAGCAGAATGGAGTCTGTTAGATTGGTAAAGAATATGTCGATGTCTTATTACCCACGAATTGAAGCATAAGGTTCGCCGACCACCTTTAAGGAACTCATGAATCAGATCATCATCATTTTCCAATGCCACAGGATCACAAAACATCTGTGCAAGTTATAGCAAAAAAATAAAACATAATTGTTCAGATGAGAATATGAATTCGTATCCGGAGACCTGTGTATGTAGTATATCTAAAGGATCCCTTCAGCGGTCGCTTCATGGGGATCTGGCAAGTTTTCTGTTGTGTTCAAAATTCTTTTATTAATTATTTCCAATCATTATCTAGACAACCTTGTCTGGAATACTGTCGTATCCATTAGGTCTACCAACTTACCGAATGTACAAAGGCAACACAAATAATGCAGAAAATACACGATATATAAATCGCTATTCTTAGAGGAGCGTTCTTCTCCAACATTGTCGATATTCGATATAAACACAAATTGAATTTGTTGCCTGGCTTTTTGACCGCAAATTTTGTCCATAGTGGTCGGAACCACGCTAATATCACCAATGACGTGGAGTAGCTCAAGGTAACTGTATGCAGAATTGCGAATGAGGAGACATCATGAATACTGTAAAAAGGCAATGAAATGGTAAAAAGAATTTAGTATAATAATTATTTTATGCAGCCGGTCCAAACTTACATTTCATTCGATCCTTGCATGCCCATTACACAACCCAAAACCAGATACGACATCGTTATGGAGATTTTGAAGAGTTCATCCTTTTCCCGATTGTATGACGATTCCCAATTCCAGTCGCTGAACCACAAACATCCGGTACTAATATTGCGATTGGCTGAAAAATCCTCCATTTCATGGGCATCTAAGCGTGGCATGCGTGTGAAGAGATGATCTTTTATGCTGCATAAGTTAAGGGTTGTTATGGAATCAAATACAAAATTCAAATTCACCACTTACCCCAATTTGTAGATGGGTAGTTTTTTGATATCTCGAGCGATTTCAATATTGGCTCGGCTCCGTACGGATTTACAATTCAAGGGTCCTTGCTCTTCGGCGTACATTGTATCCGGCGACGATGCCGGTATTAAGGGAGAGTGCTTATTCTTGAAAGGTTGTTTCGAATTGTTTCGGCTTCTATAGGCTTTCCATTCCTTGGATTGGGTCATAAATTCCTGAACGTGTGTAATTTATTATGTTTAATTTTACAATTCTTCGGCTGGAGATCATCTAGGATATTCAATTGCACTTACACTTGGTCTTATTATTAAAAATGTTGTTATGTGTTCCTTTATCAGTAGTTGATCTCTCGTCGCTCTCTGCGTTCCACGTTCATATTCATAAAATCCCTCAACATATTTTAAGGAATTTTCACTTATATGAACTCTACCCGGTATACCTGTCTGTTCTATGTGCGAGGCTATATCCACATCCTTGGACCATATATCGTATTGCCACTTCGATGCACCAATAATTCCGGACAGTACATTGCCCGAGTGTATACCAATGCGCATGTCTATGCTGAGACTACGCAAATTCCTAGAAACATACATATGGAAATAGGTTTTCCTAAACAAGAACAGAAAGTATTGTAGGTAGAAGTACCTCACTTCCAATATCTGTTCAATTATAGATCGTCCAAATTCTATGCAACAGTGAGCATGAAACGGGTGACTTTTCGGTATTCCCGCCACGCCATAATAGCAATCACCCAAAAATTTTATGCGCATTACATTGAATTCCTCACAGGCCCGATCGAATCTCTGAAATAGATCGTGCAGGGTATCCACCAACGTTTTGATATCCAGCGTTGTGGTCAGGTGAGTGTAGTTGACAAGATCGGCGAATATAATGCTTACGTCGTAATGGGTTTCAATGAATAGTTTTCTGTAGGAAAAATGACACACGATTCTAATGTATTTTTCAAGTGAAATTGGAATTATCTGCAGAAAAAGTCAGCTTTTGTCTGATACTTGAATTTTTGATATAAATATTTATTATATGTATAAACATTTTATAGGGCCATATCTCATATTCTAATAGCGGTGTGAAGGTGAGATTTGCTACATATACATACATTTAAATGATATGATCCACAATACACACAGCACATATTTAAAAACAATCGTATCTAACGATTGTCATTGAATTTTCGCAGTTTAAATATGTGCAATAATCAGACAATACTCGAAGATTCGCTAGGGTCAGTTAGTATAGATATTTTCACGGTTAGGTGCTCCAGTAGGCGAGTTGGTGCTCGAATCCCACGAACAGCTTTGGTCTGTCGGTGCAAAAATTTAGTCATAAGGTTTGTGTCATAAGGTTTCTATTGTAATTAAATAAAAATGTTTACGGTGCGAATACTTGCAAACGAAAACTTTATTTTCTGGACTGTTCAGTATAAAACTTCAGTGTCCTGAACGATTCAATAGAAAGCTTCAATTTTCTCAATAGAAAATTGCTTCACTTTAAAAAATGCATTGCTTTTTTTGACTCAATAGAAAAGTTTACTTCCCTTCTCTGTTTTCTGTTAACAGCTATGTCCATTGCCCTGAAAAGTACACCTACCTGGCGAATTCACTAGTATATTGAGATCTCATTATGCGGGTATCTTTAACACGTTCGATTCTGCCTTTTATGTCTTGACCGATTTTCTCAGCGATTTGAGCTGGTATAATACTGATGAGGAGATCATTCTAGAACAACAAAATACTCATTATATTATATTTCTATTCAATCTTGAACTTACCTCTTGATCCTTGGCAAATTTTAATAAGAGACCCTCTTCGATATTTAGACGACGTGTTAGAAATACTCTTCTTGTGGCATTGTCACGTCTTACCCGAAAACATAGGCCCACAACATTCAGACCAACGATAAACAAAAGGTCGGGTATTAAATATCTTAAATCCAATATTATACTCTTATCTTCTCCGAGTTTGGCGAACGCTATAAAAGTTGAATCGATGCCATATAGGCTGCTAATGCAAAGACTCAATAGAATCAAGGGTCCATATGCGGGTATGGGCATAAAAAGATATATACACGATATCGTATATCCACAATAACAATGACGTAGAATATCTTCATTGCGGATGAAGGCAATAATGCCGACTATGAAATCTGAATGAAGTAATGCATTAGATCGAATATTCTACGATAATTTCTTTGTTACCAGTAAATGCCATCAGCAGGCAGGCGGACCATGAGACTGTATGTGCCGTACATGGATGTTGGATTACAAAATTATTTTTCAGATATGGCGTCACACAAAGGCACGTCAAAATGGAACCCGCTAAGTATACATAACAATCAGTGTTCGTGGATTCCGGTCCCTGTAATGGATAAACGGAATGTTAAAACATCGGGGGTTAATATAATAACAATCTTTGTAATTTCTCCATTTTCACATGTTTACCACTCACTTGATCGCCCATTACAACCGCTAAACAATGTATTACGGCAATAGCCACATGTATTTTCATAAATGATTTCAAATAATTACGAAAAATCCTTCTGGAGTATACTTGATATATCTCCTCCAAATCCATTTGTTGGCATTTTATCTAAAAAACGGTATAATTTCATTTTTATGCAAGGCGGAATAACAATTTACAAACCTTTAAGTTTCGCCATTCAAAGAGAGAATGCTGGGAATCGGGTGTATCAAACGCCTGACTTTCACGACATATTTTTTCATTGGGAGTTTCCATTTCCTCGGTAACGACCATTATTTTGATGAGATATTTAAAGAAGTTTATAATGTTTTATTCATTCGTTTGATTTGAAAGCTACACAAAATATTTTAAGTGCCTTCATAAAAACTTCTCAGAAATGAAGGTCGATTTCGAAATCCAAATTATATTTTATATTCTACTTTACATTTCCCACATAGTTGCTGGCTTGACCTGTGGAACATTGTAGGTCAGTGTAAAACAATTCCGATACTTCCGAGTTCGCTTCTATGCTTTCAAACTGCATTGCAGTAGATTTATTTCCCCAAAAAGTCATTTGTGACTGGGGGTGTACTGTGGGAATAAATATCCCTTTAAATTGTTTTCTGTACCATGTGTAGCACAGTTATTTTTTTTTATTATTTAATTTTCTATAAAATAAATTAAACAATATTATAAAATCTAAATTCAACTAGAACTCTCATATTCATTATAGCAGTCTTAAAACTATGCATAAGTAAAAAAATCAATCGTATATACATAAATTGAAGCTATCAGTGATATACCTAATAGGATTTCATGGAAAGGTCTCTATACGGTAGTCAACTTTGTTAATACATCGATAACGGAAAGTATGTGATGCAAGACAGCATCGTCATGTTTTTCATTGCATTTATTTTATAAGGGACAAAACTAATCATGTCACCATTTTCTATTAGGCGAACTATCGTCTGTCTATTTACGTAGCAACATTCTATGATGCAGACGGAAGAGTGAGTTCTTTTGTACTTGTCTCGGGAATAAAATTTAAATTTTCGTCTATACCCACAAAATATGTTGGTATTTCTCCACGACCTTTTACAAAGGTCATGCCACGTTGATTGCATTTAATATTAAAGGTACGTAAGATATCGGCTGTCTCTTCGGTGACTTGAATGCGACCCGCAGACCCTGTCGAGTCCATGCGGGAAGCCATATTAACGGCATTGCCCCAGATATCATAATGGGGTTTGGATGAGCCAACCACACCGGCCATAATGGCGCCGTTGCTAATGCCTGCAACAAACAAAACAATTTCAATCCAAAGAACATTTAAACTTCGCCCGGTCTTACCAATTCTCAACATGCCATTATCGGAGCAACCGTCTTCACACTGTAAATTTTCGACGTTGAATGAATGCATGGTCTTCATGAGCTGCAAGGCGAATTGTGCCATAACATGAACCACATTTGACTGGTGTGGTGAACTTATCTTACGGCTCTTCTGACCGCCTGCATTTAACATACCGTTTGGATTATTATTGTGACCTTCATATTGGTTGGACAATTTTTTATTTCTTTCCGCTCCTTCGTTGGATGTTGAAGATTCCAAATCGAGGTCGCCTCTTGTGTGTCTGGCTGTGAATAAATTAGAAATATAACTTATAAGTGTGTATTTTGTATTACCCAGTTATACTATGGTCGCATACAATTTCTACCATTGTTATCGTAGTGACTGCGTCGTCCATTCGGCAATAGAGATGAATTACGGAAGTTGGTTTGAGTATTTACATGTTCAGATCGTGCCAAATCCAATCCACATGCTGCCATATAAGTCCAGCCTGCGACTTTGATTTTTTCCACCTTGAACATTCCTTCAGATTCGAACAACTTGAGCTTTACGAGAGAATTAGGCGGATACAAAGAGGGATGATCAGATAGTGAAAATTCACTTACCACTTCATCGAAATCACATATAATTTCATTTAAAACTCTTAGTCCAACATTATCAATATCGTAATTTTTTATCGTGGCAAACATTACCGCCACGTTATCGTATTCCTCGTAGTACAGTTCATTTTTCATTTGTCTCGAGATATAAATATCGGCTGAAGGAAATTAATGGAAGTGTTTATTTTAATTCATACGAGGTAAGATGTACTATTCGTACAATTATACAATTGATCAGGTGATCAATTTCTGTAAATTTTATGGTATGGTCCTATTCAATTGTTTGCCATTTAATAATGTTCAATTACTTGATGATTAAAGTTAGCAAAGTGTTCATTCACTGAATTGACAATTATGCAATTAATATTAAACTATTGGTAAGTATATTAATCACGCTTTTTAATTATTAAAACTAGGAATGCAAACCGAACCAAGCCGGGTTTGAACCGAACTATATCACATTTTTTTTGGTCTGTGAACGAAAGAAAAAAATGTCGAACCGAACCAAAAACCGCAAAAAAATTAAAAAAAAATGATTGCGAATTTTTCAAAAATATGGATTTTTAGGTCAGAAATCTGTATGTGTTCGTGTTAAATTGTTTTCAATATACTACACAATTTTGAACTTATTTAATCATCTCCAAATTCAGTACTTACCCACATGCGATGGCAGAATATTTCGTATTAACAACGAAATGGAGGCATTCGTAACTTTGGCGTCATTTTGTTTTCTTTGCAATTGACGCTTCCAACTAAAGTAAGGAAATATATATTTAAAAATTTAGTCATCCATACCTCGAAAACAACTCACTTATAATCGACTTTAGAGATAAATTCAGTTTGACGGTCCATCAAATGAAATATGGACAACGTTATTATTATGACCATGACATGCGAATAGGCCGCTCTCAATTCGACATTTGTCGCCGAACTCGCCTCGTACATGTGTGAGTAACTGATAAATACGACAATGGCATAAATCGCTGATATAAGAACACCCACAGTAAATTTCAGAACAAAAGGTATACGGGAGAACAGAAAGACCATGCATATCGTCAACTCCAAACTTTCGGTGATGGCCTATGAGAGAATGTGTGTAGATACACAGAGATGACAAAGAAGACGGAGTTAGAATGAACTTACCCATGGATTGAAGGCGACATCACAGGCCTGATCATCTGAAAACGGTTTTATGTTGGTTAAATTCTTTGCCTCGTCATCGGTGAATATGGGCCAGTTATTACAATCTAGCTAAAAAAATGGTAAATGGAAAAAAAAGTTTAGGTTTTTGGTAACTAAAACTAATTGTCTAAAATATATCTTACCAGTTGTATGAAAGTAGCCGAACAATGTATAACGATAATCAACAGATATATAGTAACTCGTGCTGTTATACTGCTCTGAACCCGTTTTGAAGCATCGAATAGAAAGAGAATAAATTTATTTTCCGGTTCCGAATGAGAAGTTTCCGCAACGAACATAATCCACAATTTCTTAAACCATGTTAAGAAAATAACAATGGTCATTAGGAAAATGTAGAGAGCATTAGTGGCCCAAAAGTTGGCGGATTGTCTAGATGGGAGGGAGGACAAGGAAATTTATTAACTGCGTTCCAGGTTTCTATGTCGAAGTCCAACTTACACTTTATTGATCGACTGTATGGCCATAATGCCAAAGAATATAAGGACACCCATGATGACACTATACTTGAGCATATCATCTGGTTCCTGCAGGAACTGCATTTCCCAACGCCAATCTTTAAAAAACAAACCAACTGATGTGATATTCCGACGGAAATTCTGTTCTTCCTGTTCGTCTTGTGTTAAACGCTTGGCGCGATCAAAACAGAATTTTGAGACCCTTAAATGAGCAAGTAATGGTATTACTATTAAAAACAAACACGTAACAAATATCATTTGAATATAATTGGATTGCAAATGAAAAAAAAACTTAAATGAATACACTGAAAGAAAAAAGCAGTAGATATTTTTAAATATTTTTCAATAGATAAGGAAATAATGTAAGCTTCATTGATAAAATGAAAACGTTGTTATTTTACTTTTATAGTTGTTTTCAAGTGAAACAAATTCCCCAAAATTTGGACAAAAAAGAAAGTTGTCACAGCTATTTTTTAAAGTTAGGAAATCGACTAGCCGACTAACCGATCTCAACCCCTCATGCACCAGCCTGATGCAAATGTTGCACAAGTCAGATATATTTTCGGAAGCTAGTTCAGATGGTATGTGGCCGGCAACATTAAGATTAAGATATTAATCTCTAAAGCCATGTAAAACTTGTCTAGAAAAACATTAGCCGATCGGATTTAAAGCTTGGAGGACAGACAGTAGGTCCTAATATCTTTTAAATGGAATGTTAAATTATTTTTTCTCAGCTGTACTTAAACGAATTTTTTGTAGATAGCTTCAATTTTAATTTTCCCAAAAAGAACATTTTTACACTGGCGCTTTTGGCAGTTTGGCGCTGTTTTTGAATGCATCATTTTAATATTCATTCCATATTGCACTCCATGAAAACTCGAACGAACTGACGAAAAATTCATCACCGGCGACAGAAAGAATTTCATTTCTTCCATACACATTAATTTGTTGAGATTGTGTCAATTTGTAGTCTGTGGGTGAAACACTGACGTTGATACCCACAACATAATTTGCATGCATATTTTCCATAATGTCTCAAATCAAATGCGCACACACCACATTTCAGCAACGATACATGCGTGCAAATGAGACTGTGGGTACCGATCAACGTCAGTGTTTCAGTGTAGGCGATGTATTTCTTAGGGGGTCTTACATAATCTTGTTTGGATCGGAAAAGAATAAAGGATAACCTGGCACATTTTATAGCTGAGTAACTACTAAGACTCAAGGGCTATTTTGTCAAAGACTTTTGGTTTTTGTTCCATTGCGGCCAACTCACTGAACTCTTCCAATGGGCATTTTGTCCAATTCTCTGCTCATTTCCAATTTGGCTTGTGTGCGTATTTGATTGAATTGCTGAATGTTGTTTTGCATGAAATCCGTTGTGGTATCCGAACGGAGGCGTTCTATTTGTCGCTTGACGCCAGCCCATGGTCGGCGTTGCTCATTATAAGATGCATACTAAAATATACAGAAAACTATTCAAGTTTACCAGAATCATATTCGATATTTAGTTTTACTTACCTTTGGTGGTTTTATGAGAAAAGTCCTTATATCGTGTTTCTTCAAAACCGGATCGTTCCTTCCTTGCGGCGTGCCCTCTTCATACATATATTCCCCCTCCAATTCCCTTAGGGTCTGTTCACTTACGTGCACTCTACCCGCCATGCCAGTTTGCTCTAGACGATTTGCTATATCCACATCTTTGGACCAGATATCATACTGTAGCTTGCAGGCACCCAAAACCCCAGATAATATTCGTCCAGTATGGACACCGATGCGCATGTCAATATTCAATTTACGTCTTGTTCTATATTTTAAAATATACCAAATAAATTACCAAACTGTTATCTTTGCATTTACAACGAGTTTGAAATATAAATTTCAAGATAACGACCGGAAACGTGTACATTATTCAAATTTACGACGTATTAAAGGACTTTCGTCGAAACACGCAAAGGTTCAAAATGTTCAAAAAATCACGTAGTGCCGTATATTTTTTCAGCGCTTTTTTTTCCAACTCGACCCTATTATTTTGTGTCTACTTAAAGGCATACATTTTTAAGTAATCGTATGTGATGTTATAAAGTTCTTTAATACCTTACATCACGTATATCCTTGATCATACGCAATCCCAGATCCACACAACATTTGGCATGATACTCATTCGGAATGGACACCCCGGCTACGCAGTAATAACAATCGCCTAAAAATTTAATGCGCAAAACATTGTATTCCTACACCAAGGGAGAACGATCGGAAAAGTTACAAGAGTTCAAAGCACATTGAGATTTATGAAATATGTACGTACCTCTGAAGCTGTATCGAATTTCACAAAGAGATCGTGTAGTGTCTCCACCAGGGTTTTAACATCTAAAGTTGTGGTCAGATGGGTATAATTTACAACGTCCGCGTACAGTATACTGACATTATCATGTGGCTCTATGAACAATTTTCTGGAAGGCAAAAGGTTTTGTGTCAATTATTTAAACAATATTTAAATATACAAATTTTAGATAAGGTATTTATTCATAAATGAAGGAGAACCGTTCAACAAATAGCTGATCTCCAAGATATACATGCATTCTCCATGGACAACCGAATGCCAATACTGATTGTCAAATTAATTATGTTTAATTTGCTACATTTTTTACTGAGATCATTGCTAATTGATTATCCAAATAACACTTACGATCTTGATATCGAATTAAGTTTGACCTTATTAATGATGTTGTATTATAGGAGCATAAACTGGATTCAAATAGTTTGACAGTTCATGCGTGACCAGTGAGCCAAAATTTCATGTCATTTTATTATGAATGTATGTATGTACCAACAAACACATAAGGCTTCATTGAGTATTTTTTTTTTAATTCGTGCTCTGTGAAAAATGTTTTTTTTTCGAAAAATTGTCTTCAGCGACGTAGGTTTGCTGTGGCGGCATCCGTACTTCTTCAATGACGATGATGGCCGCAACGTGGATAACGTGAAGGCAACATAAACCATTGTTATTGCAACATGATAATGTTATTGGATATATATTTTTTTTTAACAATTTTATGTTTTGGAAAATGAACGTTTTCAGTATAATTAATTGGAGTTATATGTTATTACATAATCATGTATTTGGATATTTGGTCAGAATATTTAATATGTAACTTTTTTTTTCTTTCGAAAAATCATAATCATAGACGTACAAATGGCTGCCATCCTGTTTTTTATATTTTTGGGGTTGAACAATTTAAAATGGCCAACAAATAATTTTAGACTTTACTAAAAATATTGCTTATCTGGAAAGAGAACACACACTATGAACTATATCTGTAGTACAACTTTAATTTATATTTTTTTATTAAAAAAAAAACTTCAATGTTTCAAATTATGCAGTCGCCATTTTTTTTAATTTTTACCATATTTACGCATTAATCTAACAAATGTAATACAGTAATACGATTTTTGGAACCGCCATAATTGCTGAAGTTAAGGTATTTCACCTTATTTTCTTTTGGTAGGATTGTGTTATGGAAGTATTGCGTTCAAATGATGCTGTGGGTACCGATTCTCGTCAGTGTTTCGTCCATAACATTCACAATTATTGAATTTGATGGAGTTATGCCGACTTAAGATTTATTTTAAATCAAAAACATTAAAAAATTCATAATTATTGTTATGAATGTTATGTTCTCTTCAATAAGACAGAAATTTCGTAAAAATCGGTCAACCCATTCCAGAGCAGTGAACTTTCTGTTTAACGGCAAAAAGTAATTTTATAATTTTGAAGCAATGTACAAAAGCAAATACTGTATTATTCCTACGACGAGGTGTAAACTTTTCGGGCAAAAATAATTTCTTAGGTCGGAATTAAATATTTTGACCCCATTATATTTTATATTCAATCGGGTATAGAAATACCTAATTGCTGTAAGTGAGAAAAGTGAACTGATATAATAAGTACCACTGATTGAAACAATTCGTGTGTCTAATAACTTACTCTGCCTCAGGTTGGCGCCACCGTTTCATTGGTTCAGGGTCTTCACTGCAAATAAAACAATGTCAAGTCAAAAATATCAAATAAAAACTGGAAAAAAACGTACATCGCCAGCTGAGTATTCTGCGAAGTGCGTCTGTCGTGTTTAGCCTTTTTAACCTCCAATCTCGCCTTGACATCATGTTCTATTCTATTGACGATATGAGCCGGAATAATGCTTAGCAATAGGCTTCTCTAGAAAGAAAAACAAAAATGTTATTTTTCCGGTAGAACATCAGAAGACTTATGTTCTCCACAATACCTCCTCTTCTCTTGCATGGCGTAACAGCAAATTCTCTTCGACATATTGACGACGATCCAAGAATGTCGTACGTATTGCAATCTCCTTCATCATACGGAAATATACGCCCAACATATTGACTGACAGCAAGAATATACCCTCGGTTATCAATTTATTCACATCTAATCGGTTGGTACCATCCGTACGTTTGCGATATGTCACAAAAGCATAATCGATCAGGTACGATATTGTCACGGCTATGCCCAACATAAAGGCGTGAATATTATCGGGCAACGGCATGAAGATATAGACAGCATACAGTATATAACTGCCGTAGGCTGGTCGTAGCAAATCCAAATTTATGACAGCATGATAGACGGACACTCCTATGTCGGTTACTACCAATATGCAAACGGCCAGCCAGGAGCTGACGTACATTACCCACATATAGCGTCTTATAAGTTCATCGCGGAAATTAAGGGCCAATATCGCCCATACCAACAGCGCACAGGTGAGGTAGGCGAATATATCGGTAGAGACATTGCTGAGATCCTGAAATAGAAATGTATAATACAGTGTCAGGAACATATTCTGCTAGTTAGCACCGTATGTCGCATGGATCGTTGGATACTACTTACTTGTACGGTTGACAAGAGAATGATGGAATGCACCCCGACCACCAACAGTTCAATGATGATAAATAACGACAGATAACTGATACGCAAGCGTTGCATATATGATTGATAGAATTGTTCCAATTCCAAGTTGCGACATTGATTCTGAAATGAGTGGAATATGTTTGAACGGGCGGTTAGAAACTAATCGAACAAATTAATCTATTGTGATGGTTGTTAGTCATGTGTACAATATGAAGTCTATGTACATGATTAGGCTAAAACAATGGATGTCTGAAATCTGAACGAACATTTCAATAAATGACGGTCGATGTTCCAGATTTCCATTCGAACTCCACACCATAGTCTAAAACATTCTTGAAATATTGATCTGGAATATATGAAGAAATGGAAATGAGATGAAATATATGGCAGAGCGAACGATATGTGAGATCAGTGCTTTGGATCATTATCTTGTTAAAATGTTCAGTCGCATGTTTTCTTCAGAGTCTGGAAGAATAACTGTATCCAACACATTCCTGTATAGAAAGCGGTTCATCGTGTTTTCAATAAGATGTACCGGACCTAATGGGGTTTTTTTTGGTAAATCTGATATGGTATTCCTTCCCTTTTGGTCGAAATATATTTCTTCTGCATCGTGACCAAACAAATTGAACTTAATTTCGTCGCTCCAGAGGACATTTCGCCACTTTTTCTCACCATCAGGTCCACACCCTGTTTTTTGAGCTAAAGCAAAGTGTTTCCTCTTCTTCGAGCTATTCTACGGGGTAGTTTTGCATCCCCTAATCTTCGTCGGACCGTTCGCGATGAAACAACATTCCCTATTTCACTTGAAAGGATCTCGCTTAGCTAAAGTTACGAAGCGATTATCAGTTACTGTCGAGGTTTTCTTAATTGCTCCTCCTCTTTCTATACTTTTTTTTATTTTTATATCTTGTATGTCTATGTGGACCACCCTTATTTTGGACAGTTTGATGCAAGTATGTTCGACATAGTTAAATGTCCACCATACAATCACAAGCAACCAATTATTTGTATATGGAAACAAGACCAACTAATATGCCGACCTTAGAACAACAAGGTTTCATCAGCACCAAAGTAGTTTTGATAAAACTTAACAGCAATGTTAAATATGTTATAGTTCTTATATGTCATTATTTTTTTTCAACCGTTATTAATTAGTCTTTTTAATCGTATACAGGTTAACAGTTTCGAATTTAACTATAAAAGTATATACTTAAATTTTCCAAAATTTGTTCCAAGGTCGCGATATTACAAAATTAGTAAAAAAAATCCATGAAAATAAATTATTAAAAATGTGATCAAATTTTTTGAACTTACCCTTAGGAAACCCCATTCCCATTTTTTCTCATTAATCAATGTGTCGTGACGGGTTTCACTGCTAATGCGGCTGATACACTCGGTCGAATCTTCCAGAAAAGAATTCATACTTATCTTGACAAATTTTCGTAGACAAAATTTTCAAGTAACGAAACGTCGAATCGCGTTCTGTCATTTATTTACAGATTTAAATTAAATTGTATACATTTTTATTTGCGACCTGCAACAAGAAAACAAACCGTAACACAATTTTAACGCATTTCTACGAGTATGTAGGCTACACAAAACTCAGAAGGGTCCTAAGGAATTAACACATTTAATTGGGAATAGCTGTTTAACGATTTTCGTATTTATGTTCTCTAAAATGTACGAGTAGAAAAAAAATTTGACCGATTAAATCAAACATTAGAACAGTAGTTTTTTAATTTCAGTTAAAAATAGCGAATAATGCATCTTTTTTTGTTTTTTTTTTTAATTTTTTGCGGTTTTTGTTTGTTTTTTTTTTACTTTTCGGTTTGCAGACAGAAAAAGTGAAATGGTTTGGTCATATCGATTCCGGTTCGATTCGCATCCCTGACTCATGGAGAATTCAAGGATTATTCAGGTGTTTTGTATGACGATTCAACAGATTTTTAGAAAAGCCTAATTATAATGTAAAAAGGTACAGGACGGTGGTGAATGTCGGTTCTTACATTTGTTTCAGATGTGAAACTGTTGGAGGCTCGACTTCGGCGATCTCTAAAGATTGGGAAGTACCAAATTCTTTCCAATTGGCTGGGGAGCCATTTTTGCGATATTTTAATTAATTAATTATTTAATAATATAGTGTTATCTACTTGTTAAGATAACAATTAATCGCCTTATAGGCTTTGTATATTACAATGAAACCAATAAATGAAATGAAATGATATTAAATAATTTCCAAAAAAATAAGTTCTTGAAAATTATTTAAAGTATTGTACTATTAAAAAAAACTAAAATTCAAAAGTAAAATGAAAAATGAATTTTGTCAATAATTCTTTAATGCTGGACTATAGCTTCTAAGTGTGAACAAAGACCCAATTAAAGAAGTCCCATGATAATAGTTTAGGTTGGAAGGACTACCAACACCGCACCCATATATTTCGCATTCGATGTTTCAAAATAATCCATTGTGAATGGTCATTTACTTTGATCATATTATTCTATACGTTTTTTAAGAAGTTTGATTTTATGTTTTTTTGATCTTTATTTTTTATACTGTTTTTGGTTCTGTTATTGAGTTCGATATCATTGATTTATTTCTATTTTTTTTTGCGAAAATATGAATGTTTTCAATAAGTCTTCATGGCATTGTGTTTGGTTTATTGCTTCACTTTTAAAAAGCAGAGAACATACTCATTGTCATAAACGGATTGTTGTGTTTGAATGTACAGGGTTCTCCAACAATAGGTGTTATTTTGGTACTCGAAGAAAAATTTTATTTTTTGAGATAAATTATCGGATGTTTATTTCATAATAAAGAGGAAGGTATGCCGTTAATAATGAAAAACAACATCGGCCAAATGGCCACCACGACCACGCTTACAGGGCCATATCCTTTCATGAAATTTTCCATAATCTAGATAGCCTCACGAGGTCTTGAATCGACGCTGGGCTGTTGGCGTAGACCCTATATTTCACGTGGCTCCAAAGGAAGAAGTCGCAAGGTGTTAAATCACGGTCCGAAAACTTTTTAGTTTTCCGAACTGTTACTGGAAGATTTTCACCATTTTTGTAGTGAATTTTAATAATTTCAATGCTTTGTTGAATCGTATATCGTACCATTTTTAGTAATGGCGTAGTGTCAAATGTGAAAGAATAACAGCTTCAAAAGTGACAGCTACTGAAATACCAGGTGATTCAAAATAACACCTCTTGTTGGAGAACCCTGTACGATGCAAGTTTACCAGTACAACCGAATGTTAGTTAGTGCACTGAAATATTCGATTTGGAGTTGCAACATACTAACATTCCATTAAGGAACACACTCCGATATATATCAAGGCGATTACAAATTTGTTCATCGCCTCGTAATATAGTACGGTAATTATTTGAGGATGTAGCACCACAGCTTGGTTACGCCTCAATTCTTCTTTTTTTTATACGATACAGAGTATTATCAACTTTGAGACGTTTTGCTAATCCTTATTTATGTCAAACTAATTTGTTTAATATTGACATACAACTAATTTTTGTTCTGGAAACTAATTTTTGTTGTGTCTATGAGTTTCATACACAACTTTCACTTTCATTTGGCAAACGTATCGTCGACTCCCAGACAATGACCTTGGTTCTAATGCATATAGAATTTGTTAGCTGCCTGTACCATTTCCTTGAAATTTTGTAAAAAAAAATCGGCTCTTGCAAATATTTTTCGGTAGTATGATTTTGTGAGGTAATATGAAGACTTTTGAAAAGGTCTTCTGTTAGAAGGGGAGCAGAAATGACGCTATGGAATTGATAATAAATTAGTTTTCACAAAGAAAACACTTCAGTATGGGATTAGGAAAACTTGAGTACGAGGATTTCTGGCAGGCCTTCTTAACGAATGTGTGTGGAATCTTCATTCATGTGAATAAATAGTTCGGATTCGGTTATAGACTCTAGATGACGAGTGTAGGCATCTTACACAGTGCATTGATTTGATAGAAATTTCTCGGTTGTTCCGTAAACGGATGGTGAGGAAAACACGTGGTCTTTATTACTGTTTATTTGCAACACTTAAAAATTACTTAATGATTTTAAAAAAATTGTTTATTTCATATTTCAAATCTTCACGTTTTTTTAGATTTGTAAATGATATTGAAAAAACTGTAATTTGAATTCTCCAGTTTGTCGAACTGTAACTTATATCTAATAAGAGATATGGTACTTAAGTATGTTTTCTTATCTTTATTATGATGTCAACATTTTATTTGTACCAAATGTAGTTTGGTTGTAGTAAATATTTTAAAAAATATCGACTTTTAAAAAACGTACTGGTAAGAAAAAAAACATATATAAGAAAGATCTAAAAACCCGGCGTCTTTACTTTCTTATAAACAATAATTGCGTATAGGAAAAAATTACATGTAAGACAGAAATATGTGGAATTTTTTGATTTTCATATTTCCTTTATCTACAGTATTTAAAAAAAATGTTTGCCTTAAATTTTGTTTATTGTACTTCCGAAACTGTCTTACTTATTTCCCATAACATTCTACGCAGGAACAAACGTGGAACTTCTCTCGGATCTGAGAGCTATGTGCGATATAATTCTGTATACACTATGCAGCAACAAAATGTTTTTTGTAATGACTAACCACTGTGAAATTCTGATGTACTTTGATCCGCTTAGTACAAAAATGGTCGAAACGATTTGTTCTATAGATATTTTTTTAAATTAGATTTATTTGAGACCTAATTTTTCATAACTCGAAAACGACACCTAAATATATATTTTAAAAAATTGATCGCTATATTATCTTCGCCTTTGTGGCTTTTAATCTGTTTTAATTATAAAGAAATTTAACGCACATACTTTTTTTTCGGTTTTTTTAAATCATGATTATGTTAGGATTTTTTTTTAATTATAAATTTTTCAGACGTTTACATTTCAAATGAGGTATGGGTCGTTAAAAATATAAGGTATGAAAGGTACCAGAAGGGCCTTTCACTACATTGTGAATAAAAACAAAAAGCCTCCATCGATTTTAAATATAAATGTCTGCAAAATGTATAACTAAAATATATCCTAACAGTAGAAAACAAAATGTCGACCAGCTTTGTAGTCAGGGGACCAGTACATCAAAATTATATAGTGGTTATTCATTACAACAACAAAAAATGTTACTGTCCAGTGTAATACTCACATTATTATAGAAAAAGCCTGTGCTAAATTTAGGAAAATGTCGAAAAGGCTTCAGGCGAAGGGTAGAAAAAAAACAGTACAGCATTGTTAATTAAAAAAAGAAAAGAAAAACAAATTTTTATATTATTTATCGATATAGGGTGTGTTTTTTGTGAGGAATAAATCCGTTAACATATTTCTCGTTTGTTAAGTGACATGTCAACAAATATTGGCTTGTAAATCTCTATCGAACAGGCCCATTGTAAGAATCGCCCCGCTCATGTTACTTCACACTTCGCAACAGCCAAACGTAGAGTAAATCTTTATCATAAACGCCGCATCGCTTGTGTACTCCACACATGGAAGTTATGTTTCAAATTGTTCTGTTTTTTTTTTTTAATTTTTTTTATTATTTATTGATAAATAATGTCTCTGGAACAACAACAATAACAGCTAACAACGTCAACAGCACTAAAACAATATGACAACAATTTAATACTAGAAATAATTTGTAATCATTTGGAGGGTTTGAACAAAATTCTTTCTTAAAAAAAAACAATAGAAAATATAACCAAAAAGAGTGAAAATGGCAGATAACTTGCGTACAATACGACAGTGTCCGTCCTTCGATTCTACTATTTCAATGGGAATCGAAACGGCAATAATCACATCTATTGCTTTATTTCCCACTGGCGTTAACTGATAATGAATAAATAATATAAAAATGATTTTGTTATTTCTTTTGTTAATATCAATAATTATTGTTATATTGAAATTTTAAGCATATGTGTTTTTATTGTGTACATTTATTAATACTAGTTAAATTATGGTATTCTTTTTAAAATATTTATTATTTGCATGTCAAGTGAAGGCAGAGTGGGTGACGATCGTTGTTGCTGGCTTTTTAGTGTTTGGCACACATTTTTGAACGGCTTATAAAGAGAACCACTTGACAGAGTATTAAAATCGCATTCATTATTTGATGATGCGATTATGTTGAGTGATTGACATTTGTCACATTATTAGTTATTTTTATGTTATGAGGAACTGATTGGACATTCGGATGCATAGCTGTAGAGTCGGGGATATTGGTTGGTAGTGTGGAAATTATGTCGAAGAGTGAGTGTCATATGCATTAATATGACGGAGAAGGTCAGTTAAAAAAAGTTATGCAATATAGACGACACAAGAAGATGGCACTCAGACATGTTTAAGTCTTTCTAAATTGTTTGATTATACAGGACGTGGATCGTGGTAGAATAATCCTCATTGACTGAGAAAACCAGAATTTGAAGAATATCATTCAGAAACCAAACTAAGAACTGTTCTAAATGACAGAGTCCCTATCAAAATTGAGTTGATGATTGATTGTGTCATCAAAATACACATGATCAAAAATACTTACGGCCTGTTTCCATAAAACGATTTTGTTCTTTCGTTACAAATCCTCAATATTGGAAGCATTTTAAAATGGGCTTCCGGCACTTTTTAATTCGGATTTTCATATATATGTTAGATGTCAACATTTGGAAAACGATCTCAAAAGAATAAGCTCTCACTACCGATACAAATATATTTTATTGCCCCTTCAATTTTGACAATTTATAACTAACGAACAAATTCGTTTTCTGAAAACAGGCAGTTAGCTTTCTACTTTCAAAATTACAGACTTTATTAAAGAAATTCAAAACAAAAGCAAAATATCTGTTGTAATTGGTTGTCGCGTGGACAGCGATACTTTTGTTACTTATCAAGATGAAAAATTTGCCAAATCGTTTTTGTAACCACTATATTTGTCAATTTAGTTTAGTTTTGTAAAATTATTGTCCAAACGAAACATAATTAAATTGCGTTTGTCTTACTTTTAGATGATCAATTTTTCTCTTTATTTTTAGTTATTGATATTAATGTTTTCAAAAGTAAACTCAAATACTGTGTAAATAACAAAAAATGAAAGTCATTGGCTATGGTTACATTTATTTTCATTCTTTAGCTTTGGCTGAAGTTTCTTAAGTACGCAAAGGTATGCCAAACCGGGTTTAAGCCGGATATCAAGATTTTGGGGGTGTTTAGTAAATTTTACAGACAGATTCTTCTTGTTCTTAAAATGACGTACAACAACAAGAACACTTCGCAGGTATATCGCCTTAATTTGTTTTTGTGTTCTGGAAAATGTGCGTGCAAACTACAGAATGTTCCGACGTCAGGGTTTCATCTATAACATTCACAAGTATTGAGATCCCAAAAAGATAATTATTGTGTTAAACTTATGCCGGATTATGTTTATTTCTATTTTTTTTTTTTTCGAAAAATCTGAGATAACATTACTTTTTTAAATTTCAACAATCTGTCCAATGTTTGCCTGTCTGTCATGGACCAGCCCATTCTGTCATGGACGTTAATCGTAGTGTGAAGAACGGAATTACATTATGATTTATTGTATGATACATGTGAACTAATTTCAAAAGTGCATCGTTTCTCTTTATGTAACATAATGCGTTGGTTTTAAGTATTATAAATTAATAGAAGCACACACGTTTGAATGACGTTTTAGTAATCGACGTAATCAATATTCACTTATCACCCAGCCCTCGTATTTTCACAAAGATATCAGAGACTTGTTCTGATTATTGTTCTCAATCGAATTGGTTACTTTCTTTTGATTATCAAAGGGGCTTTTTTCCACCAACATCATTTCACATGTGTTGTTTTATCGCTGTTAATCGCTATGCCGTTAATTGCGAATAAACTTTACTTCGTTAGTTATCGTTTTCTGTTACAAATATTCCATATTTATTTGGCAGATTTGTTTTGGTTTCACTTTAAAATATCGTCGTTACTTCTTCTTTTTTTATACATTTATAATTGACGAGACCGAGTGCGACTACGATTTTAATTACTCATCAATTTTATATCAAACTGATAAGCGACGATATGAGTTGAGTATAGATTTTCCAGTTATTATGGATGGCTGGCTAGTTGGTACGGTCGATCGGTTACGGCTTTGTTGTTGTTTATGTCAAAATAAGAAAGTCAAAGTATCGGCACAGTTATCTTTACGCTTTACGTTTTCAGCATACGACGCTGGAGTATATTATCGGGGAATGCGTTTACTTTGGTTCCTCGATTTCCCGTAGAACCGTTAGGAACGACAGTTCGCGATAAACTGTTTCTTTTTTTGTTTAAAAAATGGTAGTTGAGATAGTTGGCGGCTTCTACTCGCAGCTCCTGTTGAGTGCCTGTTGTTATTAACTGGCCCAGTCTCTTTCGGTGCGGCAGAGGTCTTATCACAAATGTGTATGTCTTGCTCACTTAAGTTTGGTGATACCCTATGTGTGGTTTAAACAAGTGTGTATTAGTGTGGCCCACCAATAGGTGAAGAGTATGCCAAACTTAAAAGAACGACATTATGAATTTAAATCATTTCAGAAGTAAAACTAACGATCTCTAATTATAAACAAACTAAAATCCAAAATTATTTTTTTTAATTCATTTCTAAGATATCATGAAAATTTGAATATACATATATGTTTTTTTTGTGGGTATTGAATCTCGTTATAAAATTTAAAAACTGTTTTTGAGGGCAACGTAAATTGCTGACAAATAAGAGACGATATTGTTTTATAAATAATTGTAAAATTATTGCATTGTCTTTCTTTGTTTGACGGTTTGGAAGATTAATAAAGATTAGTAAATACTCACATAGTCAGTTCCACCAACTGGTGTTGGTCCGGTTATGGTCCCTTAAAGAGATCATTTCAAAGCTCCTTTCGGTAGGGGTGTCTGCGCCCTAACCAGCGCAATCTTTTTGTAGTTTGATGCCGTCGATGTATTTTAAACAGCGCCCATGTTCGAACATATTGCGACAGCTTGGTGTTCCTTTAACTGATGCATTACTTGCTAATGTTGCTCATAAGAGCGGCACTGTTCTGGAACTCCTCCGTCGTCGAGCCATAATATCCTTGGTCAATATGTTTTTCTGACAATTCTTCGCTCGAATTCAATTATCAACACGGTCCCGTCAATGTACGCTGTGAACTAACGAGTATGTGGCTGCCGTAGGCAAGATCTCAATTCTATTACACGCACGAGACTTGTGATTTTCACAAAGACTTTGCATTATGCGCTGAGAAGGTCAATACGGGGATCTAAAAACCCCCACGTGGTCGGCAATGATTCAATTAATCATCAGAGTGAGAGTGTCTAGATCATTGAAAATTCAGCTGGAAACACAATTTCGATTAACGACGGGCTCTACAGAGGAATGATAGACAATCATTGTTTTCAGCAGGATTGTGCCCCACGCCACAATATACAATTTGTGAACCCTGTTCGATAATCGTATTAGCTACAGTTTGCAGTTTGGCTTCATTATGTTGCCGTAAATGACCGATCTTATGCGAACTATCCAGAGCGTGTCAGGCACCTAAGGCGAATGTCGAGCAAGTCATGACTTATTTGGAATGGGCGCTGCTCGGTTTTGTATTGCGACAACTTGTTGTTCCTTTAACTGATGCATTACTTGCTAATGTTGCTCATAAGAGCGGCACTGTTCTGGAACTCCTGGGCTCCGGAACTGCTCCGTCGTCGAGCCTTTATCTGCTATGGCATTCTTCAGTTGGACTTGCAACTCACACGAGCAAATTTGGCTTCATTATTTGCAAAATGTATCTTGATATTATTCAACTGGATTTCGTTATTTCCTCAGGTGTCTCTTATCAGCATATAGTTTCTGGAGCTCTCTAATCATCATTTGATTGTTGATACGGTTCCTGTCATTCAACTATCCAGTTCGCCTTAACTTCTTTAACATCAGCATTGGCGCGCTCCTTATTGTCCATCAGCTAAATTTGTAATTCGCTTATAACGTGGTCCTTCTGAAGTAATTGTGAGCGAAGTTGCTGGAAAGATGCTTCCATGCTAGATTTTTCAGCCGATAATGTCGCCAAAAACTTCATTTGAGTTTGTATATCACCGCCATAATTGGAATCATCCCTATTGTATTTGACACGTGATGTTCCTCCTGCCGTCCCGCCATCAGACTAGTTTCCAAAGCATCCTTTTCCTTTAACATTGACAATTTATTCTTTTCATTGTTTCTGAATGTACTAACTATCTAAATCGCGTGTAGTTCGTTCCATTTATCGGTCTTTTTCAAAAATAACGCCAATAAACGTAAATAAAAGCAGCTTTTAAAAGCCATGTTCGCATAACATGCTCTTTTTACCCAGCAATTGTACGATTGTATGACGAGCACTATCATTTCGCGATTCGTTTTGTAATCGTCCAGACGACTGTTGAAAAAAATTGATACTCTTGCGAGTCGTTGTGACGAGTGAATGAAGTTAATGTATTTCAGTTACTCTGCTTTTCTATTTGTTTCGCCTTGCATGGACTTGTTTTCTTACGCTTGCACACAATAAAACAGGCAAACTGGCGATAAAATGACACTGACTGTTGTTGTCAAGATAACAGCTGTTTGCGAACAGCATTGTTTTTTTTATCAGCAAGCACCAGTGTTGCATTTATCACTGATAGAGTCCAGTTGAAACTATATTTTCGTTAGAGCTGGCAAACTATCGATAGTCACGCCATTCGATATTTTCGAGAGTCTGTTGCAAAACTATCGACAGTATCGAATTCTTTCAGGAATGTTAAATTTTTCTTTTTCAATACATACCGCTCATTTACTCAAATAACGTGATAACTAATAAAAATAAACAAAATAAACAACACATATACGTACCGGAAACGGATACAGTGCAACAAACATAACCCAAACCGCCCCACCAAGGTTCCCCCAAAAATGACACAGTTAAACAAAAAACCGATATAGACACAACTCAAAAAACTATTGGACAATACCAAAACGAAACAAAATAATACCCGCAAATAATTCAAGAGTACGAGTATTGTGCATGACATGTGTACATCCTCCATGATGTCCCTGTCTCTACCTCTCTCTCTCTCTGTGATACATTCACTCCAACTGGACAAAACGGATGCATTTGTAGTAAAGATAATAATTTTTATTAACATACCCACCGAGTGAGAAATGTGCTTCAACGCATTGTTCAAAAATCGCCTTCAAATACCTGTTGTTCAAGCACCCATTCCACGTATCTACCACGTTGTGAATGGTCATTACTAAGTATTCTGAATTATTAACTCCATGAGTTACTTTTTATGAGTTCTCACGTTATTTGAGTAAATGGGCTCTATGTATTGAAAAAGAAAAATTTAAGATTCCTAAAAGAATTCGATAATATCGATAGTTTTTAACAAACTATCGTAAATATGGAATGGCTTGACTATCGATAGTTTGCCAGCTCTAACGACTCTATCAGTAATAAATGCAACACTGGTGCTTGTTGGTAAAAAAACAGCTGTTATCTTGACAACAACAGTCAGTGTCATTTTATCATAAAGTCCTAATAATCGCCTGTTTGCCTGTTTTATTGTGTGCAAGCGTAAGAAAATTAGAAAACAAGTGCATGCAAGTCGAAATAAATAGAACCTATGAAACAACACAACCTTTATAAGGCATATCTATGAAATAGAAGGTAATTTGTATTCGAAAGACGACAATTCACAGCGACCGACCCCCCACACAAACGGCACAGCATGTCGGCCTTTACGGAAACGGCGTTCTTGAAGAAATTAACAGAGCTCAATTCCAGTCAACAGAGTATCCAGACATTATCTCTGTGGCTGATACATCATCGCAAACATCACGCCAGCATTGTCAGGACATGGTTGCGGGAGCTGCAGAACGGTAAGTGAATTCGCCGGGAAAACGTGTTTTTTTGTTCTCATTGTTCTCTATGTGGTTGTTACAGTGACGGAACCCAAGAAGTTGACCTTCATGTATTTGGCCAATGATGTTATTCAAAATAGCAAAAAGAAAGGTCCCGAATATGGCAAAGAGTATATGAACGCACTTCCTAAAGCCTTTTCGCACATCGGCGAAAGCTGCAAAGCCGAGAAATTGTTTGGCAGCTTGGGTCGTATTTTGAATATCTGGGAAGAGAGAGGTGTCTATGAGCCAAAAGTAATCGAGGATTATCGATTAAGGTTGAATTCGAAGAAGGGCTCGGATAAGACTGCGGCCGCAGCATCAAATGAGGCTGAAGAACCCAAACCCAAACGAAGACACGAGGACGGCAAACACAAATCGAAGAAATCTCGCTCGTCTCCTTCGCATGTCGATGAAAAAACATCAGTCGAACAGAATGGTGATGGCGATGAAAGCCCTTATTTACCATTGGGCGAGCCGCCGGAGCCCGAAGATCTTATTAAAGCTCTGATGAGCATTGAGAATTCAGCCTCCAGTGATGCTGTTGTGCGTGAACGCATTGCCAACTTGCCGCCGGAAATATCGGAAGTCAGTTGTCTTGCTAAACTAGAAGATAAAGACGATGCACAGAATTTAGCCAAGCAGGTGAGTTTAAATTTATAAGAATTTAAAGCATTTGACTGAATGTATTCAAAAATCATTTTAGGTAAATGAGGCTGTAGAACTTTTGAATGACTACAATGCTCGCCTTGCCGCTGAAATGGAAGAACGTACAAAGTTGGCTGTCATGCTGCGTGATTTTCAGGCTGAACAGAAAGAACTTTTGGTGCAAGCTGAGAAACGTTTAGAAGTAAGTATACGTTTATTTGTTTATATATTTTTAACAAATATTTAGAATATCAATTGGAAACTACACCTATCTTTGCATTCGACGTATGTTTATTTTTGTAATCAAAGTACCGGTTTCACATACAAACCGATCTCTTATCTCTCATATTTCGTCTAAGGACGATATGGTCAAAATGTTTTGATACAGCCTCCGATCCTTCAAATGTAATTCCTTCCCAAATTTAATTCTTATCGCTCAGATCTCAACGTAAATAAAACTGGGTTACGATTTTATTTCAGCACGTGTCCTACTCAAAATGTCGTACCGTGCCGGAATTTACCTTTCACGTTCAGCTGATCCCCAAGGAATATGTTCTGCGATCTCGAAGGTTATGGAGTGTATGGTTAAGAACCATATTGTTAAGTATTTTGAGTCTAAGGGTTTTCTGAATGATCGACAGTAGGGATGTAACGAATGTGTGTTTAGCGAAAGCGAATAGTAAAAATTTTTTTTAGCGAATGCGGATGCGGAAGCGTGAGGTACAAATTTTTTTTAGCGAATGCGGATGCGAAAGCGAATTCGAAAGCCAATAGTAAAAATTACTTTTAGCTAATGTAAATATTACAAGGAATCGTTTAACGAATGCGAAAATCTTTGGGAATGTCAGAGTCAATTATGCAGTACTTATTTCCAGTAATATTTATTTCAAAGTAACAAAAATTTATTTCAAAGTAACAAAAATTTAACAAAAAATTTTAATTCAATTCACAGAAAATTCAGTCTCATGGTAAAATATATTAAAGTTAACTTCAAAGTTGAACATTCCATATTTGGGTACATAAGGAATACATTCTTGGCAAACCTTATAATTTCAGATTGAGTTCAGTTTCTAGAGGAGTCTAATATCCAATCAATAAATTTTCAGTTTTTTGCGAATGCGAGAGCGAATAATAAAATAATGTTTTTTGCGAGTGCGAATGCGGTTGCGAATGTCCAAAATGAAGCGAATAATTCGCATTCGCATATGCGAATTTCGTTACAACCCTAATCGACAGTATGGCTTCCGTAAAAATCGATGGAGTCAATCCATTCATCGTCTTGGTGAAAGCAAGGTCGTAGCTGTTGATATTTCCAAGGCGTTCGATAGGGTCTGGCACGGAAACGTATTGCATTTGGTGTCGGTACTACCTTCTCTTGATTCATATCGAGTTTTCTCAGAGATCGCTCTATATGGGTTGTTATAGATGGGGTCTCATCCAACGAGCATAGGTTGACCGCAGGAGTGCCACAAGATTCTGTCCTCTCTCCTCTATTTCTTATTTTCATTGACGACCTGCTGGGTCAGACTGTGAACCAGATCTACTCCTTTGCGGATCACTTATTCCCATCTGATCTCATTAATATTTAAACTACTTACATCCATCCTAAAATGGAATATAACTCATATATAAGCATCTTCTGGACCATGTACAGAGGAGAGCGGTGGTAATGATATGGGATAGTAGGGTATACAACTCTATTGTCTCCCTACAGAATCGCCGGAATGCGTGTTGTGTATCGCTATTCTATAGATATTTTAACGGTATCTGTTCGTCTCTGACATAAGAACATTTAGCCGGAATACGCGGCTATCCAGAGTCTCTCATCCGTTCATTGTGAAATGGCCGGTTATCCTATCGACGCACTATAGAGCAAAATTGGACCATATCGATTTACAAATCGACTGCAAATCCTACACTACATCGTTCTGTTTATCTTACTTATATCAAATCAAAACTGTAGTTGCCATTATTTACAAATGCTGTAGCATCCTCCGATATGGAGAAGCATTTTCTCTAGACTAAATAAATAGATATGGGAAGCATTTTCATTGTAACCCCATACCAATATGAGTGCCAAACCAGAGAAGAAGATAATCTTATTTATGTTAGCGAATAAATTAATTAAATACTCATGTCGTTTTTTGTACAATCACTTATGTATTTATTTTATCCCTTATATTTCCAGGAGTACAAAAAGAAGAAGGATAAAATCTTAGCCGTACAAAAAGAAATACGCGACCATCTCTCCAATTTACCGGATCTTACACAGTTACCCGACGTTACTGGCGGTTTGGCTCCCCTACCCTCGGCCGGTGATTTATTCAATATTCATTGAATTTTTATGAAACGACTACGTCAGCGATGCTATATAAAATTATTTATATACAATTATCTGTAAAGGAATTCTATGAATTGTTTATGGAGAATTTTCCGAAAGTAAAATAGTAGATCGACCACATTAAGATTAACAATACAAACAAAATAATAGTTTTAAGATATTTTTTGGACAAATACTAAATAAAGCTTTGCTCGCATGTACCCAGGAATGTAAATTCGTCCGTCATTTCGTCACGAAATCTGTTACAATTTCGACAATGGATATTTGTGGACGAAATGCGGTTGATTTCGAAACAATAGATAAATGTGCGAACTAGTCTTTACACAAACAAACAGATATTGTTAAAACAAAACAACACAATATAACAAAGCAAAACATATGTTTACAAAATTATTTGTTCTTAATCACTTATTTTCTTCTAAATAATTAAAAAAAAAAATGATTATAGTTTATTTATTTATTATCTCAATAAAGTCAAATAAGCGTAATTTCTATTTTGAGACAAAATGAAAAAATTAACATTGTTGTTGCATCAATATGAATTCTGGACCATCGAATGAGGATTTTTGAAGAGTTAACCCTACCTCTAGTATTTTGCTTCTATCACAGACTTTTTTTTTTTATTTTTTTTGATATGTTTATTTCAATTTTTGTTTGTTTAATGATTAATTGTATCTTGCTATCTGCTTTTGATAGGTATTCAAATTTATTGTTACATTTTATGATTTAACAAATAAAATTCTTTACTCGAGACTGGAACTGTGTGATTTGGAGTGTTGATCATTGGCTAATAACGATTTCCCCTGTTGTACAAAATACCGGTTGGTAATATTTGCTTTTTTTTTTTTAGTAAAATTCCAAAAAATTCAACATAAAATAAAGTTTATTTTTTCTGACGCAAAAAACACTACAATGTTTCCGTATTTTACATTATTTTTGAGTGACTTATAAGCGTTGCCGGCAGCTCGCAGACTCTTAACGCATTTAATGCATCACAAAATTGGCCAATCCATTCCATTTCTCGGTAAATGTAATGACATCACCTACTTCACTGGTGGGTGACAATTTCACGGCCACCGAAAATTTACTCCATACATCGCGATTGGCCTGGCGAATCGAAGTCTGAAAGGTCACCGGTTGACGGCCCCTAACCGGGTAACCGCTTAAAATGCAAGCAATATCGTTCAAGCCCAAGCTGGATTCGTATAAACCGCGATCATCGTTGGGTAGAACCTGGAAATTACCGAAGGCAACGATTAATAACTCAAGTGATATTTAGTTGTGGGAAACCTACTTGATCTACTTGCTGATCCATACTAACAGCCAACACCCACTCTCGGACCTCTTCATGTAGTCCCGGATCATGTTTCAAGTGTATCTCTTCCGGTATCGGCACGGAACTTGGGAAATCTGTGGCTGCCAAATCGGTATGATCCACTAAATTGCCCGAGCCATCTTCTATGGCCTCGCAGACGTCCAAATAATGGTTGAGCATTACAAACGCCTCGGCCTCGCGACCGGCATTGCGTAAATCCATGCCGGCTTCATAGAATCCCTTATCCACCGGTATTGTGTCGGTGTACCGCAACAAAGCTATAGAAATTCGCACTGCTATGGGCTGCAAAGACTGGACATGGCGACAGGCACTGCGGGTACTGTAATAGTGGGCTATTAAGAGATATTGCTCCATGTTCTCGCAAATGGACGATTGGGAAAAATCAGATGATTTTAGAGTCTGAAAACGGTTAACAAAAATATAATAGTACCGGGTACATGGATTGAATCCATCGGCCAAAACTTTACTTAATACAGACTTTGGGTACGAATGTGTTGGACGTAGTAACATTAGTATCCGATTTTTCTAAAGCGGGTTTCGAATTAAACTGTTTTGTATGTAAATGCCTTCAAATAATTCCTCAGTTTTACCCGCCAATTTATATATACAGAACTCAAGAAAGTTAACTAGATCAAAATTTATAGATTTTTGGCGTCGCCTAATCAAGCCAATATTTGTCCCAGTATTTTAAGATATTATCTGCCACATCTGTTCGTTATTACCTGACGTTCTCTTCGATCTGCGAGCAATATTCCACCCTACTGTCCTCCTTCCTCTTTCCAGCATTCAATTACTCTCCGCCCAACGAGGTCTTTCAGTCATAAAATCATTCCCCACAAAATCATTTACCTGTACCAATCGATAGAGAAAATCTCTCAATTTCCTCCATAGCCCATCCACACACTCTTCTTCTCGCATTGCAAAACAGTCCAATGCAATTCTCGTGTATATGTTGAAATTGGCCTCCAGAGGTGGGGCCCCATAGTTAATATACAGGCCCAGGGCCGACACACTATCACCATCCCTTATCAGTTGGGCCGCATAGAGAGCCACATATTTGTGCAATACTGGTGAACTGATTTGCTTGGCCTTATCCAAGCAGCGTTGCCATTGTCCCTGCTCGGCTAACATGTCCAAGGCACTCATAATGTCTGTAATGAAAAGTTTAAAATGGCGAAAACGAAAGTGATCTTTCGTAAACTACCTATATCGGCCAGTTGTTCGACGTTGCCCTCGCTTTTCAATCGAGATTTCTGTTGCTGCTCCACATAAGCCATAAGCTCCGCATCCAGTTCTTTGGCCAGACGTCTTGCCTTGGACCATTGTTCGGCCTTGATGAAGACGTCGACTGCTTCTTTGGGCATTTCCGCTGCCAAATATAACTGGGCGGCCGGACCGATTTGCTTTGCCTGTAATAGACGTGGCCCAAGTTGGTTGGCCACCTCGATGGCATCTTGCCCCTCTAGGAACTGATTGCATATTTCGGCCGCTCTTAGTAGGGACCTTTCAACAGTGGCCACATCCTCAGCATTCGTATGATCAATCTGCATTAGGCATTCAGCGGCTTTGCGGAAATCTTCTTTCTTTGCAAATTCAGCGGCTCTTTGCAGATATGCTCTGGAGTCGTTTGCTTGGCCCCCGGCACCGCCACTAGTACCACTGCGACGCTGTTCCTGGACCTGCAAACGCCGAAGGTCGTTGAGGGCTGATGGATAGTGATCTTCGGCTACACGTATGGCTTCGTCGAACATGCCTTCGTTTTTGTAGTATTCTATGATGAGATCGGGACGATGAGCTCTTAGCAGAAGATCTTCGTAGTCGGAGAAATTTCGTGTTTCCAAGGCAGCAGTTGCCTGACTGATGAGAATTTCCGTTACTGCCTCCGGTAGATGTGAGTCGGCCACATTTAGAGCTGACTTCCAATCACCGGCATGTGTATACATGAGTATTGCCTCCCTGGGTTTATTGGCTTTAATGAACTCGGCCTCGGCCTGTTCAAATTTGCCCTCATCCTCCAGTGCCATGGCAATTTTGAGATGGACTTCATCGGTAGATTTGCCCGCGAGACGACAAAGATCCATGGCAAAATCAAATTGACCAGAATCACAGGCAAAGCCGACCGCCGTGTCCAGTAATGCCAGCTTGGTGAGAAGTCGTACGGCGCTCTCGACGGGCATAGATTTCGCCCACATATAGGCCACTTGATTACTGGCGCCATCTGTGCCCTTTTGCTTGGCCACCCGGTAGCCATCTTCCCAACGGCCAGCCGAGCAGTACATATGGACCACCGACTTCCAATCGCTAGCAGCTAAATAGTGTACTTCGGCGTTCTTAAATTTTCCTTTAGTCTCCAAAGTGCGACCCAGATGTTGGTGGGTACTCTCCAGCAAATCCTTGTGATAACGCTCCACCAGACGAATCATGGAATCGTAAAGCTCTCGACGCTTGTACATGGCAATGGCCAGATCCGGTTCATTGACTGCCAACAACACTTTTTCAGCATCACGGTATTTGCCCTGCTCCTCCAGACCACCTGCCAGGTTCACAAATAGATCACGCATCTCCTCGGACTTTAAATACTTTTCGCCGATGGCATAGGCTCGTTCCCATTTCCCGTGACGATTCAAAAGCTCTATGGCTTCCTTAAATAAGTTCGCTCTCACTAGAAGATCTTCGGCGCCATCGACATCTCCCGCAAAGGCCAGATGCTTGGACAAATCCAAAGCATAGCGTTGGATTTCTTCGGGCTCATCTAAAACCTTAGCTATTTGCACCGCTTTACGCCACTGCTTGGCACCCACGGCCGCCTCCAAAGCTTTTTGTGTAGCTCCAGCTTCGATGTAATGATTAATGGATGCATCAAGTTGTTTGCGTGACACCAGCCAGTCACCCCATTCTTCTTCGAGAGAAGTCACCTCATCTGGTGCTAATTGGCGGGCCAAGTCTAAAGCTCTTGCAAAAGCTCCACCCTTACGGTATAAAGTCAAGGCGGCTTCGGGCCGCGACAAGCGATGGGCTATATCGCCAGCCATTTCGTAAAGTTCTAATAGGGAAAGGTATCAGAAAATAAATACGGAATCGAAGTGATAGACTACTCACCGGAATTGACCAAACCCTCGGTAACTTTCATCATCAGCGAATGATCATCCATTAGGTGCGAGGTCTTTAAAGCCAAACGGGCAGCTCGGGCTGGTTTGTTGGCTTTTAAAAATAGCGACATCGCTTTTTCGACTTCACCCTGCTCTTCCAGAACCTGACCGGCCTTCTCCTCTTGGCTAGTCGTCAAGAGAAAGGACATTTGATCGTCTTTCAGCTGACTTAAACCGAGATAACCTCGTCTTTCCGCCAAAGCGACGGCCTCATCCCACATTCTCAATTTCTTGTACATTTCCAGAGCGGCCTCTACATCACCCTGTTCCAAATAAATTCTTTCTGCTGATCTTAAATCAGAGGAGAGCAAAGCTAATTTAGCACGAACTTGAGGGCACAGAATGCCCGGAGAGCCGGTAGATTCTTCGAATTTATCAGCTTCTTCAATCATTTCGTTTAGGTAGAAAGCCTTGGAGACGTTGCCCAGGGCGGCATAACACCGTTGGGCCACTCTCAGATTGCCATCCTCCATGGATATAATGGCTAAATTGTGCCACATAGCTTTGGCGGCCGGCTTGTCACCCAACGTTTCGAGAAAATGTATGGCTCGTCCGAAGTCACTATCGTTTACGGCCGTACCGAATTCTACCAAGCCTTCGTCGAGTTGGTAGGTGTGCTCCGTGGGTCCTTCCTGGGAGCAGACCATAGTGCGACCCTGAAAACATTCAATTAAAAAATGTATTTGAGGTGTACGGATACTCAGCTCGCCACTATGGCCTCGCCATTTTCGAAATTCGAAAAAATTAAAAAAAAAAAATTTATAACAAAAAAAGTGTCATATCCAACTTAACGGTTTTCTCAGAACTAGAATTTTTGTTAGCTATTTTTCGTTAAAGGCACAACAATCTATTTCGAATTCACTATTTGTACAATTTTCAGTTTACGAAACAAAATGACGATTTTCGAAAACCGCTGCAGATAGAACTTTTTCGTAGACGGCACAACCATGTACTCACCAAGAATATCTTTACAATATTTTCGAAATAACTCAGTCAATTTTCGAAGTTTTGAACAAATCAACACAAATTTAATTTTTCCGAATTTCAAAATTGGCGGTGCTGCCACTTTTTAGTATTTTCGAAATAACTCAGTCAATTTTCGAAGTTTCGAAAAACAGTTTGCAGCACAAATCTCCACAAGTTTATTGCGTTATATTAAGAATGCAAGCTACATGATCAGTGGTTTTTGTTGTCAAATGGAGACAAATGATGGTAAATTTTTTTTAATTTCCTAAATGGCGGTGCCATCTTTGGTTAATGGCCATGAAAACACATTAGTTCTGGATGGTGCATGTTAGTCATGCCTATATTTATGACTTAGGAGTTATGGAAAATCCAGAACATGAAGTTACCCATTCCTTTGGTAGACATTTAATACCACATTTAACCTTGACCTTCAATCGCCCTTAAATATCACTGTAAATGTGTAAATTACTCACCGCCTCTCGCAGCACCTCCAAGACCTCTCCCCGTACGGGCATCAGTGTCAAGTGTTCCGGCAAGTCAATGTTATACCAAATGGCCAAATTGTTATTACTTTGCGCCACCACCACATCGCTCTGCGGCACCCACTGGACAAAGGAGATGTTGTTGAGGAGCGTTTGCTTTTTGCCCGTATAAATATCAATTAGTATCAAACGCATTTTCTTATCACGAAACAGTAATTTATGGGCGGTTTCACTCAACTCAATCCAATCGATTTTCGTCTCATGGTTAACCTGGCCAATGACCATTTGGCTAATTAAGTCGACCACACAAATGGTTTTGGCATCCAAGAGAAAGGCCAGTTTTTTGTTATCTCTGAAATGACGATGTAAATAGGTGGTCACTACGATATTACTCGTTCCCAATCTTACCTAGTGTTGCCGCGCTCATTTAAACGCACCGATATGACGTGAGGATTGACAAATTCTGTGCGGACCGAGCCCAGTATTTGCGGTTCTCCATACTCAACCAGGCTTAGTTCGCCCACATTGAATATCAAACACACTGTGGGGTTCTCAAAGTAGAAGCGTTCGTGTCTGCCGGAAACCGTCCAGGGCACCTCGCTCACCAAGTTGCGCGTCAAGTCGCACAGGATAAGAGACTCTTCTGTGCGAGCCACCAAAAAATTGTCCTTGCCCATAATGCGCACATCGTCGATTTCCAGGCCCAGCTGTGACTCAATGGTCATTTGTTCGTGGGGTTCTTGCAGAGAGCGCACCAACAGCTGGCTGGGGGCAACAAAAATCAATTCGAATTTATCCTGCCATATCGTACGTTTCAAAACGGATTCAAATACAATAACGGCACCGGTGACACTTGACATCGCCAATCTGGAATGGATACGGAAGACAGATACGAGATATTGACAAAATGTCATATGGGGCACTCCACACCTAATGTTCCACCAATGAAAACTTTAGAAAATATGACATTTCGCCTGAAATGCCCCAATTTCCATAACATCACATTTATTTCCATTTACCTTGCACCATCCCGTCGCCAGAGTAAACATGTAACGGTATAAAAGTAATTGATATCCTTGGTAGCACTTTCGCTCCATGCCGCCAGGCGGGGACTCCATGTGAATATGCGTATGCGATCGAAGCTGCCGAATGCCACAGCCTGGCCGTTGGGACTGCATGCAGCCACAGTAAATTCACGTTCACCTTCGGTACGTGAGTAATCAAAGGTGCGCACCTGTCGACCCTGAAGTGTTTGGAAGCACATTTCTTTATTACACACACACACACACATGTTTACATGCATTAGCATACACTACATTACCCACCCACACCAGCAGTTTTATTACTTGTTTATGGCTGTGTAAGAGTGTACTTTGATTTCCCCCTCCCCATTCAAAGTACTTACCATTATGTCATAGAAGACAATGCGTTGGTCACATCCACCCACACAGAATCCGCCTTGAGGCCATGCCAATGCAAACGGTGGCACCGGATGTTGTATTACACGTCCCGATGGTTCATTGCCATCATCGGCCAGGAAGTAGCGTATTATGGTGCCGTCATTGTGGCCGGACAAGAAAGCGGTACCTCTGGTATTCGGAGCCAAGGAGATGCAGATGCTTTCGGCCCCGTAAAGACTTTGCGATTTATTGGTTTTGCAGTGCAAAGCCCGAACTTTACCATCATCCAGTCCTGGGAATAGAAAAATAAGGGGATTTTCCAAACAAGAAAGGATGTAATGTGTAATGTTTTCAAATTAAAATCGTTAAATACTCTCTTAAAGATCGAATGGGTGATCTTCAATTACATCGTCATCTACAAGTCCCGATTGGCGATTGGGAGCTGACTTCGATGCCAATGCCATCAAAATTCAAGGACAATGATGATAACGCCATTAGGCTTGAAGCTTTCAGAAAAATATAATTAAAATAAAAATAAATTGGTGTTGTTTTTTTCACTGGATCACTCATATCGGAGGACTCTGGTAAACTTTGTTTATATTCCAGGTAACACCTGCATTGATTGCAACAATCCCTACAGTTGCCAGTTTTTTAGTTCTAGAAAATGAATATTTTTCAAATTTACAAACCTCAAATTGTTACCTAACTAAGGTTGAACCTAGAAGCTATCTTAAATGATTGTAGATAATACTACCGTTGCCGATGAAACAGGCGCTGGCATCTGAGACTGTAAGATAGCACTAACACTACCCTACAGTTCGGAACTGTGCTGGAGTCTAGCGTGGTTTAAACAAGACCGATTCGATATGACTTCGATATACTGGTCCCCTTAGAAAGAATCAGCTGTCTCTTTGAACAATATACAATTGAGAATATCCTAGGTGGCGAGGATTGGGACCTCAGCATTAGTCGGATCTAAATCGTACGCTTTTTTGGGGTCCTTCGAAATCGACTTGTCGCCATATATTTTTCGACGAACTATAAACGTATTGTTGAGTTCGTTTTCTGTTCGTCTAGAGAGGTTTTTGTTTTCCTAGTCCAAAGTAGATCCTGTTTCCTACTGTTATCCTTCTCTTTCTTTTGAGGATAACGACATTTTTGTTTCCTATCCAAAGTATACGAATTCATCCACTCGGTTAGGTTAGGTTGATCGAAGATATACAGTGCCCTTTGATGTCTCCTGTGAGAATGCTAAGTCTAAGTCTCTTTTTGCCGAAATCCAGTCGCTACTGGAGTCCTTTAAGGGTTTATGTCTGGCCATAAAGAGCGTCTCGATATTATATTTGCCTTTTGGTTAATACAACTTAGTAGTTCCACAAAGGACATTCGTAGGTTAGAGATTACCGGCACACCCACTGATTCGGAGCCCTTCCTATGCTGTTATGACCAGGAATCCAGGTAAGTTTTACCTTGTGCTATTAGATTGGAATAAGCGATTCATTACATCTGGATTCTACCGCAAAGCTGTCCACATAGATTTTTATCTTCGATGGGGGTATGTTCCGCTCGATGATTTGGATACTTGGGAGTTTTTTCGATGTCGGTAAACTGTCATCCCACCCTGCTTCTAGAATAGAGCTATGTCCATGGGACTTTTTTTCTTTCAGCATGTGGATTTCTCGTAGACGGAGATCAACATTAGTTGCACAACTCCTACGACGGACATCTATCTGTGGGATATCGAGTATTATTTTCGAACCACCTTGGGGAGCTAATCTAAGTGCTCTTGTAATGACCATGCAGGCTAGCCTTTAGGCTTTAATTTTCATAAATCACCACCGGTTAAGCAAATGTCCGATATTAGTTGCTAACAAGTGTTGATGCCATTCTCATACAATTAAAAAATATTCTGAAAACACGAATAAAACCAACTACATCGGACAACTGTATGCAGCCTGTTCAAATGTTGACAAAACCCAAGAATTACATATTTGCCTATGCCGAAAATTGACGGTACATGATTTATAAATACAATAAAGTTTGTCAAAAAACAAAATGTATTTTCACATTAAAAGCTGTTGGAAAAAGGAAGTAGTTTTTCTTACAGTGTATGTGTTCTTCGTCCAAAGCAGAAATACATCGATCAAAGTAGTTTATGAGTTTTTCTTTTTAATGGAGATTTCAAAATGGCTTTATTGTATGTTACTTTTCTTTTGAAGTGAATTTGAAACGTAATCGAGTAGCTTTTTCTTTTTGTTTATTCCTGTGTTATGATTGGGACAAGTTGTGTGAAAAAATAATAACAATTTAAATACTGTTTTATAAAAATAAAACTAGTTCGATTGTGTTTTTTTTTTTTTAATTTGATCGGGGAAATCTAACAAAAGCAATTAGCATTGTTGTGTGTAGTTAATGTTTTAGTTATTAATGTTCCGCTATTTGAATATATTTTAAATAAATTAGTTCTTATGGGTGTAACATTTCACATATGTATTCCAACAAATTAAAATCTGTTATGGGCTCGAGGGGGCAGTTACTTATCACTTGGCACACATAGTCACCTACCGAGCAACGTCATCACAGACGTAATTGGATTTATTGCCAACAACACCGGCATCAACAACAACAACCAGTAATGACAACATCAGCATAACCATTTAATGTTACATTTTCATTGTCCCATTTAAGGACAATTAGCATTTTCATCATTCATTTCCTTTTTCCAACGCCATCACATCAATTCACACTTATTCAAATACAAAACTATGAGGAGGATACACATCCTATGGGAATGTCTAAGTATGTGCGACACTGTGTGTGTGGTCCTTTTGACCTCTGTCTCTTCGTGGCCGATGTTGCTGTTGGCTCTGTCTCAGACATTGTGTTTATTTAATTATTTAATTAAGAAAGGGAATTTAATTAAACTCATGTGACATGAGAAAAATGTCCTCAGCTACTGAGGATGTCTGGCACTGGGAGTCGCAACAAATGCGCCGATGTCAATTATGTCGGTTGTCCTGGAATTTCGGATGCCAGCAGCAGCAGTGACAAATGAGTTGCTAAACCGAATTATTTAATATGTGTACGTATGTATGTATGTGATTCTTAATTGTTTGGAGATTTTCGTTTAGGGCGGGAAATTAAATTGTTCTTTATGTGCTGAAATGTTACAGCAAAGCGTATCGGATTTCGAGTGATACGAATTGGTGTTAAGTGTGATACGGCCAAGTTGCCACATTTGAAGGTTATTAAACACACTGGAGAGGGTGGTTCAAACACATGTGTTTTTTAAGTTCAAAGAAAAAGAACAAACAATTTTTGTTTCGGCACATTTTCGAATGAGAAAACATGTCCGCAATAGGATTTAATGCATGTGCTTGCCTTGGCTAGCTTTGCAGTAGCGCATCCCGTCAACCCAATTTCTTAAGGCCTATCACGAATACGTTGCTTGATATGTGCCAATGATGCCACCGTTCTCTGATGATGCTCTGGCTTCTCGATGATTACCAACTATACGAACTTAATTACGGCAACAATTCCTTAATATTCTTAAATCTGCCCCAATGGACACATTTGAGACCGAAAATGTATTTCAGTTCGATCAACAGAAAACCGCTTTTCTTTGTCTGTCTTTCAACGTTCTCCCCTTTTATCAATTACCACACAAGTGAAACGCCTCGTTTCCGTTTTCGTTTTTGTGTTGATGTAGTCGCCCATAAAACTGATTTCCTAATGCTGCATCTTTATCTTTTATCTTTTTATCTCTGCGCTCTGTTCATGTTGTGGTCATATTACGCTGACCTTAGCATCGTCAAACCGAGTAAGTCTGTGCGGGCTCCCTTTGGCATTGTTTCTTCTTCTTTAGTTTTTCTTATCTTCCCACGTTTTATATCATTGATTATGTTTCTTAAATGATGTGTAAACTGCCATAAAAATCAGGAACAAATAAGAAAAAAATTAAATGGAAAATCTCGGGGCAAAGTTTATAAAATATGGTGCGTTGCTTCATTTCTTAGAGTGAAATCCAAAGGCATGAATATATATTGCACTATGCCTGAGCAAGGAACACTGTGGTGGTAACGCCATGAAAATATTCCTTGAACACCAAAGGAAGATCCCTTTTTTACATCAGTTGTGGCGACCCACTAAGCCTGTCCAGTGAACTAATTTTCTTTTCTGTTGGTATGTTAAAATGGGATGTGGAATTCCTGCCCGATACATACCTGCTATAATGGCCCCCGATGACAGCCATATCAAAGCCGTTACCGCCGCTGATTGTGGAAATTTGTTACAAATCACCTTTTTGTCGTTCCACGTCTCGCCCAACTTGTAAACGTACACAATGTTATCACTCTGGCCGACGGCCAGTTTCATTGAATCCGGACTGAAGGCAACAGCGCGTATTACGTACGATTGTTTGCCATTGGCTGGGTTCGAGGGTTTGGTGGAGAATTTGTCACGGCGTTCGCCTGAGTCATCGAACAGCAGAATGTGACGATCGGCGGTGGCCACGGCTAATTTCTTATGATTCGGTGACCAGGCCAGTCCGGCTATGCGATTGATGTGATCCTGAGGGTTTAGTGTAAGCGAAGTGTGACAATTGTATTTTTCATGTATACAAAATCTCCTCTACTTACCTGACCATCTAAGAGAGTTTTTAAATATTTCAATTGCATTCTTTTTCTTTCTTTTTTCTTAAAAAAAACACTCGCCGGACCAAGTAAACTTTATGTATTGTTGGTAAATATTTTTTCTTTTTTTATTTCAACACTGAAATCGACTGGCTGACGTCGGTTGCCCGGACAACCGCAACCTTCCACCCTTCAGAGCAACACACACCACCGACCGAGTAGAGTTCTTGATGAGTGTTTATTTTTCGTTGGCTTTGGTGGGTATAACCTGTTGTTGTCATTTGATGCGGCGGCAGTTGCTGTCATTTGTTTTACAGCGAATTGTAAACATTTAAATATTTACCGATTGTCTACAATCAAGAGCAGACTCTTTAACCAGCAGAGATACTTTGGCATTGCGGAGAGAAGGACTTACAGCTGTCAAATGTATATGGGTAAGATGAGGTGGGGACAGGGTTAGGTGGCGCTCTGAAAACACTTAAGGTCATTTGGCCACTGAGTCCTTAATATGTGTCATGTCATGGGTTTCAAGGAATATGTGACCACTGGGAGAAAATTGAATATCTGTAAATGTAAGGAGATTGTAATGCCTGTTAATTATAGACCTTGTACGTGATTGAAAGTAGGATAACTTGGTACTCTGACAAAATTCCTTCTACTTCGATCATTTTCCGGGTAATTTCATTATTTTTGGAAACAAAAAATTGGGTGGGTGCCGCGATTGCTCTCAACAACACCAGCGAGGACACGTTATTCCAGGGTAATAAAATGAAGTTGTTGCACAACAAAGCTTGAATCATGGGACACACATGTTTGTGCCTTTCTAACAGTGGAATTACATCTGCTGTGTGGGGATGTTTCACTGTAGCACCGATTTGCAAATGTGCCAGATGGGTGCCGCGTTTGCTCACAATAGAACTAAAAATTATATTATGAGAATGAGTTTTTGTCCGATTCATGAATCATCGGTCAAAAAAGTGAACAGTAATTTGAAAAAGGGGTCAGGATACGAATATGCGCAAGGCCGCACCCACTATAGAACTTAAAAGAGTGTTGCGAGAATGTTCAAGACAATAAAGCAGCGTTTTTGGGTCTCACAGAGTTTTAACTAAAAAATTTAGTCATGGAGCAGATATGCTCGCACTGGAACACACATAGCGTTGTAAGGATGTTGCCAAGTTTTTGTACAGATTCGTAACCACTTCACACCTGATTCGAAGGAACAGTCCATAGAGTGGACCGAAAAAGGTGAACATTTTTAAAATGAACAGAAAAAAATAAAAAAAAAAAATTAACATCAGAACATCAAATAAAATTGAGACACTAATTTTTACAGAACACAAAGTTGTTTCATAGATCGGCAGTTGACGACTTTTGGCCGCAGGAATTGGATTCTGGATCACTGTGCGACATATTTACTGATGAATTGTTTGTCGATATTTTCAATAGGTGTTGTTTTAATTTAAATCATATTTCAGATTATTTTTATTATTGTTTTACAGTTGACTTTTTGAAAATGAATTTGATGAAAATCCTATATGAAGTATCTAATTATATGTATATCTATTGTGTTGATCCACAGCAAATAGATGTAGTTAGCTCACTTCTGATTGTGAGAAAACCACACACCGCGTACCAAAATCCCATGTGGCTAAAAGGCTTTCACTGTAAGCGAAATGTGGATCTTGAGGAATATTCATATTCAGACTTTTGGACTTCTCGCATAAGCATTTTGCTAACTCGCATCACTGCTATTTGGATGTAACGTCGTTGATTTCCCAGTACGAGGAGTGTATTAGCGGTATTAAGTAGCTAACCTCTTTTGTATCCTTTTAACCCACATACGAGTACATTTACGAACAGAAGGCGCCAAATTTTTAACTCGTTTGCCCTATGTGCCATATCCCAAACACATTTATGTCGTTGAGTATATGTTACTCTTCTTATTGTCTCTCTCTCTTTGTCTAACTTTCACATACTCCTCGTACTCTGAGATTTGTATGTATAATTCAATTTTGTTTTTGTTTTGTCCCTATACAAGACAAAAAAAAAACCAATCTACATAATACCGTTCCCAGTGAATGTATTTGAATACATATGTGGGTTTGTGTGTGCCAGTATCCCGACTGTATACAGGACTATTGTGCTGTGCGCCATAGTATGTGTGTGTATGTGTACAGGGATATATGGATTTTGTTAGTTTTTTTTGTTTGCCTTGTCGTAGTCCTTCTTAATACATCACTCACAAGACTACAGCTAGGTGTTCTTTTGTTGTTGTTCCAAACACTCACACACACAGACTCTGGCGCTCATCGAAATCTGTGAGAGACAGAGAACAGCATTTTCCACGCACCGTGATAAGGCAAAATTATGTTGGCTGGAGCCAACATTTTGATAACAATAAATGCCATTTATTACTCACCAATCGTTTTTCTTCGTTGAACTTCTTATTGAGTACCTCGTATAACAGTTTCCATGACAATGTATGTGCTCTTTCAGAACGTATAACGGCGAAACGGTTAACATTTTTGGAAACATTTGCGGTTATGGATTTTGCTAAGGCATTATTATACCAGTATAACACTTGATATATCCTAAAGTAACAGCAAGGATACAATATAACTGTTATATATATATCGTAGTATATCAGTTTAGTATTTGCCAAGGATGTGAAGAGTTTACCGCGAGATGTCCTTTTTTTATAACACTTACTGGAATTACTGTTATTTGCTACAAGATGTCTTTCGTAACCGCAAGGATACCACCATATTGAAAAGTAATAACGTCATGTATAGCACATCAGTATAGCATGTGAACTTCAATTGTTTGTCTCAAGATGTCCTGCGAGTATACAAGGATAACGGGGATAATCCAGATCCAGACAACGGTATAGCATTTTTTAAAATCTAAAGGGTGACATGTGGTTTTAATTTTTACCTATCAGACGTTACTATGAGAATTTGTAGCAATAACATGTGACACAGTTAACACTCGCAAGAGCGGTTTGAATCATTGTCACTGCCGTATTTGGAGAAACATACTTCCAGTGAGGTGACTTTACAATCAGAAATTTAGTATGCATGTACACTCAAAAAAAACTTCGTACTAAATTCAATTCCAAAAAGTACTCGAAACGAGACCAGAAAATGTACTTAATGCAAATACATTTATACTTGTGAGTAGTAAATAATACTCAGCCGTAGTATATTGAACTAGATTTGAGTAAGCTCGAAAAATGTACTTACTTAAAATAAGTATGTGTTTTTCCTCAAAAAAAAACTTTGAATGTATGTATGTATATTTTATTTTATTTATTAGTAATTACAATACAAAGTAAATTTATATTCTAATTTTGGGTCCAAGGGTAAACCGGGTGACAAAGACCATATGTTTTAGATTTTTTGCAGCGACAGACCAAAGCCTCTGGTGGGAATCGAACCCACAACCCCCACGCTGATAGGCAAGCACGCTACCAACTCGCCTACCGGGGCGCCTGTATGTATGTATATCACAGAGAAACCAAACCAAAACATACATTCAAATACAACTGTCAATCAAACTTTTTTCCGATTTATTCATTGTGAATTTTGCCAGAATTGTTGAACGAAATGCATTTATAAAGCCTTTTTGTGATGAATATTGTGACATTTTATCGGCGGCATTGAATTGCAAATTGGTAAGTAAATCCGATTCTTAATTATTTTCTTGTTAAGACAAAGAAGTTGTGCACATGTGCATTAGGATGAGGTTCTTTTTTAGAAATTCATTACAAACTTTGTTTTTGGCATAATTCAATGTTGTATTTCGCATTTGTTTAAATGCAAAAAGATGAAAAAATCAAATAATGCGCATTTGTTCTTCTTCTTTGACCAAGTTGTTTTTTCTTATTTATTTTTGTCTTATTTGAGTGTATATAAATCCTTGTGGGACGTTGTCGCTTTTTCTCCCCTCCGATATCTCTCCCATGTGTCTCTCGCTGATACAACCTGCTATGTGCTACGGTGCGTTATGGGCAGCGTTATTGGCTTGTGTAGCCTTCTCCACAGTTTTTTTTTTAATTTTTTTTTAATCTTTGTTTTTGTAGCCATTGAGTTGCTCAACATTATCAACGGGGATTACATTTTTTTAGGAGCAATTGGGACAATTCTTGGGCTGGCTGTTGCGTATTTCGCTACACTTCATCTAATGGGTACCATCTCCGCCACCGGCATATAATTCAAATGAATGTTGGCTCTTTTAATCGCACGTATGGTCAATTTGATTATGTGTAGAGATTTTCTTCTCTGGAACAAGTCCGACTACGCGATGTTAAATTTGTTTAGTAAAACATTGGTATAGGCACTTGAGGAAGCCGGTGTTACCCAGACCGTTTTGTGTTAAAGGCTTATTAGACAGAGAAATCCAATCGAGCTGATTTTTTGCAGGATTAGATTTTTATCAATTCTCAGATTTTCCTAATTTTTTTTTTTTTAAGTTTTCAGTCAAAAAACATTTTTTTTTCGTAACGCTTAAGTAGTTTAAAAATTTGGAGTCTCTTCAAGTTATGCTAAGAAAAGTGGAAAAAATATTTTTTTTTTCAAAAATAATAAAAATTGGGGAAAATCTGAGAATTGATAAAAATTGTTTTTAAAAAATTTGACGTGATACAGACATTTCCACGAGTCTGCCTGCCAAAAATCAGCTCGATTGGATCACTGAAAAAAAAAAACTAAGAGCTTCAAACTTCAAACTTAAAAAAAAAAAATTCTGACGAGTACATGAAAATCGCCGATACACGTGTATTTTTATTTTTCCCCTCTTTCCGAATATGTGCATTTGGTTCATAGGACAGAAAAAAATCAATTTTTTGTAACACGGTGTTATTCCTCCGTAACCCTCACCGCTAACCAGCATTATTTTCAAAGAATAATGTGTCCATGACATTATCGCCCCAAAATCTTCTGTGTTCTTCGTGTGGATGCATTACATCAAAGTAGGCCTTTTAATTTACCGACCTTTTTTCAACTGCCGATTCCCGGACATTTTTTCGAACGAATTCTCGGGACTTGATTTTCTTTATAAAATATAAAGAAAAAATACTATTTTTTCGAAAAAAAAAAACAGCTTTAACATTTGTGTGTGTGTGTTTTTTAACCAAAATTTAGACATATAAATAGTTCGTATAATGATTAATAAAACTTTACTTATTTCCTTTAACATTTCATGAAGGAATACACTGGGAACTTCTCTCGAATCAGTGAGCTGTGAGCGATATAATTGTGATTACTCACTGACCGCACAGATTCCGATCTCCAAAAGACGAATTGAAAATGCGCTTGATCAGAAAACATGGATTTTTTTGAGAAAATTCGTTGTCTATTCCGAGCTGCAATTGGACCTTGTAAGTGAATAATGTAAGGTCAGAGTTGTTGAGATCGATGACGAGTCTATAGTCTCGATCTCGCTCATTGACAATTCTTCTGACCAGGAATGAAAGTGCAGTAAATTGTCGAACCGATTACAAATTATCATGGGCATCTGGATACAAATAGTTTTGCTTGTTTAAGAGCCCAAGTATTGCCGTTAAAAAATATTCCATATAAGTAGATTCGTTTAAAATTAAGTCTCTGACCATATGCGTCAGTATGCGATTAGCATAGACAATCAAGTCATTCAAAATGTATTAAAATCGATTACCATTCTGGCGGAGGCGTGTTGTCAAGTGAGAACGGGGGGGTTAATCCCTGCCTGTTAGACAGAGCAAGTTTAAAGAAGGCCTTCTTTAAAGAAGGTCTTCACTGCCACAGTGTCTGCGGTCGTTCTAAAAATAATGGGATTATTTTCTCTGTCTAATAAGCCTTTAAAACCCTGCCCTAGAGCATAAAATATACAATCTATTTATTCCAATGACCCTTTCAACTGGAGAAAGGATACTAATAAAAATAATGGTACCTCCTGATCACAGACCGATAGCTGAGTTAGTTGAAATTGATTTAGGACTTAAAACTACTGAATCTGTTTACGGACTAAGGATAATAATCTGACATATATTCTTTAGTTGGCTCTGCTTTAAAGTATGTAATGTCACGATTTCTTACAGCCTTCTCCGTCTGCCTAGTTAGTTGTCGTTCAGCCCATCGAAATTGTGGTGAGATTAAATCATTCATCATTTCAGGGGAAATATGTTGATTTTCAAATTTCTCCACCCGAAGCACGTGTTTGGTCAAATGAGCACACAACAGAGAGAGAGAGAGAGAGAGTGAGAGAGCGCGAGCTTAATCAAAGACAGGCGCAGTTGAAAAGAGTGAAAATTGTCAAAACGAAGAAAACTATAAACTCGTTTTTTAACCGAAGTTAAACTCTCATTTTCCTTTGTTTGTTTACTGCATCACATCGAAGACAACCAAAGCATTTTGAACGAATGACTTCAGTTACAAAACGGATGTTGTTCCTAATGCTTCCTGCCACGACATCGGTTACAGGCGCTGCTCTTCAGCTCTGTAAAGGATTTCTTTTTTCACGAAATTCTTATGGGTAGAGTAAAATTGCCGTAAATATTTAATGTGACTTATAAACAAAATTGCATAAAAACCAACAATTCGACATATGCTTGTGGAAATTGTACAGAATTAAAAACCAAAGTCGCCCATGTGACGATGTTGAGGATGTGACGACGGCAAGGACAAGGACGACGACGCCAAGTGGGTGTGTTCTGTTGGAGGAGGATGGACACAGTTTGTGATGGATGCACTGATGCGGAAAGACCACATTAGTCCGCTTCATTAACTGAAACTGATGTTGTGCAATGTACGGGACTTGTTATGGTTGGTTTCGCCTATTTTTTTCCCCCCGTTTTTATTTTGCTGCCTCTGGCTTGGTCTTTTTTTTTTTTTAAATTTATTAAATTTTCTGTGTCTGAGTGGGGGCCAAGTGGATTTCAATTTTGGGTTTTGTGAGCGTTTGGCGGTGGTAGGGGGGGTTGGAGCCGTAATGAAACCTGTGCTACATCAAATGTGGCTGCCACAATAATCGACTTGATAATGGGCCATTGATTGAAACATTTCAAAGGGACATTTCCGATTTAGTTAATAAAACAAAAACAACAACATATTTTGTGGGAAGTTTCTGTATTTATATCAAAGTAAATAAGAGTGTATGTCTGCATAAGAGTGATTTATATGTAGAGGCTTGTTTAAGTGGGGAATTGGAACTTTGCTGTTTTTTTTTTTTGTATTGGAATAATTAGTATTTTTTTTTGTGATGTTAGGTTAGGTTACACGATGAGGTCTCCGTTGGGACTAACTAGGCAATTCTTTGTAACAGAATATGGTTTATTAATACAGCCGATCTCACGTTGAGATAGGTCCGTTAAATATTCCATATAACAAATGTTATATACTTTGAAGACCTAAAACTATGCATTACTTTAAACAACTAAAAGTATGGGACAATTCAAACAGATATACTACTATGGTTTCATCTGAACTAAATGTCTAGTAACAGTTTGGAAATGCGCAGACCTACCATGTGGTTCGTTCGTTTAAGTCTCGTTAACGTCACTGAACGCATGGTATAGACCTTAAAAATGGGGAGTTTTTCAATTGTGAATATCTGAAAAATTGGTTGTGCAGGTTTGGTTTCTCAAACTCAATAGGGATGAACTATTCACATTCCGGGGAATATAAGGATTTGATTAGTGTGATCAAAGTCTAGTGTTTGAAATACAGTCAAACTTTCGTAACTCGAACCACCATTATCCCCGTAGAGAAGTTTCGACTTACGGCGACTTTGAGTTATGGAATTACTTATAAAATTGTTTAAATGTAAAAAGGACAAAAATCATCATGAACATCGAAATTAGGGAGGGGACATTCAGAAATATTGCAAATGTCTCCGGATAATTGGGTAATAAACTGAAAGTGATTTATTCTATGACATTTTTGAATGTTTTCGGGTTTTCAATTCCACCTTGTTTTGTATGATGTTTCAATCTGGTCACAAATCATTACTTGCTCATTCCTCATCTGAAATGCAGACTGATCTCCGAGATTAGCTCAGGAGTAGAGCTTCTCTTTTCCCGACCTATTTAATTTCCCCGGAAACCGGGAAAAATATACAATTATAAGTTTCAAAGTATAAATAAAAAGTATAAGTATAAATAAAAATAAAAATCAAAACACAAATGTCAGCAAACGATCAGCTGTTGAATAACAAGATATTGACAGGAGAAGGATGTCAAATCACTCTATGGTTGTTAGTTATTAATTATCAAATGAAGATCTCAGAAGTATTAACTCTCAATTAGTGAAAAGGCAATCGTAGGTGACGAAACACTTACAAAGGGAATATTCTGGTCATTCGCTACGATATCAATTCAACTGACTAACTGCCTGTTTCCATAAAACGAATTTATTCGTTCGTTACAAATCGTCATGGGATGGGTTATAAAATGGGTTTCAGACATCATTCAAATCTGGTATTCAGATATATGTTTGATATCGACATATGGAACACAATTCCAATATAATAAGTCCTCATTGATGATAAGAATCCATGTTATTGTGCCTTCAATTTTGACAATTTGTAACGAAGGAACAAACAGTATGGAAACAGGCAGTAAATCTTTAACTGTTGTCATAAATGCAAAAATAGAAAAAATAATGTCACGGGAATCCCGGATTAATTTCCCGGGAAACCGGGAATGCATAATGACCGGGATTCGCGGGATTTCCCGCCCGGAGTGATATATGGGCAGTCGTTGTCTGGTAGGTAGTATGGGCGAATATTACTCAACCATCTCAGTTACATATATTTGTAGGACATCAAACATTCTTCAGCAGCCGCTTTCACCTCGAGAATAACATGGAAAGGACTGAAATCGCCCACTTAATGCTAAATAGGCACAACCCAAAATTTGTCATTTGCGAGTTTACTTATTAAAGCGGTTCGTTATACTCATTTCAAGTAGCTCAAAAGATATCAACATATTTTTGGCTGTACTTTGCTATACAAAAATAGTTATGTCTCTCATAATAGTTATGTCGGCATAATTGTTTTCGAGTTTTCTAAAAATTGAGTGGACAAAAATAAAATAAAATACTTTAAAATTAAGAAAAAAAAAAAATCCAACCAAATTTTTAACGTCAAGGGATTTCGTTTTTCGATCCGTATGGTCTCATGGGACCAAGGATACCAACCCTAATTATAGGCAAATCAAATTGTAAAAATAAAAGGTAGTCCAAATCAAACTTTCTTTTTAAAAAACATCGAATGTATCGCGGGCTGTGTGCCATGATGCCCCATCCTACTGACACTTAATTAAGTCCACGGTTAAGTCCATGTCTTCAATCTCTGGCCACAACAAACGTGCTTATGCTGACTCTGTAGCGGTCATTGTTAACCGAAAAAGATTTAAGAAAAATGGTCCAATGATGCCATCCCTCTTAAATGAGCGCCAAACTGCTACTCTCTGAGTATACATTGGCTTCTCGGCGATCTCGTAGATTACTTTCATTCATAAGATTCATACGATTACTTGGGTGTCGTCCGACCACATGACTCAAACACAAATTAATGTGCTGTCGAATACCTCAGCGAGAGATGTACAAGCGATGCAGGTATTCATAAACAGCAGGAGAAACACCCATTCGAATAGAAATAGCCAAAAGGAAATGGTATTGGAACGTAGCCAGGATGGCTATCGAATGGAATTCGCAAGGATGCAGAAGGAAAGGAAGGCCCGCCAACACATGGACAAGACAAGTGGAATTCGAATCGAAATAGAGTCATTGGCACTACAAAGATAACAATGAAAAAAACGTTGTTATGGACCTTTGTTTCATCCTGGGACCATAGAAATCAATATATACATGCATAACCAGTCTCAGTAACTTGCGTACTAGGGTGGAGTGAAAACATGCTTTTTTTTTAATTTGAAAAAGTTAACCTCGGAAAGAGATGTAGTCTGGGGTCCTAATGAGGGGAAAAATAAAGAAAAAAATTTTAAAAAATGTTTAGGGGTCGCGCCACTCCCTCGAAATTTGGAAATTATCGCTATTTTGGCGTTGATTTTAGAAAAATCCTAAAAATTAACGACTTAACTTATTCGAAATTTAAAAGTTTGAGCTTGTTCAGTGCCCAAACAAAAGTATTTGAGGCAAATATGAGGATAATCGACTAATATTTGTAGCTTTGGTGGCGATTTCATTGATCAGTCAATTTTCTGAAGAAGGGACGATTTGACTTATTTTACTTTTTGAAATTTTTGAACAATGAGAAAAATTTTTTCATGCCCTTATTTCATTGTTTACGCTATTGCAAACATTTATTGACATAAAACTTTTTAGGATTTTTCTAAAATCAACGCCAAAATAGCGATAATTTCCAAATTTCGAGGGAGTGGCGCGACCCCTAAAAATTTTTTAAAATTTTTTTCTTTATTTTTCCCCTCATTAGGACCCCAGACTACATCTCTTTCCGAGGTTAACTTTTTTTTTTTTGAATTTCACTCCACCCTATTGCGTACAGCTGGTGCGGGGTGTGCCTCGTTTCGGCCAAAACTCATTTTCTAACTTGCATTATTTTCAAACGTTCATACAGACTTTCTGTCAAGAAAGCACTGTCACTATTAGAATAACATCTGATTCAAAACGAAACCACAAGTTGGACCACCCGGTGCAATGCTAATGAAATACACTTAATTTGAATACCATTGTTTTCAGGTTTATAATACTGTGTTTTTTGGCTCATCGCATTCTATCGGCCGGAATCACAGATACAATTGTATGGAGTATTTGTAGGTCGTTAAACGGGAATCTAAATTCCCTCTTCGTGGATGTCGTCCATTTATTACGCCGTACCTCGCATGACTATGGACAATCATTATGCCAATTTTATGGGTCCCAACAAGTATTCTTTCCGAATGTTAGAGCTACGTGAACAGATGGACATGTTTGGCATGGAAGTGATTACATTTATTTTATAAACGCAATTTTGGTGAGCAGCAAATTTTTTTAAGGAGGGAGGATATTTTTTCCGTACCGCGACAAATGCAAAATTCGAAAACTTAAATTCATGTTGAATAATTGGACTTTAATTAGTCTAAAATCGTAATCTTTTCGAAACAGACAACGTGCGTGGAATAGACCCTCAAGCAATCGAACTGCTCAGCCTTTTCGACATCGGTAGTTGAAGAACCGCTTTAGGCTAGGCCATATATTGCCCAAAATGGAATATGTTTGCCACTTTGTGTTGAGAATTTCGCCTTTAGTACATAGGTGATGACCATACACTTATGTCAGCTGTACTAATGCGAAATTTGAGAATTAACAACATTGACTTCTCTCTTAAGGTGAATTGGAACAAAATTATATCAGATTTAAGGCATATTACTTTCAACCCAACTGAGGTCAAGGTGAAACAAAGGAGGGTAGGGTAGGGATCCTGTTGTGGTTGTGCTAAGCCAAATAAGGGACTCATATGCAGGCAACGCCTTTGGGTGTTTGTTTACATTTTCCACACACTTAAAGGGTAAGGTGGGCTCAATGATGTGGCAAAATTATAAAACACCGGTTAAGCTAAATGTCATCCCAATATCCTTGAACGTCCAAAGGACCTTCAGGTTTGTGTTGTCTTAGTATGTCACCTGTTCCCTTTTGACATTAATAGCTTCCTATGTTATTTTACCCCAACAAACAAAAAAAAAAAAAAAAAAACTAACGAAAATAACCCTGAACCATGTCGGCCATAAATACGAAAATTCGTTTTGGGTTTTTCTTCCTTTTTTTTTCAACGGCATTCTGTGGTGTTTCTTTTTAATGTTTTGTTTATACGTTTTTAATGAATTGTTGACAGCATTTTGTTCGTTCACATTCTGTTGTTTTTCTGTTCGTTCGTCGTTTTTGTCTGTTGTTATTCTTCTTTATTGTCTTGTTTTTGCTACTGCTGCTGTCATCGTTGTTTTTGTGGCATTTAACATTTCGCTACTGTTGCTGTTTACATACAATTGTTGCAACATTATATTTTGTTGTTGTTGTTGTCATTGCTGCCTGTGGCACTAACTCTGTGGCACATCCATCCAACCGTAGCTCAATATCAGCCGCATCTGAACTATGTGGCAGCGGCCGTATAGCACCAGTACCAGCACCAGCACCAGCCAGCTCCGGTACCGCCAACAACGGAGGCATCCAAATTTGCTGTGGTGTTGCGTTGTGTCGGTGGTGGCATTCATTAAATTAACACAAATAACATTTTTGTTTTGTAAAATACGTAGCAACAACAACAATCATATTTTTTTATTGTTTCACAATGGCAAGAGTACACTTTGGATGCACATATACACGCACAACCTAAATATTCCGGAACAGTAACGGATGAAGGTATTGGAGCGCCGAGATCCAAACTACGCATTCAGTGATCTGAAGTAATTGTTGTAACGGCAAAGTCAACTAACATGGGGGATATACAATTTCTCTCCGCCATAACTGGGCAAACGACTATTCTCTTCGTTATCGCTTCTCTCAGTGGAATGAATCGCTTTCATAGTGCATCGTCCGATAAACCGGTCATTTGACAACGATCGGATCAGAGACAAGACGACGGATATCTGCGGCGCTTCCCTACCATCCCCTATAAACACCACTGCTTTCCTCTGTACCCGGTCCAGAATCGGCAAAGATGTCTTTCGAACTCCTGCCTATATAGGGGAGTTGTATTTCAGTGGTTCTGGGCTTGCCCGTGCTTATTCTTATTACATTAATCCTTTTGCGAGTTGGAGCGAACGGCAACTACCGGCAAAAAACCTTACTGCGAAATACAATGAGGTTTGACGTTAAGTCTCCTCATTTGGCGAAGTCGATATACCGTTTTTGGGGTAGGATTTACCAAATATATTTGTTCGGATGGCTTTTTTCCTCATGCCATTGCCGCAAATAATGTTTTTCTATAACGGGTAAATTGTTACGTCTACCATTTTTTAAAGCAGGTATAGTTCACGAAATACAAATACAAATTATTGCTACAAATTATTGCCAAATACGGTGTTATAAAATCATGTGTCTCCCGACAGGCCTGTCGACCAGATCACCATGTTGTAATCTTAATATATATTTACCCTCGACACTGATTCACTGATACACTGATACACTGATTCCCTGATTCCCTGATTCACTGATTCACTGACTCTGTCACGCAGTACGTAGGAATTTAAATAGGCATTCTATAATAATTCTATAAATAATAATAATAAAAAAAAAATAATATTTTTTTTGTACAGAAATTGTGTTTTCCCCAAACTTTTTTGTTTTTTCCAAAATTTTTTTTTCTTACAAATTTTTTTTTTCAAGAATTTTTTTTTTTCCAAATTTTTTTTTTCAACAAAATTTTTTTTTTCAAAAATTTTTTTTTCAACAAAAATTTTTTTTTTCCACAAAAATTTTTTTTTCAACAAAATTTTTTTTTTTTAACAAAAATTTTTTTTTTCAGCAAAAATTTTTTTTCCACAAATTTTATTTTTTTTCGAATTTTTTTTTTACAAAATTGGTTTTTCAAAATATTTTTTACAAAATTTTTAAAATTAAGTAACAAATACTTTCTCAAGCAAATTAACGGGCGCCATAGGCGCATTACAACTTACTAGTTCTATAAATAATAATAATAAAAAAAATAATATATTTTTTTTTTGTACAGAAATTGTGTTTTCCCCAAATTTTTTTTTACCAAAAATTTTTTTTTTCCAAAAATTTTTTTTTACAAATTTTTTTTTTTACAAACATTTTTTTTTTTACAAAATTTTTTTTCAACAAAAATTTTTTTTTTACAGAAATTTTTTTTTTTTGCAATATTTTTTTTCCAAATTTTTTTTTTCAACAAAAATTTTTTTTTCAACAACAATTTTTTTTTCCAATTTTATTTTTTTTCGAAATTTTTTTTTACAAAATAGTTTTCTCAAAATATTTTTTACAAAATTTTTAAAATTAAGTAACAAATACTTTTTTAAGCAAATTAACGGGCGCCATAGGCGCATTACAACTTACTAGTTTATATATAACATTCAAACATCCAAACGGATGAATCTTTCATATATATTACTTAAGTCAGACTAAAACTCTCAGACTACTATACCCTCAAAGGTGTTCTAATGCAATTGCACCGACACTGTAATACTGCAGCAATATCATGTGTATTTCTCTCAACTACAATAGACGTCCTAGCCCGCTTCCAGCTTCAGAACAAACTGTGTCAAATGGTAATAAAAATGGAAAACAAAACAGAACAAAACATTAAAAGGGCAAGAAAAAAAAACGAAATAAAAAACACTCTCTCAATCTTTCTCTCTCGGTTAAGGGACAGACATACTCTATACTCTAAAGTCGCAGTGTGTTGGATTGTAATTTGAGGCACAGTGGGGGAACAGTCCAAATCACAGAGGGCATCTTTAACATTTCCGGAGGGCCGAATAGCCTCATTGTGATCACAATTGATATACATATCCTCTACTTATTCTTACTAATGCAAACAGTTGAATTAGGTCTCTCTGAAAAATCTGTCGAATTTCTTTCAAAATAATTACCTCCCACTGTGTGATGGTGGTGTGGAAACGTCTTAAATACGAACATCCCGATATGAAACACACATACACATGTACACATATCCAGTGGCGGAATTTATGAGGCCTACTGGAAAGTCGTCTTCAAAATCCAGAATGTTTTCTTAGAAGATATCGTCGGTAGGCGGCAAAAATATCTCAAGGCAAACATATCTCAATTGTGTTTCTGAGAAATTGAAGATTTAATAAAGTGTGTGTTTTGAACACAAACTGATTTGCTGACTAACACCTTTGCATCACTTAGTCCTTTTCACAAAAAAGTGGACTTGAACTGTTGTTGCAGAATACCGACGATATATTATTTTCTTATAAATGAAATCGTCGTGTAAATAATTAATTTTTGAATAAACCATTTTTTTTTAATTTTTTAAAAAATATTGTATGATTATTTTTTTTTTTTTTTTTTTTTTTTATTTTTATTTTTATTTTTATTTTTATTTTTATTTTTATTTTTATTTTTATTTTTATTTTTATTTTTATTTTTATTTTTATTTTTATTTTTATTTTTATTTTTATTTTTATTTTTATTTTTATTTTTATTTTTATTTTTATTTTTATTTTTATTTTTATTTTTATTTTTATTTTTATTTTTATTTTTATTTTTATTTTTATTTTTATTTTTATTTTTATTTTTATTTTTATTTTTATTTTTATTTTTATTTTTATTTTTATTTTTATTTTTATTTTTATTTTTATTTTTATTTTTATTTTTATTTTTATTTTTATTTTTATTTTTATTTTTATTTTTATTTTTATTTTTATTTTTATTTTTATTTTTATTTTTATTTTTATTTTTATTTTTATTTTTATTTTTATTTTTATTTTTATTTTTATTTTTATTTTTATTTTTATTTTTATTTTTATTTTTATTTTTATTTTTATTTTTATTTTTATTTTTATTTTTATTTTTATTTTTATTTTTATTTTTATTTTTATTTTTATTTTTATTTTTATTTTTATTTTTATTTTTATTTTTATTTTTATTTTTATTTTTATTTTTATTTTTATTTTTATTTTTATTTTTATTTTTATTTTTATTTTTATTTTTATTTTTATTTTTATTTTTATTTTTATTTTTATTTTTATTTTTATTTTTATTTTTATTTTTATTTTTATTTTTATTTTTATTTTTATTTTTATTTTTATTTTTATTTTTATTTTTATTTTTATTATACACTCCATCATAGGATGGAGTATATACTAAGTTTGTCATTCCGTTTGCAACACCTCGAAAGAGTGATCTGCGACCCTATAAAGTATATATATTATTGGTCAGTGTAACATTCTAAGACATTCTAGCGATGTCCGTCTGTCCGTCTGTCCGTCCGTCCGTCCGTCCGTCCGTCTGTTGTCTGTTGAAATCACGATAGAGCGCGAACGACTAACCCTAAAAAGCTGAAATTTTGTAGGAAGATGTTTTTTGCCCATAAGCAGGTTAAGTTCGAGAATGGTCCATATCGGACCAAAGGGGGAAAAGTTCTCCTTTACGGGACTAAATATATCCCGGCCATAATCAAATTTTTCAAATATTTTTTTCACTACATCTACACTAAGTTTATATAATTTACAGATGGGGAAAAAAATCCCAAAAATAAGCGTGCTCATGGGTTCCGTGGACCCTTGGGGCCCAAAAAAGGGCCCATGATAAACATGCGCATATGGGTATCGAAGTGCAACGAAATTTACTCACGAACCCAAATATGCCTTTATTTTCACGATTTTACTAAATTTTTTGATCTGGTTTCTGGGACTATCGGGTCACCAGCGGCCCAAAAACCGTCCCTTGACAAACATGGACATATGGGTATCGAAATGCAACGAAATTTTCTCGCGAACCCAAATATGCATTTATTTTCATGATTTGGATAAAATTTGTGATCGGGTTCCTGGGACTATCGGGTCACGAGCGGCCCAAAAACTCAGTTAGTTATACCCCCATCCTACGGGTAGGAGGGTATATATCATTTGATACGGCTCAAAAGTGTAACACATAGAAATATCCACATTAGACCCCAGGTGTCTTTGAACCAAATTCGTTTTATGACTTTCTGAATCGTTTGAGCCATGTCCGTCTGTCCGTCCGTCTGTCCTGCTGGTACGCACGATAACTTTCGAAAGAGTTAAGCAATCACTCTGAAATTTGGCATGGCTTAATATTTTCCCAAAACTGCTTATGGGATAGCAAATGGGCTATATGGCCACACCCCTTCGGGTACCTCCCATACAAATCTGCTATTTCGCCCACTTTAGAAATCGTGTAATAATATCAACACGCCTAGTTGGATCTTCCCCAAATTTTGTATTTAGTAAAAGTAGAGTTAGACTAAGTTTTGGACAAAAAGTTGGCAGTCTGGCAACTCCCCTTCTGGTACATGTGTGTCATCCCGCCTACCTTAGAAATCGTGTAATATCACCAATATGCCCAACGACCTTGCCCAAATTTTGTATTCAGTAAACGTATAGTAAGACTAAGTCGTGGACAAAAAGTTGGCAGTCTGGCAACTCTCCTTCGGGTACCTCCCATACAAATCTGCTATTTCGCCCACTTTATAAATCGTGTAATAATATCAACACTTGCAAGTTCGATCTTGTCCAAAATCCGTAGTTAGTAAAGCTATAACCGGACAAAGTTTCCGACAAAATCTTGGCTGTCTGGCAACTCCTCTTCTGGTACCTCCCATACGAATGTACCATCCCGCCTGCCTTAGAAGTCGTGTAATAACACCAATATGCCCAACGACATTTTGCCCAAATTTTGTATTTAGTAAAAGTATAGCTAGACAAATTTTTAGACAAAAACTTGGAAGTCTGGCAACTCCCCTTCTGGTACCTGTCATACAAATTTACCATTCCACCCATTATAAACCGTGTAATACTTTCAATACGACCAACGCGATCTGCCCAAATTCCGTATTTAGTAATGGTATAACTGGACTAGGTTTTGGACAAAAACTTGGCAGTCTGGCAACTCCTTTTCTGGTACCTCCCATACAAATGTACCATTGCACCCACTTTAGAAATCGTGTAATTATATAAACTCGATCAACGATTCTTTCCGAAACTCTATATTTAGTAAAGCTTTAACTACATACAATTTTCTAGTAAAAACTCTGCTTCATATTCCGTCCTTTTTGTAAAATCATGTAATACAATATTTTTCTAAAACATTCGGTATTCTAGGTTGCTATTATGACTTTTCATCAGATGTTACATCAAATGATGGTAGCTACTCACACATTTAACTTTCCGATACTTTGAAATATGAGACTTGTATGTTTTTAATGAGGGTGAGGGTATATATAAGTCGGTTTACCCGACTGCAACTTTTTCACTGGTTTTCTTATTTATTGACTTTTTAAGGATCCATGATGGAGGGTATATAAGATTCGGCCCGGCCGAACTTACTATTTGTCCACTTGTTATTTTTATTTTTATTTTTATTTTTATTTTTATTTTTATTTTTATTTTTATTTTTATTTTTATTTTTATTTTTATTTTTATTTTTATTTTTATTTTTATTTTTATTTTTATTTTTATTTTTATTTTTATTTTTATTTTTATTTTTATTTTTATTTTTATTTTTATTTTTATTTTTATTTTTATTTTTATTTTTATTTTTATTTTTATTTTTATTTTTATTTTTATTTTTATTTTTATTTTTATTTTTATTTTTATTTTTATTTTTATTTTTATTTTTATTTTTATTTTTATTTTTATTTTTATTTTTATTTTTATTTTTATTTTTATTTTTATTTTTATTTTTATTTTTATTTTTATTTTTATTTTTATTTTTATTTTTATTTTTATTTTTATTTTTATTTTTATTTTTATTTTTATTTTTATTTTTATTTTTATTTTTATTTTTATTTTTATTTTTATTTTTATTTTTATTTTTATTTTTATTTTTATTTTTATTTTTATTTTTATTTTTATTTTTATTTTTATTTTTATTTTTATTTTTATTTTTATTTTTATTTTTATTTTTATTTTTATTGCATTACTCGCCTTACGTTGATGACATGTACTACCAAGGCCTTCAAATGCCGCCTTATGCGTACATCTGCATATGTATAGTATGTGGTGGTGCCATGTATAATAAATGTGTTTATTTTAACAAAATGTAGTTTTCCTTTTGTTGTTGTTTCTTTTTTTTGACTATTTTTGCATAATCGGTCTGTATGGACTAGTTGGTGTACTACAACAATTATGGCCTATGTCTAAAGTGTGAGTGGTGGGGTCAGATCATTGGAGACATTTCAATGTGTAAAGGAACACAACGGACAATTTTAGGCACGTTCTTTCTCAAATGAGATAATGCGAATAATATTTCGATAGCTATGGGCACATTGCCTCGGGCGATATTGTAAAAATTCTTGCCAGTACTCAATACTAGCTCAGTACTCCGTATCTACCAACGAGTGAAATATCAATCTATGAATTTCCAGTAGGTGATTTACTGTGATGAAAATGGGAATATGGTGACAAACACGCCCAATGTGCCGAGACTTCGAAAGTTTGTTTTCTTAGTTTATTAGCGGCCGAATAATCAACCCGATTGTTTGCGGGTGTTCAGGATAGATGATGGCGTTGACTCTGACTCTACCTCTCCTAACCAAGACAAGGTCAAAGCAGCAATAGCCCAGCTTAAGAACAATACTGCCACAGGTGCAGGCGGAATATGGGCATAGCAGTTTCCTAGCCACAAAGCGCGGATGAATTTGTCTACCTCGTCGCCATCAATAGAAATAATGAATTCAGCATTGAAATAAAGCGAAGGATCGTACTCGAAAATCGATTGTACTTCGAACAAGGCAAACAGTTCAACAAAAGAAAACTACATTAACACAGTACAAAACTCGTATACTACTCGTACATCTTTGTGGCGTTGACGCACAGCAGATCAGCAAAATCTATGGCCCGATCAGTGTTAAGGAGGAAGCTGTATGACCTTTACCCGAAACACATATCATGACAGGCGTTGGGCAATATTCCTACCTTCTCAATTACCACGGAAGTCGCCAACAGGGATGACCGAGACTCCGTTGGAAGGACCAAGTGGAAGACGATGTGCACAAGACCGAAGTGCTTCGAAATTATTTATTGAGCAGGCCAAGGCTAACAATATGTTATAGAGCCGACCTAAGTAAGTACGTATGTCCATATTAATTAAACTAATTATTCCTTCGACTGTATCATGGACCACTAGGAATTGGCAGTAATATTGATGACATATTTCAAGCATATCCAAAGTATTTGTTGCCGATCGCCATTTTCATCTATGCCCGAGTCTTTCGTTTAGTGTTAAATTCGTTGATAAAATTACGTTTTATTTTATATAAAATTACCATAAATCGCAATCTTCCAGACAATATTCCTGCCTCCAGAACTCTAGATATCGCTCCAATACATATCGCACCACCTTGATCATATGGTAAACAGCCCTGGCTGCTTCGTTATCAGTGTCGTTGGCAACTTCTGATTTCGCTTGCCGCTTTTGATAACGAATATCTTTCATCGGCAGGAACAGTACTCGCAGGAAGTAGTTGGAGTGTGCTTTCCCACAAAACATCTATTGGGTTCAGCAATGCTGACATAGCTTAATACAGTGAATCCGATCAGCTCAGTTCCGTTGTCGGAGATGTCATCAAGGAGGTTGATCTTAAAATTCGAATTCCTTAAAATTCATTCATTCATCTTTACTATCTTCCATTGAATGATTAGCCTTTCGTATACCGTGTAAAGATCTCAGAGTCGCTTATTCTCAACAAATCCCTATCCAAATGACAGATAGCAAAGTTGTACAACAAACTTTAAAGTTGTTCATAGATGTATAGGGTGTGAACACCTTAAATCATTTGCAACTTCTGTGTCCTTGTTACACTCACACACATACACACGTACAAGTATCCATCCATATACGAACATTGTATAGGATTTTACGAGTCGTTAATCTCAAAGAATCACTAGAAGTATGCGAATGCTTTGTGCTGGCGGAAATAATTGCTGAACCAGAATAAGCTTCTGCCGTATTTGGTGATTTGATTTCACTTGAATGTATTCCCTCTCGACAAGAAATTCATTTTGCGTGAAAAGGGGAGAACATTTTACAATAAATCAAGAAAAAAAAAGAGAAACACATAAGTGAAAAAACTTGCAGTCGAATTAACAGACTAACAAATATCCTCAAACAAGCTTGAACGGGACATTCCTCGAGAATGTTAGGGATAAGGGAAATGGTGTGGCAACCATCTCTATCTTCCATTATAGCCATAACATTGCTCAGTGTTAAATATGAGTGAATTTTGAGTTTTTGAAACAACTTTTATGGGTTTATTTTTTTTTTTTTTGCAAGGCTGTCTAAATACGCCTGGTCTACACCAATCTCTAAGATCGTTCCATCTTGGCCCTTGACTTTATGACTCCAATGACGAAGCGAAAGTCAACAGGTTTATTTTCCTCCTGATTTAATAGAAATAAATTCAAAATCGCAACACTGTACTCTCCGTATTGTTATAGTTACTCACTTTAAATCAAACGTGTAAAGACCCATAAACCCAAATATGTTAAATCAGTAAATCACAGTCCAATGTCCAGCCAACAAAAATATACTCACAGACGGAATTTGCGTTTAAATTCAACGTAGGCAGAAGAAACAGGATAAACGAAAGAATAACAAATAATCGCTGATAGCAAGGCAAGTAAAAACAAAAATCATTTGAATGAGTGTAATAAAAAGCTTAAACGGAATTAAAACCCAGAAAGCCACAAGACCGACCGACCGACACTAGACAACAGAAGAAAAAAAATGACAAAACAACAAGCAAAAATGTTCACAAGACGACAAAAACAATAACAGCCGCAAATAAACCCCAATCAAGCAAAAATAATAAAAAGGAACTCCCCAGCATTATAAGCATTATTAAAAGCATAAACAAAATAAACTACACACATGCGAACCGGAAACGGATACAGGACAACAAACAGAAGCCAAACCGACCCACCCCAGGTCCCTAAAAAAAATAACACAGTTTTACAAAAACCGATATAGACCAAAAACACAACTCAAAAACTGTTGGACAATACAAAAATGAAGAGTACGAAGATGAGCAAAACGAAACGAAATAATACCCGCAAATAATTCAAGAGTACGAGTGTTGTGCAAAAACGTTGTACATCCTCCATGATGTCCCTGTCTTCGTCTCTCTCTCTCTGTGATACATCCACTCCAACTGGACAAAACGGATGCATTTGTAGTAAAGATAATAATTTATTATGGCCATTGAAAAAGGATGTTTCTCTTTTCGTTGTTGTCTTTTTTTTTTTTAATAAAGGAAGCGACTTAAATTCATAACCATAAACGTATGTATTCCCTTTCTCTTCTATTGTCACAATGGACAATAGACTGCTCAGCTCATATGTGTACAGGACTTTTATGACTTTTGACCGCCAAATCTGTAAAATGAAAGTTTTAAAACAATTCACTTTTTTCCCGCTGCAATTTCATTTCTTGGTTCACTTGCTGAGTGCTGTTCGTACTTTCAGTGTTTGTATCCTGTACCAGAGAACTGAAAAGTGGTTACGATTTCGTTGGCAATGGGTCAAGGTTACATTACTGTGCATGAGCAGGGCACCATGACAGAAATGGAACCAATACGATTTCCGGAATTGTTGAGATGTATAAATAATTGTATTGTAGCGCATTCAACTCCTCGCCAAGTCTAGAGTCAGGGAAAAAATCAATCTGTACGCGAACGAATCCAAACGCTCCGGCCAGAAAGACTGTAATGGAAACAACCAACGAAGAAACCGACTGGGAAGACCGGGACTTCGGTAAAGAGATCAACTGTAAGTCGACATGCAAATCATTGGTGGTATGAAGTGGAAAAACAACGCACGAGGCAAAAGTGTTTGGAAAACATTTATGAAGCCTGCCAACCAAAAATACTTTGGTTGGTGTGTTTTGATAGTTAAGCCCGAATGGCTACATTTACCATTTATGTAAATAATGTTTGAAGGTAAACTAGTTAGACCATTGGCAGAAGAATAAAAATATCCCTTTTTGTATCTAAAAGGGAGTCCACCACCACTTTATTCAATTCTTTATGGGGTAAAGTATTTGTGAATTCTAGATTTTTTGGAAAAGATTTACAGTTGGTACCAATCGAATTTTCTCGAAGAATGTGGTTGTCGGAGGGTTTTCGAATTTCAGCACTGGGTTTATGTTATTTTAAAACCTGGAAGATTTGACCTAGTTACCTCGGTCTAAAGCCCTACAAAATACAATTGGTACAGCAGCTGAAATCGTCCGCTTTTCGCTGAATTAAGCTGGAAGAAGATCACCCTGTTTTTTTTTTGTCCGAATTTATATTTATTTATTTATTTATTTATTTATTTATTTATTTATTTATTTATTTATTTATTTATTTATTTATTTATTTATTTATTTATTTATTTATTTATTTATTTATTTATTTATTTATTTATTTATTTATTTATTTATTTATTTATTTATTTATTTATTTATTTATTTATTTATTTATTTATTTATTTATTTATTTATTTATTTATTTATTTATTTATTTATTTATTTATTTATTTATTTATTTATTTATTTATTTATTTATTTATTTATTTATTTATTTATTTATTTATTTATTTATTTATTTATTTATTTATTTATTTATTTATTTATTTATTTATTTATTTATTTATTTATTTATTTACTTATTTATTTATTTATTTATTTATTTATTTATTTATTTATTTATTTACTTATTTATTTATTTATTTATTTATTTATTTATTTATTTATTTATTTATTTATTTATTTATTTATTTATTTATTTATTTATTTATTTATTTATTTATTTATTTATTTATTTATTTATTTATTTATTTATTTATTTATTTATTTATTTATTTATTTATTTATTTATTTATTTATTTATTTATTTATTTATTTATTTATTTATTTATTTATTTATTTATTTATTTATTTATTTATTTATTTATTTATTTATTTATTTATTTATTTATTTATTTATTTATTTATTTATTTATTTATTTATTTATTTATTTATTTATTTATTTATTTATTTATTTATTTATTTATTTATTTATTTATTTATTTATTTATTTATTTATTTATTTATTTATTTATTTATTTATTTATTTATTTATTTATTTATTTATTTATTTATTTATTTATTTATTTATTTATTTATTTATTTATTTATTTATTTATTTATTTATTTATTTATTTATTTATTTATTTATTTATTTATTTATTTATTTATTTATTTATTTATTTATTTATTTATTTATTTATTTATTTATTTATTTATTTACTTTTTTTATTTATTTACTTATTTATTTATTTACTTACTTCGTTGTATTTATTTATTTATAAATTACAATACAAAGCAAGCCGATGCTGCGAATGGTCACACTGACAATTTACAAATGCATTGATCCTAGGTCTGATGAATACTTTCCGCTGTTACTAGAGGAGCCCGTACCATTTCCTAAATGAGACAGTTTACAGCCGACATTGAACACATCTTTCCACTTATCGTGCAGATGATTTGTTTCTCTTTTCCTGTGGTCGCGAAGACGTGAAAAATTCTGCAAATTTTTGGGCGACAATAACTTGTAAAAGCCGTAAACACACATGCACATTTACAACACCATGTCATGTCGCGTTAACCACAACTCAAGCAAAAACAACAGAAAAAACCCGAAACACATACAGCCGCTCCAAAAATTTGGCCAACAGAAAACAACAGAAAATAAGTGAAAGCGAAACAAAAAAGACCAGCGAAAAAAAATAAACACAGTCGAGGAAAAGAGGACATTATCATCATCTCTGTCACAATCAGTCCGGGTAGATTTTTCTAAAATAACAGAACAAGTCCAGAAACAAAAAAACTAATCATGAAAAATCCTCAGCCTCAATATTGCAGTAAAAGTGGATGGCATCAACAAGCGAATCACACTCGAACCATGAGTTGACACAAAAGAATTACAACGACACCAACAACAACACCATCAACCGAAGTATGTCTTTTGTCATAGACTGAGAACAGAATGGTATTGTTGTTGCTTCGTTGGTCTTCCATAGATTTGGACACAGGGTTGTCAGGCTTCTTGGGGATTATAGTGTCAGTGTGTTTCAGACTAATTTCCAGAGTATTGCAAAATATTGAAATGTCAATTTACGGGTCTGATATTGGCGGAATTCAGGAAGTGCGATTGAAGGGATGCGAAGACTTGAAATGTGATATTTGTTGGAGTAGTCGGAAAACCAAAGCTCGGCGATTAGCAACCGGTCCCGACAAACCTCAAAGTTTTTTTTTTTTTTTTTTTTTTTAATAAAATGCAATAAACACACACGAATCCTTACACAGGATTACGATTATCAGATCATTGATCAATATGTTTACGACACTACTTATAGGATTGAAAAACAATCCGATTCCGAATGGTACATTCTTAATATTCCAGTGGTGCTAAGTGAGTAGCCTCAGATTTCATTGCTGGGAATAAAATCTTTGAAGTGACAAATCTCATGTCTTCTTACTTCAAGGATTGACATGTTGGCCCGACATGCCCGCAGGCCCGGAACAAACATGTGATTTAGGAAACTCTACACATTTTTAAATAAAGGGGAGGATACTAAAAAATATATGTGCATACATATGTGTTTGTCTCCATGTACATATCAGTGGAGTGTTAACCCGGTTTTCTGGTCTAACCCAAATAAAACTGTAGATTTTTCAAAACAAAATGACAATAAAACACAAAATCCAACAAGAAGAAGAGCGACATAAAAAGGCGATGCCTTCGTATTTCAAAACCTATCACACACTCATTCTGAGATATGTATGTATTCTTATCAAGATTTACTTGCTCCCTATCTTGAGTGTAACCCAAAAGATTTACAATTCACAACAACAAAACACTCTGGCATTCACGAAAACACACGCACACACTCCCATAGACATTGCCATTGTCTGGCACAAGTAAATGCACACACACAGAACAGAGGATTCATTATCACAGTATTACCATTGTGACGGTGGGAAAGTGTGTCTGTGTAACGGCGTGGCGGCTTTTGTTCGATGGTATTAACTTTATGTTCACTTTTTGGTTTTGTCAGGTTACACCAGTAGCAGGACTACACTACCATCACTTTTGGGACGACCGAAGGATGACGCTTGAGCCAGACATCATCAGCCGGCAGCTGCCTGGCAAGGTAAGTAAGGTGTTATCAAGGATATATCGTCGCAGTCCGTACTATTGCAAACATTTACGTGGCTGTGTGTGTGCGCGTATGTTCGTTTCATTAATACGCCCATGGAGACTAGTAAAGGATCCATAAGATTACTTGCACAAGTGTTGCTAATTAGAGATGTGTTCATACGGATATCCTCCGTAGAGCCCCCCCCCCACCCCTTGCACTCACGTGTGATAGGAAATTATTTGGCATAAATACATAAGGCACAAATGTGAAGGTTAGCCTTTGTGTCGGAACAGGCATAGTTATTATCCAATGGATTTGCAGGATATATTTAGTAAAGTCACGGGAATAGGCGCCGTAAAGGGTTACACAAAATGCTTTAATTAAAAAGCATATTTGTTGTTTGAGATGTTGTTTGAGATTTTCCCGCTAACGACCGTTATAAGAGTCATTGGTAATTGGCAAAATCTCTTCAAATGTGAACATTCTACGGAGTGTTGGTTTGTTAGCTACCTAGACCTCTCTAGCTGCATCATTCTATAAAAGCTGTATCGTCGTCTTTAAGTAATTTATACAAAAAAGAACATTTTAACAGTTTGAAATGCTTATGTAGTTTTAAGATCTCGCTAATAGTTGTCTTTTCTGACTGCAACAACGATAAGAGGACATTTTTAAATACAATTTCATACAATCTCATTCAAAAGTGTACGCGTTTGTAGAATGACTCTAAGTGACAATCGATTCTCAGTAAAAATATGGAAGTGACCTCTCGCAATCATCTTAATATATATTTACCCTCGACACTGATTCACTGATACACTGATACACTGATACACTGATTCCCTGATTCACTGACTCTGTCACGCAGTACGTAGGAATTTAAATAGGCATTCTATAATAATTCTATAAATAATAATAATAAAAAAAATAATATTTTTTTTTTGTACAGAAATTGTGTTTTCCCCAAATTTTTTTTTACCAAAATTTTTATACACTCCATCATAGGATGGAGTATATACTAAGTTTGTCATTCCGTTTGCAACACCTCGAAAGAGTGATCTGCGACCCTATAAAGTATATATATTATTGGTCAGTGTAACATTCTAAGACATTCTAGCGATGTCCGTCTGTCCGTCCGTCCGTCCGTCCGTCCGTCCGTCTGTTGTCTGTTGAAATCACGATAGAGCGCGAACGACTAACCCTAAAAAGCTGAAATTTTGTAGGAAGATGTTTTTTGCCCATAAGCAGGTTAAGTTCGAGAATGGGCCATATCGGACCAAAGGGGGAAAAGTTCTCCTTTACGGGACTAAATATATTCCGGCCATAATCAAATTTTTCAAATATTTTTTTTCACTACATCTAAGTTCTAAGTTTATATAATTTATAGATGGGGAAAAATCCCAAAAATGGGCGTGCTCATGGGTTCCGTGGACCCTTGGGGCCCAAAAAAGGGCCCATGATAAACATGCGCATATGGGTATCGAAGTGCAACGAAATTTACTCACGAACCCAAATATGCCTTTATTTTCACGATTTTACTAAATTTTTTGATCTGGTTTCTGGGACTATCGGGTCACCAGCGGCCCAAAAACCGTCCCTTGACAAACATGGACATATGGGTACCGAAATGCAACGAAATTTTCTCGCGAACCCAAATATGCATTTATTTTCATGATTTGGATAAAATTTGTGATCGGGTTCCTGGGACTATCGGGTCACGAGCGGCCCAAAAACTCAGTTAGTTATACCCTCACCCTACGGTGGGAGGGTATATATCATTTGATACGGCTCAAAAGTGTAACACATAGAAATATCCACATTAGACCCCAGGTGTCTTTGAACCAAATTCGTTTTATGACTTCCTGAATCGTTTGAGCCATGTCCGTCTGTCCTGCTGGTACGCACGATAACTTTCGAAAGAGTTAAGCAATCACTCTGAAATTTGGCATGGCTTAATATTTTCCCAAAACTGCTTATGGGATAGCAAATGGGCTATATGGCCACACCCCTTCGGGTACCTCCCATACAAATATGCTATTTCGCCCACTTTAGAAATCGTGTAATAATATCAACACGCCTAGTTGGATCATCCTCAAATTTTGTATTTAGTAAAAGCAGAGTTAGACTAAGTTTTGGACAAAAAGTTGGCAGTCTGGCAACTCCCCTTCTGGTACATGCCATACAAATGTGCCATCCCGCCTACCTTAGAAATCGTGTAATAACACCAATATGCCCAACGCGATCTTGCCCAAATTTTGTATTTAGTAAACGTATAGTAAGACTAAGTCGTGGACAAAAAGTTGGCATTCTGGCAACTCTCCTTCGGGTACCTCCCATACAAATCTGCTATTTCGCCCACTTTATAAATCGTGTAAAATCCGTAGTTAGTAAAGGTATAACCGGACAAAGTTTCCGACAAAATCTTGGCTGTCTGGCAACTCCTCTTCTGGTACCTCCCATACGAATGTACCATCCCGCCTGCCTTAGAAATCGTGTAATATCACCAATATGCCCAACGACATTTTGCCCAAATTTTGTATTTAGTAAAAGTATAGCTAGACAAATTTTTAGACAAAAACTTAGAAGTCTGGCAACTCCCCTTCTGGTACCTGTCATACAAATTTACCATTCCACCCATTATAAACCGTGTAATACTTTCAATACGACCAACGCGATCTGCCCAAATTCCGTATTTAGTAATGGTATAACTGGACTAAGTTTTGGACAAAAACTTGGCAGTCTGGCAACTCCTTTTCTGGTACCTCCCATACAAATGTACCATTGCACCCACTTTAGAAATCGTGTAATTATATAAACTCGATCAACGATTCTTTCCGAAACTCTTTATTTAGTAAAGCTTTAACTACATACAATTTTCTAGTAAAAACTCTGCTTTATATTCCGTCCTTTTTGTAAAATCATGTAATACAATATTTTTCTAAAACATTCGGTATTCTAGGTTGCTATTATGACTTTTCATCAGATGTTACATCAAATGATGGTAGCTACTCACACATTTAACTTTCCGATACTTTGAAATATGAGACTTGTATATTTTTAATGAGGGTGAGGGTATATATAAGTCGGTTTACCCGACTGCAACTTTTTCACTGGTTTTCTTATTTATTGACTTTTTAAGGATCCATGATGGAGGGTATATAAGATTCGGCCCGGCCGAACTTACTATTTGTCCACTTGTTTTTTTAAATTTTTTTTTTTTTCCACAATTTTTTTTTCAACAAAATTTTTTTTCCACAAAATTTTTTTCCACAAAATTTTTTTCAACAAAATTTTTTTTTTCAACAAAAATTTTTTTTTTCTACAAACATTTTTTTTTTCAACAAAATATTTTTTTTTTCCACAAAAATTTTTTTTTTCAACTAAATTTTTTTTTTTCAACAAAATTTTTTTTTTCAACAAAAATTTTTTTTTCAGCAAAAATTTTTTTTCCACAAATTTTTTTTTTCCAATTTTATTTTTTTACAAAACAGTTTTCTCAAAATATTTTTTACAAAAATTTTAAAATTAAGTAACAAATACTTTCTCAAGCAAATTAACGGGCGCCATAGGCGCATTACAACTTACTAGTTCAATATAGTTAAAGAAAAAATAGTTGTTGTATGAACGAATGCGTTTTGTTGAAATCCATACGTTGAGGCAACGAAAAATTACGTTCATGCGTTGATACGGTTTTTTTGTACTGTTCGTTCAAGGAAATTTTCTTTTTCGAATTCTAACCAGGGCTGTGGAGTCGGCTGACAATTTTGCCAGGAGTTGGGGTCTGGACACCGACTTCGAGTTTTACTGACTTACTTTCCCCAGAAAATAAATAAAATGTATTAAAAACAAGTTAATCTGTTAAAATTTTTTAAAATTTTAAATATTTTGGATTATATAGACTTTGTTTTATCTTATATTTACAAACACAAATCTCAGTGTAATATAGAGTATAGGAAAGGTGGACGGAAATACAATTTTGTTACAGCCACTCCGAAGTCGAGCTATTTAAAACTGCTGGTGTCGAGCGTAAACAGTGGAACTATTAATTACTACGCCATTTACCTCGTATTTTCAAAAAAAAAAACATTTAAAAATATATAATAATAAAAACAGATTTCCTCCTAACTACAAAATCGTACTTCTATCTATCGAAGCAAATAAAACTCCAGTTAAAATTTATGTGCATTGGCCCCACCAGCGCCGGTTGGCCAATTTATAATATCGGTTGAGTGGGAGATGCCACGCCCACATGAAATGTCGGATCGAAAATTATCCTATCTCTCAATACACCCACGAAATTTCATTAAAATTGATTTGGCCGGTTTCAGAGATTAGCGTATACGAACACAGTGACACGTGATTTTTATATATTAAGAAGAAGTAGAACGTGATTTTTGTATATTAGGAAGAATAATAAAGAATTTCAAGTCGTACAAATTAGAAATTCATCGATTTCTATACGGTTTACCCTTGGACCCAAAGTTAGAATAGAAATTTAAATTGTAATTAAATAAAATAGAAATTCCAAAGACTGAAATAAATAAATAAACGTTGTATGTAAGTCATGTGCCAAAATGAGTCATGTGAGACAGGCACGCTACATTGTGGGGTAATTCGACAAATTTTTGGAAATTAATATGCCATTTGTAATTGGCTTCTCCGATTTGACTGACCGGACGTGTAGTGTGTTCGAGCTTAAGTCTGGGAAATGGACACAGTGGGTCTAGCCAGATATGAGCTGCAAAGGTCCCTAGTTGGAAACCTCAGTTCTCAAATAGTCCAAGATGCAGCCAGACTTTAGTTACGTCTGTGTGAAATTTCAAGCAAATTTGAAAAGCCAATTTAAAAGGGCAGATATATTTAAATAAATTGTTCGAATTCCACCACTGTGAGCTTTTTCACAGCTCAATCGGAGAACTTTGGGGGATTAAAAAAAATAAACCAGCAGCTATTGAAGATTTTTATCACAAAATTCATAACTTTATAGAAGAGACTCCCAATGCCAGTGAAAACTGCACAGTGGTCCAGAATCCAACTACATCGACTAAACGCCTGTAACTTTGATTTAGTAAACGTTTTTGTGTTGTGTAAAATATATGTTGTAGACAAGAATTGAGGGATTTTATTAAGGGTGTAACATTCAAAATCGCAAAATTGGATGGATTTTTTTCCAAACTTGACTAATTATAATACTGTGTTACAAAAAATAGATTTTTTTCTGTCCTATGAACCAAATGCACCTATTTGGAAAGAGGGGAAAAAATAAAAATACACGTGTATCGGCGATTTTCATGTACACGTCAGAATCGTAGTGGCCTGTGTGAAAGCCTTTCGACCTATTTTTAACCCTTTTTCAGTGATCCAATCGAGCAGATTTTTGGCAGGCAGACTCGAGAAAATGTCTGTATCACGTCAAATTTGTTAAAAACAATTTTTATAAATTTTCAGATTTTCCCCAATTTTTATAATATTTTTTTCACTGTTCTTAGCATAACTTGAAGAGACTCCAAATTTTTAAACTACTTAAGCGTTACGAAAAAAAAATGTTTTTTGACTGAAACCTTAAAAAAACGATAAACATTTAAAAAAAAAAATAAAAAATAAGGAAAATCTGAGAATTGATACAAATTTATTTTTGCCTGCAAAAAATCAGCTCGATTGGATCACTGAAAAAGGGTTAAAAATCGGTCGAAAGGCTTTCACATAGGCCACTACGAGCTTCATACTTCAAACTTAAAAAAAAAAATTCTGACGTGTACTTGAAAATCGCCGATACACGTGTATTTTTATTTATTTATTTATTAATTACAATACAAAGTAAATTTATATTCTAATTTTGGGTCCAAAGTAAACCGGGTGACGCAGACCATTTGGCTAAATTTTTTTGCAGCGACAGACCAAACCTTCTGGTGGGAATCGAACCCACAACCCCCACGCTGATAGACAAGCACGCTACCAACTCGACTACCGGGGCGCCTCACGTGTATTTTTATTTGTTATCCCCTTTCCGAAAAAGTAAATTTGGTTCATAGGACATAATGTGTGTAACACGGTGTTATAATTAGTATATTTTTCGATTTTAGGTATGATTTTTTTTCGAATTTTTTTCTAATTATTTTTTCTAAACATTTTTCTTCATATTATAAATTTTCGCCATTTTCAGATTGTGAAATTAAAATAAATGCAATTCAATTTTTTACATATTAATACGCGGACCACTGTGCGTCGTCGTAGGGTGCACACTGACGACAATGTGGGTGCTGTTGGCGAGAATGGTTCTTGGAACATCGATATACCATCGATTGCAACATTATTGCACAGACAAACCTGTTGCGATATCAATTTAATGCACACGATCCGTTGCGTTGTCGCATCACAGCTCGAAATGGAAAACGACTTTGCCCGAAAACTCTTCTTTTGTGACTAAGTCCATTGTCCTCTTAACCACTATGTAAAACAGTCGACACTGGTGATCGGATATAAAGGCAATGCATTCGCTTGCGGATTTCGGAGTGGTAGCATATCCTCAATTCCATGGGCTGATTGTAGCAGTAGTAGGTCTTCATCTGCATGTGGCTGACTCGCAGAATTGATCAAATTGCCAATAAGGCCTTCATCCAAATCAAACTTTCATAAAAACCAATTTATCACGGAACCATATATCACAGATGTTAGAGCACACTCAGACCATAATGATTTTCAATTCTTGCTTATTGTTGTTGGTGTTCCCACATTCCAAGACTCTCTAATACACATTAACATTTTACCACACCTCTGTCATTGACGATTTGTCATCACGTCTATTAATGTCGTTCTGTTAAGTTCTCTGTAAATAATAGGCTTTGAAATTTTCAATGACTTGCTGATCCATGAGCCGGATAAGAGCCCATACTTGTATAGGGTGCCTTTATAGCGAAATGCCCTGCAAAGAAGGACCGTATAATGAGGTAGGAGAGTGAAACAAATAATCCTTATAGGTTTGCCGTATTCAAAAGGTCACTGATAATTATCGCCTCCAAACCTTACAATTATTATAATTGATGTGCGTATCTGGAAAATATGTGGTCATAGCGTGTAATTTGCTGTTTGTCCTTGGCAACAGATGACGCAAATTTATTTGGTAATATTGCAAAGACTACAAAAAGAAAAACTGCATTATGCCTCGTCATTACACTCCAGTAATGACGACGCAGATATATAAACTACACTTTGAAAGGAAATAAAAATATGAATAAAATATGAATCGCGAACGAAGACATTTGAAATGTAAGTAGGACACGGTATTACGGCATCGATTCTTGCATAAACCGGACGGTGTCTCTCGTCACGGACGAGGAGTATTTCTGCTGGACATAGATGGCCCAATAAGACAAGAAACTTCAGTCCAAAATTCTATGCGAACAATTGTTGCAGATAAGTCAGACAGTTTCAACCAAGTGCTACGGTTTTACAAATATATAGATGTGGCCTAGATGAGTTATTTTCTAAGCCTAAGCTTAATGGGGTCAGAATGGGCCCAAAGTATGATTTTCATGATTTATATTTATGACCTCATGGTGCTCCATATTTAGAAAAGCTGTTTAGTCTCATTGTACCCAACATTCAGACTTTAGCTCAAACACTTTATGGGGAAATGTTCATGGGAGACCTGGTCTGGTCTGGGTCTAAAATGTGACCAACACATTCCCTCTTTCCCCCCTCCAATAACCTTCCTTCCTATGGCTAACACAGTGTTAGTAAAAAAAAAAACAAAAATATGGTTAGGGAATTGGGTTTCTTCGCCACTTGAGACCATGTGTTCGATAGCAGAATGAGGACGACTTTATGTCCAGACTGTACGTAGTTTAGAGATGAGATTTTCATTTATTTGGATACGTATTTATTTAACCGTGTTTTTCGTCACCCAGGATCTATTGTGCCAGTACAGAAATTCCACAAATTTAAAAAAAAGGATACGAAAAGAAACTCCTCAGTGCCAGTTTTTAGACTTAAAGAACCTAATTGTCAATAGCCACGCCCATTTATGGGAGACACTTCTCCATTGAAATATCTCTACAATTACTAAAGTCTTGTACGTTTACGATCCTACTTGGCCCAGTTTCTGGGTCATCCGATCTTTAACTATACAGACAGACAAAGTTGGCCGTATGTTGTACTTAAGTAGCATTTGTAAGAGGATACCAACATTAGGTTCGACGTGTCGTCTTGCGGACGGCGTTGTCTGACCCATACTCACGTCTCACCAATCTAAACAAAGTCCGAGGGCTAGACTACGTGGGCACTGAGATGTGGAACCAATACGGCTTATGAAAACAGACGGCTAACTACAATGAACCTCGAAAAAACCCTAGAAAGGAATGGGTCAGAAATTCAGCCCTGAATTAAATCTCAATCTATACAGACAGTTTAGAAAAATATAAAGTGAAACGGACTCGCAGTTTTCTCTGAAACTCTGGGAATAGAGACATTATGCAGACTACCTAACTTTAGTAGAGTGTAGAGATATTTACAGCCAAACAGGTTTTTCCAGCCGTGGTAAAATCGCAGCTCCGAAGCAACCAATTTAGATCGTCGCGAAGGCGTATAACGATTACCGAACATGGTGGGCAACAGATCGACATTTTTTGTATTTGTTGTTGTCAGGCTTATTTACGCAACGTCGAAACAAAAAATGTACTGCCTGTTTCCATAACACGAATTTATTCGTCACTCCTTAAAGAATTCTAAAACGTCCAAATGTTGTGGTTTTTTGACCAATGGAATTTGTTTCTGGACCACTGTGCGACATCTTCACGCGAAAATAAGTAATCTCTGAGCCAGATAAAACATCTCAAGAAAAAGGCGGTGTTAGTCCATTTGTTGCGGTCACTGAGTGTACAAATTACAGCGGGCACGGCTCAGTGATTAAGAAATACAAATACAAATTAGAAATTGTGACATTACAATTGTCACAATTCAAAATTCAATTATTAGTTTTTTGCTCAAAAAAAACAACCTGTAAATCTCTCATTTGAGTTGACTTTTGTTCTGCGTGTATTATACATACAAATTATGGCAGGGCTTTGCTTTGTTCGGGAAAACTATGAGTGTTTTTTCTATACAGTAAAAGCTGTACTAGCGCATAGCTCCCGTGAACGGACAGCTCCCGTAGACGGACAAATTTCGCGGTCCCATGCTGTATTTTTAGAGCAAATCAATCGTCCATCTACCGGGACGGACAAAACCATTGCGACCGTCGGTGTCCGCCCACCGGCACATTCACTGCATTTGTTCAGTAACATGCAATTGACAACTTTAAATGGATGTCCTGGAAAAAATCCTGTTTTTAGTTGTGACACTGTTGAAGTAAATGAACGATATCTTAATTTTTGTTTGTCCGTTTCAGTGAGACTTAGTTTATTTTGTTAGTGTTACTTTGGCCAAGTCGTCTTTTTTTTACCACAGTGGGGTGTAGGGTGTCGTATTACCGGCAATTGTTCTTTATTTAAGACAATTAAATTTATGACCAAAGCCGACAAAAATGTCTCCGACTGTCATAAGTGGTGATTATGTCACCGATTAAACGCTGCCCCCACCCCCTTTCCCAAACATATTGGGATACTTATTTGTATTTGTAGTTTCGTTTCCTTCAATTAAATCGTTATTTGAAGGAATTTTCTGCTGAAGGCGTAATAATAATAATGCCACCTTCGACCCAGGCGACACCCTTCCAATGTCATTGTTACGACTATTACAAACATTTATTTGACTTTGGCCATTCGGAATACTTTGGAGTCTCGGCTCTACAACAATTTAGTTTATGACTATCAGCATGATGACGACGATGTTGCTGCTGCTGATGATGATGGTGTAATTCATATTGAGTTGAACACGCGTTTTCATTTTTGCGCTGCTGCTTTTTTGTTGTTGTCGGAGCTCATGGTGGGGCAAGTGCTGCAGCACAAGCAATATCCATTAGTACCCACTGGGTCAGAAGAATATAAATGAAATGTTGGAACGAACCAAAGTAAAAAAGAATAGCGGATGGTGGGGAAGGATGGGTGGGATGCGTTGGAAGAAAGCGCCATTCAACAAAAACCCACCAAGGGTCCAACCGTCCGTCCATCCGTCCGTCCGTCATACCAACGCCCTTCCTGCTGGCGGCCAGTTATTGAATCTTTCACTCCCATCAGCACTTAGGAAAATGTTTAAGAATTTATGATTTTTCTTTCCTTTATGACAGAACATCAGCTTTTTGAGCTTTTTGCCAACATCATATAACGGCAAATGAATGTTGGATGGATGTCATTGTATTGTTTGCCGTATTGCCTGTGAAATTGAGGGACGGCTGGCCGCACGGACGGACAGACGAAAATTATTGTTTGATTTTATTTCACATTTTTTCCCAACATTTCTGCTGCTGCCTCACTTTTTGTTCGTACACGGGTACACTTAACAACTGGTCTGTGGCAAGTGGATTACAAGGTTTTCTTACTTTTCTGCCAATTGAATATGAAATGAAAATGGAACAACAACATATTTGTTGGCACTATGCTATTGTTGTTAATGGTGTTGCTAGTACCAGCAAAGAAATGCAAATCATAAATCTTTTTGTTTGCCTCATGGAAAAGAACGCGCATATTCACAATTCGCAATTCACCAAAAAAAAATGAATGAAAGGGGAACAAAAAAAAAACAAGGAAAGAAAGAAGAAAAACACACACAATACACGCACGGACATTTTGTGTTGCATTAAAACGGCCTATGCAAATTCAAGTAATTTCTTTTGAGCTTCACTTATGCACGTGGTGAACGACCTCCTGCTCCAGGGGTTTGGTGGTGCGTACATGCGATGATGTGCATTCTCTAACCGGAGCACATTTAGTTTTATGATGCAGCCCCGAAGGGTGTACCCTATGGTCGGTCATAGGGTATGGACAAATATTCCAAAAAAAATGTTGATCTTTTCATTGTTGGAGAAACTTGGCGAAACTGAAAATAGTTTTAAAATATTATTCATTATAAGATGTGTGGCTTTGCGAGATCCGAAGTTCTTACAAAACCAAATATGAATACTTATTTCCCTTTAAATTCTATGAATGAACAGACGGGGAATGTCTATCGAACCCAAATATGAATTCTTTACTTATTTCCCTTAAAATTCCATGAGGGAACATACGGGGAACAACTCTCGAATCATTGAGCTGTGCACGATATAAATTGTATACAACTAACCGGGACCTACTGTTTAAAGCAGACACCTGTGTGGACAATATGGTACCCAAATGAAGAAAAAAGGTCTTCAAATATGCCCTTCTTGGTCGGATATATTTTGTGGGTGCAAGGCAAGGTCGAGATCTCGTTAAATAATAAGAAATATTAGGTAATGGAATTAAATATATATTTTTTGTAATTAATAATTAAGCTTGACATATGGGCTTCCGACCTGCATTAGGTTCCGGCTGGGAGGACACAAAATTAGACTAAAAATAGCCTATTGTTAAACTAATTGTAAAATTATTTTTGGCCTGTTTCTAAATAGCCATGCAAATTTCATAGAGACATAAAAATTTGTTTTTGTAGTCTGGTACAAAATGGGTCCACCCGTTGGGTGCCAGTTCCAAAAATTTTCATTGGACGTTTTTGGGTCATATTTCGATTTTTGTTTTTAATATTGTTAATTTGGAATCAATCATCGAAGTGTCTGCTGCAGAATTATATGTAAAAATTTACTTTCATTAGATTGCCATATCGTAAAAAAAAGTGGGCGAGGTCACGCCCATTATGGATCACAAAAAATACATATTTCAAGTGGGGATGCGCCCGTTAGGAGACTGGCAAAATCCTGCGGGGCTGTTCATTTTAATACCATATTGTGAAAAAAGGTGGGCCAATTTTTTCGGACCGCAGACCCAAATTTCATTTCATTTAGCCAAAATCTTTTCAAAATGGATATTTTTTTTATGGAATTGCTACAGCCAAACAATATTTCGTACAAATAAAATGTTGACGTCTTAATAAAGATCATAAAACACATTCCTGCAATAGCTTTCTATGGGATACAGTTCGACATAGTAGAAATAGAATTTCAATATCTGAAAAACATGAACATTTTTAATACATTTTTTTGATGGACAATATGAGAAACCGATTAAAAAATTTTTAAAAAAATAAAAAATATTTCCACCCAATAATCCAAAAATACGAAAAGTAGTCGTCTTTGAAAATATCTTTCTCAAAATATATCTCATTGTTGGAAATATTTCGAAAATACATCCAGTCGACCGATTTTGAAAGTTAATATCTTAAAGTAATTCCTCACTCCTTGCCTGCCGCCAATTTCTTAAAGAACTAAAAAAACGTTTATTAGATCAAAATTTACAGACTGTTGGCTGATAGAATTGGATTCCGGACCACTGTGCGCCGTTCACTGGAATTGGGGACCTCTTCTACATTGTTATGAATTTTGTGATAACGATTTTCAACAACAACCTGACAAGACCATATGACGCAATAAACGAAGCCTATTTATTTTCTTTGTCTTAAAGCCCGAAAACTTTACCATGTGGGCTCTGAAAAAGTTTGAGGAAAATTCTTAATTTCCTTGAAAAAATCTGTTGTTCATTTTGGCTTTAATGACTTTTACCAAACAATCAACATACCATGGTCCATCTTTTTGAACCATATGTTATTTTGACAGCCACCCACTACTTTTATGCCCCTGTTAGACATATCAATTCATATATGTGATGTTTACATCGAGGAGAATCATATTTAACTTGCGTTTACGGCTTATCAGCTGCAATTGTATACCGAATGAACATCCGATGATAAGCGTACAAAATGCGAATTGTAGCCATCGGAATTGCAGTACAACATTTCGGTGATGTCCATCATGAGCGTTGTCAGAAATATACACTGGTAGAGGGTGTTCGGGTGGTGAGGACGGTCCTTCTGTTAGCCCATTAGTTTTAATATTCACTTTAATGGCATGAGTGAACAAAACGAAAAAATGGTTCAAAATTAACAAATTTTTTTTTTCATCATTTCAAAAATTTGCATAGTCGCGGTTCATGATACGGCCGTGCAGTTGTGTTCATTTAAAGAGCAACGATAGATTTTGATCTAAACAGGAGAGAGATGTCCACAGATGCTATATTTTTAATTACAATATCGATAATTTTATAATTGAATTGAGATTTTCTCCACCTCATGTCCTTGGACATACACATAAGCCAGTATTCGGCTTGTTGTGCGCTCGAACTGTTACATAGAATGGTCCCGAGAGTTTATTTTAGGAACTCTGTACTGTTGACATAATCCTTGATTGTTTTCCAGTCTGCGCTCCATTAATTAGGTTAAGTCTGTTAAAGAGTCATTTGCCCAGGAACGGAATCTATTGAATCTAGGGCCAAGGCATTGGCTATCTCGTTTCCTCCTACTCCGTGATTTTTTATAATTGAGTAAAAAATATACATATTTTTTATTTCTGATAATTTTTAATTTTCATATGAATTATTGCTTTTTGTTTATTTATGCTCGAGGTCTTGGTTTTTTTTTTAATTTTCACTAAAAGTATCGATTAATTATATGATTTATTGAAAACATTAGACTTCGAGCTCGACTTTTATTAACATTTAACAAAATTTACTAAAGGTCGAAGATCAAAACTATTTATTCATTTTTTTTTAATTTTTGTTTTTGCCTTCACTATTTGTATTTCGTTATTCGTCTTGGCCCTGTTTATATTATTGTCTCGATTTTGTATCTATTTAATAGAATTTTTAATTTCGAATTATTTTTTATTTGGTAGCCCGTTAATGTCAGTTTTTTTTCTTCCAATTTTGCTTGTAATTTGTAATTTTTCATAACTATTTGTGTTTTTATTGCTGTTTCCTGAAAATTTCTTGACCTACATCAAATACTTTCTGATATATTTGACTAGTTTTTCCGCTTCTCTCTGATTCTCTTACTTACTTGTTTTCCTTAACATTCCATGAAAGGATAGGCGGGGAACTTCTCTTGAATCAAGGAGCTTTGGGCGATATAAATGTGTATACTCCCTGATCGGGGCCTACTGTTTAAAGCCGTCTCCGAACGGCTAATGCTTTTCTAGAGAAGTTTTACATGGCTTAGAGATTACTCTCTTACTCGTAAAGTCGCCAGCACTTAAGAGGTGGAAAACAGCCGCTGAAAAATGTTTGATGGTCTTATCTGGTTTTGAACCTGGGTTTACTTGTGTGATAGTCGCAAATTGGAAATTGCTTCTCACTGTTATTTCTTGCCCCCCGATAATTGTTGGCATTTTTTCTATCGTTTACTCCATTTTGATCCCATTTGTAGCGTATCTCTTAATTCCCACCTTTCTGAGTAATTTTTAATATTTTGGCGCCATTTTCCAATTTTTGGTTGTCAATTTCTTTCTTCCCTGCTAATTGAATTTGTCCGTCACTGTTGATTATTTCCTCTGGCTCATCTCTCCGTAAACAGGAAATACAAACAAAATAAGTGATTTTAATTTTCAATTTTAATTAATTTCGAGATTCTCTTTCGCTTTGAATAAAGAAAAAAAAAAACACTTTTACACTCTAAGTTATCGGTATTACATTTGCTAAAGACTTGACTGCTGTTTTTCTGATCACACCTGTATACATACATATGTGTGCACTACCTTCACATGCATATGCAAAATGATTCCCTTTTTTGTGGTCAATATTGTGTAAGTGTCCGACTACACACACACACACCCTCAAATACACACTCACCCAAATGAGTTTGAGCCCGAACGTGTGCTCTGATAATAAAAATGTGTATGTGTGTTGACTTCCTGTCAATAAATGCGTGTAAGCTTTGGTAACACGAAATGCAAGAGGGAAACACCGAACAACAACAGCAGCAGCAACAACAACCTGTACAAATTCAAAATTTTATTTAAATTTAATTTCCAGCCATTCAACATATTACGAATGGACCCCGGCCAATCCCCTCGGACTGTTTTACAGTCGTAATCATTAAAGTGGGCCATAAAATATTTATTGGACTCATTTCATTCAGTCTCCCTTGAATTGTTCTTTGTTTGCTGGCAAATCGTGCTGGGGTCTGTGTGTGTGTTCGTGTTTGGTGTGGTTGGTTGTTGGCGTTTGTGTTGGTGTTGAAAATCAGGTCAAAGTGTTATCACGGTCGTAGGGATTTACATTTGCATACACACCTACACACACATACACACACACACAGGCATAAATTAACATTTGTTAGATATGCAAATCAATAATAATTATTTAAATATAATCGAAAACAACGGCGAATTATGAATAATGGATGAGTGAGTGAATGCAGGAAGCCATGAATAATTCAAAATTGTTTAAAAGTCAGTCATAGTTTTCTGACAACACATTAATTTATGTTGGCTTATTTATTCACCAAATCCGAAGATTAAAGTGTTTCAGTGTGTTTAAGGAAGGACGAACAATGGCTGGCTGAACAGAATTTTGTTCCGAAATGTGGACAATACAGACACTGTTATGGCCCGTTTCCATCTTTCACTTTCATTCCAGTTCTCATTCATCTAGTATGGATGTAATTATACTCGCCGTAAGCTTTTTTATTTAAGCTTTATTCGAAAACGAGAGCGATGACAGAGTTTACTGTCAAAAAATTCAAACAAAAATATTTGGCCATGATTCCCTAATGATTTTATTTTAATAAAAATATATGATAAATCGTTTTCCAATAATTATGTTTAAGATGTAAAACGTTAGCAATATAATATTTATTTCCCAACCATTATGTAATTTTCTTAAATCTAAAATAACAGATGTGATTTGTATAGCCCCCGTTGAGTTTCACCAAACTCAGTCAAATTCTAAAATTATTTTTACCTCTGTTTAAAATCAGTACAATAAATACCATTACAACACCGGCTATCAACTTAATGGCCGTAAAGTGTCTTTGTCGCAGTCCCATCTTTTCTCTGCCCAGGGAGATGTAAGACATCAGCATTCAAAGGCATTTCACATAAATTCGACAAATTAAATGGAAAACTTTTTGTTTGTTTTATGGCCACAATTTCGTGGAAAAATAGTTAAATATTCGTATTCTATAAGAGTTTTCTTTTTGTTGGCATCTTCCCAGGCCCAACTCCCACCCACTCCACTCTGCCAGTGCATTGTTAGTTAGGAAATTTAATTAAGATCTCCTGCTTTGACGAGATGGCCGAATTTTAATTGTCATTGTAAAATCATAAATCTTTTGTGGACAAAAATGTCTTCGAACAAAAGTCCTCCTCAATTTCACATCACAGTACGTTTCGTGCTTAATGACATTTAGTTTATAGTACGAAAAATATAAAACACATTCTTCGGCGTTACGAGAAAATAATTTCCTGATTGGAAAGGGGGACGATGAATTTCAAAGTAATAATTTTATGTTGCGTTAAAGGAGCGTTTGGCTGCTTTGACAAACTTTTCGATTTTTTAGAATTCAAAATAATTGATGAGGAGCACATCCACGCCAAAGGTTCAATGACCCATAACTAATGTGAACGAGTTGATATCTATGGAATCTAAGATATTCACAAATGTGTATTTAGAAAATCTATTGTAATTCCAAGATAATTAGGAGCTTTAAATGGAATATAGCTCCCTTCTTGGCTGCTTCTGGACCATGTACAAATGAGAGCGGCGATGATGATAGGGGGGTGGTAGGGTATCCAACTCTATTGTCTCCCTACAGCATCGACGGTATGTGGGTTGTGTATCGCGGTTCTATGAATATTTTAACGGTGTCTCTTCGTCAGATATCCGTCGTCTGGTCCCTGATGTTAGAACATTTAGCCGGAATACGTGGCTGTCTCATCCGTTCATTGTCAAATGACCGGTTGATTGGATGACGCCCTATAGAGATAATTCGTTCTTCCATCGAACTGGTACGATAATTATGTAGTTATTTTTGACCAAAATGAAAGAGTTAGACTTGGTTGTCAACAGGACAGAGCAAAAGGCCATACTGAATTGTTTGATTGAACAGATACCATAAACCAATTGCGCCAATTGAGGTGGGTGATTCATTTTACATTTTTACAAAATCCTTGCTAAAAAGGGATAATGAAGGCGGTTGAACGAACAGCGTCAATTGCCCATGAATATTATCCTCCATATTAGCAAAACAACTGTCTCAAGCGTGGTTATCAGTTTCACTCAATTTCTTTTAATCTCTCTCTCTCTCCCCATTTCTGTTGAAAAACATCTAAAAATAAAATGAAATTCCATATTATTAATAACAATTCGGTAAATTTGTATATTTTAATTGCCTATTCGTTCATTAATTAAATTTATTTATACATTTGCATTCATTGCCTAAGTGACAGTTGTATTTGATCGATTACAGTCACACTGAAACGTTCAACACAGATACCCACACACACATACATGTGTATGCATACAATTGATGATAGCACATTTGAGTAGTGACTGCGTGTGTGTGTGTGTGGTGGATAAGCACAATGTCTGATTGTCACACACATTGTAGTGGCGGAAATTGCAAGGCCTTCCTGTAGCTGATTTTGTTCTCGTCAGAAATTGTCCTTACGTTGGCTTTTCGACTTGTTAAAGGGCTTGGCCGGTTTTTTCGGTTTTTAAAATTGTGCAGTAAAGAACAAAGTGATGTTTATAATATTTTCTGGTGTGAACAGTGGCCCCAATCAAAAATGGCCCCTATTGAAAAATTGCCCCAAATTTAGGGCGATTTTTCATTTTTGCAATATCACCCAAACCTAAAATGTAAAAAAACACCCCGAATAAAAATGAAAAACAAAAGTGAAAAAGTCAAACACAGCTCGCTTTTTTGTGTGTTATTTTTTTTTGGGGGAATTGGGGTCAATTTTAAAATGGCCGATGGCCCCAGCAGAATATGAAAAACTTGTGGTCAATGTAATATTGAATTGTGTCCATTTGCCATTGTCGCCACTGTTCAAGGAGCCAAATTTTCGAGTGAATAAAATATTCCAAAAACATTTATTTTATTAAAGATTTTTTTTTTGTTGAAAAAAATCATAAAAAATTTAAAATGAAGATTTTCGTAAAGCCACATATCTTAAAATTAAAATGAAGAATATATCATTAAAATCAATAGAGAATTTTCGCTTTTAGTGACAATTTAGTAAAGGTCCCTTCTGGAATCTCCACTGAAAATGTACCATTCCCCTTTTTTTTTTATAAATCACACGTAACCAACATTTTTGTATGATAGGTACCAGATTTTAATGGTCTTTACCTCATTTTAATTGTATGTGACTATATGATAAAATAATGAAAAAGCACAATTTTTGTTGGTAATTTTCGTTTTTCTTTTTACAATTTTTTTTTTCAAAAAAAAAAAAAAAAAAAAAATTATGAAAAAACAAATTTAAATTTTAATTTGTTTACAAGTCTGAAAATATCAATCCGACATATAAGCACTCAATGGCTTACAATTAAATATTGAATTTAGTGGTACATTTTTAAAAATTTATTTCATCAAAATCGTACCAGTTTTCGGGTAATGAGAATTTAGGTCTCAAAATTTTTTTTTTTTTTAAAAAAAAATAAAAACCATTTCGACGAGACATATTTACTCAGTGGTCCACAGTGCATCATAATTGCACAGTGGTAATTGATTACAAATTTTGCTGCATTGTGTTATCAAATCCATTCATTATTATTTGCTTCACATTCAGGCCATGTCATTACCGGGTAATTAATCAGGTTTTTAGATTTCTATAAAAACACGATCATCTTTTTGTTTACGCGCTTCTGTAAGACAATTCTGTCGGGGATGTATGAAAAATGCCTCAAAAATAAAAATAAAATTTTTGTTTTTGTTTATTTTGTATTTTTTTTGTAGAGCCTTCTGTCGAAGGCCCCTTTGCCTATAAATGCTGACCCTGTTTTCTGTTGTGATTTCCAGTGAGTCCGGCATGCGTGTATGTCGGTTTCATTTGATGTGAATTGATTGTTTCACTCCCTTGACAAATCATCCAGAATTGAGTAGATAAAAATGTTAAAACACTGTGTGTTCACTTCATTCGTTTCGTTTCGTTTTTTCCTTGGTCTGTCACTGACTTCTATGCTAAGGGAAATGTTCAGAAGGGAAATATATGTATCGGTGATATATTTAATTGTGAACATATAAACAGTAAAAGTAAAACTTTACATGTCACCCTCAGGTTAATGTAAATGTTTTTTCAAATTTTAACAAATAATAAATTTTAACTAATAACCCATGTGGGGATGACAGAGAGATAGCTGCGGACATTGTCTATGTATCATGAATCAATTCATAGTATTTTCGAAGATAGTTCGGTCATGAAACGCATGGCCGCTCAACTAATTTCGAATGAGATGTATTTTTCTGCAAAAACTCAATCATCTAAAAGTCGCTAAATGCTAGAACGAGTCAAATCCGTATTGTAATTGGTGAGCAGACGATATTGAGGGATAAGCCATTTTAACAAGCAGCGGAATGGTCTTCCAACTGAGCTACAAGTGAGGTGTTCAGTTGACAGTTTCGTTCAAAAGTCAAGGTAATGTTGAGCATTCGTAATTATTGGCCGAAGCTCAGCTTTAAGCCTCATTTAAAATCGCAAATACTTTGAAAATGGCAATTTGCGATAATAGTATTTTTTCTGACGAGAATTATGAAATATAAATAAATTTGTACATTCTGTTATTGCGCACATATCCCCATTTGACGAGTTATTTCTATTTGGTTCCTTCCCTACATGTGATTTTTACAGCAATCACGGAATTGTGTGATGGCAGAAAATATTTCTGCCCTTCTGCATTCCAAATGTTTAGGTCAGAAACAAAACTATAAACTAATCGTAAACAAATTAAATTGACATTAAAAAAATAAATTGTTTGTAATCAAATTTTATAATTTTAATTCAGTTTTAATACTTAATTCTCGCCCAATAAGATTTACATATTGATAATATTTACAATTATGTTTTATTTTATAATAACAAATAAATACTAACAATAAAAAGATAATCACATCTATGCAGTGACTTCTATTCGACATTAATGACGTGCGTTAAATTGCATTCAAAAAAAAAAAAAAAAACATAATTAAAATTATGACATTTAATTATAATCGCCTGCATAAGCCCTGGCAGAACTTTCGAGTACGTACGATTACCTAAAGTACATTTAATTCAACACCACATATAATTTAATTATGGAAAAAACAAACAACCGGCCAAGAGGTTTGTGGTAACGCGGGCAGCATGTGCCATGTGCGAGCAGCAACAACAACAAGCCAAACAAGAAAATGCCAATGGAATTTTGTAAACGTGTGTATTTGAAACCCGGTTGTAACCCCTTGGCCATCATATTCTGCCGTTTGGCAATTGTGTGTCGTGTCTGACTGTTTGATAAGTATAAATAATTTGCGTTGAAATCACCGGCTAATTATTCTGGTAAATCGAGCAAATAAAACACTTTATTAATACAGACAGACACGATATGTCGCATGTCCACTGTTGAACATTTCAATTGGGAGGGATGAACTCCACTGTGTCACCATTCTCAGGACGAAGGCCTCCATTGTGACAGACGGACACACACACGAAATGAACAACACACAAACGAAGGCTCACAATACTCCGATAATTATTCAACAGAAGCAAGCAAGCAAGCAAGAAAAAAAATCCGAAACGAATCAAACTTTTGTCATAGAAAACAATAAATGTCAAATATTTCATGTCATTATAACAGAATAAATACAGACGGACAGAGAGAGAGAGAGAGAGAGAGAGCGAGATAGACCATCGTAGATACATTTCCATGTGGCTATTAATCAAAATGATTTATACTCTCAACAAACAACCTATACCAACCAACCAACCACCCATCCACGACGACATCAGCTGATGCACTTCATCGTCATTGTTCCGATGGCGTGTCTGTCTCGGTCTTTTAATGGCGACTGCATCACCCATGTGTGTGGGAGTGTGAAGACGACTTGTTTTTTGTCTTTCAGTCTTTTATTTGAACAAGCCATGATTTATGGGAACCGTTCCCCTTGGACGCCTCGCACCCATCAACCACCTCGAGATGCTGCGTCTTAACGAGAAGGCATGTGGCAGAACTTAAATGGAAACCATAAATACGAGTACCATTAAATTTCGGACAACCTACTCTGGCCCAGAACCTGAAAGCACATTATCACCTAAATTGTCTGCAGTGAGGACAATGAAAGTCAATGAACTGACAGGCAGGCAGACTGACTGACTGCATGACAGCACCAGCAGCAACAACAACAAGCCAAACAAGAAAATGCCACTGGAATTTTGGAAACGTGTATATTTCTATTACTCGTATAGTGCTGGCGATGGGGAGGCTGGAGGTCATCACTAAGCTTGTGGCCTTTTTAAAAATTACCAAAACTTTAAGGCTATTAATAAAAAAGTTCATCGGTATATTTCACTTGGCTTACTTTTTGGCCACCAATTTGCTTTCTTACTTAGTTTATTTGCAAACGTTTACTGGTCGCAACACGCACATCGAGCCCAACTCCCTTTTGGTGTTGTGTGTCTGTCCGCGGGTAGGTTACATCAAGAGTTATGAGGTCGTCTTGATCTTGGTGTTTCCATTGCATTCAGGGTTGTCTCCCGAATATGGCGACCACTGTTTTTTTTTTTTTTTTTTTTTGGAAATCAGTAACGTAATTAAAGCGCCAAGAGAGAGAGAGAGACAGGTTTGATGGTGATTTGAAAGTTATGTTGTTTGTCTGACAACACACACTCTCGCAGAAAACGGTGCAATATTATAATGCAGAAAAATGTTTCACAAAGCACAAACTCATCATTAGTGGTGTGCAATTAGAACAAACTCAACCCACAACAAGATAATTAGTAACAAATTGTATTAATAATTAGTAACAAATTTATCGCATTGGAGTATACGACTTTTAGGGTCGCCTGGCTGCCTACATAGATTTTTATCTTCGAGGCGGGTAGATTGTGCTCGGAAATCAATTTGGCTACCTTGTCGATTGTCTCTGTCTGTGGAGAATTCTACTAGTCCAATAATCTGTTTGATTTCCAGATATTCTGAGAAGGCTCCTGAGCCCGTTTCTTTCTCCAATTTCGAATGATATGTGAAAACTGAGATCTGATCCTCTTCCATGATGGCGTTTCTGGTTCATTTCTCTTTCGACGGTGCCATAAGACGTTTGGACAACTATTTTACTAGAAACGTAATATTTTCTGACAAAGCCTACTTTCATCTCGGCGGCTAACTGTGTTAACTACTGGGGATCGAAAAAACGGCACATGATCGTCCAGGCATAATTGACCTATTTTCCTTTGAAAATGCTGCTGGAAAATCAATTTTGGTTAACGGTGACCGTAGAACTTTTTCTGTGGCCGAGGGAATATAGGGACTTGGACCATATTTTAGTTTCAGGAGGATGACGCGCTATGCCACACTCAACAGTCGGCGTCTGGAATATGCCCGTAGTGCTCTAGGATTAAAAAAAATATTCAAAATCGAAAAAAAGACCTCAATGATATACGGACATAAGTCCTAAAAGGGCATTTATTAGATTTTTTTTTAAAAAAATATTTGACTTTTTTTTAAAAAAAATATATTTTTTTTTTCAAAAATATTTGATTTTTTTTTTTAAAAATATTTGATTTTCAAAAATAATATATTTTTTTTTTTCAAAAATAATATATTTTTTTTAAAAAAAATATTTGATTTTTCTTTAAAAAAATATTTGATTTTTTTTTAAAAAAATATTTGATTTTTTTTTAAAAATATATTTGTTTTTTTTTTAAAAATATTTGATTTTTTTTTAAAAAAATATTTGATTTTTTTTAAAAAAAATATTTGATTTTTTTTAAAAAAAATATTTGATTTTTTTTAAAAAAAATATTTGATTTTTTTTAAAAAAAATATTTGATTTTTTTTTAAAAAAAAATTTGATTTTTTTTTAAAAAAATATTTGATGTTCTTTTTAGAAAAATATTTGATGTTTTTTTAAAAAAATATTTGATTTTTTTTTAAAAAATATTTGATTTTAGGAGGAGGATGACGCGCTATGCCACACTCAACAGTCGGCGTCTGGAATATGCCCGTAGTGCTCTAGGAAAAAAAAATTCAAAATCGAAAAAAAGCCCTCAATGATATACGGACATAAGTCCTAAAAGGGCATTTATTAGATTTTTTTTTAAAAAAATATTTGACTTTTTTTTAAAAAAAATATATTTTTTTTTTCAAAAATATTTGATTTTGTTTTTTTAAAATATTTGATTTTCAAAAATAATATATTTTTTTTTTAAAAATAATATATTTTTTTTTTCAAAAATAATATATTTTTTTTTTTCAAAAATAATATATTTTTTTTAAAAAAAATATTTGATTTTTCTTTAAAAAAATATTTGATTTTTTTTTAAAAAAAAATTTGATTTTTTTTAAAAAAAATATTTGATTTTTTTTTAAAAAAAAATTTGATTTTTTTTTAAAAAAATATTTGATGTTCTTTTTAGAAAAATATTTGATGTTTTTTTAAAAAAATATTTGATTTTTTTTTAAAAAATATTTGATTTTAGGAGGAGGATGACGCGCTATGCCACACTCAACAGTCGGCGTCTGGAATATGCCCGTAGTGCTCTAGGAAAAAAAAATTCAAAATCGAAAAAAAGACCTCAATGATATACGGACATAAGTCCTAAAAGGGCATTTATTAGATTTTTTTTTAAAAAAATATTTGACTTTTTTTTAAAAAAAATATATTTTTTTTTTCAAAAATATTTGATTTTTTTTTAAATAGATATTTTTTTTTAAAAAAAATATTAGATTTTTTTTTTAAAAAATATTTGATTTTTTTTTTAAAAAATATTTGATTTTTTTTTTAAATATTAGATTTTTTTTTTAAATATTAGATTTTTTTTAATTAATTTTTTTTATGACAAATTCATTTTTTGTAGTGGCAATCCAATTTGTATTTTGTACATCCTAAAACAATTTCATGAAGTTTGAGTACTCACACTTATTTAGATCGAATTTAAGGAGTGGCCTTGATTTTTTTTTAAAAATATATTTGTTTTTTTTTAAAAAATATTTGATTTTTTTTTAAAAAAAAATTTGATTTTTTTTTAAAAAAATATTTGATGTTCTTTTTAGAAAAATATTTGATGTTTTTTTAAAAAAATATTTGATTTTTTTTTAAAAAATATTTGATTTTAGGAGGAGGATGACGCGCTATGCCACACTCAACAGTCGGCGTCTGGAATATGCCCGTAGTGCTCTAGGAAAAAAAAATTCAAAATCGAAAAAAAGACCTCAATGATATACGGACATAAGTCCTAAAAGGGCATTTATTAGATTTTTTTTTAAAAAAATATTTGACTTTTTTTTAAAAAAAATATATTTTTTTTTTCAAAAATATTTGATTTTTTTTTAAATAGACATTTTTTTTTAAAAAAAATATTAGATTTTTTTTTTAAAAAATATTTGATTTTTTTTTTAAAAAATATTTGATTTTTTTTTTAAATATTAGATTTTTTTTTTAAATATTAGATTTTTTTTAATTAATTTTTTTTATGACAAATTCATTTTTTGTAGTGGCAATCCAATTTGTATTTTGTACATCCTAAAACAATTTCATGAAGTTTGAGTACTCACACTTATTTAGATCGAATTTAAGGAGTGGCCTTGATTTTTTTTTAAAAATATATTTGTTTTTTTTTTAAAAATATTTGATTTTTTTTTAAAAAAAAATTTGATTTTTTTTTAAAAAAATATTTGATGTTCTTTTTAGAAAAATATTTGATGTTTTTTTAAAAAAATATTTGATTTTTTTTTAAAAAATATTTGATTTTAGGAGGAGGATGACGCGCTATGCCACACTCAACAGTCGGCGTCTGGAATATGCCCGTAGTGCTCTAGGAAAAAAAAATTCAAAATCGAAAAAAAGACCTCAATGATATACGGACATAAGTCCTAAAAGGGCATTTATTAGATTTTTTTTTAAAAAAATATTTGACTTTTTTTTAAAAAAAATATATTTTTTTTTTTCAAAAATATTTGATTTTTTTTTAAATAGACATTTTTTTTTAAAAAAAATATTAGATTTTTTTTTTAAAAAATATTTGATTTTTTTTTTAAAAAATATTTGATTTTTTTTTTAAATATTAGATTTTTTTTTTAAATATTAGATTTTTTTTAATTAATTTTTTTTATGACAAATTCATTTTTTGTAGTGGCAATCCAATTTGTATTTTGTACATCCTAAAACAATTTCATGAAGTTTGAGTACTCACACTTATTTAGATCGAATTTAAGGAGTGGCCTAGGGTAACCTGTGGCCACGCCCACAGTTTTTTTTTATTTCATTTTCTTATCCTTGCTCGATTTCCTGCAGTTTGAGTACCCACTTTATTTTTTTGGTCTTGGAGCCCTTTTTTGGGTGTCCCTAGTTGCCGAGCATTTTCGTGACTTCTGAGTGATTTTGAGGGGTTTGGCATTGTCAGTTTATTTGGGGGGGCTAACGCCAGTTAAAATATATTTTTGCCCCGATTTTATCCTAAATCATCCACTAAATCATCATCTAATAGAGTAGAATGTGAATCTAAAATGCAAACTTGTAGGCCAGGAAGGTCTCCTGCCCACACCATGAATTTGTGCCTCACAGTTACATCGATGCCCTCAGCCATATGTAATATCTCGTAACCTGACTACTTTCCTAGCTAAATGCTAATTACCGGAGACCCATGAACAATTAGTCATAAACTAAATACTCGTCGCAGCAAGAAGGACAACAACACAATTGCGCTTAAGGTAGCACTTGTGTTTAGCATAAAGTTGTTATTTGTTCTTCGTTTTGTTTGCACTGCAAAAGTTCTTAAAATATGAAATTGACAACAAACCACGGGAAACAGGTGTTAATGTTGTCTAAACGAAGGACACAATTGGAACGAATGGCGGCCAGCGGCCGTTGTAACTGCAACTCCACAAACTCAATAGAAATTAACATTAAAACGACGAAGAACAGACCACAACAACCACAATAGCAATGGTCGAAGACGACCATCTAACGGCAAACGAAGACAGGAACGCAAGGAAAATATCTTTAGCGGACTATCTACGAGCTGGTATCCAAGTACGCACTTTGGAAGTTTGTTAAAAGTAAGCAATGCGGAATGTTTATCGCTGCTGTTAATAAAGGACAGCGTTATAAAAATGTATAGGAAATTAAGAAAACTTTGATGTTTATGGCGGAACAAAGGGGAGGCTGAATGAGATCGAAAAAAAGAAAAACAAATAAGCACTTGTGTTTAGTTGAGGTGGCGACGAATTGTATACACATGCTACAATATGGTATTCATTCGACTGTGACAATGAACCCAATTTGCAGCGATTTCGGACTCCATAGGTTTGTCTAATTCAATCACTCATGGACTGATAACAGTGGAAAGTTTTACATTTTGCATTTTATTTTTGTTTTAGCATTAGCTCTACCGATTTTGAAAAATTACAACTCACGACTTGTCATTTCATTTATTAAGTAAATGGGCTTTAATTCGTTGCCGATTTGCAAGGTACGAGTTTAAATAAATAAATTTAAAGATTCTTGATGAACTGAAATCGATTATGTTATGACAAATCCCTGCCCCATTGCCAAAAGGCGTTGCAAGCAACATGTCCAACCGAATATGGTTCTGTACGGAGGATATGAGAAAAATCGCGACCAGCTAATTCCGGCCCGGCCACATGAACACGAACACGCGGTCATAAATAAGTTTTAGAAAACAAAATAACGACAACAACAACAGCACCAGCAGCACCGACGGTGGAGCTGTGTTATAAGGGAGCGATATAAAAGCGCATTTGATGGCACATTATGGCCAAGTAACGTATACGCTCCGGAGGCCCATTAAACGAAGCCCCTAACAAAGCCATAAAAAAAATAGAAAAAAAAACGAAAATGAAAATGAAAAACCCACCAAAACAAAAGCGTCAAGTATTCTTATTAACAGCGAACTGAGGCACAAAAAAAAAAAAACAAAAACAAAAACAATAGAATACCAGGGAGAAGAGAATAAACAATGAAAGGTGAGAATATTCAGCAGTTTATATGTATGTACATACTATTTCTAAAAGATTATTTACTATTTTTATGGCCGAAGTGTTGGTTTACGAACCACCTTCAAGGTTATCTGCTAATTAGAGTAGAATAACGATATGAAACAAAAAGAAAATAAACAAAGAACAGAAACTTAATTCGTCTTATAATGATTGTTGAAAAATTCTTAATTTATGGACGGTAGCTTAAGGACACACGTCAAGTCATTGTGAGGCAGTTCAACGGGGCCAGACTCATGATGTTCAGTTATTTATAATTGAAACATATAACATTTTTGAGAGACGGCTGGAATCCTGTTACATAACCGACTTTGGTCCATATCCTGGTAACAGCCTCAACTATTTTTCGGCGATCGTTCTACAAAAAACATTTTCTTTTCGCAGATAGTCTGAAAAAATAGGTCCCGGTCAGAAAGTACTGTAATTATAATGAGCACCGAAGAGAGAAGTCGTGACCTTAGAACAACAAGATTCTAACTGACAATTTTTTTTAAATTTAAAATTTACCTATATATCGATTATTGATCAAATTAAAACTGTTAATCTGTATAAAATGAAAAAGACAAATTGACATATAAGAACAATAAAATATTAAACATTAATGTTAAGTTTTATCAAAACTACTTGGGTGCAGTTGGAACCTTGTTGTTCTAAGGTCGCGAAGTACTGAAGCCTTGGCATTTACAGAAATTCCGCTAGAAAGGGATTCAAAATGGGGAAAAACCCCACAAAATTCAATTAAAACCAATTCAATATTGCAATGTTTGTTTTAAAATAGTTCTACGACTACTTTTGCCAACAGCAGATGGATATGATATACAGGATAAAAAACGGTAATAACCGTACAAAAATGAAAGAAAGGGGTAACGATTTAGGTAAGACGGAAGACCGAAATAATTTATAAAAGGGTGAAAAGATTAACAGATTAGAAAATGACTTAACAATAATCATAGGAAACGAATAATTGAAGAACAGGATACGTGGGTACACTGTAGGTCAGACTCTTTAAAACAAATTGTCAAACTGGGCAGTAGCAGGTGAAAATGCATTAGAAAGTATTTTTACAAATTTGAGCGAAGTGTGTGGTAGACGTTTAATTTATTCGGCCCCCTAAAAGCTCTGGAACAATTCGAGTCTGTCACCAGATTCCCATTATCATCTCTACTCGAAGGTCTGCCGGTTGTCGAGCCTTTCGATTGAAGTAGAATTTCCTGGCATCATTTCCGTTTCCATAGACCCCAATTTCCTCACATTGCCGTATTACTATTCATTTTTTTCTTTCTTTGGAATATAACGATTCTAAAGAACCACAGGTAATTTCCGGATGCTGTTTTTTTTTTATTTTACATCTAATTGGTTCAGCCAGCACAATCGTTTCAGTCTGATATGTCTCAAGTTACGACCCTATTAAATTTAAATTTCCTATATTTTACTATACATGACCCAACCCATGAAAGAAAACACATTTTATCGAATTTCGATACAAATAATTTCCCGGCTTAATAATTTCAAATTAAAAACTTGTTTTATTACATGTCCATATACGATTTCTGCCGGATTTCATTGTAGCTTTTTAATCACATTAACAGCAGTTCACACATACAGGGTTCAAATAACAATTTCGTTAAAATCCCTTCAATTGCTTAGATTGTATTTATGGCAAACGAAGTTTCTTACCAAAAATGTTGAAATTTATTTGCCAACCACAGACACCATGAAGGAAAGATCACACAACCACATTAACAATTTATGGCCAAACCATCGACCCATCGAGTTACTGGGGTGGTAAAATCGCCCAAGAAAAAGAATTGCATAAGATGAAGAAGTAGAGGAAGAAGCTGCAAAAGTACTATCAGCAAATATAGACAAACACGTAAGCCACCCTCCCCCCACCACGCCCCATTTGAGTGTCCTCTATAAATCTTAAGGATTCCACCAAAACTCATACAGAGACATACATAAGGTGCACAGTAGTTTTCCTTCAGCTAAAATGTAATAATTTCTGTTACTTACATGGAAAAACGAACAATTGGGGTGTTTTTTTTTAAAGCATCAGGATAGGAGAAATCATTATCAGTTCGAAGACGGTTACAAAACGAAGTGTTCGGACAGTGAGAATACAAAAAACATCGTGTAGATCTCATTGATTTGAGAAAACTTCGCCAAAGGTTCCTGCATGGAAAACAAGTGAACGAAATATTTATTTGGATCAATTCAAACTCAATAGAAAAAAATGCACGCTTTTCTGCTTGCTTTGCCAACATTGAAACACTAAGGCCAAATAAATGAGATCGCAGTTAAACCACGATTATGTAAAACTGAGTTTAAACTTCAAATACGTTTTTGAGTGGTTAGTCAAACTAATCCACATTATCTGCTATTGATGTGGCAACCCTAACACTTTTATCAGACAACACCAGTTTCCGGTGAATAATTAAAATAATTCAAAAGTGACAGCTACCGAAAAAATACACCCTTTATTATTTTTTCGGTAGCTGTCACTTTTGAAGCTTTTATTCTTTGGCATTTGACAAGTAGAAACTACGCCATTACTAAAAATGGAACGATATGCGCTTTAACAATACATTGAAATATTAAAATTCACTGCAAAAATGTGAAAATTTTGCGGTCAAGAAAGTCTTGGAGGAAAAGTTTCCGGACCGTGTTATCTCAGAAAGAGGTGATCACAATTGTCCATCGAGATCTTGTGATTTAATACCTTGCGACTTCTTCCTTTGGCGTCCAGGTGAAAGATAAGGTCTACGCCAACAGCCCAGTGTCGATTCAAGACCTCAAAGATAGAATTCGTGAGGCTATCGAGGACGGTTTGGTTATGGGAAATTTCACGAAAAGGATATGGTCATGTGGCTGATGATGTTTTTCATTTTTAACGGCATACCTTTCTCTTTATTATGAATTTATCGTTTATCTCAAAAAATGACATTTTTATATGAATACCAAAATAACACCTCTTGTTGGAAAACCCTGTAATAAACTTTTGCCCGGCAAGATTTTGGTCACATAAGATTTTTTTTTTAGAAAAAATATGGGAATTAATAACACATGTATCGAACTTGTGGTGGTCGGACATTAAACAGCTGCATTATTAAGGTAATTTATTTTATTTGTGGAATTTGGTGAATCAACATAATTTTGATTATTCTTTTTCTTTCGTTGAGTGCTGTCACAATTATATGGCTATCCTTTCTGTATTGAATATTTAATACATACATACATTCTGAGCAATGAAAATCGATTCAGTACTACTGTGCGTCCCGAATATTATTGCAGCTTAATACTATTAAATTAGGGGAGACCAATACAAATTTTATTTACTATCAATTGCCAGAAATAAAACTTGTGAAAATCATGGTCCACAAATGGATTGCTTTCTAATAAAGTTGGCAGTCTGCGATTATTTGTTATATAGGGTTGTCTTTTTCGAGGTTTCAAAAGTATAGGGCTGGAATTCGACATCTGTCAAACAAAGTTGTTAAACCAATTTTTTCTTCTTTTCAGTTGGAAGTCTGTCGTTGTTACCCCTTTACAATTAAGATGGGAATTTTTGTATTAAAGCATGTTTTTACACATTAGAAATGAAAAACAGCCTCGCTCAATTATTCAAAACGTATTCCGCTGAAAGCAACTAATGTTTCAATAATTCCCCTAAATATGTTTGTATAACTATCGATATCGATAACTCTGACAGCTGATAATGTCAAACTGTGTTAACATTTTTGTTCAGTAAGATTTGGTAAGTCATCATGATTCGTTTAACGCTGGGAAATTGTGAAAATTTACTTTGAAAAAAGATCAGAGAGCACTTTGTCCATTTTACGGTCCACACAATCGGCCCAGTGAGCAAGCTAGCAAGTTACGTCAATAAGCACAATTGCCGTATTTCGAACGAAGACAATACTCAAGCGATTAAAATCGACTGTTTGGTGCAGTTTATACGCTGCCGAAATTATCGGTCCTTACTTCTACTCGTCTATTTTAAATTTTTATGGTTTATTTTTTTTGGCATTTTTAAGATTTGTTAAAAAAAAATATATAGATTTGCCTTATTGATTTTAATGTTAGCGTTTCGAAAATATCGCTAACCTTGACTAACACCATGTTGGCTTCGACTAAGCCCACCGATAACACGATTTTTACGAACGAATTGCTTTAAAACTCAACTGATTTAATAATCACCAGCTATTGTTTTCATTGGTTTTAAATTGCTGTAACTTTTCAGTAGTCTGGACATTGTCAATTAAAATAATACTTCAGTTTTTCCTTCACTTTTGATACTGAAGATATCAGAAATATCTTTACTTCTTTCGAAAGGAGGAAGGTGCAGCCTAATGGCGCTGACTAAATTTTTGATTCCAAAAATTGACCAGATAAACATCAACGACATAATTTTTTAAAAAATAAATAGACGACCAGGTTGTCGTTACACATTTCATTACACCAATATTTCTGTCTTGTATTATCATTTAATGTTCTTAAGCTCTTTAAAAAAAAACCCTATATAAAATATATTTTCGTCTAATAAAATGTTTGATTGTCTGGAGTAGTTGTTTGAATGGAATAGCATGAACTCTCTCAAAAAGATTCCGCAAGTATGTTGAAACATGAAACATGGACTGATAGTCATTCCAGGTGGATCGAACACAACTCACAGTAAAGTCCCAAACACTTCAGATTTATCGACAACTCTCTCATGCTGTTTGGCATTGGTGACGAAGTCAAGTGAGCCACATGTTGTAGGGGGCGATGCTCACATGGGTTGAAGGCTGGACAGAACCAGGCAATGTAGACACACGCTGTTGACACTTATAATTAATCTATTTTTAGTTACATATATGCAATCTAATTGTAAGTAAATTCTGGAACTGTTCTGCTACTTCGTAAGCGTACATTTTCCTTCACAGTAAAACGAAAAAAAATGTCTTTAATTGAATTGGTTTACAAGAAAAAGCTTTATACCGACTCATAGCCTTTATCGCCTTTTTCAAATAATAATTTGAAATTGAAATATGTATATAATTTCTTGTCGATTACAATTTTTTACACGTTTTTGTTTTTCCCCCTTTATACAATTTTTATTCCCGTTTTGGTACGTGCGGGCCCCTTCCTAATTATTATCCACTTGTTGCCAACAACTTGTTTCACCTTTTTTATTTTTTCTCCTTTTTGTGCCTTATTTTTACCCCATTTGGTAATATACTCCACTTGTTGTTGCCAAAATATGATTTCACCTTTTTTTTTTATTGTTCCCCTTTTTTTATACCATTTTGGTACGTTTTGGCCCTTTTTCGTTCGACCTCAAACTCATTTTCACCTGTTGCCGACAATTTGTTTCACTGCCTGTTACCATAAAACGAATTTGTTCATTCGTGACAAATCGTCAATATTCGAAGCGTTATAAAATGTGTTTCAGACCTTATTCAATTCTGGTTTTCAGACATATGTTTGATATCGACAGATGGAACACAATCCCAAAAGAATAAGCTCTCGTCTCTGATATAATCCATTTTATTGCGCCTTCAATTGTGACAATTTGTAACGAACGGTCAAATTCGTTTTATGTAAACAGGCAGTCAGTTTTTTCTTATTTTTCCCCCTTTTTGTTCCTTCTTTTTTATCCCGTTTTGGTGCTATTAACCACTTGTTGTTGCAAAAAAATCCGTTTCGCTTAATTTCCCCCTTTTTTTATCCCGTTTTAGACCTTTTTGCGTCCTATATCTAACTAAATTCCAGCTATTGTTGCCAAAAATGTACTTCACCATTTTCTATTTTGTCTTATTTTTATCCCGTTTTGGTACGATTTTTGCAGCTGACCAATTTTCTAACAAAAATCACAATATTTGATTTGTATGTTTTTTTTTTCTCGAAAAATCCGTTCAAAGCTAATTTCATGGTTCTAGCTTCAGCCATTGGCGAGGACAGGATGAATCAGTCAGTCAGGCATGTATTTTATATATATAGATACTCTTATGTAGATTATTTCTCATTTATATTATACCGGTGTTGAGCCCGTTTTGGGCGCTTTTAATCCCCTTTTCCATTACTTTCAATTTTTGGCTCATTTCTGCCGATAACAGCCTTTTCACACACATTTTCATTTGTTGCCCTATTGTATCTTTTCTATCCCGTTTTCTGTACGTTTTGGCCACTTTTTCATTCCTTCTCTAACTATTATCCACTTGTTTTTGCCAAAAGTTTGTTTCACTCGCGTTTAATGTTTATCCCGTCTAGGCCCCGTCTAGGCCCCGTCTAGGCCCCTTCTTCGTCCCACCTCTTACTCATTTCCACCTGTTGGAGATTAATTCTTATTTATATTAGACCAGTTTTGGGCCATTCTTGAACCCTTTTCAAGTACATTACATTTTTGGTCCATTCCTGGCGATTTCAATTTTACAATCGACAATTGCGCAGGACCTTGGCGAGATATCATTAAAAATTTGTAAATTATAGACTTTCTACTACATGAATTAATAAACAGATGATACAGGGTCCACCAAATAATTTTTTTTTTTTTTGAAAATTCTATAAAGAAAATATTAATGGATATATTCTCAAATTTCCTTTTTTTATTTGAAAGTTAATAATGGAAAATAATTTCATTCAAATGGCTGCCTCGGCTGGGCATGCAGTAGCCTAACGACATCAGCTCTGCGGCTGATAATGCGATCTTCAAAAACAGGTCGCAAAACATCGAGTGTTGCTTCAGCTGTGTGGCACGTAGCGCCAAATTTTGCCAATATCCTCAACTTTAATCCTCCAAAAATTAGTTCAACATGGCCCGATAACGAAAATAACGAAATAAGCACTAGTTGAAAAAAAAAACGTTAGATGGCGGAAATGTGTGTCCAAAATGTGTGTTTAATTTGCATTTGAAAAAGAAACAATTTGGAACTTTAAAGAACCAGTATTTGTATGTTAACATTAGCCAGAGACGGTTTTGCTCGCCATACTGGTCCCTGTCACACACACGTTATATTCCGATTTCTTTTAGAAATATATTTTTCAATCAATCTTAATGAAAATTATTGGTTTGGAATATTAGAATCAGATAAATTTTACGAATGACTCACTACACTTGTTAGTAATTATCTCGTGGTATATCCCAGTTTGAGTTGGTTTAAACTTGTTGACTGTTTTTTTGTTTAAAAACATGAAACGGTCCCCTTGAGGTCTCTACAAAACATTGCCCCCACCTACAGGTCTTTCAAATAAATGAAAACCATTTTATTCTTATAATTAGAGCTGTTGGACTCGAGAGCTATGATGTTGACAACACCCACCTCCCCAATAAGTGTACCTTGCTACGTTGTATGTTGCCATGTTCATACTTCCATTGATATTTTTGTACATATGTACGATGTATATATTTAAGTATGTGGACACGTGTAGTCGTACCTTTGCCTTAATGAGTTTATATCATTTTACTATATTTAACAGCTGTTGTCGTTTTTAGCTCTTAATTAAAGGACTGAGTGTTTAAAGGGGGACTTTCTTATCAATTTTAGTTTTTAATTAAAACCAAACAGTAAACTCCTCTGTATGCGGATGTGTGTATGTGTGCCTTTGTGTCTGTATGTGACATATGAGTATGTCCGACAACAGTCGGTGTAGGTACTGAATGAGTACTTAATTGACTACTTACCAGGAACCAGCCGTACTTACCCGCCAATCCAACAGCAATGCAATTGACTGGTGAATTTAACAAGGGGATGTCCCAGAAGGTAGTCTATCGCTACCTTAGGCACCACCGCTCACCAGTGATTTCGCTACTGATGCATGACATATTGAAGACATTTTTTAGTTCTTTTTGAATGGTGGCGTCAGTCGTAATTGTTAAAGTTCAACGATAAATAAAAGTGGATATTGTTTCCAAATTTAAAATGAAGAAAAAACTTTTTAATTCTATTCTTTCTAAAACTTTAACACTGTTTCCATGATCAGTAATTATTGAAGTACTAGTAAGTTGTAATGCGCCTATGGCGCCCGTTGAAATATGGAAAAAAAATTTGTTGAAAAAAAAAAAATTTTGTGGGAAAAAAAAAATGCTGTTGAAAAAAAAAAATTTTCTTGAAAAAAAAAATTTTTGTTCAAAAAAAATTTTTTGTTGGAAAAAAAAATTTTTGTTCAAAAAAAAAAATTTGGAAAAAAAATTTTTTGCAAAAAAAAATTTTTGTGGAAAAAAAAAATTTTGTTGAAAAAAAAAATTTGGAAAATATATTTTGTAAAAAACCAAAAATTTTTGTAAAAAAAATTTTTGTCGAAAAAAAAATTTTGTAAAAAAAAAAATTTGTAAAAAAAAATTTTGGAAAAAAAAAATTTTTGGTAAAAAAAAAATTTGGGGAAAACACAATTTCTGTACAAAAAAAAATATTATTTTTTTTATTATTATTATTTATAGAATTATAGAATGCCTATTTAAATTCGTACGTACTGCGTGACAGAGTCAGTGAATCAGTGAATCAGTGTCGAGGGTAAATATATATTAAGATTAAAGATTAATAACGACTGAAGACATCATAACAAAAAAAAAAAAAAAAAAAAAAAAAAAAACACCACAAACAGCAACGTCATCAAGAATTAGCGTGGGGATAGCATGACTTTTTGTGTGCTCGCGATTCTCTTTGTAAATAAAGTAATCACTGTATACTTGCGTACGGTAATGTGAGTAGTTCGAAGCAAATACAACGCTAGCATACCAGTGGTGTCCAAAGTAGTTACTCCTGTGTTTCGTATACGAAATGCCTACTTACTTGGAGCTCCTGGATATCAGCGCGACTGGCGGGCATCTACGGTCGCAAGTGAGTCTGTGTGTGTGATAGTCTCTTATTATTTTGGTTTTTTGACCTGTAAAGTAAATTTTAACTAATGACCTTACTCACTGACATGAGTGCAGCTGAGTGTAGTGCACAGTGTTTGTAACATGAGGTGATGAGTATTGAAGACCGGTGTCAGTTCAAAGTCAATGTTTTCTAGAAGCAAATATGTACACTTGAGATTTCCAAAAAACATAAAAATTGTGGGAATTTTTTGGTCGAATCCTAATTAATTGGAGTCGGCGGTTTTGGCAACAGAATTTCCAAATTCCGAATCTAAAATATCGTAATTAAAACTCCTACTGGAAATTGAAAAAAAATTTACCAACATACTGAAATCCAATTGATCGATTCACTCAGTAGGCAATTTTAAATGCCGCAATTCTCAGTTTGAGGGAAAGAGAGGTAAGGGGAATTGAAAGGACAAAAACTTGCTCGTACAGGCAATTTCTGTTTGTGTTTTTTTGTATTTTGATATATTGAAAGTCATTTGTATTTGAAAAGGCAATAACGAAAAGAAAAATTGCCGAAAAATAATTTCCTAGTGTGAACGAAAGAGGCAAGTTCAAAAAATAAAAAATTGCCGCAAGTAAAATGTCCTAGTGTGAATGGAGACTAAGTAATAGAAATTTTGAATGCGTTGATTTATATTCTAAATTAATAGTAAACGACTACTGGATTTACTACGAAGAAAATCAGCGAGTTTATGTTTTTGGAAAAGTATTATAAATTGACCTCTTCATTTCTAGAATACATTTTCCGAACACTGTGCAGGCTGTGGTGTACTGTAATCTTTAAATTGCCAATGGAATTAGAGGACTATTAAAATACTTCAAAAGATTTGTTAAAATTACAAAGAGCACATACTCAATCTTTTTGAAAGAGATTCTTAATTTCTTAATCAACGGACCTCTAATTCCGAACAATTTCCGAAAGGATTACAACTAAACTTTTTTTTTGCCACTAACACTCAGGGGATGCACCCTAGCAATGTAAGGCACTGTGTTAGCGATGGTAAAAAAGGGTTTTGGAGGGAGGTAAGAGGTAGTAGTGTTTGTTGATGTTTCCCTTGAATTTGATAATGTCAAGTACTCGTATTGCTTTCGCCCTACTCATTTCGACATCAAATGTACACTCGAATAGAACCAGATCTCGGAGATATAATGTGTATAATGTAAACGTTTCACATCCAGCGAAATATTTTTAATTTGTCATTAATATGTATGCATGTGCCAAACACCGAAAATGCTCACGTCATTTTGAAATAATTCATTCATCCCTGTGAGTGTGTGGGTGTGTGTATGTGCCAATTAGTCTACAAATAATAAAGAATTACTGCCAACACGTAAAATATTATATGAAATAACAACAGGAGAGTGGTTGTTGTCATAACAGCAGAGTGGCTGGACCACAGCCACAGGTGTCCCATTTATATCTACTGTTGTAGATAACTGAACTTCGAGAAATGCGAAATTCCATATAAATTTATATTTCATTATTTTGGATTCAAGGGACTTTGATGGAAAAAACAAAAAAGAAAAAACAAAGTGACAAGAACGAAGAAAAAATTTTTTTTTGGCGAAAAGCACTTTATGAAAATTGCCCCTAAAATATAAAATCTCGTACAAAATTAGAGAATTTTTCATTATGAAAAAGTCCCTAAAAAAATTCCGCAAAAACAAAAGAAATCGCCAAAAACAAAGTGGGAATAGTGGAATATTTCGACAGGGAAAACATTTGAAAGCGTTTTGAATTCACGATTAATACGCTGTCACTAAAGCCAGCGCCACAAAAGCCACTAGTAGGGCCAATGGAAATTGGAGAATTTTCAATAGTTTATTTGGATTTTTTCAAGAACTTTTTAAGAAAATTTTCATCTACAGCTTTTTATTATTTTGAGGAATTCTTCATTTGGGGCATTTGCAAAAAAAGCTGGAACGATAAAAAAAAAGTAATTGTTTTTGTGTCAAAACTCCTGTCGCAACTGAGGTAAGCATCCTGAAGAATGCAACGGAGAGGAGAGCCACTTGTTATCAGTGATGCCCACACCCATATTATCATATATTGTAACTGTGTGTGTAACAGAATAAAACGAAGTTCATTAAAACATTTCTCTGTTTATTTTTTTTTTTTTTTTTGAAAACATTGCGCAGAGTGATCTTACTCGAACACTTGCTGGACAGCAGCTGATTGGCTTTCGTTGAAAAAATATTAAACAAAGCAAGATACAGCTGTGTCGCGTGCCATCGAAATTAAATGTAAATGACCCATAGTGCGTATGAGCATTATTGCTTTCAGTGCTCATAATAAACATACGCCACAGGCTACTAGGAACCTCCAACCTCCAAAATAAAAAAATGACGAAAATGGAAAATGAATTTTGGGCATGGCATCGCAAAATGGCTGGACAATATGGTACTCAAAAGAATACGCCCTTCTTGTTGGGATATTTAGTTTTTGTCGGAAGCGTTGGAATTATTCCACGCAATATAAATAATGCACCTTCACACATTAAAGGACCAAAAAATTACGATAAAATCGTAATTATTGGTGGAAGAGATGGAATTCACGGTGCAACGTTTTCTTCAGAATTTAGTGGAATGCAAGGTCAGGTTATGGAACAACTGCACCTCAGCGACATATGTATATCAAAGAAGGTCGACATTTTTTCTATTTAGTTCTTTGAGACCTTATGTGTAATAACTCGTCTGGTTTTGTTGAAATAAATTTAAAATAATCTGAATGATAGTTCCAAAGTTATTCAAGTCATAAAACTTTGAAAATGAATAAAAACTGATTTATAAAAATGGCGGAATGGTACATTTATTTTATTTTATTTATTTATTAATATTCCAAAAGTAACCGAGCCTTTAGGCCTTATACAGTTACAAAATCTACATCCAGTTATAAATAATTTTTTTAACTTAAAATTAAAATTCACTAATAAAAATATGTAAATAATGTAGCGACCCAAATTACGCAATAAAAAGTAAAAAAAAACAAGTGCCAAATACCAAATTCTAGAGTAAACAACTACTAAAGAATGGGAGATTCCAGAAAGCGTCTTTTTTGTTAGGTTTCATTTGTTAGATATGTGGATTTCAAACAAACGTTGACAAATTTACACTTTTTGTCTATTTTGAATTTTTATGATTTAAAAAAAAAATTTACGAAAAAAGTTATTTTGCATTTTTACGATTTAAAAAAAAAAAAAAATAAAAAAAATATAGTTTTGCCTTATTGATTTTACGCTGGCGGAACTATCGGTCCTTACTTCTTATTGTCTATTTCTATGAATTTTTATGATTTACAAAAAAAAATTACGAAAAAAAATAGTTTTGCCTTTTTTTGATTTAAAAAAAAAAAATCAAAAAATATATATTTTTGCCTTATTGATTTTACTGTTGGCATTTCGAAAATATCGCTAAACTTGATTAACTCCATGTTGTCTTCGACTAGGCCCACCGATAACACGATTTGTACCCATGGCTTGTTTTAAAACCCAACTGATTTAATAATCACAAGCTATTCATTGGTTTTAAATTGCTGTAACATTTCAGTAGTCTGGACATTCGCAATTAAAATAATCCTTCATTTTGTCCATCACATTTGATACTGAAGATATCACAAATATCTTTTAATTAAATACAAAAAATTCAACTTCGGTGTTCGTTTTTTGTTTTGTTAGTTTTTCTTTGAAGACCATTCATGAGGACATAAATAAAATGAAAAGAAAACATACTCAGAAACAAAAATACTCAGCACTTTCATTGTTCGTCTTCAATTAAACTGACAAAGCAAAGACAACAGACGGAGGATGCAAATAGCAGCAAAATAAACTACACAAAAACATGGCCCAGAGCTCGATTTTCTAATTAACAATAACTAAAAAGACCGATTAAAGGTATTTGTTACGGAAACAATTTCAAAGAAATAGAGTATTGAATATTTTTTTATTACACTACAAAACAAAATTTTGTAATGGATGACTACTGTACAATTCTGATGTGCTAGGGCACAAAAATGGCAGTAATGTTTTTAATGCAATTTTTATATTTTCATAACTCTAAAACGATTTGGCCAATGTTTGTTAAATTCAAAAACAACAGAATTTGTTTCTTCAATTTTGCCTTTAGTGGCTTTTAGTCAGAATTTGTAAGGAAGAAACAAATAATGGCGATGCTGAAAGGACAATAGAGCTATCATCACAACCTAGTAGCAAGAGCGAATTTTGAGGCGTGGCTAGACTTCCAAGTTTTTTTCCGAAACTTTCTCCAGTTATAACATTATAAAATACGGAATTTGGGTAAGGTCGGATTGGGCGTATCTTAATATATATTTACCCTCGACACTGATTCACTGATACACTGATTCCCTGATTCACTGACTCTGTCACGCAGTACGTAGGAATTTAAATAGGCATTCTATAATTTTCTATAAATAATAATAATAAAAAAATAATATTTTTTTTTTGTACAGAAATTGTGTTTTCCCCAAATTTTTTTTTTTACCAAAATTTGTTTTTCCCAAATTTTTTTTTTTACAAATTTTTTTTTTAGAAAAATTTTTTTTTTACGTAATTTTTTTTTCAACAAAAATTTTTTTTTTACAAAATTTTTTTTTTTACAAATTTTTTTTTTTACAAAAATTTTTTTTTTACAAAATTTTTTTTTTCAAGTAAATTTTTTTTTTTACAAAATTTTTTTTTTCAAGTAAATTTTTTTTTTCAACAAATTTTTTTTTCCACAAAATTGTTTTTTTCTACAAAATTTTTTTTTTCCACTAAATTTTTTTTTCAACAAAATTTTTTTTTTCAACAAAAATTATTTTTTTTCAAGAAAAAAATTTTTTTTCAACAAAATTTTTTTTTTCCAGAAAAAATGTTTTTTCCATATTTCAACGGGCGCCATAGGCGCATTACAACTTACTAGTTAATATTATTACACGATTTCTTAAGTGGCAAGAATGGTTCATTTGTATGGGTGGTTCCAGAATGGGACCACATAGATGTCCATTATAAAATACGGAATATTTTCACCAGGTCACTGAATAGCTTGACTCCATCGTTCCGAAAGGATTGTCAACAGGTCTTGAGTAGATCGGTTTTTACGGACATCATACCGGCGATTGTTCAGAAGGTGGTTCACCATGTTCTTCATTACCTTTGAGAGCACCGAGCATATTATATATCTATTTCCTGCATGTGGATATATAAATCATTAGTATCGAAACTCTTGGTAAGTTACAAAGAAAATCCTGATCTGTACTCGGCCATGCCACCGCCATCTCTTTTTAACAAATTCAAGGTACATTCAATCGATCTACTGAAACTCCGAAAAAAAGTAGTCTAGCCTCTATTAATTTCATAATTTCGAAAACACTTATACAAAGGAATCCCCTTGGAGAATCCTTTAGTCTATAAGGGAAAGCTCCGCCTTGGCATACTCCACTGGCAGTAATACGAACGTAAAGTGAATCCATTAGTAAATTGTTGTATTTATTCATTTGCATTTGGGGCTAATTAACTAAATGAAAATCTTTTAATCTTGAAAATCAACCTACATGTATTTGATTCAATGCAGCAACACCCTGAATACCTTATGAAGTTCCTTCAGTACCAACGTCAATATAGAGATGTGTGAATGCATGTTCTCCGAAATAAACTTGTTTGCGGTAATAAAAATAAACAAGAAACTAATTTATTTTTCACAACAACACCAAAAAAACTGTTCATATACGCCCGTCTATCAGCCCTCTAACATTCATATAATGGTTAACAACACGTTGGCTTTGTCGGAAGTTTTTCCACAATAACGAAATGGAGAAAAACTCTTGCATTACGTTTATTGAATTGAATGGAATGTAAGGGATTCGACTACGACAACGACTACGAGTGAAACACGCAAATGTCTAACCCTTTGACCTAATTTATTGGAATTTCGTATTCAATACAAGCTTCGATTTTATTTACTTTACGATGTATTCGTAATATTTTTTATTGTACTACGGCATCCAGTTTCGAGTTTTCTTTTCCTTTTTTTTTTTGGGCAAAATTTAAATTGCTCCTACTGAAACCAAGAAAACAAATCTATTTTGGCTTTATTGCTGTTTTACCTCATGTTACTACTGCACAAACAAATGCACACACACACACACAGATCGGAAGAGAGGCACAGAGAGAGCCACACATACCTAGCAAGCTCACACAATATTTATGAGTTTTGTTGGTGTAAGAGCACTTGTGTGTGTCTCTATAATACCGGATATTTATTTGCTTACGTTTTGTCGGTTTCCATACACACACACACACTCGCACATACACTACCGACATCGCCATCCACATGTTCATAAACCTTTTCCATGCTTTTTGTTCGGGAACAAAAGCCCGAAAGTATGCAACATGTTCTTTTTACGTTTTTACCACACACACAATAACATTTACTACCAATACACTCACATACTCTCAGCGCAAATAGTCAAACAAGGCTACAAACACCTACACATACATACAGTGGCTTCTTTACCTACACCTACACACACATCACATTACGCAGTGGATGTGGAATGAGGCGTAGCACAGTGAGGCGAAAAGCAGAGCTTTAATTTTGATTGTAGAACGAATACAAGAGTTTCGGAAATTGGCAAAAAATTCTTTTAAACCTGTGCCTTCAATTCAGACCTAAACTCACGGAATTTCCCAGAAATGCAGCCGCACAATTTGCAGTTCAAAGTAGGATCGGTTATAGTCATGTTACGCAACCTGAACCAACCAAGAATTTGTAATGGAACAACACTAGCTGTTAACAATTTGATGAAGCACCTAATTCCCAGGATACCAATGATTTCAACCGACTAGACGTTCCAATCATTGTCATCGGCATTTTTCACATTCGCTCCGGCAGGAAAGACAAAAAAAAGGTGGTCTATCAGCAAGCTGAGTGCATTTAAATCATAAGCACATTTCCAATTTGTTTCTTTCCAAGAAATGTAGTATCGTTTCAATGCACATACGAGTAACTATGTATGTAAACTGGTACAGCTACGCGAGGGTCAGCAACGCGGGCAGGTTCAATATTTTTCTAGCTAGGCCGAAGTCTACCGGGTCAGTTAGTTTTGAATATTTTGTTCATTAAGAACTTAATTACAAAAAAAAATTTTGTGATTCAAATTTTTTTTTAAAAAAAAAAATCGAATGTGCTGTAGCGTTAATATTTTTGATTATTTATTATTTATAATATACATGTGTTGGCATCCTTCATCTTCATCTAATGGCGGGCCTTTTAAAAACAACAAAGTGAGTACGTGTTCACCGTTTGACCGGGATTGATACCCACCAGGTGTTTCTCCTGTTATGGGCCACTGTGCCGTAATATGATTTGATGATGGCAGTGGTTGGGGATTGGCACGGGGATAAGTACCTTCCTAACCACATTCCACATTTGGGTTGATTATTACTTTGGCAAATGTGTCTCCGGGTGTTTTGTTAACACATTCAAAACGTACCGCACCGGCAAAAGCCAAAAACGCCCCCAAAATACTGCTGGTATGGCGACGAATACAGAAAATGGTGTCTTAACTCCATCTACACTTCGTATCTCCATCTCCGGAGTTCTTCGGCAGGAAGGCCCCATGGAAGGACGTATGAATACACATGTCTCAACATCCCCTTTTGATCATCGCTTTATGCCGTTCTGTTTGTCTCTGGAACGCTGGGTGTGTTCTTTAAAGGTTTTTTTTCCTTTTCAGTTTTTCTTTTGTATATCCCTCGTTCGCTTTTATAATGTGGTACTTATGTGTACTAAATCAATAAAATCACTTGGTTTATATGTGTAATAATATCACAAAATCAACTCATTCAACACAATATTTATGACAGTTGTACGTATGAATGCCTGAGAATGAAACGCGAAAAGCGATAAAAAAAAAATGCACTGGCAATCGGTTGCGACGAATTGCTTGAAGGCTATGCGACTCTTTTTTTTGTGGGAATATTATCAACAGGAGATTCATTTCAATTTCTAAAATTTTTTTTTAAAGGTACAAAAAAAGAGATTCATTTCAATTTCTAGAATTTTTTTTTTAAAGGTATTGGTATAGGTTTAATGTCTATAAATATAGAAGACCCATTTTCAGAGCTCATCGTTATGAGGCTGGCACAAATGGATTCATGGGAAAACAACCCGATGTTTCTGTACATCATATGGCCATGCTAATGGCTATAGATTAAGCAAGGGATACATTTCTCACTATTATATGCGAAATACTGGGGAGAGCAAAAGCTCACTTGACGCCCTGTACTGAATCTTATCTCGTAGCAGTGTGGCGCCAGTGAGTATTATTATTATATTTTATATCTCACAGCTTGTTGTTTCGCTGAGGAATGTGTGTTACATCAGCTCTGACCTCAGATACTCAGAGGGGCGCTGAAAATTGTACGGGAAAAGATGTGGCAACCCCACTCATTTTCCACTCAGTCGCAGATATAGTCAAGGTGTGCATTTATTTGTACTTTCACACTTCAAATTTAAATTTAGTGTCAACTTCATTAAAGGGCTCAAATTATTCTACTTAAGTATTCATTGTATTCTATATCAAGAGTACTCTATATTGAGAGTACTCTATATCAAGAGTACTCTATATTGAGAGTACTCTATATCAAGAGTACTCTATATCAAGAGTACTCTATATAAAGAGAAGGGCGCAAATTACTCTACTTCTTATTCTATATCAAGATTACTCTCTATCAAGAGTTCTCTATATCACGAGTACTCTATAACAAGATTACTCTATATCACGAGAAATCTATATAAAGAGTATTCTACCACGAATACTCTATATCAAGAGTACTCTATATAAAGAGAAGGTCGCAAATTATTCTACTTCAGTATTCATTGTATTCTATATCGAGAGTACTCTATATCAAGAGTACCCTATATCAAGAGTACAATGAATACTGAAGTAGAACAATTTGCGTCCTTTAATGAAGTGGACTCCTAAATTTAACTTTTGAAGTGTCAATGTACAAATGAATCCACACATTGGCTGTATCCTTCTCTAGTACTACCGCCCAAGTATGCGTTCTTTTTGAAATTTATTAGCGAGTTGGAGAGAGAAATGGCACGAATCGTATTGCAACATCAATGGAAATTTTTGTCCCAGGAAAACACGACTTCAATGACACGCAAAGCGTTAATATTTCAAAAATGCGTAGGGTATTGGATGCCAGGGACAACCTAAGCCAGGCACATTGGCCTAAGGGTTAGAAACGCTCACACCAAGGTGAGTCTGCATTTTTCAGAGTTTTCAATTCGCGTTTATCCGTCGTTCGTTGTCATGTATCTCTTTCAATGGCATCATGTGGGATTTATGCGTTTTGCCATTTCTACGTATTCCACATTTTCCCATCAGCCGCACTTTATGTGTTCGGTCGTAAAGCAAATCAAATTGCTAACGTTTATTTAGGTTTTCACAAAGCACACACGCACACTCACACAAAATCAAGACATCCGTGTTGCGAAGGATATCCACACCTATGATGTATGTGTGTTTGAGCAAGAAAAATAAAATATCGAAAATCCATTTAATGAAATTGTATCCTCTAGATGAATATTTGAGATACGAGTTAGACCTTTTCTTGCGTAATAATAATTTCCATATACAAATGTACTTATTTATGCAATGCCATTGAATTATTTCTCTGGCAGAAATGGAATAATGCGGACAATAGTAACATATGTACTAGATGTAAATAGAATAGATTATAAGATTAAGGAAACCTTTTAGTTTGGAATGGACAGTCGGAGTACAATATTTATGGATACCAGGTAGGGTGGAGTGAAAACATGCTTTTTTTTTAATTTGAAAAAGTTAACCTCGGAAAGAGATGTAGTCTGGGGTCCTAATGAGGGGAAAAATAAAGAAAAAAATTTTAAAAAATGTTTAGGGGTCGCGCCACTCCCTCGAAATTTGGAAATTATCGCTATTTTGGCGTTGATTTTAGAAAAATCCTAAAAATTAACGACTTAACTTATTCGAAATTTAAAAGTTTGAGCTTGTTCAGTGCCCAAACAAAAGTATTTGAGGCAAATATGAGGATAATCGACTAATATTTGTAGCTTTGGTGGCGATTTCATTGTTCAGTCAATTTTCTGAAGAAGGGGCGATTTGACTTATTTTACTTTTTGCAATTTTTGAACAATGAGAAAATTTTTTTTAAATTTTTTCATGCCCTTATTTCATTGTTTACGCTATTGCAAACATTTATTGACATAAAACTTTTTAGGATTTTTCTAAAATCAACGCCAAAATAGCGATAATTTCCAAATTTCGAGGGAGTGGCGCGACCCCTAAAAATTTTTTTCTTTATTTTTCCCCTCATTAGGACCCCAGACTACATCTCTTTCCGAGGTTAACTTTTTTTTTTTGAATTTCACTCCACCCTAATACCAGGGGCTATGTTGATGGGAATTAAAGTAGATTCAATTTGTCTACACATCTTGTCTGTGGAAAAATATTACCCACTCAATGGCGACAGCACACAAACCGAACTCCACCTCAGTGTGCTTAAGGTAAAGCGGTGAGTGCTAAAAAAAAAGCTACATCAGCAAAGTATGCTGTCCCATATCGCAACTTAGCAGGGTGTTGCAATGATATCAGGCCGAATAACGTGAAAAAGCGAAGAACAGGGAAATGGAATTACATGAGTGCGAGTATACTGAAATAAACAGGATTTGAAATGGTGAAGGCAAAGTCTTCAAAGAAGTAAAACATTTGAATGTGGACGTATTTTTTAAAACCGTTATATCTCGAAAAGTAAATCAGATTAAAAATTTTTGATCTGTGTACAAATATTAAATAAAAAAAATCATGTGCAGCCTTTCCGATAACTCTCTTGCGTTTGTAAAATAACAAGTCTGCAGGTGTCGATGGTGGGTATGTGGGTTGGGAAGATGCATCTGCGCAATTTTCTTGTGAAAGAAACCATTTCTGGTGATTTGGAATCTCAGTGTACCAAAATTATCAGTTTTTCGAGTTCTATATTTCTAATATAATAATATTTCTCGTAGAAAACACAGCTATTACTACCGAATATCTTCGAAGGAAAAGACAAAAGCAGACACAGAAACGACCCAGACTCCGGAGACGATGATCCAGACTCTGAAGACGAATAGTGGATACTATTTTCCCACACATTGAATGATATGTATTCGATCGTAGTCGTCCTTTAGAATGCAGTACCAGTGAGCGAGAGAGATGTCCAGCTACTACGCTCGAAGATCGGAGAGGGTAAAGCCCCAGGATTAGATAGGATCAAATTTGGCCTGAGGTTATCAAGCAGTGGCTGAAGCTGGCGGAACAGTCCAGCGTCGATTCAAGACCTCAAGGATAGCATTTGTGAGGCTATCGAGGACATAGGGCAGCCACTTTGCGATTTGGTTATGGAAAATTTCATCAAAAAGGATATGGTTCTGTAAGCGTGATCGTGTTGGCCATTTGGCTGATGTTGGTTTTCATTATCAAAGGCATACCTTCCTCTTTATTATGAAATAAACATCCGATAACACTGTCCAACAGCATTTTTGGAACAGAATAGCGACCCTATAATTCTGAAAGGGTATGTTGAGTAGATCATTTTTGTAGAACAAACTTATGGTCCAGCACGTCTGAGTTTTTTTTTACAGTGGGTCAAAGTTTTCATTTTTTGGTCGAAGGGAGCATTATACTATATGAAAAAAATGCTGTAAGTTAATGTCTGAGAGAATTCTTATGGTCAGAGTTGTATTGTGGAATTGTATGAGGATTATTTTTGTGGAAGATCTTAACCCTCTAACTGTTCTCTTTATGGGTGAATTTGACCCTTTTTTTTCGAGAAAATCAAAAAATATCCATTAAAAAGGGACATTTAAGGATTAAAATATTCTACGAAAATGTTTGCCGGAAAATTTCAGTGGGGGGTCACCAAAGTAGAAAACTGTGGAACGCAGTCGATGCTGGATGGTTCAAAATCGTTTGGCTCATAATGCCCTCAAAATACTATCTCTATCTCAAATACTACAGCTGACCTAGTAACATCGAAAAAAAGTCGTCAGATCACAGTATCTTCTTTATCCACAATCTAATCACCTCTCTCTGACAAAGCTGTATCATCGATATACGTAAGTTATCTATTGACATTTTGTACTGTCGCATTCATGTACCCATGACAATGAAAACGTAACACGGAATTAAATGCATTCACTGCCGTAAGCTGCTTATGTATGACATTTACCCCATTGGTGACCAGACATGGTCTGGACGCTCCATATAACCTTGAATATAACTCTGTGTGCTTCACTATGAAATGAATAAAAAACAACACGAATCTAAATAAAACGTTCCCAGTGATATGACAACAAAGGACTTTTCATTAAATGCATCATTTTGAAGAGTTGTTGATCTACTCCAAAGTGTTGTCATACCAAGCACCCAAATCAAAGCAGATGCCCAGTGAAATAAAGTGTACGTATGTGGTTCGTGGACAAGAACTGAAGGGTTTCCGTACTTCTCTTCCATTATCACTGTAGTATATTAACGTGAGGGTAATTTTATAAAATGGAATTTTTCGGCTTTGGTTAATGTGATGAACTTGATGCGCTTGAGGGTAAACATCCGCAAAAGGTTGAGTTGGTCAGGGAATCCAAAATCCTAATTTGGCCAACTCATACTGCCCACGTTGTTGAATGAAAATCTATACCAGCATTCGCCTTAATTTGTGTGGCTTTATCACCAATAATTTTCTAATAATCACCATTCTCTATAGCCTGGTGTTGGCTAAAACAAATTCGGTCCAAGCTGAACTTAACAACGGTTCTGTAAATTTTTGACAATTGACAACACTATGATTATGTTTGTCTTTGGACAAATGCACTATTATCACATGAAATGTACATAAATCCGCATAGACGACAGCCGGAAAAGTTATCCTTCAATCCATTTGCACTAAGGCTATGATGGCGGTATAAGAGAAAAGTGCCACAGCAATGGACAGTCTTGAAAACAGATGCATCTCGTTGAGCCGTGAACAAGTTTTCTTGTTCATTCGAAACTTTGTCCTGACAAAGTCAAATATGTCCTTTGAATAATTCCAACAGATCCGACATGGCCCTGCTAACTATGGCATCTACTACTCAAGCTTATTTGCCTGTCCTACCTTTGCTGATCTGACGTCTGTCCGAGTGTGTATGTGTGCCTGTTCATTTTGCATAAAATCCTTTAGGATATCTTGATTGGTGTTTACTCTCAGAAAGTAGTGTCTGTTCACTAAGCAAATAAATATGGAATCATCTGTCCATATTTAGTAGAAGGCGGTATTTGGACCATATCCACTGCTTAGAGCAGTGACCGACAGAAAGAGGGCCTTGCGAATGTGTGTTTGCAATGAAAAAAATTCCCATTGTACAGTGGTTTGTAAGAGCTAATAAATAAAAATTGAACCGGGTGCAAGACAAGGACAAACAAATTGATGTAATGGAGTGTCCCACATAGACGCCAGATTGGAATCCCATTGAAAATCGAATTACATACATAAAACGGGAATACCGACAAGCAACAGTGAGCTGCGAGAGGCCATACCGCAGATTTAAAACACGATTCCTATGTCAACATTGTGTTAATTCAATGGAAAATCGTTGTGCAGTTAAGGACCAAAGGACATTCAACAAAGTGTTGAAAAATTTAATTTACGGTACTTATAAAATATAACAATGATTTTGTAAAATGTTGCCTAATTTAATTTATGATGTACTAAGTGCAAAGCTACTAAAGTGACATTTTTTAGACTGCGTATTTTTATGAGTTCTTTAATAAAATTTTGAAATATTTTTTAAACTATTCACAAAATTAATCAATTATTGATTTATATTAAACAGCAGCTTGGACATTTGTAATGAGTTTCAAAGTAACGGTTATCTAAATACTAGTAAGTTGAAATGCGCCTATGGCGCCCGTTAATTTGCTTGAGAAAGTATTTGTGTTTCAAAATTTTTGTGAAAAAAAAAAAAAAAAATTTTCTTGAAAAAAAAAAATGTTTGTTCAAAAAAAAACCTTTGTGGAAAAAAAAAATTTTGTTAAAAAAAAAAATTTTGTGGGAAAAAAAATTTTGTTGAAAAAAAAAATTTGGAAACAAAATTTTGAAAAAAAAAAAATTTGAAAAAAAAAATGTGTAAAAAAAAAAATTTTTGTAAAAAAAAAATTTGTAAAAAAAAATTTGGGGAAAACACAATTTCTGTACAAAAAAAAATATTATTTTTTTTATTATTATTATTTATAGAATAGAATTATAGAATGCCTATTTAAATTCCTACGTACTGCGTGACAGAGTCAGTGAATCAGTGTCGAGGGTAAATATATATTAAGATGGCATTGTCAACCAAAGGTTTTCTTTATTTGATGCTATTATTTTGACCTCAGCTGTTTGCATGAATGAAGACCGATAATCTTGCTCCATATCTTCTCTGCCCTTACAATCGGCAATCAATCATTCAGTGTCCTATGAAAAGAAAAAACTTAAATGTTAAACTGTTCGTTAAAATATTTTTATTGCGTACACTCGCATTTCTCTGAGCGTATTTCCTTGCACTTTGGAATGTTTATGTGCACACGTGAGTATATCTGGGCCATAACTGAAGGCTGTGGCACTCATAGATTCAGTGGAATATTTCCAGTTCCGTTCCGTCTCGACTTCGCTTTGTTTTATTTTCATTTCAAACGGAGCTGCGAAGATAAGAAAAACAAAAAAAAAAAAATAGAAAGTCTGGACGAGCATGAATTGTCATTGGAATCCTCATAATTGGAGATGCCACAGTATGTGTTCATAATTCATTTATGCTGTGTGACATTACGTTCGTAAGCGGATAAACATTACAGCATAAATTAACGACACCTTTTAATGCGAAATAAATACAGACTTGTACTGACATAGGAGATCGGAAGGTAATAAAGTTACCATGGAGAAGTATAAGTATAATCCATGGGGGAAAAAGGAATGAATGGCTAAGTAGTTAGTTTTTATAGAGAGAATTTGTGAGAATGAACCAAGTCATTTTTAGACACCTGGAGCCCAGTCACAGTCACACACTTCGTAACTCACCGTGTGCCAGATTGGAACGTCTCTGCAACGTCGTCTCTTAAAAAAAACAAATTACGGAATGAATAGAAATGCCCCCATTGAGTACACGGACAAGGACACTCTTGAGGATAAATCAGTGTATGTCCTTTATTGTCGAGGGGGATGCACTATTTTATGTCGTTATGTAAATATTAAAACAAAAACAAAACAAACAGCCAATGTCCTTTAAACATTCTTGAGTACCACTCAATTTATTGACCGCTGAACTATGTGGCCTTTTTTCTGCGTCTTCCTTCACTTTTTGAAGTAACTGGGGGAAAGGGGGATTGTTTGATTTGTAGTATCACAAAGAGCACCATTTTGTTCGAACCAGTAAACCCACCCCCAGAGTTTTTAACCCGGGAACTATGTCCCGGTAATTTTGTCGATGTTTTACCTTCCGAATCCCGGAGTTATTCGTCGTTATTCCCTGAAATGAAACGCAAAATTTCGTTTTCAAACGAAATGTAAATTGTTAAATCTGACGTTTTCGGAAATGTTTTATACGTTACGTTTTACAAAATGAAGGCAAAAGTCTTATACATCCTTACAAGTTTTTAACATACCCGACTTATTTGCATGTTTTTTTGGTCACACAAAAATTAAATTCGCACTATTGTCCATATTCCAAGCAATATTCTTCAGAAAATCCACAGGACCTTTTGTTTTAAAGAACAAATTGGTAGTTATGCCCACAAACGGGTACAAATGGAATTTCCATTCCAAAAATTTAAAAATATTCAGCACAAATTGAGGTCACCAATTGCAACAATCAGAAAATGAGATTATGACCGCATAAGTGAGACACCCGGCTCAAGTCTCATGGTGTCTTTGATGATGCAGCCATGGTCGTAAACATGGCCACTTATATTCATTGAAGTGTAGGAAGTGTATATGGGAATGTATGCGTAAACATAAACATTAGAGTGGGTCGCAGCATGGTGGCAAGGTAACTTTAGAGGACTATTGACGATGAAACCGAAACCAAGTTGGTCATTTTGTAGTGGACTTTAGTATGCCAATCGAAGTCATTAATTAGTGTTTCTTGTGGGAAAATTCGTGCTGTCTCATCCCTTATTCCCATTGATTTGTGGTCCATACAATTTAGCCCCACCCTCTCTAATGTCAGTATACAAAATTATGCATGTAGCAGTGACTATCAAATTGTTGTCTACATATATCCATTCAGAATGAAATTTTAAATGCATTCGTATGTATGCATGTACGTCTAAGTTTCTCATATTCGCCTTAGAGCCGGAAATACTAGAGTTGCACGTACTAACTAATACATATGCAAATAACGTATGCAAACCAACTGATGTCACACAGTGGTTTTGAAAAGGATTTTTTTTTTTGGTTTTAGCCTGAAAATGGGGAAATAATGGATTGTGGTTACAATAAAACCTAAAAGGTATTTTTCGTCGACTTATTTTTATTTTTATTTTTATTTTTATTTTTATTTTTATTTTTATTTTTATTTTTATTTTTATTTTTATTTTTATTTTTATTTTTATTTTTATTTTTATTTTTATTTTTATTTTTATTTTTATTTTTATTTTTATTTTTATTTTTATTTTTATTTTTATTTTTATTTTTATTTTTATTTTTATTTTTATTTTTATTTTTATTTTTATTTCTATTTTTATTTTTATTTTTTTTACAAAATAAATTGTTATTCTAAGGGTAAACCGATCGAACAGATCTTCTTGGTCCGTAAAACTAATGACCTCCGCCTATTCGCCCTACTATTTCCAACACACTGTGCCACATTACATCGGCTGTTGTTGTGGTCGCATTGCTTCATAGCATGTGGCATGTCATTGTTTTGCAGTTTCATCGCTTCTAAGAAGACATCATATATCGTCATACCTCAACATTTGTTTGTGCAATATTTCCATGGGGTTACTTAATTCCGATACACTAACAGTAGCAACACATGAGGATACGAATGATGATGACTGGGTCTCAGATTTTCCTTACCCCCTCTTTTACCCCGCTAAAGTTGAACGTGTTAGGAATTTTTGTTTATTTTATGGAAAATTTCTTGTGGTTTTCAAGGAGATGCACATAAAGACATAATTTACATTTCAAATACGCCGCTCTGAACTGATGTAGTCAGCGTATTCAGCTGCGTCAAATGTATTCAAGTTGTGGTCGATAAAACGCAGCATAAGCAATTTTATTGCCACAAGCGATTATTCACTAAGAATGTATGGACGAATGGGGGTTTGGACGGAAGAAGTTGTGGCATGGAGACAAATTTGAAGAAAAAAAGTTCATAATTCAATATGCATTTCTGATGCTGATTACTATAATTTTAAATAAATATTCTAAGACATCGGTAACGGTACCTGGCTGCATCTCACGAAAGGAAATAATTCGGGAACTTCGATTCGGCCTGACCCAGCGCAGTGAAATTTCACATAGCCATAGCGCTTCCGGAGGCTGTTGGCTACCTCGGTTATGAAAAAAACTTCAAAAGCTCGCCAAAGTCGTAATGCGATTATAGTTTTTAGAATGGGCTGATGAGTATATCCAAAAAAACATGTTTAGTCTATCTCCTATATTTGCAATCTAAAAAAAAAATCTTCCAAATTTAGACTTGCCACTCCAATTGATTTTTTGACGCTTATACTTGAATCTTGTTGATTCTTAACAATGTCGAAAAACAAAATGTGTAATGTCAAAAAGTAATTAAAAAAAATCTCAAAATATGTGAAGTCCAAAATGAATTAAAAAAACTTTCATATGTGGGATTTGTGGGTTTTTTCTTGAAATCGTTCGTCTACAGACTTGAGAATCAAGGAAAAAGTCGTCGTGTAAATCGGGTGGAAAATATGCTCATTTCATGTGAAGGAAAAACTCAACCGAAATATTGGGAATAGTTTTGTTTGGCTGTACACGGGCCAGTTCGCGAACCACACATGGTATTGTGCAAAATTTGGAAACACCAGTACATAACACTACTCAACAAAATGAAAAAAATTTCATGTACTCCGGATGAGATAATTTTTTCTGTGTAGATAACCTTGACATGAACTCGAAAAACGCAATAAAAAATTTTTTTTTCGTTTGGTTTTTGTTTTATTTTTTTTTTTTTAATTTGTTTCGTCCGGCATAACTCGGGAACCACTAGCCCGATTTAATTAAATTAAATCCATAAAAAATCCAAAATGAAAAAAAATGTCAAATCTTATTACTTTTACGTAAAGTCACATAACCTATGAGCAAAATGAGACAAAGATCATGAAAATCGATGCACGCGTTTCGCTTTTATTCGCAATTGAGTAAAGGTATGAATTTCAAAAATTTGCTCGACATATGCACAATTTTGTCTATGGTAAGGTTTTTTCTTTTTTATTACAAAAAAAATTAAAATTTGTTGGGTGACAAAAATATATGAAATTTGAATATATTTGAAATTCATACCTTTACTCAATTGCGAATAAAAGCGCATTGCGAATTAACTTAAAAATTTTTTTTTAAAATTTAAAAAAAAAATAAAACAAAAACCAAACGAAAAAAAAAAAATTTATTGCGTTTTTCGAGCTCATGTCAAGGTTATCTACACAGAAAAAATTATCGCATCCCGAGTACATTTTGACTGTTGACTAGTGTAATTGATCCGAAAATAAAAATGTGTGTCTGTTGCTATCCAACCGGACATTGTGTGTATCGTGAGTTTATTGTCTGAACTCTGCTTTAATGGAGGGAAATTATTTATTTCATACTAGCTGACCCGGTAGACTTCGCCCTACCTAGAAAAATGTGAACTTAGGTAACGATGGTGAATTAGTCCATGAATCTGTAAATTTAATAACAATTGAGTGAAGGTTCCTTCTCGAATCTCGCCATTAATGGCCTTAACAGCACCCACTTGTTTACAGTTCCGATTTAAATACACAGTAAATGAAAAATCGATTCTTCTGGAGTTCTACGTTGAATACGGTTGTACATATGATTGATAACTAAAGTTTGCACATAAGAATCCGGAAATGTGTAGATTGCCTCAAAATTTGTATAAGAACCCAAACGGTCTTCGGTGAATATTTTAATAATACAAAACATAATAAACATCCTCCATGCTATACGGTAAGGTAAGGTAAGGTAATGAAGCGACACACCATTTAAAAACTTAACCCTTCCTTACGAGTGGCCTTAAATTGAAACTTTCTGCCAGTTCGTCACAAGAACCTACACCAAAGACTGAGAGTAAAGGTTACGTTGGAATGGAAAATCCGCCTGCTGAAGATGTGCCGCCCTGGTTTACTAGCTGCCATTCGATTTATATTCTATATTTGGTTAGTTTTTCCTATTCTTTATTTTGATAAAGCCAAATAAAGCCACGACCGTAAACAAAAACGTTGTCCCTTCCTGTGTTGTTTTTATATATTTGTTGTTGTCTGCCATTTTGTATCCTGTTGTCGGAGGACAATTTGACCATTTCTGCTTAAGGATATTTTGTTGCCGTTTCTGTTTGGACTCTGCTTCCTTTCGCCCTGCCTTTATTTACACATCATAAATTTTTCATTCACAAAGAGGACATCTCCTCTTTTTTTCCTTCGTTGTGAATAAAAATTAAATTTCTTTGTTGCCGCTGTTTTTGTGGGCTTCTTTTTGAGTCGTTGTTGTTTGTTAGAGCAGACAAGACACTTAACTTTTGATAAAGCTTTCAATTACCAGTGGGCTTCCTGGCCGCCCTTCCATCTAGGGATAAGGCATCATACCGGCATCGTTTGGTTTCCCCCTTCGGGGCCTTCAGGGTTATGGCATTGAAGGTATGCCTTAATTGTATGTGGAACATATTTAATGGATAACCTTCATAGGAAATAGGAAATGACACCGTTCTGTGAAAGGATTCAAGGATGTTCGACAAAGCAGGCAGACAAGATAACAACAACAACAACAACAAAAAAACAGTTGACTTAGAAACTCAAAAAAAGAGATTGACTACAGAAATGGAGGATTTCCTAAAGGTATAAGACTTAATCTGATGGAATGTTGACAGACTGTTTGTATTTCGTTGTTCACAGATCGCATAAGAAAAGAAGCAATAGGTGTGGAATAGACCTATAAAATATTACAGATAATTCCCCCCTCAGGGGGTATTGAGACATGAGGACTGTATGGAAATTAAACATTTTTTTGATTAACTTTAAAAAAAACTCTTAATAATTCCAAATTTTTTTAAATAAAAACGAAGGTTTTTGCTCACTGTAAAGGACACTGCTCAACAAATATTGTACGATAACCTCATGGTATAAAAGTTCTGTGGAAAAAGCGTTAATGGAAAAAAGGGTATCATGAGGGGTGTATAGTTGCTACAGAAGGTTACACCCGAGCATATGACAACGCGAGCTGGGTTGGCGCTGAGAAAAGAGAAGAGTCGTGTATTCTGAAAACAGAGTGAAACACCAAACATAAAAAATCGAGAGGTGGCACAACTTCGTGTAGACATAAAACAAGGAATCTGGTAACTGGAGAGTCTGGAAACAACATTTCTCCAGATTACTAGCGGCCGTAGACCCAGGCGAAGATGGTAAACCGCTACCCGTCATAGACAATGGTGTGAAATGTCCTACCCACCCTGTGATGAGCTGAAAACAGCAATAAAATCAGGTGAACAAAAATTTCCATGAAAAAGGAGTCGGCCGAACGGTAGAACTCGATCAGTGAATATACGAATTATGTCGCCTACAACTCCACAATATGGGTAAAGTTCCCCAACTGTTCATTCATGGGATTTTATGGGAAATATGGATATTTATGCAAGCTATTGCATAATTAGTCCAGCTAAATCGAAATACAATAGAAATAAAATTCGAATTTGTCAAATTTGAAATGACAATTTAAAAGCTTTCTATGCACTTTAATTGGCTGGCGTCCGAAATAGGCCCAATGAAACACAAGCGCAAAAGCACATAATTCCGAAAATTCGTAGCTGAGACAAAACAGTATGAAAGCGTCTGGCGATGAGCAAAATTACAGGCAAAAATATTTTTCATAAATATCGCGAATTTTTAATTTGGTTTAGACTAAGGCCTATGTAAGGCAAAAAAGTATCAAAGCGTCTGCCGATCAACAAAATTACAGACAAAAATATATTTTTCGTTAACGTATTTATTTAGGGCATTCAAAATGAAATTATTAACATCTGGATACTATGGAATTGTTTAGCAAAATCTGCACAAATAAGTCCATTCCATGCACTCTTCATTTCGCAAGAGAAAAACCTCAGGAAATTGACATAGCTCCGAAGTCGGACTACACCAATACATGACTTTGCGTCGTGGTATGTGCCAAAAAAAAAAACACGACGCAAAGCGAATTATGATTCTCTATAGCAAACCATGTAAAGATCGAAGATATGTGCCAGTGTTACGAAAAAACTACTACAAAAAAAATAAAAAGTAATTCTGTTTGCGACCGCACATTGCGTTGATGTTCGGGAATCCCCGAATTTTGAAAAATTTTAGAAAAATTAAAGAAAACGTGAAAAAAATTCGAAAAAAAACCAAAAAATTAAAGACGCAACTTCAAAAATCTAACGACAGATAGTGAACATTAGTACTAATTCAGCAGCGACGCAACTTCGAAAAAAAAATAAGTAAATATATTGAGTTCATTAATTACAAAATTGGGAAAAAGGTGAGAAAGCTGGACAATCTAAAGAAAATGTATTTGAATGGTCAAGATTTTTTTTTAATAAAATAAAGCTACTTTTTTCATGATTCCGTGACAAAAAATAGATTTTTTTTGTCCTATGACCCAAATGCACTTATTCGGAAAGAGGGGAAAAAATAAAATCAGCAATAAATATCAGCAATTTTCATGTACACGTCAGAATTTGTTTTTTTTAAGTTTCAAGTATAAAGCTCGTAGTGGCCTGTGTGAAAGCTTTTCGACCGATTTTTAACCCTTTTTCAGTGATCCAATCGGCAGGCAGACTCGTGGAAATGTCTGTATCACGTCAAATTTTTTAAAAACAATTTTTATCAATTCTCAGGTTTTCCCCAATTTTTATTACTTTTGAAAAAATAAATATTTTTTTCACTTTTCTTAGCATAACTTGAAGAGACTCCAAATTTGTAAACTACTTAAGCGTTTCGAAAAAAAAATATTTTTTGAACTGAAACATTAAAAAAAAACGATAACCATTTAAAAAAAATTTAGGAAAATCTGAGAATTGATAAAAAAAATTTTTTTTTAAAAATTCTGACGTGTACATGAAAATCGCCGATACACGTGTATTTTTATTTTTTATCCCCTTTCCGAAAAAGTAGATTTGGTTCAGAGCACAGAATGTGTGTAACACGGTGTTAGTATCTGGCAACCCTAAATACGTACGTACATGGTCGTTTGACCGATATTACATTTTCGATTGACGAACACATGAACAAACCCAACGCAGACGGAATCAGTCCACCGTCACCGGACTAAAATGGAGCAGAAAATTAAAATTATATTTTTCTGATTATTTGAGCGATTCGTAACTTCCCCTCGAGAGTCTTCAATTTGAGGTGACTCGTGCAATGGCAACACCCGCCGACATCGCTTCCACACGCCAGGGCCAGGCAAACGGGTGACGACAAGTCCCCACCACACAAAACGACCTTCGTTAGCATAATCAGTGAGAACGTCTGTCGGACTCTGTGTTTTATTCTCCAGATCATATTCGGCTGATAAGAAGACAAAAAAAAGGACAAGATGAGCAATTTGTTCATATCTCCTGCATCCATCGGTCACATTAAATTCTGTGTATACAATTAGCTGTTACAGTTTCATTGCCAGGAAATTATATTCATTACAAGCCAAACAAACAACAACATCAGCAACACCAAAATAAACGCAAAACTTTTTGAATTTGTTGGGGCAAAGTGAGTGGGAAATTACGGGCAAGAAACGGGCCATAAATAAGATCATCTAAAGCGACTTCATTTTGAAAACTTGTGTTTATGCAAATTGTAAAGCATGCGGTTGTTGACCATGGTCCAGTGTAAGCGTATAATTGTAACAACAAATTAAGGTTTTGCTAAAAAACAGACACTGGGGGACGAGGTACATTTACATTTTCGCTACAAATATTTGAGTATTGCTAGGCTTTAGTTTTCCAACCACTGTGCGTCGTGAGGAAGTGTAAGATGTACTAGATTCCGCTAGACCAAACATAACATCCGGTCCACAGAAAAATTTTCCACTTGTTATAGAATTGTGTGCCGTCCTGCATATTCTATTGCAACATGTATCAAGTTGGATGCTTAGTTTCTAAATTCAAAACTAATATTTTGGACTAGTAAGTTGTAATGCGCCTAAGGCGCCCGTTGAAATATGAAAAAAAATTTAGTTGAAAAAAAAAAAATTTTCGTGAAAAAAAAAATTTTTGTTGAAAAAAAAAAAAATTGGAAAAAAAAATTTTGTAAAAAAAAAATATTTGTTGAAAAAAAAATTTTGTAAAAAAAAAATTTTGTAAAAAAAAATTTTGGAAACAAAAAAAATTTTGGTAAAAAAAAATAGGGGAAAACACAATTTCTGTACAACAAAAAAATATTATTTTTTTTATTATTATTATTTATAGAAAATTATAGAATGCCTATTTAAATTCCTACGTACTGCGTGACAGAGTCAGTGAATCAGTGTCGAGGGTAAATATATATTAAGATCCTTTCAAGGTTTTATTGCAGTATTTTTGTCAAATATTTTTCCCTGAGTATTTCTGATATCCAACGCTCCTTTTTTGTCGCTCCTTTAAGTCTTTTTTGATATGAAGAAGAGTAGCTGGATATAATTTAGGTCTCACCATTAAATCCAACAAAACGGTTTTTATTATTGAAAACTTGAACTGAAATTCCATGACCACAATTTTTGTTTTTTTGGTAAACTGCTCTCCATATGCCGTCTCTCTTCAGCAAATGAGTGACTGCTGGTCTTTATGGTTGCACGAAAAAAACATCTTCAGGGAACTACGAGAATTCTTTGCCTTCGCATCTATTCCGTTCATGCCGTTATAAATTAACGCTAAAACTTCAAAAGAAGTTTGAAAGATTGTTTTTGGTTGTTGGAAACTTTTTACAAAGTTTTCTTTTTCCCCGCCATTCTCTCAAATATTTAAGGATATGTGTGTAATGAATAAATGCACTCAATTACTAAATTCACCCGCGACGGTGTCCACCAGACGAAACGACTAACCACCGGCTTCCATGGGGATGTCAACTTCGAGGAAGAAGACGAAGTAGAAGAGAATACTCACATATTTTTAAGGTTCTTTTATGTCGTAAGTTTGATTTATCACATTCTCATCTTTACAATGTATCTCAAGTGTAGCTGCTTTATGGTTTCTTCATAAGAATTATGTTGGAGAGGTCTTGAGCCTTGGTTGGTGTCATCGGAGTACAAAAAGAAAAAGTTAACGAATTCGTGGAAAATTCAAGGCAACAAATTGTTGCAAACAATAAATTAATGCCCCCCAATCATTTTTTGGCAGAGATTTTTTTGTTGCAGATGGCCGAGTTGCGGGGTATTTGGAATTTTGGTAAGAATTTTCATTGTGAGTTTTGGTTATTTTCTTAAAATAATTTGTTTAGCTGGATACGCGGAACTGCTGACAAATTTGGCAAAAAAATTTAGAATAATTGTATTGGTGAGGGAATTTTACAAAAAAAAAAAAAAAAAACTCAATAATTGGTTTAATAAAAAAAAAATGTTTTTTTATTCATTGGACCCTTGTTAAAAATATCTGTGCGCATGACTTTCAGGAGAAACTATTTTTCTCTACAGACAATGATGTTATAATGTTCCCAGAGGAAAACTGTTCAAAACTATCAACTAAAATAATTCATTCTTGCTCTAGTTCTCGTTTCCGATGATGTGAAGGGACTTATGAACTATGGAATGGAATTATGAACTACTTTTTTCTATTAATTTGTTTGCTAATTACAGAAATTGTCAATTGAATTACTCAAAAAATTCTAATCAATTGATCGGCGTTTTTTTTTTTTCAATAATAAAATAACACCGTGTTACAAAAAATAGATTTTTTTTTGTCCTATGAACCAAATGCACATATTCGGAAAGAGGGGAAAAAATAAAAATACACGTGTATCGGCGATTTTCATGTACACGTCAGAATTTTTTTTTTTTAATTTTGAAGTATAAAGCTCGTTGTGGCCTGTGTGAAAGCCTTTCGACCGATTTTTAACCCTTTTTCAGTGATCCAACCGACCATTTTTGGCAGGCTGACTTGTGGAAATGTCTGTATCACGTCAAATTTTTTAAAAAATAAATTTTTATCAATTCTCAGATTTTCCTAATTTTTTTTTTAATGGTTATCGTTTTTTTTAAGGTTTCAGTTCAAAAAACATTTTTTTTTCGTAACGCTTAAGTAGTTTTAAAAATTTGGAGTCTCTTCAAGTTATGCTAAGAAAAGTGAAAAAAATATTTTTTTTTCAAAAATAATAAAAATTGGGGAAAAACTGAGAATTGATAAAAATTTTTTTTAAAAAATTTGACATGATACAGACATTTCCACGAGTCTGCCTGCCAAAAACTCAGCTCGATTGATCACTGAAAAAGGGTTAAAAATCGGTCCAAAGGCTTTCACACAGGCCACTACCAGCTTTACACTTCAAACTTAAAAAAAAAAAATCTGACGTGTACATGAAAATCGCCGATACACGTGTATTTTTATTTTTAACCCCTTTCCGAAAAAGTAAATTTGGTTCATAGGACAGAATGTGTGTAACACGGTGTAATACATTTTTTGAATTTTTTCAAGTAAGTCTGTAGACGATTTAATTATCACACTTTTTGTCCTGATCGGTGCTCAAAATGTAATAGTTAGAGTATGTACGGATATACGACCATCTCTTATAAGAAAAACCGCATATAAACAAATTTTTTTGCAAGAAGCAAAGAAATTTGTGGTTTTTGTTGAACTTCTTATATCCGTTATCGGCTGTATTGATTTATCTTATCTTACTTTCTTTAAAAAATAATTTTGTATAAGAAAAAATCGCATATAAGAAATTAATGTGTGGCAATTGTTCACTTTCTTATATCCGCATTATCTTACTTTCTCTTACACAATAATTGTTTATAAGAAAAAATCGCATATGAGAAAGAAATTTGTGGTTTTTGTAGACTTTCTTATATCCGTCATCTACTGTATTGGTTTTTTAATACACTAGTCGTTCCCCTTTTGGTACCTCACACTTTAGAAATAACCCAGCTCGATCTTGAGCTATAACTGGACAAAGATTCCGATATAAAGTTCGAAGTCTGGCCACGCCCCTTCTGGTACCTCCCATATAAATGTACCATCCCGCCTCTATATTCCGCCCACTTTGTGAAACGTGTAATACAAAATATATACCCTCACCGATACTTTGGAATATGAGACTTGTATGTTTTTACTAAAGATGTCGGGTGAGACGATGATGAACATGTTGACTTCGACTAACGTTTTGGCGCTGAAAAAATCATTAAAATTGGAAAACGAATTATTACCGCTCTCTTCTGAACGGGAGATAATTTTGCCTCACTTCCTGCATCACTTTTTTTTGTTCCGCTGACACGACCAAAAGGATTTTCCGGTCGTTAACTTCTAGAAAATCTTCTAGAGTTTTCCATAATTACCTCAAGTTTACTCCAGCTGTCGCTGCGATTATGACGCTGTCTATCTTTTCGATTATGGCGATGAAGAGGAAGATGCAGAGGCTGCCTAGATCCGTGAAGAACGTGTGGACGCCTATGCCAAGACACACGCCTTGATTGCCAAATCCTACGTGTTGCTCGATGTCAAGCCTAGGGTTTTCTTGACTATATCAACCCTATGCGAGTAAATATCCCATAGGTGTTTTTATATTAAATGTATTTAATGTCATGTATTTTTTTTTTACTAATCTTTATCTTTTTACCAATTTAAACACACAATTCAAGAATATCAAATATTACGAGTTTAAAATACAGCTTTGACCCTTAAAACCTTTTGTCCACGACTGACGACACCATTAGCCCAAGTTCGTGTTACAAGCACACCTCGTATTAAATATTTGACATTGCACTTTGCCCGAGGGCAGTGGCCATTAGAAGGCATTATTTACTTTGTTCGCATCCTTCCTCAACCATCTGCTAAATGTTTGTTGAAATTAACACAATTTATCTGCACTTAATATCTGCTGTGCGCAAATACCGACTTCTTTTGCTAAATAAAAATAAAACAGTCAAAAGTGGAAACATCAAAAGTGTCTTAAGCTATCATTCATACTTCTGCGTCGGTCGGTCGGTCCCTCCTGCACCAACCGTGTATTTTTTTGTATTTTAAAAGCAAAACATTAAGGTCAATCTCAGTGGCCTGCTTGGTTGTGTTGACGAGACAAAAAGAAAACCCTGCACCGAAGAACAAACGTGCTCTTGTGTTCCATCGAAGGATACTTGAAGTCTTTGGATTTTTGCCGGTTACGGAGTGTACTGCGTGTATGTGAATATAAAGAGAACGAGAAATCCCATTATGGTGGTATCCGTTTAAATAAATCATCATAAATTACGACTGCTCAAAAGTGTGTTATACGCGCATAATATGGCGTTGCTTTTAATGCCACTAAAAGTGCTGGCAGTGTTGTGACAGTCGGAGCCACAGACGCCCACCGCCCACCACCAACCAACACTGAAGGCGACAACAACAACGTCAACTTTGATTTCTGTGGGTGGTGGACTAGTGCGTTATGTACGTGTATATACAAGTATATATCTATCTACATACAGATATACGTACGTATGTATGCAAAATCTATGTACTAGTCCATATATATGTATTTATGTTCCGTTCGATGTTCATTTCTGATACTAAGATGCGTGAGTATTTGTTATTTTCATTTTTCAAGCTATTAAAATGCTGTAAATGCTACACATAAATAATGTCGGTCCGTGTGTATTTCGCTATGTCGAATGCAACGAAGAAAGTATATTTTGTAAATAAAAGTCGGTCAAGAGCGTTCACAAAACTCCCTATAACAGCAATTCGCTTAATTGAAACATTCATTGAAAAACATAAGTTTTCAATAAGTTTTTGAGCTCATTTCGAAAAAAAAGTCCCTGCATTTAAATGAAACTTTGCTCAACTGGGTGAGGCTCGTTTGGCTAGCCATATTTTTGAAGTGTCGACAGAAGCATTCAAGTGTTTAGTCTTTTTAAATGGCGGTGCAAGAAGTCCTTCATCACTTTTGATCTAGTAAATAGAGAGATTTCCAACAAGAGGTATTTCGTTAGCTGTCACTTTTGAAGCTTTTATTCTTTGACATTTGACAAGTTGGAACTATGCCATTACCAAAAATGGAACGATGATATTGATCTGGACAACGTGTACTTTCAACAAGACGGCGCTACGTGCCACACAAGCAACGAAACCATTGCTCTTTTATGGGGAAAAGTTTCCGGACCGTGTTATCTCTCGAGATCTTGTGATTTAACACCTTGCCCCTTATCCCAAATAGCCCAGTGTCGATTCAAGGATAGAATTCGTGAGCCTATCGAGGACATAGGGCAGCCTCTTTGCGATTTTGTTATGGACAATTTCATGAAACGGATATGGTCCTGTAAGCGTGGTCGTGGTGGCCATTTGGCTGATGTTGTTCTATATTATTAACGGCATACCTTTCTCTTTATTACACCGTGTTACAAAAAATAGATTTTTTTTCTGTCCTATGAACCAAATGCACATATTCGGAAAGAGGGGAAAAAGTGAAAAAAATATTTTTTTTCAATAATAATAAAAATTGGGGAAATTCTGAGAATTGATAAAAATCTATTTTTTAAAAAATTTGACGTGATACAGACATTTCCACGAGTCTGCCTGCAAAAAAGCAGCTCGATTGGATCACTGAAAAAGGGTTAAAAATCGGTCGAAAGGCTTTCACACAGGCCACTACGAGCTTCATACTTCAAACTTAAAAAAAAAAATTCTGACGTGTACATGAAAATCGGCGATACACGTGTATTTTTATTTTTTATCCCCTTTCCGAAAAAGTAAATTTGGTACATAGGACAGAATGTGTGTAACACGGTGATATGAATTTATCATTAATCTCAAAAAATTTAATTTTTCTATGAATACCAAAATAACACCTCTTCTTGGAAAAGCCAGCATTTGGACAGAATGTAAAGGTATCTTTGCAGCTCCTGGGTCATGTGGACATAGTAGGCTATACAACTTTATTGTATCTGCTCCTCGGATATGGCATCTATCCAGGGTCTCTCATCCTTTGATTGTCAAATGGCCGTTTGATCGCCCGTCACACTTTAGATAAAATTCGTTCTTCAGCCGAACTTCTTGTATGTGGAATACTCGTCCAACAAGTGGCTTTCCTGCCTGCTGCGACATTCTCCAAATGAAGACTAATGTCAACAAACACCACTCCCTCTTTCCTCCTTCCGATATCCAACTTTCCTATCCCCAAGAACATGCATTGGGGGCATAAGTGGGCAACCCTTAAATTGCAAAATCGATTATCGTCCCAATACAGACGATGACTTTTTTGGCTTGACATTTTTTTTTTAAATTCTCTTTTGGATTTGTTTCCAAAAGTCATACAAATTTATACGTTGACTTTTTGCTTGCGACTTCGTTTTTTTTTTTTTTTGAGGTTTACACTTGTGGATTCGTAAAATTGTCGAAAAGCAAAATATGTGAAGTCAAAAATAAATTAAAAAAAAACTTTGTGATATGTGACTTTTTTTCTAACCGTTATTTCTGCCATACGGCCCCAAATGCCGCAGAAAGTGGTGGAAACTTGGGCCTCTCGGCTGGCCCGCAATCATTTTGAAAACATAAAGGCAAACCCTTATCTTTATAAACTAATAAAGATAAATACTTGGCCATAACATTAAATTATATGCGTTTTATGTCTTATTGAATACTAGTAAGTTGTAATGCGCCTATGGCGCCCGTTGAAATATGGAAAAAAAATTGGGTTTAAAAAAAAAAAATTTGGTGGAAAAAAAAATTTTTTTGTTGAAAAACAAAATTTTGCTGGAAAAAAAAAATTTTGTGGAAAAAAAAAAATTTGTTGAAAAAAAAAATTGGAAAAAAAAATTTTGTAAAAAAAAAAATTTTTTGCAAAAAAAAAAATTTTGTAAAAAAAAAAAAATTCCAAAAAAAAATGTTGGTAAAAAAAAATTTGGGGAAAACACAATTTCTGTACAAAAAAAAAATATTATTTTTTTAATTATTATTATTTATAGAAAATTATAGAATGCCTATTTAAATTCCTACGTACTGCGTCACAGAGTCAAGGAATCAGTGAATCAGTGAATCAGTGTATCAGTGTATCAGTGAATCAGTGTCGAGGGTAAATATATATTAAGATCATACGTCTAAAAAAACCACCCTTTCTATGTCCTACCTTGCGTTTATATCATAACAGAGATAGAGATCTGCCAACCCAATCTAATGTAACTGATATTTATTTATTCTTAGCGAGCTCATCAAAGTGTAGGGCAAGCGTACTGTAATGCAGGGGGAGGTGGTGAACAATTTATTAAGTGTCGATTATATATAAATACCGCAATTACTGGGGAGTGTCGGAGAAAGACAGAATGCAGAAAAAATGGAAGATGAGTTAAAATGAACTAAGAAAAAAAAAACACACACACATTTGATGCAAACATTTCCAAGGAAACGATTTGAGTTGAAATATTTTTGCAAAGATCTTTTACGCCAGCAACAGCGTACTTTAGCATGTTGGCATTCTTCAAATACACATTCTACACGGGGGACACTAGAATATGTTCGGAGCTTAAGCCGTGGGCACGTTGCACGAGGAACAAATCATTGAGGTAACTAATGGCAGCAATATGAAAGTCTTCCTTATGTATGGTGGAGAACACGTTCAGCGATGATGTCGTCAACAACTCTTAAGCTAAATCCTGCTTTGTCGTCGGCAATCAGTTGTCCTGCAGCTGGAGCCACTGTCTTCAGTTCCCCATCCCATATGCGTTTATACAGTTTTCGTACTTTATTTAAATGCTGTAATTGCTGAGTGGAGTTTCAGACACCCACACTCGTCCAGACGAGTTGTTACGCTTCTTAGGGTTTGCGTTTTTTTTTTTATTTTATCCGGATTTTTTTTTTTTTTTAAAATACGGCAATTTCATGTAATGACTGTAACATCACTTTAAATTGGTTGCTTGAGACAAAGCGAACTTCTACGAAAATATTATGCTGCGAATGTAAACACACACACACACAATCCATTGTCGGACACGACCAACGCTGGAAATATGTTCGACGAAAAATGATAAATGACTGTGCGAACGGAATTTATGGGCGGGGATGTTGGCTTTACAAGGACAAGAACGACGTGAGCGAATACAACGATAATAGAAAGAACAGAAAGCAAACCCAATTACAAGTGTCGCAGATAAAAGTACCTTAAAATAACACCTGTCAGTGGCAAATATTCAAGACTTAACTGGATTTTGTCTTTCAAATGCTTTATTAGAGTATTTAAGTTGGAAATTTAAATGGGAACAAAAACAATCTTTGTGTAGACGGAAGGGGATATTTCACATGTAACTCCTAGCATAATTAGCAATTATTTAACAACTAGTAAGTTGTAATGCGCCTATGGCGCCCGTTAATTTGCTTGAGAAAGTATTTGTTACTTAATTTTAAAAATTTTGTAAAAAATATTTTGAGAAAACTATTTTGTAAAAAAAAATTTCGAAAAAAATAAAATTTGTGGAAAAAAAATTTTTGTAGAAAAAAAAATTTTTGCTGAAAAAAAAATTTTTTGTTGAAAAAAAAAATTTTGTTGAAAAAAAAAAATTTTGTGGAAAAAAAAATGTTCTTGAAAAAAAAAAAATTGGAAAAAAAAAATTTCTTGAAAAAAAAAATTTGGAAAAAAAAAAATTCTTGAAAAAAAAAATTTGGAAAAAAAAAATTTTGTAAAAAAAAATTTGTAAGAAAAAAAATGTTGGCAAAAAAAAAATTTGGGGAAAACACAATTTCTGTAAAAAAAAAATATTATTTTTTTTATTATTATTATTTATAGAATTATTATAGAATGCCTATTTAAATTCCTACGTACTGCGTGACAGAGTCAGTGAATCAGTGAATCAGGGAATCAGGGAATCAGGGAATCAGTGTATCAGTGAATCAGTGAATCAGTATCGAGGGTAAATATATATTAAGATGTGAGTCTGTCCTGCTCCTATAGTGATCACAAACTCGGACTCCACAGCCCTGTCACGCATGTGGTTTTAATGTCTTCATTTTATCGGGCAAAGTAATATTTTGTATAATATCTGACTGATTTATAAAATGAATACTCATATTTTTTGATTTGTCTCAATCACTTCATATTTTGTATGAAAGTGTTTTATTGACTTTATGAAAATCATCTGAAATTTGGTGATCGTTAATGACTCGTGCTCATGACATCGGCCCTTCACTGGACAGAAGAGCAAGAAGAGCTCTTCGCTCTTAAAATCCAGTGCTTTTTATTACCGTACAATGTTTTCTTTTACCTCCGGGTAATCCCAATTGTCTTAGTACCTCATCCATGTTCGCTGTTACATAAAATAATCCTCTGGAACGTTGTAGTGCATCATTATGTCATAATAAATTTCTTTTATTTGGTTACTCGCAAATAAAATATTCGCATTTTGTTGTGTTATTTTTGCCTATTCGTCGGATATTTCATCCATAATCACCGCAAAGTCATAAAAACTGCGTATACCTCACATGTACGTACGTACGTACGTATATTAAAATTTATATCTGTTCACATGATTTACCGAGATAAAAACTTTTTCCCATTTGATAACCAACAACAGTAGTAAATTATTTGTGAAGGCATCGCACCCACCGTTGCAGTTGCTGGTTGGTGTTACCTGGAGCGCAGAACTATTGGCCCCAGTCCATACATTTTGTGTGAGCCGTTGACGGCTTATACTCTTTGTTCTCATTTATGGGTCCATTCCAAATCACTGATATTGAAATTTATAATTTGTTGTATCTTCACACAGATACCGCACACTTAAGGAGAGATATTCCGACTTGGCCATAAAACAGAAAATTCAATCTAAACAAGGAAGAGCACCGTGTGAGGAGACATTACATTTAATGTCTTCATTTTCAATTTCGCTGGTGGCAGCGAGAAGAGCGAACTAGAAAGGATTTTTTTTTTCGCAATATCTCTTTATAAATGACATGTGAACGAAATGCAAGTGTGTGTACGTGTGTTCACATATCCGAGTTTTATTAAGCCAGGGACGGGTTTTCAGCAGGCCTTTTTTGCTTATAGGTTTGTTTTTAAATCATTGTTATTTCGATAGTGACAGCTCTTTACCGCCCATAATCTTGACATATCTCCGGGAAATTATGCAAACGCATTTCCAAAGTCAATGCTGTTAAGTCCAACTACAGCGTTGGTTAGGTGGGAATGAGGCCCCGGCTCGCCTGCTGTACATATCGCTCATTTACTTGAATAGTGGCATAACTCAAAATAGGATTTTTTCCGGAGAGCCGTTTAAAATAGTCAATTTCGTCGTACTCCGGAGTCGATTCCCACTTCAGCTGTTCTATAACATAATTTCGAAAATTGTATTTCCGTTGGTATTCAAAAAATAAATATTTCATATATACGAAAATGTTTAAAATTTAAAAAAATATATTAACAGATTAACTTGTTTTTAATTTATTTTATAGGAAATGTATGTAATAAAATTCCGCGTCGGAGCCGGACAAATTTTTCGACTCCCAATCCGGTGAAATTTTCAAGACACCAACGCAAAGACTCCGACTTCATAGTCCTGAAGTGGAATGTTAATGGAAGACACTCACTATCCCACTGACGAGAATGTGTCTACTGTGGTCGAGAGTGTGCCACTGAGCACTGCAACAGTTGACTAACCCCCCAATCTCAAAATTTCACCTCCCGCCCATTATTTTGGCACAAAGACCTCAAACTATTTGAGGTACAAGCTCTAATTGACTCAGCAATTGAAGGTATCATCTGCTGTCTTATCTCTTCTCAGTGTGAACCATAGAACAGCTCATAATGGACAATGATTTTGCTCGAATAATCATCTTGTCTGACGAAGCAAATTTTCATCTCGGCGCACAGTGGTCAATTTCGCGTGATAGCCGGATTGGTATTTTTTTACGCAATTTGTTTTGTTCAATAGGAGGGACTTAAAGCTTCAATTTGCGTGTTCAAACGTAAAAATCGACTGATAGGAACGTAAGTAATGTGGAGTTAAAAGTGCATTTTAATTTTTTGTTGAGTTTCCATGTAAAAGTTGAATATTTTGACATTTTAAATAGGTATATTTTTTATAATTTCTTATTTTCTTCAATCGTATTTTACAACCAATACTTATTTATTATTCCTAAACTTAATTTTGGTCAGAAAATGCCAACATTTGGCCCCTGACATTTATTTAGTCTCAATATTCACAGGGGCCAAAGGTTGGTTTTTGTGGAAGAAAGCTAATTCTTGTGAGGATTAAACTGAAAACTAACACTGAAATTCCCAACAATATCAATACCATTTGGATATACAGTCGAACTTCTCTATTACGAACTTCCGTACAACGAAGTTCTCTATATAACGAATTTATTTCCAGAACACTGCAATTTCGTTAAATTTTCAGTATGTTTTGATCTCCTTATAACGAGTTTCCTTATAGCGAATATTTCTTTACTACGATTTTTTTCTACGCCCGTAACTCGAATGCTCATGCGTTTTTGATCTCCGTATAACGAGTTTTACATAAACACATTTTTCACTCTCACCATACACACACATATTTTCATTTTTTATTTGTTTTTGTGTGTGATATTCACATTTCTACTCTCTGTAAGTGAGAGAAATGTAGGCTCGCATAGTAGACTACACGGAAAAATGGAAAAATCAAACGCAGACAAAAATTACCAATTATTTTAAATAAAATTCAACATACATAAAAATAATTTTTTTTTAAAATAATTCTATATTAAAAATTTTCTATATAACGAATTTTTTTTTGGTCCCCTTGAGATTCGCTATATGGAAGTTCGACTGTATACAGAACACAACATCGATAAAATTTTAAGTAAACTTTTACTATTGATTTAAAGTGCACATATATTTTATTTAAATGTATTAATAAAAATTTATACTAAAATTAGAAACAAATTATAATCTTTAAACTAGTGTTAATTAAACAATATTTGTAAAAATTTCTTCCAAATAGGTTTGATTTTCATTTTGCAGTAGTTTTTTAGCTCCTTCATCTAACTCTAATGAGGTTGATTTCCATTTTTGTCGAATACTGGACATATATGGGTCTGATGTGCACAACAAAATATTAATAAGATCTTCATTAGTACAATATCTGGAAATTTTTCTTGTATTGTGCTCGCGAAAGAATCTGTAGTCTTTGTTCCTTTTTTCTTGCGCTTCTTCTGAGAGATCTCCAATTGGAAGCATATTGTGCTGAATTATTTGTTCCCCATGGAACAAAATTTTGTGAACTGTGGTTGGCATATGTCTCCAAGAATATTTTTGGTTATAAAGGGTTGCTGTCTCATTAGCATACTGACCAAATTTTTTTGCATCTATCTTTTTGCTACATGCTATAACTTCTAATATGATTTGGAATCGTCGTATTAAATCATAATCTACTCCAGTTATAGAAGCTGCAGTTTCGCAGCTTTCATTGTCATTTCCTTTGCATTGAACTTCGTAAACAACATTACTTTGATGTTCCTTTTCAATGGGCGCCTTAATGTTGGTAAAAATTGAATTTAATGTTCTATTTGGTTTGTAAGCAAAGCGAATGTTGTCAGATTCTATTGTCATTTTTGTCAAAATTTTGATACACCCTTCTATGTGGACTAGGTCCAAATATGGGCCAAATTCTCCTAATTTCAACAGAATTATTTTTTGTCAATAAGAACTCTTGTACAAAATTTCATCAAAATATATGCATAATAGCCACTTTCACATACAAATAACTTTTCAAAAAATATGACGTGCATTTGTACCGAATATCTTACCTTGGGTCAGAAAAATTGCTGTAGCTCAAAAAGTGCAGTCCCGATGCATGGACATGTATATATAGGAATGTAGGGGAGGATTAGGACTACAAAATAGTAAATTTGTGTTTTGAAGCAGCTTGACTCACAGGAGTTGTGCTCTATGAAGTAGGAAATTTCCGATAAATTAGACTTTTTTAAAAAAAATATTTAAATTGTTCTGAAAACAGTAGAGCTTAAATTTTTTCTACCAGTGATAGGAAATAAGTTAAGTTACAACACAAAATTTATTTAAAAATTAACTAAAAATATCATAATTACTAAATTCTGAAAAAGCCCATTTTGGACCACCCTGTTCTCAGTGAAATAGTGAAAATAGAGTTCTAATTTTTTGGCTCCCGAGGTTTACTACTGTCTACTTTCATATGAGTCTAATAACTTTAAAATCGGAGAACAAAAACCAAAAGGAGTTTTGGCCGCTATCTCAAAATATTGACCACAGTGCGGCGGCTGCGTTAAAGGTGTCGCATCTGGGGATCGGAAACCTGCACGTGATCGTCGAGAAGCCAATGCATACCCAGAGAGTAATAGCTATGTGAGGATTTGGAAGCGGTTGCATCATTGGCCTATATTTATTTTAAAACTGTTATTTGTGTTATTTGAATTTCTTTTTTTTTAAATTGGAATTTGTTAAATGAAAATCATAGAAAACGCTATTTATTTATTTTATTTTTATTTAATTACAATACAAAGTAAATTTATATTCTAATTTTGGTTCCAAGGGAAAACCGGGTGACACAGACCATATGGTTACATTTTTACAGCGACAGACCAAAGCCTCTGGTGGGAATCGGACTACCAAAAAAAACGCTAAATTATCTTTTACCTCAGAAAAAGCCAAGTTGACGTCACTTTTCTCAAACGTTTGAAAAAGTTTGTTTGAATTTGTTCTTTTACAAAAACAATACGCCCCCTGAGGCGGAACATCTGAAATGTTCTTGAGATGCTGCTAGCAAAGGGAGCTACTGGCAAATAGTGGGTAATGAAAGTTAACGACCCTGAGAATTGTTTTTCTCCCTCCCACAAACATACGATGCGCCTGGACACCTGTTTCAAACACAAGACCACTTCTGTTTTTTTTATTTTTTTTTTTTATATTTATTACAAATTAAGCGCCCGGTAGGCGAGTTGGTAGCGTGCTTGCCTATCAGCGTGGGGGTTGTGGGTTCGATTCCCAGCAGAGGCTGTCGCTGCAAAAATCAAGCCAAATGGTCTTTGTCACCCGGTTTACCCTTGGACCCAAAATTATAATATAAATTTACTTTGTATTGTAATTAATAAATAAATAAATAAATATTTATTGCAATAAAAATTATAATAAACTAAAATATAAAGGGCACTACAAGCAAAGGCTACCGGACTGACGTGTAAAATAAAACCGTACTGACCTAGAAGGCCCTCCCTAGTCCCTTCCACCGCCGCTGTCATCATTTGCGTATGTTGGGAGAGTACGGGTCTGTATCTGCTGTGTTTATGTATTTTTAGGCCATATTAGTCGTAACATTTATATACTCTTTTTGTGTATTAAAGAATTTATGAACGTTATTAAATGGATTTGTAACAAAAAAAAAAGAAGAATAATACAACGCAAAAACAAAACGAAAATGGAAAGAAACGAACAACAACAATCGCAATCACAATGCGAACAATGGTGAGCATGAACACTGGGACGTATCGATTTATTTTTGATTCGGCTTGGAGACGTACCTCAATATTACAAAAGGAAAAAAATCAAGTCGGGCAAAAAGGTCGACATTGAGGGAATTTTTCAATGTGTTATAAAGTATTTTTTTGCTTTTGCTGTATTAAAAATGAAATATCTTTGATATGCATCAACCCATCTCACACGACCAGGAAACATTTGAAGAGGATAATAATTACATTTTGTTTTCAATAATTGAAAATATTGTAATTTTTTTTGCTTTACCTCTTTTTTACCATAACTGTTTAATGCTATTGTTTGATATATATATATATATATTAATAGCCTGAGACGAACAGAAATATCTGATTACACAAAAATACATTAGAAAAAGGTGCCGTCTAACTCATATTAAGAACATAGGGCCACAAAAATTTGTTCCCAACCAACTCTATCATTCGGCAGTCGCTTAAGTGTACTCTTGATATTTGCTTGCATCTTTTAGTTTTTCTACTCCATTTTTTTTGACATGTGATACGCCCTAATGTACACTGTGCATACATACATACATACAACAGAAAGGATTCATTCGTTCATTTGCATATAGGGACAACCCCCCACCACTGTTATTACAACATGTTTCTACACACTGACATATACATACATGTATATGTATATGTGTGTGTGAGTGTGTATTTGCGTAGCTTTGCGAATTTGCAGTCATTTGTGTGGGTGTGTGCGAGTGAATACATGTGCGGCTACATGGATTTGTGTAGAACGTAAAAGTCAATGATTTGCTTGTTGGGTTATTTTGTGGCCTGTAAGTAGGTTAATGCTTATCCCTTAGTGGTAATATTACGTCCAGACAGGTGTGTTCATATATGTAGCACTGTTAATCAAGGGTATGGTCATTTAATTAAAAGATATCAAGTGCATGAACAAATTAATTAAAATAATAATAATAATATATTCTTGTAAAAATGGAAAACGAAAAAAACCGGCACAACATATAAAGCTCTAATGGAAAAGAAAATCAAACTTGAAAGTATCAGTACAATAGTGGCTCGTCTTGGGTATTCTGATTTTCTATGGCACGAATTTTTTGTCTGATGCATAAGACCTCATCCAATGCAGGATGAACAGCAGTTCCCACAGTGTTCCGATATAACAATAAGTGACAACTCATTTCGTATGTGCTATTGCTATGCCCACCACTGTATATGGGATGTATGGATGATATGTAAGTGAGATACACATTTTAAACCTTTGGTGTTCGTATGGAATATTATGAATTATTGGACATATTGGGAGCATTAAGAACGCCGCCGAATTGCTGAATTTTATCTTTTCTTTCATTCATTTTTTTGGTTAATGTAAAAATTTCGATAAGAAATGATTTATTAAAATAATTATTGAGTGCGTGTGGTGCCCAGTGGGAATACACATACAATATAAGGAACTAATGGATATAACACTTACAAAATCTAGTCCTTTGAAAATAAGGATACATCATTTTTTCCCCAAAAATGTTTTTAAGACGTTTCTTCGTAATCGTTCTTTTATCATTTTTATTATTTTTTGTTCTTTTTTGGGGAGGATGGGGCTTGAAACATTTTCAATGGCCAAAAAATGCATTTATGGGCTTTGTTGAAAAACTGGCTGATCTGGAATGGATTTTTTAAGAATAGTTTTTTTTTAGTTTCATGATTTTTTTGAATGGTTGTGATTGACAATTTTTTTTTTTAATTTTAACAAATATGCGCATATGTCTAACAGAGAAAAAATACTTTTTTAAACAAAAATAAATATTTTTTGTAAATTATTTTTTACTATATAATATAGACCTCAGTATTCACTATCGTACAAATCGGCCAAACCGTTCCAGAACAGCAAAACTTTTTTTTTAATTTCATGTTTTTTTTAATGGTTGTGGTTGACAATTTTTTTTTTTAATTTTTAACAAATATGCGCATATGTCTAACAGAGAAAAAAAATATTTTTTAAACAAAAATAAATATTTTTTGTAAATTATTTTTTACTACATAATATAGACCTCAGTATTAACTATCGTACAAATCGGCCAATCCGTTCCAGAAGACTTTTAACAAAGCCCAAAAATGATTTTTTTTTTGCAATTTAAAAATGTTTCAAGAAAACCCGTTCACCCAGCAAAAAAAAATAGATAAAAGCCATTTTTACCATAACAAAGAAGCGAATATCACACATAACCACAATAAAAGCGTGAGCGTGTACTCGGACATCTATCACTAACACTAGTCAACAGTCAAAATGTACTCGGGATGCGATAATTTTTTCTGTGTAGATAACCTTGACATGAGCTCGAAAAACGCAATAAAAAATTTTTTTTTCGTTTGGTTTTTGTTTTATTTTTTTTTTTTAAATTTAAAAAAAAATTTTTTTGGTTAATTTGTTTCGTCCGGCATAACTCGGGAACCACTAGCCCGATTTAATTGAATTAAATTTTAAAAAATTTAAAATTACAATTCTCTTAATCTGTTCATATATTGTTTTCCTATACAAGCAACAGTTTCCAAGTTAAAAATGAATATATAAAGGAAAAAACTTATTTTTTGCCTAAAGATTTAAATTTTGTTTTTTTAAAAAATCCATAAAAAATCCAAAATGAAAAAAAATGTCAAATCTTATTACTTTTACGTAAAGTCACATAACCTATGAGCAAAATGAGACAAAGATCATGAAAATCGATGCACGCGTTTCGCTTTTATTCGCAATTGAGTAAAGGTATGAATTTCAAAAATTTCAAATTTTCATATATTTTTGTCACCCAACAAATTTTAATTTTTTTTGTAATAAAAAAGAAAAAACCTTACCATAGACAAAGTTGTGCATATGTCGAGCAAATTTTTGAAATTCATACCTTTACTCAATTGCGAATAAAAGCGAAACGCGTGCATCGATTTTCATGATCTTTGTCTCATTTTGCTCATAGGTTATGTGACTTTACGTAAAAGTAATAAGATTTGACATTTTTTTTCATTTAGGATTTTTTATGGATTTTTTAAAAAAACAAAATTTAATTCTTTAGGCAAAAAATAAGTTTTTTATTTTATATATTCATTTTTAACTTGGAAACTGTTGCTTGTATAGGAAAACAATATATGAACAGATTGAGGGAATTGTAATTTTAAATTTTTTAAAATTTAATTAAATTAAATCGGGCTAGTGGTTCCCGAGTTACGCCGGACGAAACAAATTAACCAAAATTTTTTTTTTAAAATTTAAAAAAAAAAAATAAAACAAAAACCAAACGAAAAAAAAATTTTTTATTGCGTTTTTCGAGCTCATGTCAAGGTTATCTACACAGAAAAAATTATCGCATCCCGAGTACATGACATTTTTTTCATTTTGTTGAGTAGTGTTATTATTGATATAATAGTATTAATATGATTATAAGACTGCAATAAAAAGAACATTGTTTTTGTAATGAATAACCACTGTAAGTTCTGATGTGCTGTCTGCCTGAATTTTACATTTTTTTGAGACATAAATTGTTATGACTGGAAAATTAATGGTCCGATTTCTTTGAAACAAATTTTATGAAATATTTGCATTTGAATTCGAATGACAATTTCAAAGTTATTAAAAAGGTTTTTTCCGTATGTTTTTTTTTTTTTGTTAAAAAAAATGCATAAAAAATCGAGAATGACATACATAGATATGTATGTATGTATTTTTTTAAACAAAAAAAAAAACTTACGGAAAAAATATCTTACATATTTTTACAATTAAGATGATCTATAGATCATAATAATCGATGGAGTATTTTTAATATTTTATTGATACTTTAGTGAAGCGCCCTTCTGGTATCTCCAATACCAAAATCATTCCAAATAAAAAAAAATATATTTATTCCATATTCAATGTGAACACCCCAAAATAATTGATAATTGATAAACAATCCATTTTTTCCAGAACTTAAAAAGGTTTCTTAGTCCAAAAGTTCCAGACATTTAGCAGGTGAAAATGGTTTCTGGGCCACTGTGTGATATTGTCCCTCCTAGCGAAGTTTTTTTTTTCACAAATTTTCTTAGACGAGTTTTTTTTTGTCTAAATACATTGTACGCCAACGACGCTCGTTAGGTTCAAAAACAATAATAAGAAAAGAAAAAAGCGCAAAAAGTTACACCGTGGTGACCAGAAAAGATATCGAAGAATAACATCGAAATGCTTTGGGCTGGATGAGAATAAACTCCATTCCCTGCTTTCAGCACCAATAGGAGCGTTGTGATTTTGTGGGCAAAAAGATTAATTGTCGCATATGTTTAAATAACAATTCTTAGTAGTGAAAGAGGTAGCACAGTTGTTGCCTCTTTACCAGTTCTCGTTATTACACAAACTTATAACTATATAGGGTTATGTAGTGGCAAACAAAAGTCGACTTTTCGACCTTTCGACTTTTCTATAAATCTAAATAGTCGATTAAAGTTGAGTTTTTATTTTGTCCTCTCCTGTAAAATTTTCTTTTTTGCGGTTACGGCTCGATATTCTGTTCGATCGATCGAAGCATATTTGGTATGTTTAGTTTCATAAAAGTATCCATTATCCTTTGAGGTGTTGATAAAGCTCAAAGAAAAGGCCGTATTAAACATGGTTTAACACAAGACTCGTCAACAAATGATAACAGAATTGTTCTCTTAAAAGTATGAAATTTTTCAATATTTAATAGATCTTAGCAATGTTTCAGTTATACTTGTGAAATGTAAAGTACCAAATTTTCTTAATTAATTTTTAATGAATTAATGTTTTGCTTTTTTTTAAAAAAATTTAATAATATTTATTTTCAAATTATATTTTCCTTGTTATTTGTTTTAAAGGACTTTAATTTCATATTTTCACAATCGAAAACATGTAAAACCCTTGGTGAAACTTAGTTCACGTTTTCGCGACTCCACTGTACTTTGCAAGAGGAAATTGTACTGTACTTTTTACGATATCTCCCTAATTTATATAGTTGCCATGAAATGTGATAAAGCCTTTTATCATGCCGGGCCATAATGTGCTTGTAAATGAGCATTCGTTAGCAGGACAACAGATTTTGTTGTATTTTTTTTTTTTTTATTATTATTTCAATGAGTCGATGACAAATTGTTGATGTCTTGATTTAATGCCAAAATGTACTTCAGCTTTTCGCTTAGCCAACAGCAGGCAGTTTCATGTTCGGGCATTATTAGTTTCTGCCGCCTCGGCACAAAAGAGCAAAGCTTTGGCTTTATTGCAGCTGTAAACATGATTAAATGTAATTTCCTCTTCTCGTTCCTATACGGCAACATTTGCAAAATGTCGTGATTTTCATTCAGCTGTCATGCAACACAATATCCTTAACACGCAATCAAACGGGATGGCCATGAAGGAAATGGTTTGACGAAGAAAAAGAAATCAACGAAAAAAAAGTGAAAAGTGAAAAGGAAACAGAAGCATGTGACATGAAACATTGAGATGCTCAATATTAGGAATTGAAGGCGCTGTATCGTAAACCAGTGTTGAGACCTCAACAGTTTCCTTAGAAAGGACACAACAGCAAAGAAAACGAAATATCAAACTGTTGCAAGGACTGACAAGCAAATCAACACTAAGGATACCGGAAACGGATGTAACTGATGATGCTGCCAGCTAGGCAAATATACGATGATGCTGTGATGGAATTTCTCAAATTCGCAAAAAACATTTGGTGTTTTTCTGTGTGTCGAAGTGTTGAGAGTTCAGACGACAGCGTAGTGTAAAAGCGCCATCAGTACAGTCGTCAGATAAACGGCAGAAACGATAAATGACGGAGAATAGCACTTAAGAGGCTATTCGTGAGTAAAACTGGCGGCAGTGCCAGCGTTTCTAAGGCAGAGATGCGAGTTATAAACATACTCCACATTCTCAGGCCAAACTCCTCACCATCTGTGTAGTATCAAAATTTCATTTTTTAGTGTCGCAAATCCAAACCTCGAGAAACCTTAGCCGAGGAGATGCATTTGCAAGTATGTAACATCTCTACTTGAAACATTTCTGAGCTCATATGCAAACGCTTTTCTAATGCATTTCTAAGAAAAACAAAACATTTTGTTTTCTTCTTCTTCTTCTGATTTGAGAAACACCAGCCCTGCTATCGATGTTAATCTTCATGAACTTCATTATCTCCATGAAGATAATCCGGGCAATAATTAGCTTCAGCTAACTATAGAAAACTTATAAAAACCGGAATTTACAATTTCTTTCTTTCTAAAATAGAAAAACCAATAAGAGACAATGGAAACGAGTAAAACTGATGAAGGAAAAAAAAGATCTAAAAAGGCAGCAAAAACTTGAAATTCCCTTAAGAGTTTTTGTTTGTTGCCCCCACCAGCATTTCCTGCATTTGCTGGTAAGTTTCAGCTCACAGTTTCTTTATCTTACGCCAAACATTTATTTCTTTGCGGTCTGTTGTGTCGGCAGTATACGAAGGACGGCTACACAAGAAAAAAAAATCCAGAGAAATCAACTGAACGACAAGACAGTGTTTCCGTTGTAACCAAGTACTCGGCATGGAGGATTTTCTTTAGGTTTCTTTTGTTGACGCGTTTTCCAGAAAATACTCAAATTTCACTTCATCTTTGTCACACAATGTGCCGTGGAAATTCTTTCTTTTGCATCGAATTTTCTATAGAGATTTTTTGCATTTCTATTCTAGTTTACTTTTCAGCAAACTTCCTTGTTTGTACTGATGTAATACATATTTACAGTTCTTACAGCGATGGTGAATAAAATAGCATAATAATAAAGTTATCCAAAATCAGTATTTAAATAAATACAATTAAAAAAAATCTAGTAATTTTTTTTCTGTTTGAACATTCAAAGTGTCCAGGATTTTCTGCCAGATTATTAGGATTTCCTCCGAGATTATGACTACGATTAGTCTAACACTTTTAAGCCCAGAATCCTTTGATGTCGCAGTATTGCCAAGAGAATTTTACAGATAAACCTACATACCCGTGAAAAATTCCCTACAATGTGTCTATAGTATATTTTCAGTTCAATTTAATAAAAATATTATTCAACAATTTCCAAATTTATTTCAAAATCTTTAAAAAAAGAAAACACTTCAAAATGTGAACCTGAAAAAAAAAACATTAATATTCATTTCAGTGGAAATCGAAACGGATTTTTTTTTATATTCAAATTTAATTTTATTGATGAAAATATAAAAAAAAACGTATAAAATTGCTATTTGCTTATTGCTAAAAAATAAAAGGGAAAGCTGAAATGTCAGTACATGTGGTTATAATGACATTATTTGGAAGGGAGAAAACATCCTAATGCAAACGAATTGGAAATTCTTAATAAAAAATTTGACCAAATAAAAATGTAAGTAATTTTTTTTAATATTTCTAATGCGTAGCGGACTTTAATCTGGGCAAGATGATGTTTTCATTTTGTCAATTTAACATAAAGTTTTTGAGAAAATGTGGGTTCAGAAAATGGAATTTCTCAAAATTAGAGATTCGAAAATCCTCTGAAACTTTTTCGCCAATTTTTCAGCAACAGACTAAGGAATCGACACGAGTGTGATATCAAATTAAAGCTACACTTTAGGACTATAATTAACGCACACTCAGTTGTATGCAATGATAATTTTCAGAGGATTTATTGTGAATCGCTTTGTGTGTTCTCAAATATATTTTTTGGCCATTAATCTGTAATGGCTAATGATATAGAAACTATATGTGGCTATAGTTGCATCATTTTACAGGCAGAATACATACACAAGCAAAAGATTTCAGAAATCCAAAAAAAATTTTTGACCAAAATAAAAACAAAGGGGTTAACCCATCAAAATTGTATTTTTTTTTTTTTTTTGAAAAAAATAGATTTCGTTGAATTTTTGTTCATGCACAGCGGACCTTAATCTCATTAAAACGATATTTTCATTTTTTAGATTGGACAAATAGTTTGAGAGAAATTAGATTCAGAAAATGAGATTTCTGAAAATTTCAGATTTGAAAGTCCTTTGAAACTTGCACCTAATACTAATACTAATACTAATACTAATACTAATACTAATACTAATACTAATACTAATACTAATACTAATACTAATACTAATACTAATACTAATACTAATACTAATACTAATACTAATACTAATACTAATACTAATACTAATACTAATACTAATACTAATACTAATACTAATACTAATACTAATACTAATACTAATACTAATACTAATACTAATACTAATACTAATACTAATACTAATACTAATACTAATACTAATACTAATACTAATACTAATACTAATACTAATACTAATACTAATACTAATACTAATACTAATACTAATACTAATACTAATACTAATACTAATACTAATACTAATACTAATACTAATACTAATACTAATACTAATACTAATACTAATACTAATACTAATACTAATACTAATACTAATACTAATACTAATACTAATACTAATACTAATACTAATACTAATACTAATACTAATACTAATACTAATACTAATACTAATACTAATACTAATACTAATACTAATACTAATACTAATACTAATACTAATACTAATACTAATACTAATACTAATACTAATACTAATACTAATACTAATACTAATACTAATACTAATACTAATACTAATACTAATACTAATACTAATACTAATACTAATACTAATACTAATACTAATACTAATACTAATACTAATACTAATACTAATACTAATACTAATACTAATACTAATACTAATACTAATACTAATACTAATACTAATACTAATACTAATACTAATACTAATACTAATACTAATACTAATACTAATACTAATACTAATACTAATACTAATACTAATACTAATACTAATACTAATACTAATACTAATACTAATACTAATACTAATACTAATACTAATACTAATACTAATACTAATACTAATACTAATACTAATACTAATACTAATACTAATACTAATACTAATACTAATACTAATACTAATACTAATACTAATACTAATACTAATACTAATACTAATACTAATACTAATACTAATACTAATACTAATACTAATACTAATACTAATACTAATACTAATACTAATACTAATACTAATACTAATACTAATACTAATACTAATACTAATACTAATACTAATACTAATACTAATAACCAACAAAATCAAAAATAGCATGGACCATTAAAAACTTTAACCCGGTCCGTGTGACACGGTCATGGTATCACCGTGAGAATTATAAGCGGGGGCGAAAACGCTGTATTGACGTAGCATACATCCCTCCTATGCGTAGGGAGACCGAGGTTGACTTCATTCCCAAAGCGGGAAATCCCTCCCATCCGCATTCTCCGGCATTCTGCTCCTCTAGAGGAGTTTGATGTCAAGGTTATCTTATATGCATACGATGTGGCAATAGAAGTTAGGGGAGGGTTCCTGAGTTTCAGAGATGTCCTTCAAATTGTTTGGAAATGGAGCGCTTTAAAATCAGTAGAGATCTTATGGATAATGAGTTACACAAAAACTTTGCTAAAACAGTGAGCAGCGATGTATTTTCTCAATCTACGTAAGAGTTTTCTACGCCAGTAACAATAGACCACTTTTTTCCTCGCCAAAACACTAACTTGTATATCGAAATAAACCGGTAGTTCATACAATTCAAAATTGCAATCATCCAAACATACACTCTCGTGCGAACACACGTACATGCATACACTGGCACTTGTCTACACACACACACACACATCTCCGCATTTCAACCGGATGCTTTCTATTCCCACATTTTATGTTGATGCCGTATTTCTGTTCCTTCTCCTCATCCAATTGAAATTTACTTTAAATTGAGATGCTGGATGTCTGTTTTTTTTCTCTTTTGCTGTTGTTTGGCTTACGCGTGTGCTTGGTTGAATTTCGCCGGTATTTCTTAGCATTCATGTCTTTTCGCTTGCCTCTTGGCACGAAAAGATGCATTTTGATATTCCCAAATAGGATTTGTTAGCGCTAAAAAGCGATTTAGTAAAATAAGTCGATCTGAAAGGGATACGCTGCTCAAAGTAGCACACGCTCAATTGATATCGTTTCTTTTTTCCCGCTTTTCTTTTTTTTAACTTTATTTGTTCATGGAATATCGAAAATTGCATTAGTTTCAGTCAATACGTATCGCAGCAGTATTAGCGGGCTAGTGCATGCAACATAAGTTGCAACGGGCTCACACAAATAAGAATAACTTTTAAATTGAGCTCTGAAATTGGCAAATCTGGAGAAGGTAATTGATTTCATCAGAATGCTAAGAGCGCTAATATGAAGGAGATTAGTTGGCCGCATACAGTAATGTTGAGGTAAAGGTCTGTAGACTCCTTTTAGCTGAAGATAGGAGAATGTTGTCAATTTGTTTTAGTTCGGCGTTTTGCTTGTGCAGACAAGCCACAAATATGTGCATCAATAAAATTGAATTAAATGTGAAGAAAAAAAAAAGTGTCTGAGTGAAAATATTCACATTTCCAGGGAATGGTTTTTTTTTTTGAAGGGCAACACTCAGGGGATGCCCCCTATAAATGCAATGCATTGTGTTAGCGGAAGGAAATTAGGGTATCGGATGTAGGAAAGAGGGAGTAGTGTTTGTTGACATTTGTTTTGAATTTCTGAATGTACAACTGGCAGGAAATACATTTGCTGGAAGATTATTCCACATGCGAACAGTCCGGCTAAAGAACGAATTTTCTCTATAGTGCGTCGTCCGGTCAACCGGCCATTTCACAATGAACGGATGAGAGACCCTGGATAGCCGCGTATTCCGACTAAATGTTCTAACGTCAGGGACCAGACGACGGATATCTTCTGAACAGATACCATTAAAATATCTATATTCCACATTTTTTTTGCAACTCAGTGGAAGTTAGTTTTCCTAGACACCCTTTTCCACTTATACCTATTTTCAGTTTAGGTATACGTTTTTAAAGTGTTTGGGGATGTTCAGTTCTAGTTATCTGATCTTGAACAGACTAATTGTTTAGCTGAAGAACCAATTTTCTATATAATGGGTGAGAGTTCCAACAAAAAAAAAAGAACGCCCCAAATGAAGAATTACCCAAAATAAATGAAAAATCCCCCCAAAAAACCCAATATGAAAATTTCTCCACATTTTGCATTTGGGGCATTTTTCAGAGAGCGGTCCCTGATACACGCGTATTCTGGGTGAAACACCTAAATTAAGGGACTAGACTACGGATATCTGCGTTTGTATCTTAAAAATATACATGTTCACACAATCGAAATAGTATCAGGTATTTTTCAGAATTTTTGAGTATTTTTCATAGAGCCCAAACTTGAGCCACACACTAAAGTAAACAATAATCCTGTTATACGTTGAAAATCCACATAGTTTGCGATTTATTTTTGAAATGTTTGTCTAACAAAATGCTGGAAATTTTACCAACTCAAGCCAATCACCACTTGTGTGTTTCTCTTATCTGGAATCGACCTGTCCCTTTTGGAAAATATCTGCTCTTTGGGTGGAAAATATCTGCTCGTCTTCAACAATTTTAGACATGCACGTGCCATTCACGAGCTCTTTTTATCACAAATTTATTTCGCATCAGACTCACAGCCTATTTATTAAAATGACATTTTTATTCACTATCATCTTAATTAATTACATTTAGTTGAATGCTCGCTTACTCCTACGAGAGTCGCTTCTGTTTATTGCCTTTGTTAAATCCCATTTAGTTGCCAGTGCTGGTGCTGCTGCTATCAAATGCTTTAATCGCAAACTACACGACAACGACAAGTATTTTTTGTATAATCCCCAAAGAAATGGAAATCGGGGTGACCGAGGGTGGAGGTGAAGTGAAATAAATCTGCCATATCTTCTTTATTCCATCAGAGCCATAAGTGGCGGCGATGTCCTTGAGTTTTGCTCTTCTGGTTTAAGAAACTTTTGATTTTAACAACGATGAAGTTTGTCACGAAATTCAATTTCATTATTGAATATTTTATTAAAGAGATTGCAAAATCAAAGGATTATTAGGGGTTTGTATAGAGAAGACGCCGTACTGTGGTTAAGTAAGGTGGTAAACGGGTATGGGTGGTGGGGTGCGTATGCTCGTTAAATTATTCGGGTTTCGCATCAATCATACGCCACAGTGGCAACCAAGAATATTTCTTACTAGTAAGTTGTAATGGCGCCCGTTAATTTGCTTGAGAAAGTATTTGTTACTTAATTTGTTAATGAGAAAACTATTTTGTAAAAAAAATTTCGAAAAAAAATAAAATCGGAAAAAAAAAAATTTGTGAAAACAAATTTTTGTTGAAAAAAAAAAATTGTGAAAAAAAAATTTTGTTGAAAAAAAAAATGTTTGCTGAAAAAAAAAATTTTTGTTGAAAAAAAAAAATTTTGTTAAAAAAAAAAAAAAATTTTTTGTAAAAAAAAAAAATGGAAAAAAAAAAATTTCGTCCATTTATTGTAGTTAATACAACAAAGGTACCACCGAAGCCAATCATATGAAATGTGATTTTTAAGGAAAATGATTCCTCCAGACACACAAAAAAATACTTTTTTTTATTTTGGAACCGGATAACACCTTTTTCTTTTATTTGTCTGCATAACTAGTGTTATGCGTTTATTGTATGATAACTTTCTTTTGCCTTCACATTAAAAACTTGAGGCATGTGACCACATTATGCCGTAAAATTAACTTGCTTGCACTATGAATAACAAATAAAGGCCAATGTAGATATTTTTAGATTTTTTTTTTCTAATGACCAATTTCAAGGCATCTGTTTCGAATGCGAACAGGACAATGTGTATCTCCATGTATCACCATTGTTCGTTCCATACAAAACCTCAAGCCACAGAAAAACCTCAAGCCACAGAAAATTAAAACAAAACTTGTCAACCCAATTAATTATAAAGAGTAGAGTAACTTTCGCACGATGATACACGGAAGTTGGAAAGTCTGTCTATTAGAAGGGGTTACTCGGCATGCAATGAAAGTCTGAATTTTTGTTTAAAATCCATCAACACCTTATGGGCAAAGACTTTTTTGGGGCAGTACAGACATTTTCATTAGTGAGAATACATCCTAGACCCAGGCAATTTTGAAACCAAAACTGTGATCTGTATTTAGGTGTCTCGTCTATGAAACTGTTTCGGATACTTAAATAATGTAGTTCAAGTTTTTCCCAATACTTTGCAATATTGGCAACATCATTCCGCTGAAATTCCTAAAATCATCACTTCCAGTCGTTTGAGCAACTCTTCGCGACCCACACTAATGTCACAGTGTGCTACATGTATATCTAGACACCACAGACAACAACAAATTAATGTTGGTTACGCCTCGGTTCATATACACAAACACACATTAGATGTGCGTATGTAGTGGTCGATGTAAGCAAATGACTTTTGAAAAATAACGTTTTAGTCCATTCTATTTAGTTGGTGAGTTCGAATTGTGCATTACCTTCAATTTCGTTGTGTATAGTGTCCTTTGGCTGACCCATCATCGCTCTCCATTTGACAACAAAAAATCACTGATCATTTAGCTTGTATTCGAGTATAACACTCTCTTAATATCAATAATAATAACCAAACAACTTCAAAAAGTTTCAGTTTGTTTAAATTCAGTGAGCCTTTGTTTTAAACCATGCCAGATATATTTTAAATCTATGAACAAGATAACGCTTATATCACAAAATATATCATACAATCTTCTAAGGCACTTTTATACGGGAATTTCTTTCAAAAATAACTTGCGCAATTTAATGATCACAGACAATATCCTATATCAAGAACTGACAGTTCGTCGACTTCTCATTGGCTTTATATATGTAATGGAAGCCACCGGAAATACTTTTTCAAAAACTGTAGCAAACATTTCGTACAGTTTTGTGGCATTTATGTTGCAAGCCAAACGAGAAATTTTGTAATTCCCATTTTTTTTCTAGTGGTTAATCTTGTACACATATACACATTAGGGTGGGTTAAATATTTTTCGCGCAAAACGTATAGCAAAAAAAAAACCAATGGGTCGGTTTTTTTTTTGCATCAACGCTCTCTCTACAATAAAAGGAAGAATAACCGAGAGAATAAGGTGAACTGTTATATAGAAATTCACAAGTTGAAAAAATTTGATATTTATCACCTGCAAACAAGTTAATGTTTGTGGTATGAAAAAATATGTATATGTTTGATGCGAATTTGTTTGCTGAAATTTGAAATTTCAGCGTGTAGTAATCACAAGTAATCCTGCAAATTTATAATCGAGCTAGGGATTTTTTTTTTAGACATTTGGTTTCTTGGTGAAATATTCCTACAATTTCCTGTATTTGTCGTTTTGCCTATACGCTTTGTTGATTTTTTACCTCCCATACGAATTGAGCCACCCTAATACACATGTTAGGATCAATATGAACGTGCATATGTTTGCTTAGCTTAGGTGTGTCGATATCGAAGCTAGGGAATTTTTGCAAATTGCAAATATGCATCGTCCCCTCAATAAAAAAAAAATGTATAAAACACTATAAACTTTAGGTGTTTAGAGGGAACGAAATTGTCTATTAGTTCTTCAATCAAATTGGAAAATTTGAATTTTTTGTATGAAGAAGATTTTTTTTTTTTAAATGGAAGGATTTGGAAGATAGTGTTGTTTATAATGGAAGTGACAAAGTGCTTAAGAGTGCAATAACTCTTTTCCTGTCGGACCACAGTACAACATCATTTAGCAAACATGGGTTTATATCCTGCTGAATGCTGGAAACATTTTTCAGCGGTCTTTTCCACCGCGTAAATATCGGCGAAGTAATATTTTTAGTAAGGTAGAACTTCTAGGTCTTCTAACTTCTCTACCAGTACATCCCGGTCCCAATTTACATGGCGCACAGTTCACTGATTTGAGAATAGTTCCCCATCTGTCACATCATGCATTGTTTCTGGGGAAAAAACCAAAGAACAACTATCGTAATCCCTGATAAGTAAAAATTGCACAGTGCTCAAAACCGAACAAGAGTCAATATTTGTTCGTTATTGCGAAACCATAGCAAAGCTTGTAGTTGTTCCTTACCCAAACCGTCCGTCGCTAGTTCAATGTGTCAGCTGATTGCCGGTTCCCGGAATACTCGGAATTATTTCTCCATTATCGCATTTCAACATTCTACCACATTAATTTCGAAATTAGCTTTCAATTAGAACAACAATGGTACGTGGCAAAGTTTTGTAATTTTTTGTGCGGATTTTAAGACCGTGCATTACCATACGCTTGCGTTAGTCTCCACGTTGCAAGGACTCACTAACTTCTACATACGTGTGTTGTTAACTGTTTACATTAGAGTGTCCCAAATGAAGGAATGTTAAGCAAATGTACCACGATGCAAATGTAGATTTGTATGTTTAACCGGCCATGGTGTAATGTAATGAACGAAGGTTCATATTCGGGTACAACTATGTGAAGACCGTTAGTAAGCATGTAGCACCTTGTTTTGGAAACTTGCTTTTACAGGAAATTCGATTAATCGCAAAATATTAAAAATTAAACATGTATATTTACAAAGATAGAGCCAATTCAATTGTATCGTAAGCACCACCCAAAAGCCGTCTCCTGTCTTTTTTTGCGGTTAGGGCTCGAAATATTTATGGTTTTCGAACGAACCCACTCTTAGGCGTCCTTTACACGGTCCAAATGTATGAAACAAATTCAAATTTTTTTGGATTATTTTTCATGTACCGTCAGTGACCGCTCAAAAAGGTTTGTTAAAAAAATCTTGCTATGCCTCTCTAACTTCCTATCCGCACATAGGACCAATCGAGAATTCTATTATACAGGGTGGCGCAAAAGTAACCCTCCTATCAGAAAATGCTATAAATTTTGCGATTGGCCCCTAATGTCAGTGGCAACTCTGGCGGCGGCCATTTACATGACTTCATATTGTCGACTTGATGTAAAAAAAAATTAAAAGACCAAATAAAAATAATCCACAAGAAGAATCAAAGTTTTTCATTTTTTTTTAATTACAGCCAAAAAACATCGGAAGTTTACTTTTGCGCCACCTGTTATCTTAATATATATTTACCCTCGACACTGATTCATTGATTCACTGATACACTGATTCCCTGATTCACTGACTCTGTCACGCAGTACGTAGGAATTTAAATAGGCATTCTATAATAATTCTATAAATATAATAATAAAAAAAATAATATTTTTTTTTGTACAGAAATTGTGTTTTCCCCAAATTTTTTTTTTACCAAAAATTTTTTTTTCTTACAAATTTTTTTTTACAAAAATTTTTTTTTCCAAATTTTTTTTTTCCAAATTTTTTTTTTCAAGAAATTTTTTTTTTCCAAATTTTTTTTTTCAAGAAATTTTTTTTTTGAAAAAAAATTTTTTTTTCCACAAAATTTTTTTTTTCAACAAAATTTTTTTTTTTAACAAAAATTTTTTTTTTCAGCAAACATTTTTTTTCAACAAAAATTTTTTTTTTCAGCAAACATTTTTTTTTCAACAATTTTTTTTTTAACAAAATTTTTTTTTCCTCAAACATTTTTTTTTTCAACAAAATTTTTTTTTTTTTTTACAAAATAGTTTTCTCAAAATATTTTTTAAAAAATTTTTAAAATTAAGTAACAAATACTTTCTCAAGCAAATTAACGGGCGCCATAGGCGCATTACAACTTACTAGTTTACAATATTTTTCATTGGTTTCATTTACCGATCGAGACACTCTAATGTACACAGGTCGGTGTGGCAAGTACAGCTCGTAGTTGTCCGTGTTTGTTGCTGTTTAAGTGAAACTGTTGTTGATTTTAGTGGTTTTGAAATGTTTTTTAATTAGCTGTCCCGATCTTGTGTAGCACCTGTCCCCCGCCCTTTGCCAGTCGTCAGGTCGCATCAACTATTCAACGTTGCCGGGTTCGTGCTAAGTAAGTGCAGTGTGTGGCACGTTACTTCTTAACATTATGGTCTCATTTAGCTACCGCTACCCTTTTGGTTCGGTTCTGTGTTTTGTTTCGCTTTTTTTTTGGTTTTAGGACAAAGTTTTATTTTCCTCTGTTGTTTGTGGTGAAATGTCATTTCAGGAAAATGAGCTCAATGTAAGTAAAGGGGGGCGGGGTTTGAATGAACCAACGGTGGTAATAATACACAAAGCATCTAATTTGATTTAATTTATTTGCTTTTGTTGCACTTAACCCGGCAGCAGTAACGAATGACATTACCAAACTTCAACAACATCAACAAAAAGATTTATTTGTTGTCATGTTTATGGTGTCTATAGTCGTGCTCTCTCCCTCTCCCCGACACCCACGGGGAGTCTGCTCTGCTCCTATTACTATTTTTGACAGGAGATTTTTGTGTTTTTGTTGTTGTTTTGTTCTTGTTGTTGCCTATTTTCAAGCAACGTATGAGGCGTTAAGATAAAACAAATGTAGCTGCATCATCAGCACAAAGGCGAACGGTTAGTGGAGCACAAACACAAACACCAAAAAGTAAACTCATGTTTGTGTAATAAATACAAATTAAACGGCGGGAATTTGCCAGAGCCAAATCTCGACAAACGTTAAAGACAACAAAGAAAACCATGATGTTTTTTAATTAAAACTCTCAGCACTGCTTTGTGTCGGCAGCAAACGGGCGATGCCATTAATTTGGACCATTGTGGGTATGAGTGCTGATATGGTGCGAGTAAATATTCATCATACGCCCCGCAATCCAGCGGGTATACGGCTAAAAAGAGCTATTCAGCCGACGAATCGGCTGATACAGTCGAACTTCCATATAGCGAATCTCAAGGGGACCAAAAAAAAATTCGTTATATAGAAAATTCGTAATATAGAATTATTTTAAAAAATTTTCATTTTTATGTATGTTGAATTTTATTTAAAATAATTGGTAATTTTTGTCTGCGTTTGATTTTTCCATTTTTGCGTGTAGTCTACTATGCGAGCCTACATTTCTCTCACTTACAGAGAGTAGAAATGTGAATCTCACACACAAAAACAAATAAAAAAATGAAAATATGTGTGTGTATGGTGAGAGTGAAAAATGTGTTTATGTAAAACTCGTTATACGGAGATCAAAAACGCATGAGCATTCGAGTTACGGGCGTAGAAAAAATTCGTAGTAAAGAAATATTCGCTATAAGGAAACTCGTTATAAGGAGATCAAAACATACTGAAAATTTAACGAAATTGCAGTGTTCTGGAAATAAATTCGTTATATAGAGAACTTCGTTGTACGGAAGTTCGTAATAGAGAAGTTCGACTGTACTCTTTTGATTTGCTCCCTCAAATTCAACCAGTCTACTCCATGCCTCAGCAGACTTTCCTTTTCTTCGGCCATCCCGTGGATTCGAGTGTGCTTGCTCAACGTGTGTCCACTCAATTCCATTTGTGTAATAATATTTGGGTTTTTATTGGCTGTTGGACCTGTCAGACCCACAAAAAAAAAATATTTCTTTCGTCATATACTTGTTTTTTTTTATTTCTTTGGAAAAAGTAAACCTTTCTGCCTCGGCTGTCTGTGAGGCTGCTGCTAAAACCAATGGTCGTTCATATTTATGTCGTCAATCTCCTGCCACAATCAGTTTTTTAAGCTGACCCTCAAGCGCGCACTGTTTTCAGTTAACGGACCAAACGGCCACCACTCCAAAATACGCGATCACTGAAAAGAGCTAACGAAACGGCTGATTGTGGACTTTCAATATGTTTTTTTGCGAAAGCGAATATTCCAAAAATGTTTTTTTTTTTTTTGCAAAAGCGAATGTTCAAAATGATGCGAATAATTCGCATTCACATATGCGAAGGCGAACTTCTTTACATCCCAACGATTACCTACTCACAATTGAATGCTTTTGCCACTTCTAAACATCAACTTGTTGAGTTTCCTTTTATTCAATATAAATGTTATAAAATTTGGAATTCAATTTTTTCATTGTTCATTGTTTCCGTATTCCAATAACAGAACTGAACATTGTTATTATTTTGTCCATACCCGCACCAATATTTCATTAAACCTTTTCCAATAAAGCTCACAAACACGAAACACAGAGCTACAGAACCATTTATCACAAAGAGTAGTTATGCATGTCCAACGGGCATTTGGGATAACAAAGAAATATTAGTGAAAAATTTAATAAAAATCCTTACTTCACTGCTTTCAGGCTGAGAAATGCAGCAATTGCATTTTTTCTTTGTTTTTTGGAATGAAGGTATCCTGTGGAGGGGGCATGTTAAGATATTCCTCAGAGGTGTTCTAAAGTATATAAATAGTTAAGGTCTTCGTGAAATTGTGCAATCATTAATCCCTGACCTTATGCCTGTCTATAAGATGTCTATTAGGTACCGAGTCTACCTTATACACTTCTTATATCACCGTGTTACAAAAAATAGATTTTTTTTCTGTCCTATGAACCAAATGCACATATTCGGAAAGAGGGGAAAAAATAAAAATACACGTGTATCGGCGATTTTTTGGCAGGCCGACTCGTGGAAATGTCTGCATCACGTCAAATTTTTTAAAAACAATTTTTATCAATTCTCAGATTTTCCCCAATTTTTATTATTTTTGAAAAAAAAAAATATTTTTTTCACTTTTCTTAGCATAACTTGAAGAGACTCCAAATTTTTAAACTACTTAAGCGTTACGAAAAAAAAATGTTTTTTGAACTGAAACCTTAAAAAAACGATAACAATTAAAAAAAAAAAAATTTAGGAAAATCTGAGAATTTTTAAAAAAATTTGACGTGATACAGACATTTGAAAAAGGGTTAAAAATCGGTCCAAAGGCTTTCACACAGGCCACTACGAGCTTTATACATCAAACTTAAAAAAAAAAAAAATTCTGACGTGTACATGAAAATCGCCGATACACGTGTATTTTTATTTTTTCCGAAAAAGTAAATATGGTTCATAGGACAGAATGTGTGTAACACGGTGTATTTCATCTTGTGCTTTACGTAATGAACCGAATTGTCTGAACAACCTCCACACTAGGGTGGAGTGAAAACATGCTTTTTTTTTAATTTGAAAAAGCTAACCTCGGAAAGAGATGTAGTCTGGGATCCTAATGAGGGGAAAAATTTTAAAAAAATTTTAAAAAAAATTTAGGGGTTGCGCCACTCCCTCGAAATTTGGAAATTATCGCTATTTTGGCGTTGATTTTAGAAAAATCCTAAAAATTAACGACTTAACTTATTCGAAATTTAAAAGTTTTGAGCTTGTTCAGTGCCCAAACAAAAGTATTTGAGGCAAATATGAGGATAATCGACTAATATTTGTAGCTTTTGTGGCGATTTCATTGTTCAGTCAATTTTCTGAAGAAGGGACGATTTGACTTATTTTACTTTTTGAAATTTTTGAACAATGAGAAAAAAATTTTTAAATTTGTTCATGACCTTATTTCATTGTTTACGCTATTGCAAACATTTATTGACATAAAACTTTTTTAGGATTTTTCTAAAATCAACGCCAAAATAGCGATAATTTCCAAATTTCGAGGGAGTGGCGCGACACCTAAAAATGTTTTAAATTTTTTTTCTTTATTTTTCCCCTCATTAGGACCCCAGACTACATCTCTTTCCGAGGTTAACTTTTTTTTTTTTGAATTTCACTCCACCCTACTCCACACTTCTTAAATGAAGGTGTGAGACAAATAAGACTTGTATACCACAAGGTCTGAAATGATTTTAAGATATATCACAGTTGACGGGGGTTTTAAGCTTAACGCACAAATCGGCATCTCATTCACGTTTCCGAATCTGGCCTTATCTCTATTTTGAAGTTTTTGCAGTTGTGTCTGTCTTTCTTAGGGCGACAGTGTAGAGAGTATTTTAGTGGCCATCGACAAAGTCTTTTTTATTGACAAACATGTGCTGTAATTCGGAAAACCTCAGAAAACCCTATTTTTTTTTTTTTTTTTTTTTTTTATTTAAAATTGTTTATCTTCTTAACCTAAGTAAGTTATCACACAATTTACAGAGTTTTAGTTATTTCACTTTTCATCTAGAATTATTGAATATTTTGTAGAGAAGGAATATTTATTATTTTAAACTAGTAAGTTGTAATGCGCCTATGGCGCCCGTTTAAATATGGAAAAAAAATTTTGTTGAAAAAAAAAATTTTTGTGGAAAAAAAAAATTTTGTTTAAAAAAAAAAATTTTTTCGCGAAAAAAAAAATTTTTGTTCAAAAAACAATTTTTGTTGAAAAAAAAATTTTCGTAAAAAGAAAAAAATTGTAATGTATGTATTTATGATTTTAGGACTTTTTTATACATATGTTCATAAAGAAATTGTTGATATCACACACACAAATTGTGATGATTTAATATAGTTGGGTTATCAATTGGTTATTTGAAAAACCGCACAAGTATTTAAATTTTTCTGTTACAGACTTAATTCTCGAAAACCCTATTTTTTTTGTTGAGAAAATTCGTTTTGTGTTAATTCGATGTCTGCTGCAAAATGGGTTAATGTGTTCTTACACTAGATGTACATCGATAGAAAGGTGTTTTTATGAGCTTTGCAATGGCAATTTGCAATTTTGTCCAGATTGAGTGATAAACATCGAAGATACATCTGATTGTATGTCCAAGCTTTGTTCAAAATATTTATTTCGCCTCAGAATAAGAACTTCAACCACTGGTATAAATTTGAACAAAATCTAAAAAAAAACCTTTACCGAAAAAGAAACTCCAAATTAAAAGACCCTGTATAAAGAATTTACATTAATATCCATACATCTCTGTCCTGGATAATAATAAAGGGTGTTTTTTATTGAGGTATAGAACTTCGAATTGAAATAAAACACAAGAAAATCGTTTTAATGTCCATCAATTTGGCTTTATTGGAAGGATAATTGTATGCCATTAATGTTTAAATATGATTTCGGGCATGTGGCCGCCGCGGCTGGCTCGAATAAAGCCAATTCTACAGGTCCAATTTTCAACCACTTGTTGGAACCACAACTCATCCACATTCATGCCATCCAATTCGGGAACAAAATAGTCGGTTATCATGGCTCTATACCGGTCTCCATTAACGGTAACTGACTCTCCAGCATTATTTCGGAAGAAGTATGGCCCAATGACTCCACCAGCCAATAGAGCACACCAAACAGTCAGTTTTTGTGGATGTAATGGCATAAAATGGACGGAGCTTGCGGTGAACTTCGCGAACTGAACCATTACTTTCGAAATAAAATTGCACGATTTGCAAGCGTTGTTCTTTTGTCAACCTGTTCATGATGAAATGGCAAACCAAACTAAATATTAATCACTTGACAGCTGACAAAATGGCCGCCAGTTAAAAAAGTGATGCCAACTTAAAGTTCTATACCCCAATAAAAAACACCCTTTAGGACCAATCTCGACGCCAATGACAAATATTTTACACATCGGTATGAAACGATTGTTGGTGGGGAAATTAGGCAATCCCCCACTTACATCTCATGGACAAATCCTGCAGTGACTTCCTCATGTTAATGCCGGATGGAAATGGAAAAACCAGACAACGACCGAGAGACAATGTGCACTGAAGCAGTGCTGAGTGACATTGTGTGTGTGTGTGTGACTCAATTGTATTTTTCTACAATTCGAGAGCCTGCATAAATCTGCATCTTTTCACCCTAAGGACAATTTGTATTTTTCGTGTACATATTGTGGTTCTTCTATACACACGCACGCACTCACTCTGTCTGTCTCTCGGTCTGCATTTCTGTCGGTTAGTGTGTCTATGTGGTTGGGGGGAAATATGAATGACTGAAGTACACCAACTGTTTGTGGGTGTGTGTGTGTCTAAGGGAAAATTTCAAATTCACACATACGACAACCGTATATTCTGTGCAAACACTCACACATCTTAATACACTGAATGCGCTTACTGGTAAATATGCAGGCATGCATTAGGGTTGTAGTTTTGGAAAACCAAACCGATTCTAAAGTAAAGTAGACTATCCAATATTGGAACATTGTTGGGGGGGGAAAAAAATACAAAACAGGCCTTCAATTAAAAGCTGCTTATAAATGGTGAAGAATTTGCCTCCTAAGTATATAATTTTTGGGGTGGTTGCCAGATATTATTGATCAGGGCCTCGTAGGGATTCCATATATTCCCGACTAGTTTATAATGGGAGCACTGCAAACACACATTTGAACACCTAGCAAAACTTGTTAACTTGTAGATATTTGTTGCTCGGCAATAGTATTTTCCTGTTTTCCTCTACAATAGTATTTTCGTATAATTGGACAAATTTCAAATAATCGGTTTTTGCCAGCACTAGTCAACAGACTTTGTTTGTATATGCACGGCGTGCACTTGTGTGCATCGCTTGTGGGAGTTATTGCTATTGTTCAATATTGTTATGGATTCTCATGATTGTTTTAGCAATTTCCAAAGTGTCAATGACTTTGTTTACCTACGAGTATTTTTTTTGTAGAGATACACAGGTACATGCATACAGACATACACACATACATACATGCATATGTATGAACAGAGTTTAACACATGTTCTCATATGTCAACTCTCGAGGGTGCTTTGGCATCGCACTCCACGGAATGTTTGGTTATTGGACAAAGACAATTTTATTGTATTGTGAATTGTTAATAGAGCATTGAAGTGATCGAATGAAAATGAGTGCGAATATTTTAAATCTTTAAGAAAACACCTTGGCAGAGAGGCTTATTTTTATCTGTTGGGGGGTTTATGTATATTTTTTGAAGTGAGAAATACAGGATCATTAAAGTTTTTTTTTTTTTTTGCTTTTGACAGAAAAAGGTATCTCTTCCTTTATATTTTATTTTCATTGACAACCGGTTAATTTCGACTATGATGCCAATCTTCTCTTTTCCGGATACAAGCAACCAATGACATTAAATAGACACACTTGCCGTTCTGTGTGATATTCGTCGGTCTATCAAATTGTTTTTTTTTTTATGTATTGTTGATCTTTATTCTTTATACAGGGTGGGGCAAAAGTAATCCTCCTATCAGAAAATGCTATAAATTTTGCGATTGGCCCCTAATGTCAGTGGCAACTCTGGCGGCGGCCATTTACATGACATCATATTCTCGACTTGATGTAAAAAAAAATTAAAAGACCAAATAAAAATAATCCACAAGAAGAATCAAAGTTTTTCATTTTTTTTTTAATTACAGCCAAAAAACATCGGAAGTTTACTTTTGCGCCACCTGTTACAGTTTTGTTTCTGTTAGTCGAGTTTGATTACTGATTATTTCTTTTTCTATTTCATGTTTTCGAATGTAGCATTGAGGCTTTTTGCAGCGAGGCAAGAAATACTTCATGGCATGTGATCTTGTAAATATTTTAACCACCCACATCGATCCAAAAATGGAATCGTACTACAATATATGAGCAGGGTTTTCAATGGGGTCTTCGCCGCTCCTGGACTGGTGGTGATGATATCGTATATTAGGATATCCAATGCTATTGTATGCCTTCATCATCGCGGGAACTTGGATTGTTCTTACTTACTTACTTACTTATTTCGGCATTCCCAGGACTTTTTTTGAACGCATTACATATCAGCCATCACACTCTCAATAAACCCTCTTTTCCCCTTTCCAATAACTTATTTTCCTTGCGCTGACAAAATGCGTCGAATAAATTAGTAAAAATAAAAAATAAATATAATAATGTACCACAAAAATTATGAATCTGTGAAAACCAAATTTCTAAAATTTTGATGGTTATAATCTCCAAAATGGTGATTGGCCCTGCTGTGATAGCTACTGTAGGTGACTATCTCGGAAAAAGACATTTAAACGTCAGTCTAACAGAATCTATACCTCAGAAGGATAGAGCGAGACACAACTGGCGCTTTTTCAAGAAATAAGAAGTAATTGATTGAGATGGCTCTGAAAATGAACGAGGACAAGACAAAATGTTTGCTTGCCATTGCTAGGCAAAGGTCGCAACAACAGAAAGACGACATTGTGAAGACCGGCAGTTGCAACGTAGAGGTTGTGAAAGAATTTATATTCCTCGGATCGGCCATCGTGCTAACAATTATAGACTATTTCAGGCCAATCAAACAGTTCAGGAACAGAGTTCTCTCCCCGCGAATTAAAGCTACTTTGTGAGAGATATTTGAATACAGGCCGCACAATTTATGCCGACAATTTTTTCACAACTTTGGATTTGGCGCGTACTTTGATCAGGAAGAAAACCGCATATGTTGGAACAGTGAGCTCGAATAAGACATGTGAGCCTTGGGAATTCCAAAAAAAAAAAAATTACGCGTCCTGACCATAGCACATTGTTCGGCTTCAACGAAGGCGATACAGCACTAGGTTCATATGTGTCCAAGAGGAACAATGCGGTAATTTTGCTGTCGAAACAACATTATACTGGCGGTGTGGACATGCAAACACGTAAAGAAGAAGCCGTTTGCTATTTTGGATTACAATGCCAACAAATCGGGCGTTGGTACAATGGACTTGCATATGTATATGCAAGTGCTCAACAAACCGCTGGGCATTGGCCATGTTTTTTAATATGGTGGACATTGCTGCATTTATTTCATACAACGAGATGAAACCAATAAAAAGAAGTGACAGACGACGGTCATACCTACTGATGCTGACAGAACAATTGGCACTACCAAACATAGAGGAACGAGCGCTGAACAACCGCATAACCGCATATCCAAGGATACGGAACGCAATGGAAACATTTGATGTAAAGGTAAGAAAAAAACAATTCTAATGTTCAAAAGCAGAATAACTAACAAAATAGTGTTATTTTTAGATATAATTTTTAAGACCGGCAGAAGGATATGCACCCGCGTTTGCGTCTAGAATGAACAGACCGTCATGTCGCCTATGCCGTTCTGAGTACGGAAGAAGGAAACATTCCTGTAACAATCCAGTTTGTGCAGAGCATTTAACCCTTATGCATCGATGCTACACCTGCACATAAAATATGTTGGACGAAGGACAATCTAGAAGGACAACAAATTTTTTTTAGTTTTTTTTCATATAAAACTCATAAAAACTTAATTATGTTATATATAAAAAAAATGGTTTTCTAACATTCATTACACCGTGTTACACACATTCTGTCCTATGAACCAAATTTACTTTTTCGGAAAGAGGGGAAAAAATAAAAATACACGTGAATCGGCGATTTTCATGTACATGTCAGAATTTTTTTTTTTTTTAAGTTTGAAGTATGAAGCTCAGTGGCCTGTGTGAAAGACTTTGGACCGATTTTTAACCCTTTTTCAGTGATCCAATCGAGCTGATTTTTTGCAGGCAGACTCGTGGAAATGTCTGTATCACGTCAAATTTTTTAAAAACAATTTTTATCAATTCTCAGATTTTCCCCAATTTTTATTATTTTTGAAAAAAAATTTTTTTTTTTTCACTTTTCTTAGCATAACTTGAAGAGACTCAAAATTTTTAAACTACTTAAGCGTTACGAAAAAAAATGTTTTTTGAAGTGAAACCATAAAAAACAACGATAACCATTTTAAAAAAAAGAAGAAAAAATTTAGGAAAACCTGAGAATTGATAAAAATCTATTTTTTAAAAAATTTGACGTGATACAGACATTTCCACGAGTCTGCCTGCAAAAAATAAGCTCGATTGGATCACTGAAAAAGGGTTAAAAATCGGTCCAAAGGCTTTCACACCGGCCACTACGAGCTTTATACTTCAAACTTAAAAAAAAAAATTCTGACGTGTACATGAAAATCGCCGATACACGTGTATTTTTTTTTTTTTCCCTCTTTCCGAATATGTGCATTTGGTTCATAGGAGAGAAAAAATCTATTTTTTGTAACACGGTGTTACTTTGTATAAGGGCAACGGATGACTCCACCGTCAGAGGGTTAAATCGTAATGTCCATATCACCATAACAAACTTCAAAGGAGAATTTCACACGCATTTGTCTCTCGCAGCCATCACAAAAAGCAGCTCAGTAAATCTTCACCCGTAAAAATGCATCCGTTTTGGAGCTTCGCATTTGCTGATGACAAATTCAGCATCATTCTGACACGGTCTGCATATTTCCACTTTGCTACGTCTATGAACGTATCATTGTAATAATTGTATGCTAAAAACTTTAAAAATTCATATAAAACTTAATAATAATCCTCCTTAAATTGAAATGTCTCTTCAAAGCAATCTCATAACAATCACTTTCATCCCCATAATGTCGACATAAGAAAGGGCAAAAAAAAAGAAAAAACGAAACCGTTGAAATATTCATTAACATTCTTATGCAAACTGTACAAGGAGCGAGTGTGGTGGCTCGGTGGACAACAACAAAAATGGTAACGCAACACCGAGGACGGACACTTATGCTGGTACTGATGCCGATGCCGATGCTAACGCTCTTGGGAATGACGAACACACACTGTGACCTGGAATGAAATGAAGCTGTTGCACTGGAGATGTCTTAATGCATATTTAAACATCGTCAGATGGCAGAGAAGAAAAAAAAAGCTGAACCAAGAAATGAAAAAAAACTAAAAAAAAATAAACATGTAGAAGGAATGTTGCAAGCAGCTGATGGAATTTGGCTCGAGCTGCTATTTGTAGTCTTGCCCTTCTGAGATGCACATAAGTACCGAAGGTACGAAAAATATGCGAACAAGTGTATGGCAGAAGAAGAAGCATTTTAATAAAGCACAATTTACGCATACGCATGCATAACAAGTCTATGGTCAAGTGATTTGATGCTTAGACTCTGCTTAGAGATACATACCTTCATATTTCCCCTGGACTAGGTGGTGGCAACAGGACTAGGCATGAACTGTTACCTGAAATTTAATTTACTAAATTTGTTTGTGTGTGTGTGTTTTTTTTTTAAATTTCTGTTGCTTACTTGGACCGTAGAATTCCTTTGATAATTTAATCAATCAAGTACTGGGTTACTCAATATGTGTTTGCTAGATCGATTCTTTATTTAATTCGCTACCTAATGTGTAACACATAGCAGGAGTCACTTAGGAGTCACGGTGTCTTTGAACCAAATTCGATTTATGATATTTTAAGTCGTTTTTGGACATGTTCTTCTGAGTTTCCGGCTGATTCGCACGATAACTCTCACATTGGAAAACGTGTATGTAAAATCTTTTTTCTTTCAAATTCGTTATTATGTCAACCGATGACCACGCCGACTTTTCGATTTCGGATACTTTGAATTATGAAACTTTTATGTTTCCACTGAGCGGGAGGCGTTAAAAAAGGTGGCGCAAAAGTAAACTTCCGATGTTTTTTGGCTGTAATTAAAAAAAAATGAAAAACTTTGATTCTTCTTGTGGATTATTTTTATTTGGTCTTTTAATTTTTTTTACATCAAGTCGAGAATATGATGTCATGTAAATGGCCGCCGCCAGAGTTGCCACTGACATTAGGGGGGAATCGCAAAATTTATAGCATTTTCTGATAGGAGGATTACTTTTGTGTCACCCTTTATAAGGTGGGCTGCCATATTTGCCGATTTTTACCTCAAGAATTAGAAAAGTGACGGTTTTTTTACAATTGGCAAAATCTTCAATAACTTCCACCACCCAGGAATGAAATACAATTTGACTTTTGAAAGAAATTTCATTCCTCTCACCTTTAAATACGACAATGCGTTCGATTATTCGACCACCATTCGATGATTTTTAATTTTTTCATTTCATTTCATTTATTAACTTCATAATAATAATTTTGCCTTCTTACTATTTAAACAACCGCGAGAGCCGCCAGACTTCACCCGCTTCATTTATTTTTGTGAATGGTATGTTCGCACCACTCACATTCATTGATGTTTTTGGTTTTTCCGGAGTTAGGATTGAGGGGATCACGCCAGTAACTCCAACAACCTCTCTCAGCATGATCGTATGCTGAGAGAGGTTGTTGGAGTTACTGGAGTGATCCCCACAATCCTGGCTTTTGCAGTGCCTGGCCTTCTCCTCCCTGATCAACAGACTCAGTTCCTTTCGGGTTCGTACCCGATGATTCCCTGACCTGCTACTGCACTCAGAGCCTGAGCCCACTCTTGTTTCGTGTCTTATGTGTCAACCGGCCAGATGCGAGTATATTTGTCTGATATTTGAGTCATAATAGCCTGATTAACTCTTAGTTGTAATCGTTTTATAATTGACATCGCGTTAGGACGGTTACCCTTACATCCGGCTAATTATGATCTTGTAATAGTTTTCATTTTATCGACATTATTTTGTATGGAAAAATAATTGAAATTAATTTTAATATATATTTTTTTTTAACAAAAATTGTTTTTCTTTAAAAGAAATATTTTTTTATGTGAATTAATTTTTTTTAAGCGGTAGGCCCGGTAGGCAAGTTATTATCATGTCGGCATATCAACGTGGGATTTGATTCGCAGCAGAGGTTTTAGGTTTTGAAGTGATACAGACATTTCCACGAGTCTGCCTGCCAAAAATCAGGTCGATTGGATCACTGAAAAAGGGTTAAAAATCGAGATTTATACTTCAAACTTAAAAAAAAAAATCTGACGTGTACATGAAAATCGCCGATACACGTGTATTTTTATTTTTTCCCCTCTTTCCGAATATGTGCATTTGGTTCATAGGAAAAGAAAAAAAGAAAGGCAGATTGAAAAATTTTAAATAAATATTTTTAGGGTCTCATATTCATAAAGGAAACATGTCTCTGTGGAAATTGGTCCACAAAGCTCAAAATTAAATGTGCCATGCAGAAAACGAAAACACACAATTTTGGGGGACATTTTCATCGGTCCACCTTCTGAATTCAATGTCGCCATGAAATGGGCCCCACTAAAGTTTGTTCTCTCATAAACAGCCGGCACAGCTTCACCTGGTTCCATGTACCCATGATTCAGCGACATCATGACAAGCGAGTTGTTGTTTCAGTTTATCGAGGGACTTCCCGGTTTGGAGGGGGATTTTAGGAAACACATTTTCAAAACCCAACACATCGGTGTGGTATCAGGGTAATTAGCGAATTTTTCTGTGGGCCTTATGTTAGTAGTCCACCACACCAAACAGTCAGTTTTTGTGGATGTATTGGCATAAAATGGACGGAGCTTGTAGTGAACTTCGCGAACTGAACCATTACTTTCGAAATAAATTTGCACGATTTGCAAGCGTTGTTCTTTTGTCAACCTGTTCATGATGAAATGGCAAACCAAACTAAATATTAATCACTTGACAGCTGACAAAATGGCCGCCAGTGATGCCAACTTAAAGTTCTATACCCCAATAAAAAACACCCTTTATATCAATCTTCCCTTTAAGGAGTAATTGCAACATTCGTCTTTTCTGTCCCATGTACGCAGCACACCTACGATTATTCATACACACAATACCGTTTTTCTGAATGTAGGAGATAACAGTATTTCAGATTTTCTCAAAGATAAATTCAACAGAGCAGCACATAAGTTTCCGTTTCTACCTGTGGCAGACAACTTAATGTTGCATTGTCGCCAAGCGTTCGCTCGTTCGTTAATGAATGTGTGGGCCTCCGCTGATCCATGTTGCCATGCATTTTTTTTTTTGCCGAGCATGCCACTCTTGCGATGTCGTTGTGCAAAATTGGCAACAATCCAATGGAAAGCCATTATCCTTTGTGAGCGCTTGTAGAGATTTCACCGCCCCCCCCCCCCACCCGTTCCAAGTCACTAACAGGCAGACGGACGGCAGGGAAAATTGTAAAAAATTATAATGATCTCGTAAATTCCAAACAATTCCAAATAGTTTTAAACTCTGCCATTGGATATACATTAGGGTGGAGTGAAATTCAAAAAAAAAAGTTAACCTCGGAAAGAGATGTAGTCTGGGGTCCTAATGAGGGGGAAAATTAAAAAAAAAATTTTAAAAAATGTTTAGGGTCGCGCCACTCCCTCGAAATTTGGATATTATCGCTATTTTGGCGTTGATTTTAGAAAAATCCTAAAAAGTTTTATGTCAATAAATGTTTGCAATAGCGTAAACAATGAAATAAGGGCATGAAAAAATTTAAAAAAAATTGTCTCATTGTTCAAAAATTTCAAAAAGTAAAATAAGTCAAATCGTCCCTTCTTCAGAAAATTGACTGAACAATGAAATCGCCACCAAAGCTACAAATATTAGTCGATTATTTAAATTTCGAATAAGTTAAGTCGTTAATTTTTAGGATTTTTCTAAAATCAACGCCAAAATAGCGATAATTTCCAAATTTCGAGGGAGTGGCGCGACCCCTAAAATTTTTTTAAAATTTTTTCTTTATTTTTCCCCCCATTAGGACCCCAGACTACATCTCTTTCCGAGGTTAACTTTTTCAAATTAAAAAAAAAGCATGTTTTCACTCCACCCTAATATACATACATATAATTTGCATTCGCCGGTTGTTGCTGTTGTTCACAAATCTTCTTTAAGTGGAAATAATGTTAAGGTTAGTGCCGGAGCTGCCGATGTGCAGTAAAGGTGGCGGAGAACAATTGCACGGGGTGCACTGGTACTGATGCTTTTGGGGGCAAAGTGCCACAATTGAATAACTTGACATTAATTCTGAACAGATCCCATGGAAATGATGTCATGCAGTAGTGGCTGGCGGAGCGCTTCACTCCACCTATTGTGGCTTCATGTTGTAGCAAAGGTGTGGTGGCAATAATTGTTTATTGTGATGACGGCCGTAATGACCGTGACGGTGTTGCTGACAGATTTAATGAATGTTCACATTTTTCTCTTTTGTTTTTGTTTTTCGCTCATGATTCATGATTTACTTCACAAAAATTAATAAAACAAAATAAATTGGCTTCTCAAAAAAAAAAAAAAATACTCGTAGGAAATATGTGCCATAACTTCTTTTGAAATGTATCAGCCGTCTCTACATCCGTTTTCAATGATGTCACCAATATTTTCAATGTGTAGTAGGGGGGGTCAATTTGTATGGATCGAAAAAAAGTCACCAAGCGGTTATCAAAATCGTAATCTACGATGAATTCTAAGAAAATTTTCCAAAGAAACCATGTCTCTAAAATCAAAATCGAGCTTCCAATTTTTAACGAGAAAGTTTTCGTCCGTCTTTCCGTCTGTGGAAAACACGCTATAGTCCACAATAATGATGCAAGAGAGCTGACATTTTACAGAAAGATGTCTTGCTGAGAAGGTAAGGTCAAGTTCGAAAACGGGTTGGATGGCTTTGTATTTAAGTTATGTTATTTTGCGATGTTTTGAAAATATCACACTTTTTATTTCAACATTACTTATTTTTAAGGTCTTTCTTGCTATCAATCCTAGGTGTTACGTTTCGACTTACGGATCGTCAAATTCTATGTAATTGAGCAAGTGTTCATAGGGTATGCTTGCAGTGAATGGGGGCTCCGATAAAATGCCATCGTTATCTAAGTTTATCATGTCAAAGTATTTAGTGCAGTTAAAATTTATAGTGGGCTTTTTGTAAACTCTTAATTTTGTTGGGTCGTAAAGATTTTCACGATAATGTAAAAAAAATTTTAACCCTAGAAGGGTACGGTTAAATTGTAGGCGCTTATAGGTACCGATGAGTAAATTTTACTCACTTCAGAATTTTAACGTTATTATTATTAACGTTATTTATTATTAAATTGTCCACAAGCGCGATAAATCAAACAACACCATTCAATGCTTTCGGCAGCCGACTAATGACAATGAATGGGGCAAGCACTGCTAGTGGCTTGACTTTCACTGTGGACAACCTGCTGATTTACGATCAAATCTATTCCTTATGTGAGTAAATTTTACTCACAGTACCCTTCTAGGGTTAAAGCCATTCCGCGCACTTCCTTTCTGTTGTCAAAAATCATTGTTAGAAGCACATTTTCTGAGTGGGCAAAATATCCGTTATTTTGAACAACATTATTTACAATTTCACGCAAATTTTGTGGCAAATATTGCGTGGAACAAATAAATTTATATAAGAGTGCACTTCCATGTATAACTGAATCGTAATACTTTACATTAAAGTACATTGGTACGTAAACTTTCATAAATATTTAAATTTTTTTTAAAGATCACAACGAAAACTTTCTCGTTAAAAATCGGAAGCTCGATTTTGATTTTAGACATATGGTTTCTTTGGAAAATTTTCTTAGAATTCGTCGTAGATTACGATTTTGACAACCGCTTTGTCGAGAAAAAAATTGACCCTACCTAATGTGTAGGGCATATAATTCAGATCTTTCTAACATTAGTTACAACCATACACAGAAAAAACATATTTTTGAAATCAATTACGAAGTTTGTATGGAATTCGTCAATTCAATTACTTTTTTAATTGATTTTCTTGCAATTACAAAAGTTGTGAATTCAATTACTCAAATTTTAAATAAGTAATTGAATTTTTTACTATTTTGTACATGGATTTCGCCAAGAATTTCTAAGATCAATTACAACATTAATTGATTTCCAAGCTTAATTTCAATTACGACAGTAATTGAACATTTTTGGCCCGTATTTTTTTCTGTGTATAGAGACTACTGCATCACTCTGACTCTACTGAGTTACGGGATTTTATGATAACAGGACTGTAGTTGTCCTTAAGGTTTTTATAAATTTTCTTTTACTTTATCTTCGGAGCGAGGAGTTTTAAAAAAATAACGTTTTCCCGGAAGTGAAAAAGTGGGGGGGGGGGTGTAAAGGGGAATAACCCCTATACAAGAGGCAGCACATTAAATGTATTAAAATTATTTCCTTAATTACAATATCAAATGAAATGTATTCCAATTTTTGGGTCAAGTGAGATAAACGAAAATTGCATCACAGCAACAGAAAAAATGCCAGCCATACAACCTAAACACCAAATCCCAAGCTGAGAGTGTAACATGCTACCAACTCGCTTGGGCTAAAATAAATATTTTCAGAACATTTCACAAAAAAAAAATATGATTTCAATGAAAAACTGTGCAATTAATATTCTCCTACAATTAGCATTCTTTTTTTTATTCAAGCTATTACCACTTTTTTTGCCATAAAAGCTACCTGTATGTTTTCAGTTTTTTTCTTCTGATTTTACTAATAAACGTGAAATGAATGCTCTGTAATTTAATTTGGGAATAGCTTTCAAATTAAGTTTTTTCATTTGCAGATAACTTTCTGTTGAAATTCTCGGAATGTCAGCAGGCATTTGCTGTGCACTAGTTGCATTCCCCTTCGCATTTCCATTTAATATCATTTCAGGTTGCCTGTGAACATTTTATGCATATTGCACCTGACATCCTAACTTTATTTCCCGAGTAAAAGATTTCTGTAACACATCAGCTCGACCACACCACACCACTCCACTCCACCTTCAGTTCCAGTTCCAGTCCATTCATACAGCGCTGACAACAATGCATTCGGTGTCATGTGTTGATATCCATTAGAAATATTTACGTGACATGGTAGACTTTTTGGAGTACAGATGCCAACGTTTCCGATTGTGTCGATGTAGTGCATACGTGCACTTGCCGAAGTTATCCTTGCGTGAATTTACATTAGAGAGGGGTGGGGGCTATTACAACTTTGGCGCTTGATTTTGACAACATTTTAAATTATTAAGCCTCTAACAGTTTAATCCTGCAATCTGTTTTTTTTGTTTAACAGTTATGCACAAACATTTTTTATGAAATTAAACACAATGCAAAATGACCATAAATATTATTATAATTGAGGACGATAACAAGTTAATTGGGGTAATTTTCCATTAATAAAAATTAGACCAAATTTTTGAAATTTTTCGTTGGGGCCCTTTTCCATAAAGAAAAATTATGCTAAATTTAAAATTATTAAGAATTAGCTGACCCGGTAGACATCGTCCTACACTGAAAGTGAAAACGGTTGTTGTATGAACGAACGCGTTTCGTTGAAATCCATACGTTGATGCAACGAAAAATTACGTTCATGCTACAAAAACGTACGTTGATGCAACAATTGTTACGTTTATACAACGATACTTTTTTTTCGTACTAATCGTAGTTTCGTTTATGCAACTAACATTTTTTTTTTTGTGAAAATACGAGCAACTGCACACCAGTGCCACCCAGCCTTGTCATTGTGGAAAACATTTTTTACATTTACACCTGTAGACCTGGACATCTTCTAACACATGTTTACGTACGTAAAATACTTATGTGCATTGAATCGATAATAAATTTCTTGGAAAGAAACATATTGGAACTTCTTATTTTTTTGAAAAATGGGCATATGATTTAAATGCACTCATCGCAAATAGTGCTGATAAACCACCATTTTTGTCTCCTCTGCCGGAGCGAAAGTGAAAAGTGCCGATGATTTGCCAACTGTCGAGTAAGTCCATGGGAAAAACAGAGAAAATCAATGTTTATTCCATAGACTTGCAATGATTGGCCTTGCTATTAATTAGTCTTCATTGCGAATTGGAATGCCAAGTCGGTTGAAATCATTGGTATCCTTGCTGAGCCTGTACGCCGACCAATATTTCTACGCCTCACTGGTGACAACTAAAGTCACGTACTGAGCTTTTGCTTTTTTATCGCGTTTAAAACAATTATTTTTTTTGACAAAATGCTGTGTTGTTATTATATAAGGGTGTCTCAAACTATGAAATTTAAAGTCACACATTGTCATATGTTCAAGTCAAGACTCAAATTTTTGTGATGGACAATTTTGCAAAAACCGCATAAAGTTTACGACGTTTATTTGCGTTTGTTTATTTGAGTTTTTCACTACGATTTTCCCATTTGTCACTTTGAAATATTATTCAGAAATGAATTTCAATACAAAAATAACATAAAATTTTAATCTATTGAATTTTTTGATTTATCGCGCTTTTCCAATGGGGTTTTTCATTTTTGTCCTCGAAACTACAAATACAACAGTAAAGAAATTACCCAAATAGGTCCAGGCGTTCTCGAGTTATTTATATAGATTTATAAATTATTTTAAGGCCATTTTTCTGATTAGTTTTGGGCTCAACATTTTGGTTGTTTATGGTGAGATCATTTTTGGAGGGCCAATGACACCACACCTTGCCCCCCTCTAAAGAAAAGACGAAAGACATTCTGGAAATTCATTATTTTTAGATAATATTTCGTTTTTGGGCTATTTTTCATATTCAGAATAACACAAAATTTCAACAATGGAAAATTCTCATCGCTGGGTGGTCGTCTTAGGGCCGATTTTTCATCGGGAATTATTTGGCAGATTTTTCAGAATGATTGGGGAATTTGTCAATTTCATTTTATTTCAGCCTAATTTTTATATTCATATCTATTACAATTAAAATTATAACAAACTTTAAAGAAAATAAGCACTAGCAACTAAGGCTATCGGCTTTTATATAAAATAGCATCTTTTGTTTTGGATTGGGTCTAAATTACATATTTTTTTTAGTGGGGCAATTTTTAGTCATGAATTTACCACAAATTGGTGGCCATTTGTCATTGCTTGAGCTGAGGCCATTTTTCTGGGATTTGCTACCAGACAACTGATATTTTATGTAAGAAAAAGCAAGAGTGAGTTCCAAAAATAGAAATGATAGATAGAGAGAGAACGAAAAATTTGGAAGTTTCAAAACATCAACTACCGTAGCTATAAATTAAGTAGTTATTTGTAAGTCATTCTTAAATACTGAAAATTCGTGCGGAGGGTAATTTCAAGTCATTACAAGGTAATGTGATTCACTTACCGAGCTGAGTTAGGACCAAATCAGTGTGGACAGTCATGATGTGATAAGTAGTGAGTTCGACAATGAGCCGACTATAAAATCACTGTTGAGTTATGTTCCCCGTCTGCTCGTCTGTGGAATTTTAATTGAAGTTCGTACGTGGGATCAAATCAGACATATATTTCTTATCAGTTCATATAACTTTTTTTATATTCGTTTATTACACCGTGTTACACACATTCTGTCCTATGAACCAAATTTACTTTTCCGGAAAGGGGATAAAAAATAAAAATACACGTGTATCGGCGATTTTCATGTACACGTCAGAATTTTGTTTTTAAGTTTGAAGTATAAATCTCGTTGTGGCCTGTGTGAAAGCCTTTGGACCGATTTTTAACCCTTTTTCAGTGATCCAATCGATCTGATTTTTGGCAGGCAGACTCGTGGAAATGTCTGTATCACGTCAAATTTTTTAAAAAATAGATTTTTATCAATTCTCAGATTTTCCTAAATTTTTATTTTTTTTTTAAAATGGTTATCGTTATTTTATTTATTTTTATTTATTAATTACAATACAAAGTAAATTTTATATTCTAATTTTGGGTCCAAGGATAAACCGAGTGACAAAGACTATTTGGCTTGATTTTTGCAGCGACAGACCAAAGCCTCTGGTGGGAATCGAACCCACAACCCCCACGCTGATAGGCAAGCACGCTACCAACTCGCCTACCGGGGCGCTTATGGTTATCGTTTTTTTTAAGGTTTCAGTCTAAAAACATTTTTTTTTCGTAACGCTTAAGTAGTTTAAAAATTTGGAGTCTCTTCAAGTTATGCTAAGAAAAGTGAAAAAAATATTTTTTTTTCAAAAATAATAAAAATTGGGGACGTGTACATGAAAATCGCCGATACACGTGTATTTTTATTTTTTCTCCTCTTTCCGAATATGTGCATTTTGTTCATAGGATAGAAATATCCTAATATACTACTTGTATTTTCGCTCCAATCTAATGTACGAGCATACATATTTGCTGCATACACGGAAACAGTTTGTGGCACATTGTGCGTGGTTGTGAATATGTACTGATTCCAGGCCAGTGTTTTGAAGTAACAGCGGTTTATTTTGTAAATATTTAGTTTTTGTTTTATTTCAGATATCATTGTTCAATGATTGCACACATATACAAATGCATATGATGCTGCCGAGAAGAAGTTTTGCGTATCACGTTAAACGTGGTCGGAATTCTGTTCCGGCCCGGCTCGGCTCGGCTCCGAAACACCAACACATGCCCAAGGCAAATTTAGTTAAATATTTGAAAACAATGAAATGCTGCACAAGTTCAAATTGCACAAAATTGTTTCAGAAAATAGGGAAAACACAACATGAGAGTTGCATTTTTATTTGTTGAATAATTATTAGCAGATTTCTCCTCAGCCCAACAAAATCGACCATGTTAGTGAGGGTTTAAAAGAATATAGCTCATATTTAAGGCTCGTAAATGTAATGTTTTTCGACATAAAAAATGTGTACTGATTTTCTCCCTCAATATACTGTTTTGCGATACGTAATCAAAATACTTTTATTTACTTCCAAAATAGGCATTCGTGACAAAATTATACAATGGAGAGAAGGCAATGTCTCGATTTCAACTCAATAAAGCCGATTGCGAATTCGTTGAAAATGTTTTATGTTGTCCAGGAACTTCAGCATCAGTGGAACGAATCTTCTCTGCGGTGAACAAAACTTGGACGTCAGACAACATCGGATAAGATGTGGAAACATTGAAGGCGATTCTGACTGTCAAATGTAAGTTGAAGTACAAATGCATTGATTTCTAGACATACCTCAAAACGAAGTCCAAATTGCTTCAAACGACAAATACAAAACAACCACAGAAGCCGATTCTGATGGAAATTATTCAGATGATCGAAATGATTATTAATATTTTGTTATGTATGAAATAAAAAATATACTGCGAAAAGTAGTGCATTTCCAAAAATTTCAGTGAAATGTACTGTGTTTGGTTCTTAAGTATTCGTGTATCAACATGGATTTAATATTTTATTTTTTTTTTGGTAAATTTATTTCGAGGATATTTTCATTAAAACTTTGGTTTGAACAATGTCAAATACGAGTATTTTCGCTGAATTCCCCCAAACTGTCTCATGAAACCAATTTAAAGTTGCGCTGCTTATGAAACAACCACACACACACACACACACACATTTGGCAAAGAGGCCACAGGCGTAAAATGCGATGAAATCTTAAGAAAACCAGTTAGTTGATATGAAGTTTTGATGGAACTGCATGACGAACATGCCGTTGTGCTGTATGTACTCCCCATATGTTGGCTCTTATGAAAGTTAGGCTGACAGAAGGGGGGCCCTCATTGAAATTATCTAGAAACTAGTAAGTTGTAATGCGCCTATGGCGCCCGTTAATTTGCTTGAGAAATATTTGTTAATGAGAAAACTATTTTGTAAAAAAAATTTCGAAAAAAAATAAAATTGAAAAAAAAAAAATTTGTGAAAAAAAAAATTTGTGAAAACAAATTTTTGTTGAAAAAAAAAAATTTTGTTGAAAAAAAAAATTTTGTTGAAAAAAAAATTTTTGTTGAAAAAAAAAAATATTCTTGAAAAAAAAAATTTTGTTGAAAAAAAAAATTTTTTGTGAAAAAAAAAAGTTTTTGTTGAAAAAAAAAATTTTTTTTGAAAAAAAAAATTTTGTTGAAAAAAAAAATTTTGTTGAAAAAAAAAATTTTGTTGAAAAAAAGAATTTTGTTGAAAAAAAAAATTTTTTGTGAAAAAAAAAAAATTTTGTTGAAAAAAAAAATTTTTGTTGAAAAAAAAAAATTTTGTTGAAAAAAAAAATTGTTGAAAAAAAAAAATTTGGAAAAAAAAATTTTTGTAAAAAAAAAAAATTTGGAAAAAATAAATTTTGGAAAAAAAAATTTTGGTAAAAAAAAAATTTGGGGAAAACACAATTTCTGTACAAAAAAAAATTATTATTTTTTTATTATTATTATTTATAGAATTATTATAGAACTAGTAAGTTGTAATGCGCCTATGGCGCCCGTTAATTTGCTTGAGAAATATTTGTTAATGAGAAAACTATTTTGTAAAAAAAATTTCGAAAAAAAATAAAATTGAAAAAAAAAAATTTGTGAAAAAAAAAATTTGTGAAAACAAATTTTTGTTGAAAAAAAAAAATTTTGTTGAAAAAAAAAATTTTTTTGAAAAAAAAATTTTTGTTGAAAAAAAAAAATATTCTTGAAAAAAAAAATTTTTTGTGAAAAAAAAAAAATTTTGTTGAAAAAAAGAATTTTGTTGAAAAAAAAAAATTTTCTTGAAAAAAAAAAATTTTGTTGAAAAAAAAAATTTTTTGTGAAAAAAAAAAAATTTTGTTGAAAAAAAAAATTTTTGTTGAAAAAAAAAAATTTTGTTGAAAAAAAAAATTTTGTTGAAAAAAAAATTTTTGTTGAAAAAAAAAAATATTCTTGAAAAAAAAAATTTTGTTGAAAAAAAAAATTGTTTGTGAAAAAAAAAAAATTTTGTTGAAAAAAAGAATTTTGTTGAAAAAAAAAAATTTTCTTGAAAAAAAAAATTTTGTTGAAAAAAAAAAATTTTTGTGAAAAAAAAAAAATTTTGTTGAAAAAAAAAATTTTTGTTGAAAAAAAAAAATTTTGTTGAAAAAAAAAATTTTGTTGAAAAAAAAAATTGTTGAAAAAAAAAAATTTGGAAAAAAAAAATTTGGAAAAAAAAAATTTGGAAAAAATAAATTTTGGAAAAAAAAAATTTTGGGGAAAACACAATTTCTGTACAAAAAAAAAATATTATTTTTTTTATTATTATTATTTATAGAATTATTATAGAATGCCTATTTAAATTCCTACGTACTGCGTGACAGAGTCAGTGAATCAGGGAATCAGTGAATCAGGGAATCAGTGAATCAGTGTCGAGGGTAAATATATATTAAGATGCCTATTTAAATTCCTACGTACTGCGTGACAGAGTCAGTGAATCAGGGAATCAGTGAATCAGGGAATCAGTGAATCAGTGAATCAGTGTCGAGGGTAAATATATCTAGAAATAATCCAAGATTTGTGATGGGGGAAGTTATAGGCGAAATTATGAAAACCTGGACCATGTGGGTTATGTGTTAAGATACATGAGAAGGTATAAAATTTCAGTAGGGAGAACCTCATCCAGAGGCTGCTTATTTACACTGAGGACATACTAACAGACAGGGGGTGACCCCCCCCCCCCCCTGAATTTAGGAAAACGGGAGTAGTGTTGGTTGACGTTGGCATTGATAATGTCATAGCAGACAGGCCAACAATTGCATGAACATCTCAAGACATATAATTGTATTTCCGAGTTATTGACGATTTCAAATGAATGGGTGTGAGTATTTTGGACATAAATTGAATTGTATAAAACTACTTTCAATAGACATGGGATTTTTTTGACAGGACATATACTATTACTTTTGGGGCATTTTTGTCCATTTCTCAAAAAAGTGGACAAGTGGTATATATTTTTGCAGCACACCAACGATATGTTCGTTTCGTTCGGAACTAACCTTTAATTGCATGCTGTCCTAATTAGCATGTAAACACATATCTAGCGTGAATATTGCTCATTGATTTCAGAGAATATCTGTTCGACGAGTTTTACATGGCTAAGGGATTACTGACTTACTCGTAAAGTCACCGGCATTTAGATGAGCGCTGAAAAAGGTTTGATGTCCAGTGATGGACATGACTCACAATAAAAAACTTTATGTAAAAAAAAAAATGTTTCTTCTATGTTAGAAGTGACATAATGTCCATCGACATTATGACATGCCGCCGTATTTGATGATTTCCTATATTCCAAGTAAGTGAAATGTTTTAACAAATAAATTAGTGCTTTACAAGCACTCAACGTGTAAAGAGTTTTATTCCATACATTGGCAGTTTAAAAATGTAAAAAAAAAAAAAAAAATTACGAAAAAAACTTTCGTATTTTTATACATGAACAATTTTCAGTGTGGGGGTGCTAAGCACCTCCCAGCAACCCTACTCCTACATCAATGCGGAACACATCCGCTATTACAGTTTTTTTTTTTTCAAAAGAAATACCATTGTTAAGATATCTATTCTAACACCACACCATGACATATTTGCCGCTGCAAAAACAAAAATGTACACGCTGAAAAAAATGGGCATTTTAATAAATTTCAGCAAACAAGTTCGTATCAAACATATCGATACCTTCCCATAAGAATGTATTAAGCGACATTTCTAAAATTGTTCAGGAAACGAAAAAAACGTCTCGTTTAGTTATTTATTTGTGTATTTTATTGAAAAGAAAATATTTGGAAAGATATTTTCAGAATACAAAACTTGACATCATTGCAAAACCAAAATTTTAATTAGATAAGATAATACAAATTTCAGGGAGCAACATTATTCCAGTGAGAAAACTTGGCGGTTCATACAATTTTATTTTCTCTCTAGTTCCCTTTGCATCCATGATAGGGCAGCGAAACCCAGGCCAAAATGTGGCGTTTAACTTCTAGTATAGTTCCACATCAAAAAGTCATTTTCGAAAAAAGTGTCGCTTAATACATTCTTATGGGATGGTATCGATATATATATTTTCCCCCACCACAAACATGAACTTGTTCGTAGGTGATAAATATCAAATAACAGGTGGCGCAAAAGTAAACTTCCGATGTTTTTTGGCTGTAATTAAAAAAAAATTAAAAACTTTGATTCTTCTTGTGGATTATTTTTATTTGGTCTTTTAATTTTTTTTACATCAAGTCGCGAATACGATGTCATGTAAATGGCTGCCGCTAGAGTTGCCACTGACATTAGGGGCCCATCGCAAAATTTATAGCATTTTCTGATAGGAGGATTACTTTTGCGCCACCCTGTATATATGTATGCAGTTTTGTGTCACTTTTTTTTTTTTTTCAATTTGTGAATTTCTATACAACAATCCGTCTCATTCTCTCGGTATTGCTTTTATTTTAAAGAGCGTAAATTCAAAAAAAAACAGCGACAAATACCCACTTATTCGCACTCAAATGTTGTACTTTGTTGAATTTAATAAGTTCGATGTCTGTTTTTCCCAAACACGCTATTGCTTAGACACAAATATGTAATACTAATAGCAAACGAGTTATATTTACATCCAAATAAGCTTTGTGTTGAAGGAAATAAGTTTTACTTACTTACGCGTTTTACTTCTGTGTGAACATTAAAACAAGACGTATTTTTCAGCGTGTACAAATATCTTAATATATATTTACCCTCGACACTGATTCACTGATTCACTGATTCACTGATTCACTGATACACTGATTCACTGACTCTGTCACGCAGTACGTAGGAATTTAAATAGGCATTCTGTAATTCTATAAATAATAATAATAAAAAAAATAATATTTTTTTTTTGTACAGAAATTGTGTTTTCCCCAAATTTTTTGTTTCCAAATTTTTTTTTTACACAATTCTTTTTTTTACAACTTTTTTTTTTTAACAAATTTTTTTTTTCAACAAAATTTTTTTTTTCCACAAAATTTTTTTTTTCACCAAATTTTTTTTTTTCAACAAAAATTTTTTTTCCAAATTTTATTTTTTTCAACAATTTTTTTTTTTTTTTTTAACAAAATTTTTTTTTTTACAACAAAATTTTTTTTTTTTAACAAAATTTTTTTTTCAACATAATTTTTTTTTCCACATATATTTTTTTTTCAACAAAAATTTTTTTTCCACAAATATTTTTTTTCCAATTTTATTTTTTTTCGAAATTTTTTTTTACAAAATAGTTTCTCAAAATATTTTTTACAAAATTTTTAAAATTAAGTAACAAATACTTTCTCAAACAAATTAACGGGCGCCATAGGCGCATTACAACTTACTAGTTGTAAATAACCACTTACTCACTGGGGAAAGTAAATAATTCTCGGCAATGAAATCCTATTTGAATGGACATATTAAATCCCCTGTACTTAAGCAGAAACACACTAAGAGTCCATTTGTTTTCAATAATATTTTCTCGAAAACATTGTGCCACCCTTTATGGTAATAGCAAAATGTATGGCCATTTCATATGTTTTTTTTTCTCGATGTGGTGGCCATCATCAGATTGAAAATACTTTAACGGTTTCCGGGTGGTGGGTGTAGGGGGGGGGGGGGTGGGGGATAACATAATATATACCAACAATGTTGCAACATTTTTAAAATGTAAAATCACCATTAAGCATTTTAAGTTTTTCTAAGAATACATTCAGGTATTAACATTTTCCGTGCAGTTCCAACATTTATTATTCCTTTGGTACGTTTTTCTGCTACAGCAGCTGCTACGGTTGTCTGTCTGTCTGTATTGCGTTGCTTGTTAAAAATGTTTACTTGTATTTCTAAGAGAAATGCCTAACTTACGCGAATGCATTCCTTTTCATTGCAAATGTATGAACTGCTTTTTCCGAGATGTTTTTTTTTCTAGCATTTCCTTTGCTCCCTACCAAGCACAGGAAAATGCTCCAACATTGTCACAGTTTAGCGCAGAGTATGAAGTTTGTTATAAAGATTGTAGTTCTCTCAGTATCGGCTGGAGATTATAGATTGAAGTGATTCCCATGTGAAGGTGGTGCTCAATATTTTTCCCTGAAAATTTGGTCACGACCACGGCGGGTGTTAGACTTCTTGAATAAACTCTATTCATGAGATGGACCCACAGAAAAATTTCGAATTCTAGCCATCTTGGCTGCCAAATAGCTGGAGAATTTCGTGAACTTCATCCTTCGTTTGCAATAATTCATTGTTTCCTCGACTGTGTGGCTCAGATTGTCGAATAAACATGAGTGCAACCTGTACATTTTTCACCAATCGTCTGTTACCGTAGTGTATATTTTCTCTAAACACTGGAATCGTGGTTTTCCTTTTCATTTCAGCCCCACCTCGAATGATATTCCTTCACTGTGCGTTTGTTATGATTTATGTACGAGTATTTATTATAATCGACACTTAATAGAGTACCCATCTCCCCTCCAGCACTTTGCTACCCCCTCCACCAACAAGGGTGTTCGTTGTTGTTTTCAGAAGTTATTTTTTCATACTACGTATGTATGTAGATTGTTTTCCAAGAAAACAAACTTTTTTTTATTTTAATTCACACGCTGACTATGTTGGGTGTTAGAGAAAGAATTGTGAGTATTTGTTTTTTTTCTAAGGAGAGCACATGACAGTACAGGGCGAAGCGTATTGGAACAATGCAGATGATGAGACTGCAAATTGGCGCCAAGGTGATCTAAATATAAGCTTACAAAGCTTCGAAAAGGAACTTCGGAACTTTTACAGACGGAACTTTGAAGCTACATCTGTCACAGTAGCTCTGATTTCTTCAGTCTGTTTTGTTTGGTGTGAATTTTGCGCTGACGCCATTATCGGTCCATATTTGACATTTGTCTAGTCAGGATGTAAATAGTTTTGGTGGTCACTCGGTGATTTTGAAAAACCCACTTCGAATAGTTTCCGAAATATACGATTTTCATTGACAACATTTTCATATTTTCACATTCATTTAATCATGGGTTATATTAACCAAATATATACAAAGTGGACTAATTTTCGAATTTTGAGGGCGAGACATGTTTTTTTTTTTATAAATTTTGTTTTTAGGTTTTATTACAAATGTTGATGATAAAAAATTACACTGTCCAACAAATGAAGACTTTTTGAATGGAACAGAATAGCGACCCCATAATTCTGAAAGGGTATATTCAGTAGATCATTTTTGTAGAACAAACTTATGGTCCAGCATGTCTGAGCGGCGTCAAGTTCGGCCGGGCCAAACACTGAGTTCTCGCGTCTAGTCTGCTGTGACGTACAAATCGGGTGTGATATTTATTAAAATTAATAATAAAAAATAAAAGAAAAAATGCAAGCATAATTGAGCTAAGCAGTACATATCGGGTGTGATTTTTACTAAAATTAATATAAAAAAAAGAAAAATTAAAGCTTAAATAAGCATGGCGGATTCTGTTTTGCAAATTAAGAGATTGGTTTTGTTTTATTTGTGGACATTTTACGCACCATCAACGCAGAAGAAAGATATTCCCTACAATTGAAGAACCATATTTTAATTTTGTTTGGAATACGATTGTCATCTGTAGCTTGGATACCAAAAACTGTATGTACTACTTATTTTTATTATAAAATATATTTTCTCATTTTGTCTTTCTTATTTTTTTCGACACTTTTCTTGTTGAAATATTCTTAGAAATTGCGGGTAGTTTTTTCCTTCCATACAAATTGACCCACCTTAATGTACATACCAAATGATATGACCAAAAAGAAAAACACATAGAAGAGGTCACCCTATGCGTCTATGAAGCATTTCCGACCATTTTGAAAAACGTCTAATAAATTTGTTGTTGTCTAAGTCATTGAATGTCTTCATGGGATCCCTTATATAATTGGAAACTATGCGTAAACGACATCACCACCGTTTGTGTTTTACAACCACTGTCCGTAACCACAACCACAATTTCCGAGTGTTTCTTCCCAAGAAAACATTGTGTGCACACCATACTATTCCGTTGCTGCTACTCCCAACATCTGCTGCGAATCAGTTAATGATTTCTGAGGGCACTTCCGCTGCCTCTCCTTGTCCTTAATTCCCCAGCCACAGACTGTAGCATTACCCAAGGAGTAAATCAGCTACCACAACCTAAAATCCTATCCATTAAAATTCCCATAATGTAGTCGTACATCAATGGCGTACATACCAACTCCCAGACAGACAGACAGACCGACATACAGTCAGACATATTATTCACTTGGAGCAGACATAATTTATGATGATTTATTTAAACGGAAATCATCATTAAGACATACACTTAAACTAATCTTCACTCAAACGAAGACGATGGGTGGTGGGATGGGTGGAGAAGCTGTGTTATTCACCGCAGACCAGACCACTTCGTACATCAACAGACCAGACCATCGCTGATATGTCAAACCTCAGAGTTTTGACTTTCGTTTGCCACAGACAATGTAAATTGTGGAATCTTCAGTTTCGCAACGTGTATTTGCAGCAAATACACACTGCGGTGTTGGTGACAAATACACTTTGACGATTAACAACACATATTCGTAATGAAATATCAAATATTATTAGATGAACTATCTGCGGTGTCACGTTTCCCATACATATTCTTATGGGGTCATGATAAATTATAAATATCATTCAAGGAAACCTAAAATATAAACACCTCAAATTCATCCATTCGCCGGGATGATGAATGGGCTAGTACTTCATTTGTTGTTTAGAACGGAAAATGTATTAAAAAGTTTGTTACTTAAGTGAAGACATGTGTGGATATCTACTGATTGTTTTTTCTTTGATTATGAGCGACACTACCTATCACACCGCGAACCGATGATCATATTCTGAAACGAACATCAGAATTTCTAGGTGACTGTTTCCCACTCCTCATTTTTCAGTTAAAATGTAACTAAAAACTACATCTGACGGATTTCGAGTTGTTAGGACAATTTTTTCAATGTCGATATTTGTAAAAGGTGCAGTGGGTAATTGTGTACGACTCTGCTGCCGATGTTGTTCAATTGACATTTCATTACATTTTCTGAAAATAACACATTCACGAAATATTTCATTCAACAATTTCCCTGCAACGGCCGATATGTGTCCATGCCCTTAAAGTGAGGTCCCGTTACTGTTTGCCATCGAAAATTATCGTTTGGTCTTTGTCGTGTATATCTCGCACAGTGGTTCACAATACATTTTCATCAGCCGGAATTCAATAACTGGATGATCAAACGAAATTGCGACATTTCATTAAAACAAACACTTTTCAACAAAAAAAAAAGGTAACAAAAAGAAATAAAAACCAAAAAATATAAAAATTTGAAATTTGTTTCATATCACCGTGTTACACACATTCTGTCCTATGAACCAAATTCACTTTTTCGGAAAGGGGATACGAAATAAAAATACACGTGTATCGGCGATTTTCATGTACACGTCAGAATTTTTTTTTTTAAGTGTGAAAGTGTGAAAGCATTTGGACCGATTTTTAACCCTTTTTTAGTGATCCAATCGAGCTGATTTTTGGCAGGCAGACTCGTGGAAATGTCTGTATCACGTCAAATTTTTTAAAAAATAAATATTTATCAATTCTCAGATTTTCCTAAATTTTTTTTTTTAAGCTTTCAGTTCAAAAAACATTTTTTTTTCGTAACGCTTAAGTAGTTTAAAAATTTGGAGTCTCTTCAAGTTATGCTAAGAAAACTGAAAAAAATATTTTTTTTTTTCAAAAATAATAAAAATTGGGGAAAATCTGAGAATTGTTAAAAATCTATTTTTTAAAAAATTTGACGTGATACAGATATTTCCACGAGTCTGCAAAAAAATCAGCTCGATTGGATCACTGAAAAAGGGTTAAAAATCGGTCCAAAGGCTACTACGAGCTTCATACTTCAAACTTAAAAAAAAAAAAATTCTGACGTGTACATGAAAATCGCCGATACACGTGTATTTTTATTTTTTATCCCCTTTCCGAAAAAGTAAATTTGGTTCATAGGACAGAAAAAAAATCTATTTTTTGTAACACGGTGTATTCAATGGTCAAATTTTAATTTTTTTTTTATTTTTTTACAGAAATCAAAAGTTATTGAATTTGAGAGAATGAAAACCGTGGGATGAATGTGTGGGTCGTCTAAACAAAACCCCAGCAAAATAAGTACTAAAATATGCGTCACAAAGTCGCTGATCGGTTCCGTGCATTAGGGCCAATTAATGCGTTTATTAAACGCATAAAATATATATTCCACAAAAAAAAATATTTCACTATAAAAAAGCCAAGAATTCAAGAAATTGTCATCAATTTCTATTTCAACTCGTAAAGACACAGGGAACAAGAAAACACTCAGCCATATGGATGTAAGTGGGGGTAACCTTAGAGAGGAGATAATGGAGAGGAAGGCACTAAATATTTTTTGTTCAACACATTTCAGTTCAACACTGCCTGCACCAAAGCCAAAGCCTTCACCAAGAAGCTGTGTAATTTTGTTGGTGCTGGAATTGGTTTCCAACGACCACCAGTTCCATACATGCCAAAGTTCATTTTGCCCGTGCCAAAGTTCATTTAGCAGAGTTTTTTTTTGTATTCTCATATTTTTTCTAAAAATCGTGTGTGACCAAAATCCACCACAAAGGTTTACTGCCTGTTTCCATAAATCGAATCGCCAGTACTGGAAGCGTTATAAAATGGATTTCAGACATTATTCAATTCTGGTTTTCAGATATATGTTAGAAATCGACATACGGAATACGATCCCAATAGAATAAGTTCTCATTACTGTTACAAAACCATTTTATTGCGCCCTCAATTTTTGACAATTTGTAACGAATGAACAATTTCGTTTTATGAAAACAGGCAGTTAATATCATTTTAATTCTACACCGGAATCATATTTTTTCTGCCGAAAATGTGGATTATTTTGATTGACTACTCAAAATCGTATTTGATGATTAAACTCAGTTTTTTTTTTGGAAACTGAGTTTTACATAATCGTGGTTTTACTACGATCTCATTTATTGGCCCTTAGTGTGCTATAAATGTATTATCATTTGATTCCAGACTATTTATCGTTAACATGTCTCCCCAGCTCTGTTCACATCAATCCCTCGGTCACCATTTGGTCGACTCCTGGCTAATCTCACCATGAGGCAGTTCTGACATCACGATTACAGACCTCAGAGAACCCACTACTTCAATTTAGTATATATTTTTCTTGGGAGAGTACAATCTCTATCAATTGAATTTGCCCCCTAATTGTTTCCGGATTCACCCAAAAATTACCGTACAATTCCGTTTAGTCCGGAACTTTTTTACGCTTTTATGACATTCAACCACCGCAACAAATTGCCCCATTATAGTCGTGCTATAAATGAATTTCATTCAATTTTCCACCATATGGGAGGCATAAACAAGACAAGATGATCAAGCACAATAAAATATTTATTGACCTTCCAGTCAAATTTATAACGAGCGTTGGCTGACGAACGAGTGAGTGGAGAGCTCATGCCGGTTTTATGGTCACAGGAAAGTTGCTAACATTATTTCGTAGTGATAATAATAATAATAACATTCACATTATTCACGGTCGTAAATATCAAACAAATCTAACTAACAAATTGTATGCATCTATGGGTGAGAGTATATAAATATATGTAGGTACAAGTACTATTCTCATGTAATAAACTAACGAATTACCGAGGTTTAGTGTTCAGATGTTTCATACTCCACAGAGACATGAACATAAAAAACGTTTACAATAGTGTGCATCATCAAGAAAAACTATGACCATGTGTATATTAGGGTTGAGAGAGTAATTGTATTGTAATCGAGTTGGCACAAATGCCGCAAGGGCAGTATTTACCTTTGGGTCAGATGAACAATGCCTACAGTGTCTAACATTTGCACCATGAGTATGAACAAAATTAAGAGAATAGATCAGGCACCGAGGAATATTTCCACCATATCAGTCACACACATTGTTTTATATTTACACGGCGAACAAAATATGTTTGATATGTTTGAAGAAAGCGCCGAAAAGTTTTACAACTCTTTGAAATAGTTGGTTGCATCAATAAGCCGATACTAAAACCAGGTTTATATAGCCGGTTTCTGGTTTTTAAGTTCAATTCCCTGGAAACATGAGATTGTTTTTTGAGGTGTTCCCGGGAAATCCCGGGATTTGATAGTATTTATAAAATGTAATCAAAAATTACTATTTTTCCAAAATAAAAAACTTTCAAAATTATAAATAAACTAGTAAGTTGTAATGCGCCTATGGCGCCCGTTGAAATATGGAAAAAAAATTTTGTGGAAAAAAAAAATTTTGTTGAAAAAAAAATAATTTTGTGGCAAAAAAAAAATTTTCTTGAAAAAAAAAATTTGGAAAAAAAAATTTTGTAAAAAAAAAATTTTTGTAAAAAAAAAATTTTTGTTTAAAAAAAAATTTTGTAAAAAAAAAATTTTGTTTAAAAAAAAATTTTGTAAAAAAAAATTTTTGTAAAAATAAAATTTTGTAAAAAAAATTTAAATTCCTACGTACTGCGTGACAGAGTCAGTGAATCAGTGAATCAGTGTATCAGTGAATCAGTGTCGAGGGTAAATATATATTAAGATAATTCAGGTATGTTAAAAACTTCAAATAACACCGTGTTACACACATTCTGTCCTATGAACCAAATTTACTTTTTCGGAAAGGGGATAAAAAATAGAAATACACGTGTATCGGCGATTTTCATGTACACGTCAGATTTTTTTTTGTTTTAAGTTTGAAGAATGAAGTTCGTAGTGGCCTGTGTGAAAGCCTTTGGACCGAATTTTAACCCTTTTTCAGTGATCCAATCGAGGTGATTTTTGGCAGGCAGACTCGTGGAAATGTCTGTATTACGTCAAATTTTTTAAAAACTTTTTTTATCAATTCTCAGATTTTCCCCAATTTTTATTATTTTTGAAAAAAAAATATTTTTTTCACTTTTCTTAGCATAACTTGAAGAGACTCCAAATTTGTAAACTACTTAAGCGTTACGAAAAAAATTTTTTTTTTGAACTGAAACCTTAAAGAAAAACGATAACCATTTAAAAAAAAAAAAAAAAAATTAGGAAAACCTGAGAATTTATAAAAACCTATTTTTTAAAAAATTTGACGTGATACAGACATTTCCACGAGTCTTGAAATGTCTCGTGGAAATGTCTGTATCACGTCAAATTTTTTAAAAACAATTTTTATCAATTCTCAGATTTTCCCCAATTTTTATTATTTTTGAAAAAAAAAATATTTTTTTCACTTTTCTTAGCATAACTTGAAGAGACTCCAAAATTTTTAAACTACTTAAGCGTTACGAAAAAAAAATGTTTTAAAAAAAAAAAATTACGAAAATCAGAGAATTGATAAAAATCTATTTTTTAAAAAATTTGTCGTGATACAGATACATTTCCACGAGTCTGCCTACAAAAAATCAGCTCGATTGGATCACTGAAAAAAGGTTAAAAATCGGGTTAAAAGGCTTTCACACAGGCCACTACGAGCTTTATACCTCAAACTTAAAAAAAAAAAATTCTGACGTGTACATGAAAATCGCCGATACACATGCATTTTTATTTTTTCCCCTCTTTCCGAATATGTGCATGTGGTTCATAGGACAGAAAAAAAATCTATATTTTGTAACACGGTGTAATTAATACAACTTTAATTAAAAATCCTATACAACTAATATTTAGGAAAAAAGCCTGTAGAATAGAAAAATGTACTAAGATCATCCAGTTGAGGAATGTTTTTAGGTAAAAAAAAAGTAAAAAGTATAATTTCCCGGTAAAAACCCACAATCACAGTTCCGTAGAATCGTAAATAGTTTCAGTTTTTGGTAGTATTTAATTCCAGGGAATCGGAAAATAAAAACATCGGATAATTTTCCGGTAAAAAACGTCCTTGGTTAGAAAACCGTAGTCCTAGCCTGCGTCAAATTTTTTTACAGAACTCAAAAATTTTTACTAGTTCGAAATTTATACACTTTTGGCCGCTTGAATTCGATTGTCGACCACGCACCAAAACACAGAATTTGTTCGGGTATATTCCCAGCCCTGGAACAGCCTCTGACTACTGTTCGAACCGAATTCGGCCATTGCTTATTGACGTACCCAATTAGTCAAAAATGAGCCTTGTCGCTGCAGACAATTTTTGTCATTGGGTCCATCTGGAGGTCCCCTTGTTATACCGTGTACTCATTTCATTTCATTTGATATCTTCGTAGCCCAAAAAAAAAAGTATTTCCTAGGTTTCTTGGTTCCGGTCGCCTTTCTTCAGCCAATTGGCGAAATGAAGGTCTGCCTACATCAACTTGGGGAAAGACCGTATTTGTAGACCACCCATTTTCCATCTTAAGCCCACAAAAGACGGTCATTGGCAGAGAAGGTGTTCCGTTGTATCCTCCTCCTCTTCATCGTTGCAACTTCTACACGTGTGTACGCAGAGGCCAATGACTAGTGATGACATATGATGCTTTTATAATTTTCTTTTTTACTTCACACATTTTGAGGTTTTTTTTTTTAAATTACCTTTTGACTTCACACATTTTGCTGTTCGACATTGTTACGAATCAAAAAGATTTAAGTGGAAACGTAAGAAAAAAAATCGAATGCAGTCGCAAGAAAAAAATCAACGTATAAATTTATATGAGTTTTGAACGCAAATCCAAAGCATAATTAAAAACAAGTCAAGCCAAGAAGTCATCGTATAAACTGTCAATAAATATGAATATATCCCTGCATGATAACTCATGATATTGAACTTGTGGCGCAGCTGTTTCTATTGCCATTATTTCGGCCTACGTTATACTACAGTTGTCTGGTGGATTGAGGGATGTGGGTTTTATATCGCTGTTCTATAGATATTTTAAGCGTATTTGCTTGTCAGATATTTATTTATTTCGTCTATTCCTTACAGACTAGTGCTTAACAATAAATTAGTTCTAACAATTTTCTGAATTCATTTATGTTGTAGGAAAAATAAATTTCTTTGAATTCTCTAAGCGACCTAATTATAGGTTCATTCATTCATAGTTGGTTCTATTTAGCCGGAATACTCGGCTATCCAGTTTTCTCTCATCCGTTCATTGTGAAATGGCCGGTTGACCGGGCGACTCACTATAGAGAAAATTCGTTCTTCAGCCGGACTGTTCGCATGTGGAATAATCTTCCAGCAAGTGTTTTTCCTGACTGCTATGACATTATCAAATTCAAAGCAAACATCGACAAACTCTACTCCCTCTTTCCTCCCTCCAATACCCTTCTTTCCCATCACTAACACAGTGCATTGCATTTATAGGGGGCATCCCCTGAGTGTTAGTCAAAAAAAAAGGAAGGAAGGAAGGAAATCACAAAACTGGAATCAAAAGAAGACTTAGATGTTACAACAGGAAAGTTCATGTTGTTTGTACCCGAGACAAGAGCATGTCCATCTTTAGAACAGAATCGGTTTGGTGACAAAATCTTGTAGTCAGTATATGCTTTTGGCAGAGGTCCTTTCGAAACTGCCGCCTTAGTGGTCCTGCATTCAGTGGTCAAGAACCAGTTCAGTTTGGTATTCAGTATCTGTTCAAGATATAGACCTATATCAACCTTGGTGTTAACTAATTGAGGCTAACTGAACATTTTTGTCACGAATCACAAGTGAACTATCTAATCAAATGTCCATACCACCCTAATATCCCCTCATCTTCCTCTATTTCTATGTCTATTTCTTTAAACACATACATACACATACCTAACTCATATAGATAGAACAATAGTGTCTATATATTTCAAGATGCTAATAAATACTATGACCACATTTTTGCATATCGAACGATTTTTTTTTTTTTTTTTTACCAAAGTTCACGAATTTCTTGTTATTATTCGACAAAATGTTTTCGAACACCATCGGAGCGGCGAACCCAACTCAAAGGATGAAAACTTTTATTCGCATAACTGCATAACTTTATATTCAATTGTTGGTTGAATGGTGGCATTTTTAGTGGGTCCTTTCTTATGTTGGCAAATTTATGGCGGTTTTTGGCCATAGATATTTGGCCATAAATCGCGCGGGGGAGGGGGGTTTTGTAAAAAGAGCAACTATTCTAAATTCAACAACGCCTCCAATAAAATGGTGGAGCAATCATTTGCATAAAATATAGTCAGCAGCAATCGCAGCACGAAACAAGAAGGTGTACTGCAGAATATTTCAGCATCGATGAGAATATCGTGAATCGATTACACTCAATGCATAGCATTTTGTGTTGCTATAAAGCCATCAGGCGCGATAAAGTTGTGCGACGTTGTGATAAACAACCAAAGTGTAAATTAGATTAAAAAGGACGTTATATAGCGACGTAATAACCATTTCGTTCATTATTGTTGAGCTACGGCCAGTCGCATTTATGTTTAATACGAAACATTATCTTGCAAGAATTATGCTGTGCGAGTTTGACTTTAAAAAGAAATGATCTGGAAATTATGTTTCCTAGACAATAATGTCGATGCTGCTGTTGAAATGGCCCAGAAAATAATTCTTCTTGGAAGAAGCACTATTATTTCCTCAAAGACTACTTCGATTAATCCTTAAGACAGCCGTGCAAAGGGGAAGCTTTCAGAATTTGGCGTTTAAATAAAAATGACACCACTGAGCTGCTACGTAATCAGACACGACAATCGTGTGCCAGAGAACATAGGCGCGAAAAACTTCTTCACGAACAGCGTCAGAAAGAACATTAGCACGACAAGATCGTTCTTCTCACAGGGCACGTAACATCTGCTGCGTAAGTAAGAGCTGCTACGTAAGCAGAGCTTTTGGTCATTCGAAAAAAGGAGTAAGTGAAAGTTATTCGTCTTCTATGCCAACTATCACGGTTGACAAAAGATAACTTTCTGTCTAAAATATTTGCAAAAAAAAATCATCTTTGCCAGAAAGCAGCCAAATGGGCTGACATCACCGCCATTCTGGAAAAACGATGCAAATGACTGGGCATTAATAAAATGAAATCCGCATTAAGGCAAAATTCTTTTTTATCAGCCTAATCTGTGTCGATGCGTCGACAAAAGACAAACACGAAGCCAATATTTTATCATCCATGACACTAAAATTATTCTGGGGGAATTTAGTGGAAAAATCGGAAGGGAGAACATCATTTTTGTAGAACAAACTTATGGTCCAGCACGTCTGATTTTTTTTTTTTACAGTGGGTCAAAGTTTTCATTTTTTGGTCGAAGGGAGCATTATGCTATATGAAAAAAATGCTGTAATTTAATGTCTGAGAGAATTCTTATGGTCAGAGTTGTATTGTGGAATTGTATGAGGATTATTTTTGTGGAAGATCTTAACCCTCTAACTGGTCTCTTTATGGGTTAATTTGACCCTTTTTTCGAGAAAATCAAAAAATATATCCTTTAAAAAAGGACATTAAAGGATTAAAATATTCTACGAAAATGTTTGCCGGAAAATTTCAGTGGGGGTCACCAAAGACACCAATGATGTAAATAAAGCTCTTTACGCTTAATTAGTAAAATTATACAAAACAGGTAAAAACGGCGTCAAGTTCGGCCGGGCCAAACACTGAGTTCTCGCGTCTTACAAATCGGGTGTGATATTTATTAAAATTACCAATAAAAAAATAAAAGAAAAAAAAATGGCAAAATTATCTTTTGGGACAAGCGATTCATGGATTACATTTAAGTCACCAATAATATTTTCTTTACGTTCTTCGAAATATTTAATATGATAATGGCTGCGGGACACAATTCTGGGATATTGAAAAAAACATATGCTTGTGTATTAACATATTGTTTATTCCAGACAGCATTATGTTTAATTTAGTCTAATTTTCAATTTTCCCAAAGAAATGAAACAATATTTTCAAATTTCTGATATCAGTGAAGTGAAAGCTTCTAGCTATATCGAAGGGTTTAGTACTACTAAAAATACAAATACATACATATTAAATATTAACATTCAAATAAGTCAAGAGCACTTTTCTGTTCCTTTTGAAGCAGCGTCCAACACATATTTTTGAGAAAATAATATGGTATAACACAAGTCTGAAGAAAAAAAAAAAAAAAAATTTGGCTAGATTATTGCAGCGACAGACCAAAGCCTCCGGTGGGAATCGAAATCACAACCCCCAAGTCGCCTACCGGTGCTCTTACAAGATTATGTATATGAACCTGGGGAATATGAAAAAACAAAGCCGGTTTTTTTCTCCGTGAACCATTCTACGATCTATCACATACTATAGATCTAGACCCCTCTAGCAGGTTCCTGTTCCCAAACTTGCACAAGAGGCTTAGTGCATAGAAATTCATATAAAATGGTGCTATTAAAAATACCTTTGAAAAATAGGTTTTTTAAATGATAACACAACAGTAAAACGCGTGTTTTGTCTTTGTAGTAAGTAAAACTTATTTCCTTCTACACAAAGATTATTTCGATGTAAATATAACTCGTTTGCTATTTTTGTGTATAAGCAATAGCGTGTTTGGAGTGCGAGTGAGTGTGTATTTGCAGCAGTTTTCGTAATCTTTTGTTTTTTGCCTCGGCGCTATTTTAGATAACATCGTGTTACACACATTCTGTCCTATGAACCAAATTTACTTTTTCGGAAAGGGGATACAAAATAAAAATACACGTGTATCGGCGATTTTCATGTACACGTCAATTTTTTTTTTTTTTCTTAAGTTTGAAGTATGAAGCTCGTAGTGGCCTGTGTGAAAGCCTTTCGACCGATTTTTAACCCTTTTTTAGTGATCCAATCGAGCTGATTTTTGGCAGGCAGACTCGGGGAAATGTCTGTATCACGTAAAATTTTTTAAAAAATAGATTTTTATCAATTCTCAGATTTTCCCCAATTTTTATTATTTTTGAAAAAAAAAATATTTTTTTTCACTTTTCTTAGCATAACTTGAAGAGACTCCAAATTTTAAAACTACTTAAGCGTTACGAACCAAAAAAATGTTTTTTTACTGAAACCTTAAAAAAAAAACGATAACCATTAAAAAAAAATTAGGAAAATCTGAGAATTGATAAAAATCTATTTTTTAAAAAATTTGACGTGATACAGACAATTTAGGAAAATCTGAGAATTGGTAAAAATTATTTTTTTAAAAAATTTGACGTGATACAGACATTTCCACGAGTCTGCCTGCTCGATTGGATCACTGAAAAAGGGTTAAAAATCGGTCGAAAGTCTTTCACACAGGCCACTACGAGCTTCATACTTCAAACTTAAAAAAAAAAAATTCTGACGTGTACATGAAAATCGCCGATACACGTGTATTTTTATTTTTTCCCCTCTTTCCGAAAAAGTAAATTTGGTTCATAGGAAAGAAAAAAATCTATTTTTTGTAACACGGTGTAATAAATAGAGATTCACAGATTGAAGAAAAATATTTGATATTTATAACCTACAAACAAGTTAATGTTTGTGGTATGGAAAAATACATATATATGAAATTTGTTAAAATGTCAATTTTTTCTCAGAGCGTAGTTTCGAACATTTTAGACATCCTACATGGATGTCATAAAAAAATTGAGGAAACGATAATCTGATTTACTGATCCAGAAGGCCAATATATATGGAAATAATACATGTCGAGCCTTAACTGCGACAAAGACGTAAGCGAGAAAAAGAACAATTTACAAGAGAGTGATTATTGTGTGGCTAAGCATAAAGACGTGTGGTGCTTACGATAGACTTTGAATTGGGAATTAAGAGCGTTGGACAATTGTATATCGAATTTCATTAAAAAGCGAGTTTCGAAAAAAATAACGTGTTTTCACGATTCGATGTATTGAACTTCCCTCTTTTAATTATACCTGACTAAGATGTGGAATTCCGGTCGGTAGCACCATATATTTTTAAAATCTTAATATTTAAATTGGAAATGAAATTCGTTCTCATTTGACATGCCCCAGCTCCGGCTTCTGCAATGAGAATAAAATCAAATATAAACTCTCTTCTATGGAAATAAACATTTTTTCCCAAGCTTACGTATATAGAAGACTTGTTTACATTGGACTCATTTGAAGTCCTAAAGGCTACAGTGAAATCTCCGTTATAGGTGTTGCAAGCGCTTTGTCAAAATTAATATACATACATATATACCCATAGACAAAGGACACCGGAAAATTCTTTGAAGGTAGAAATGTCAGCATTTTGAATAAATGTTTACAAAATGTGTTGCTCACTTTGTGTAAACGTTCGCCCCTTTGTACACGTTCCGAACACACGCCACTTCGTTACATGTCCCGCTGACTCTTGTCGACCCTTTGTTTACAACTTTATTATTTTTGGCCGCACTTGCTGCTCATATTATCTCTGCCCATTCAAAGGATACACCTGTGCATGGGTGTACCCTTTTTGCTGTTTAACTGGTGTAGACGACATCACCTGTCATGATTTAAACGGTTGGTTGGCTCCATCCCTTTGTACATAGAACCACTTCGAACGTATGTATGTACGTTGGTATGTATGTATATGTGCTTACCCCTATATGCGTATGTCAGTTTGCAAATCATTGGCAAATATTTGTTGTTCTGGTTGACACCAACTCATAAATCCTTATTGCAGCAACACATCACTTGTTCATGTGGCTTTTGCGAATCCGACAACAACAACTAAGAAAAACCAGGGGGGGAAGGACAATATCCGTGTGTACAGGAGGAGTACATAAAACTTGTATGCTTCTCAGTGTGCAGGGACATTTCAGTTTTTGTTTATGAAATTTTTATGATTCGAAAACTTTGCCAAAGAAAGACTTCTTTTGTTTTTCAGTTTTTTTTTATTATTTACCATGAATAAATGTCGTAAAATGTTGGTATGTACATGTGTGGGTATTACATTTTTTTTTACTGATTTCAGTTTTTTTTTATGGCCACAACAATAAGTGGCATGCTCGTGTGGCAGCATTGAAATTGATCAATCCCGCAAAGTACACATTCCTCAAGGACACTAAGCGTATTTAGGTAGTGAAGTGAAGTTTAAAACCGTATAAAATAGCTGTCGATGTAAATGACTTACGAACAATAGATGGGGTCGTTCAATGACATTTATTACAACTAAAGGCAATAGTTCGTGCAAGTTCGGCATACAAGTAAACTGGCAAGCGATTTTAACAGGGCGGGAGATGTTAAGGCCACAAAAAATGGTTTATCATTCCTCTATAGTTCTCATCGTGCCACCAAAAAATGGCGTTTCCAGCATAATTTTCACAGAAATTTGGGGATTGTGCACTACTCCAAAATCCAACTTTCACTTTCGGAGGATGCAACACGATGATCACGATGTGGCAGTTCTGTTTGTTAACATCGCCAAGGAGATGAAAATGCCCTTCGCCAGAAAAGATGACTTATCGAGAACAATTGTGGTCTATTTCGAGGTGTTCTAAGGCCCAATCCGAGAAGCGATACCGAAGCGGATTCCAAATGGGCCTTTCACTAAATTGTGAATAAAATGGAAAATACTCCATTGATTTTAATGATGCCTCATTTTAATTGTAAGATATGAGGCTTTAAGATAAACTAATGACAATTCACTTTTTCTGTCGTTTTAGAAATTTTCAGAATTTTTCTTTCTACAAAAAAAAAAAATATGACTTACTGCCTGTTTCCCTAAAACGAAATGGTTCGTTCGTTACAAATCGTCTATATTGGGAGCTTTGTAAAATGGGTTTCAGCCATAATTCAATTGTGGTTTTCAGATATATGTTAGAAATCGACATACGGAACATAATCGCAAAAGAGTAAGCTCTCATTACTGATAAAAACCTATTTTAACGAACGAATTTGTAACGAACGCACAAATTCGTTTTATGGAAACAGGTAGTTACTTTGATAATAACTTTCATATGAACAAAGTGAATCAAAATAATACAGGGATACATTTTTTAAAATTTATTTCAAAGAAATCGGACAATTGGTTTTCAAGTTATTAAATTTATGTCTCAAAAGATTTTTTTATTTAAAAGAAAAAATCCAAAAAACGTATCCTTACAAGTTGAGCAGGGGACATTTAAATTCCATTATTTTTAAAACAAATTAAGCTATATTTAATAAAAATTCAATGAGCTTTAACATGAATAAAAGAGAAATGAATTCCATACACTAAAAAAAAGTTATTTGAGTTTCTTAATGCAGCAATATTCATCCCTGCCACCCTGTACATTAGGGTGGAGTGAAAACATGCTTTTTTTTTAATTTGAAAAAGTTAACCTCGGAAAGAGATGTAGTCTGGGGTCCTTATGAGGGGAAAAATAAAGAAAAAAATTTTAAAAAAATTTTAGGGGTCGCGCCACTCCCTCGAAATTTGGAAATTATCGCTATTTTGGCGTTGATTTTAGAAAAATCCTAAAAATTAATGACTTAACTTATTCGAAATTTAAAAGTTTGAGCTTGTTAAGTGCCCAAACAAAAGTATTTGAGGCAAATATGAGGATAATCGACTAATATTTGTAGCTTTGGTGGCGATTTCATTGTTCAGTCAATTTTCTGAAGACTTATTTTACTTTTTGAAAATTTTGAACAATTTTTTTAAATTTTTTCATGCCCTTATTTCATTGTTTACGCTATTGCAAACATTTATTGACATAAAACTTTTTAGGATTTTTCTAAAATCAACGCCAAAATAGCGATAATTTCCCAATTTCGAGGGAGTGGCGCGACCCCTAAAAATTTTTTAAAATTTTTTTCTTTATTTTTCCTCTCATTAGGACCCCAGACTACATCTCTTTCCGAGGTTAACTTTTTTTTGGAATTTCACTCCACCCTACTGTACATATCTATTTATTTTCCCAGCGTGGATACAAGTAAATTCAATTCCTTATAAAAAAAACAAACACCGCCCTCTGCCACACAGGAAAATGTAACAGTTTTTATTGCTTTTATAGTCCGTTGTGCCCAGCACACGAGTCTACTCATGTGAGATTATGAAGCTGATTGGCAATTTAACAGTGGACCATTTAACCCACGACGCGATGCCATGTAATGCCGCCACACCAATATTGACCCATTAACAGTTTCGCATTAATTCTGAAATGGTCTTAAACAATGTGCCACACACATTTACATTGGGCCGTTTGCAGCATTACTGGGTTCGTCGGAATTTCAAGCAGTTTATGTCGCACTGTCGTGTATTAATGAGACGTACGAGTATCGAGATATGATTAAACCGAACGCTGTGATGGTAATTGTGAACGGAAATGAATGGCGGAAATGTAATAGTAAACATCGATTAAAAAGAGATATGTGCATGAGTACGAGTAAATATGTGTGCTATATATACATATGTGCAACATGCCATACCGAAAAAATGTGAAAATATAAAGGTTTACTACACCCGCCAGGGCCGTATTTTACAGCATATTTTTAGCGTTCCATTTTACCTTCGTGGAAAACCAAATTTCCTACATCTGCTGCAGCCATACAGGCCCATATCATGACTCCTTCTCCACTTCAACACGGTACACAGTGGCCAATTCGGCCTCGCTAGCGGCATTTAATTAAAATTTTCAAATTTGAAAAAACGTTATTTTTTTTAACAATCGATAACAAATACTTTCATTAGATTTTTATCGATTTTTTGAAGGCTCAGCTTACAGTTGATGAACAGCTGTGAGCTGTCAAAGTTAACATATGTTTCTGAAAGTGTTGTGCAAAATATTTCCGCCTTTTTGAACATTGTTTGTATATTCATGTAAAATTTGCAACTTTTATTATTTTGATTAAAAGTTTTGTTATATACTAACGGCAGGGTATGTATTATATAAAAAAAAGTGTTTGTGACCTGTCTATATATATGTTATTTATAAAACGTAATCGTATGTAAGTGTATTAGCAACTCGCCCATTATAACGTACACATGTCTTTCGTGGAGTAGAACTTAAAAAATGCACATTTGTTCAGTCTAGCTTTAACTTTTCCTGGATGTGTAAACCATTGTGTGTCGAAAATGTCCAAAATGAACTGCGAGTACATGCGAGCCTTCAATTTATTGTACTTTTTAGGCAAAATGTCAGTGTCAAAACGCACCCTTTATTTAATATGGCACGAAGAAGCGATCCCCACCAATTCCAGGAAAAATACAATGGAAGATATAATTAATTCCCTTTTTGTTTCTTCTGATCCATTAATATCTTCATTGTCCAACGGCTCATCAATTTCCTATACCAAAAATATTGGTTTCGATAAGGAAGTTAAAAGCTTGCTTATAATGCATCGTCTTGAAGATGATTTCTCTGAATCTGATTAATATTTTCTTTTTATAATATGGTTTCTTTTTTAGTTGATAATTTTTTTTCTTATTTTATGTATCTATGCATATATGGTGGAAAATGTTAATTGAAATTAAAAAAAAAAAAAAAAAAAAAAAAAAAAAAAAAAATCCCACCAGAGGCTTTGGTCTGTCGCTGCAAAAATCTAAACATATGGTCTTTGTCACCCGGTTTACCCTTGGACCCAAAAATTAGAATATAAATTTACTTTGTATTGTAATTAATAATAAATAAATTAAAAAAAAATAAATAAAAAATAATAAAAAATTACAAACAATTTTAATTTTTTCCCAAAAATTGTTTTATTTTTATCTGAATTGGGGAAAAATTTTAAGCTATCTTGTTTACTTTGGAAGCTATGAATAAAATGCCGCTAGCGAAGCCAAATTGGCCACTGTGCGGTAGTCCAATTCGATTAAACGGAAATGAAAAAAAAATCCTGATTTTAATGCTGTATTTTCAGTAAAAAGAACGTCGGATAATTAAACCTTCTTTCATTTAAACGAACTGCGTACTGAAACGAAGATACCAACTTATGGCACACATATTGAAATGCATGCATGTACAATTTCAATTGAAAACTTCTTTACTGGCACCAACCCTTATTCGTTTTTTTTTGCAATAATTTCTTGTGTAGTGCGATATTTGTAAGGGCATCCTTATTTTTTTTTTTTGTAATTCTTGTAATGATTGATGGACTACAGTAGAATTGATTGCAAATTTCATTGTTTTCAGTTCAGTTTTTGTGAAATGTCAATTTTCTTCGGAATGGTAAGAGAGGTCTGTTTGTTTCCCAATCTCTGGAATAAGCAATTCAATATTATAAAATACTAGCAAATACCCGCTAATTCGTAAGCTTAAAACGTCCTTGCCAGTAAAACTTAAAATATTTGTTTAATTGCATTGGTTTACAAAAAAATGCTTAATAGCGATTCAGAATCTTTATCGCATTTTTCAATTATATTATTTTGAAATACATGTTGGCACCTTTTTAATTTTTCCCATTTTGGTCGCTTTTTCTAATTTGTTGTTCCCTTTCGTTCCATTCGTTCCTTGTCGATTACAATTTTGTTTACCCATTTTTGATTTTCCCCCTTTGTAACTTTTTTTTTCCCCGTTTTGGTAGATGTGGGCCCCCGTTTCGTCACTTCCGTCTTGGCCCTTTTTTCGTCCCATCTCTATGTCATTCCCAACCGTTTGTCGATTATTTCTCATTTATATTTTGGGCCCGTTTTAGTCCCATTTTCCATTATTTTAAATATGTTGCCCATTTCTGGCGATTAAAATTGTTTTCACACATTTTTGTATTTTCTCTTTTCGATTTTTTTTTATTCCGTGTAAAGACCTAATATTCAGAAATAAAAACTTTTTACGCGTTGAGTACCGATTTTATTCTTCAAACCGAAACACTCACTTAAATGAAATAGAATTTGATAATTCGTCTAGTAAATGCCACTGACAGCATATATTGCACATACATCGAATGCCCCAAATAAAGAACCAATAAATTATATCGTTAGTCTGAGCATAGCCTGCACAGTGGTTTTCCGAAGAATAGCTACCACGAGAGTATCAGGTAATTTGTAATGCCTCCATAAACGTTATTTGGATCAGATATCCTTCATTTCGTTATATCCCAATTTTTAGATGAGATCCATCATCGAATTTAGAGATACGGAAATACACAATTACCGTCGTCCATTGTGATGCGACTGTGCAGCTTGTGCTTAGTTCATATATATCAGAGTAGAAATTTAAGTTCATTCCTAACATCAGCTATGTTTTTCTGAAATTTCATTTAAATCAGAGTAGAAATTTAAGTTCATTCTTAACATCAGCTATGTTTTTCTGAAATTTCATTTAAATCAGAGTAGAAATGTAAGTTCATTCTTAACATCAGCTATATTTTTCTGAAATTTCATTTAAATCAGAGTAGAAATTTAAGTTCATTCCTAACATCAGCTATATTTTTCCGAAATTTCATTTAAATCAGAGTAGAAATTTAAGTTCATTCTTAACATCAGCTATATTTTTCTGAAATTTTCATTTAAATCAGAGTAGAAATTTAAGTTCATTCTTGACATCAGCTATATTTTTCTGAAATTTTCATTTAAATCGGATGAACCATTGAACAATTATTTTTATTTTCTTTTTAATTCTGTCATTAAGTGTCATAGTCACCACAACATGTGTGTATGCATTTCTGCATACCTGAAGGAAACTTCAGTTAAAGTCATACATATTGGCATTTTTTTTTTTGGTCATACCCTTTTTTTTTGGCATGCTGTTGGCTGTCTGTCCTTGGTTGTTTGTTAATGCATGAGCCTTGAGAACAGTAACCAAACCTTTTGACTTGTATAAAATATGATCCTCTTAAATATTGGCTGCCATCCAATTTGAGAGCTTCTTTTATTTATTTTTTGTTTGTTTTTTTTTTTTAAAACTATTCTGTAGTTACTGTAAATGCAAAACGCCCCCAATTTGACAATGACTTCAGGAAATAAGAAACAAGTTGAGTCGAATCTTTTGTACACTTCATGAAGGGGGGGCACCTTTAAATGCTGTCTGTCGGCTCATGTCGGCAATACATATAAATGGAGGAAATCTGATCACAATAATGTTTATGGAGGCATTACAAATACCTGATACTCCCGTGGTTCGAATGCTATACGGCGATAATGATAAATATTCAATTGCATTAAATTATGCTGAAATAATCCCAAACATTTAAAATTGTTTCATTGCCCAGAAACTAACAACAATAATTCAGTTGCACTTTAACGTTATATTATGTTAACATTTCAGAGTGTTACAAAGGGAAGCAGACTACTAATATGCCATCCACCAGACTCGAAAGGAGACTCTCCATTCTCTATCGCAGCCGACCTCGAAAAAACCTTGCGCATATTCCAGCATACATCAAATGTATCTGTTAATTTTGCAACTGGCAAAATGCCACAATTGAACATAATTTAACAAAAAGGGATTCATTTAATGGGTGGGGCCTTCGCTGGAGTGCTCCGCCAAAGAACAGTGACGTTGGATAAGTAGTCGCGTGCTCTGACATCCGCCGCCGCTGCTGATGAAGACGAACATCCGTGTCTGCGGTGGCAGTTTGCAATAGTTTTAATGGCAACAACATGAAATGTCATTTTCCGGACAGAACAGCGGATGTGATGTGACACAGTCATAGTTTCCCGGGCGGAGCTGTGCTCAGGGTGGGGACACACACACAAGAATGAAACGGCACTTTGTATAAACTTAAATTGTAGGACTTTAAAAGAAAATGGCGAAAATACGACTACAAAAGCGTTAATGATGATGATGATGCTGATGATGATAAAGGTAAATGATGACACTTGACTACAATTGAGAGGGTGTTGATGCAGAACCTGATGATGATGATGATGGTGTTAATAAATGTATTAGATTATGGCAACCATCATCATAGATTACGTATTCGTTTTAGCTTCATTCATACACTCAAAAGCGGTATTACATATTTTAAATCGTTCGCTCCTGTGGAAAAAACGAAGACAATTTGATTTTATATGCTCTCCGCTTTTTGGTTCATTCTTTTCTTCGAAAGTTTTTTTTCAAACAGGAAATTACCTTTTGGCTTTTGTTAAGGGTTTCAGTTTTTTTTTTTTGTTGTTCTCTCAAAAGCGCCAAATCTGTATTTTACTTTTATTCTCATTTCATAGCCAAGATGTGAATGAGTTGATAAATTTTTGTATTTTGTTGTAGTAGATTTTATGGCCAGCTCTGATTCACATGACTCTATCTTGTCTCCCCCTCCCCCCCTTTCACACAGTGAAAAATGTCTAAATTTAAGCAAAAAGAAAACACTCAAAAGAAATACTTAAATTTGTGCCAGGTATTTACTGCTCGGTGTGACTACCTAAGGGAGACAGTGGGTTAAAGACGAACAAATGTTTTCAAATTGGAAACTTGACTTGACAGTTCCTTTAATGATAAGCTTTAACAGGTGGGATCAATTTTATCGGATTTTAACCATAAACGATATCTTGACATAGGATATGGTCCTGTAAGTGTGGTCGTGGTGGCCATTTGCCTGATGTTGTTTTTCATTATTAATGGCATACCTCTTTATTAGGAAATAAACATTCGATCGTTTATCTCAAAAAAATTGTATTTTTCTTTGAATACCAAAATAACACCTCTTGTTGGAAATCCCTTCTAGATTCTGAACCAGGGACAAACAGACAGAGAAATAAATTCTGAGCTTGATCGTAGGCTCTTTGAATAATGTCCCAGATGCAAAAATCCCAAAAAGGCCAAAATGAACATTTCCCCAAAACTTCGGAAAAATCCCCCCAAATCTTAATATATATTTACCCTCGACACTGATTCACTGATACACTGAAAATAATATTTTTTTTGTACAGAAATTGTGTTTTCCCCAAATTTTTTTTTTACCAAAATTTTTTTTTCTTACAAATTTTTTTTTTTACAAAAATTTTTTTTTTCCAATTTTTTTTTTTTCAAGAAATTTTTTTTTTCAAAAAAAAATTTTTTTTCCACAAAATTTTTTTTTTCAAGAAAATTTTTTTTTCAACAAAATTTTTTTTTTCCACAAAAATTTTTTTTTCAAGAATATTTTTTTTTTTAACCAAATTTTTTTTTTCAACCAAATTTTTTTTTTCCACAAAAATTTTTTTTTAAACTAAAACTTTTTTTTTTCAACAATTTTTTTTTTTTCCACAGAATTTTTTTTTTCCACAAAATTTGTTGTCCATATTTCAACGGGCGCCATAGGCGCATTACAACTTACTAGTAATTAAGAATGTCCCAAATGGAAAAAATCCCAAAAAGGCCAACATGAACATTTCCCCAAAACTTCGGAAAAATCCCCCAAATAATTTATGCAAAACTCCCTAATTAAAAATCGGCGCAAGGAATACGAATAGTGGAGTGCTACACAGACGCATCCAAATCCGAGTTAGGAATAGGCATAGGGATCTACATCCACAATCCGCGGACTGAATTGGTATACCAGTTACCAAAGTACTCAACGATTCTACAAGCAGAGATCAAGGCCATCAAAGAATGCCAAAAATGGATGGGGAGTAGGGTCACAGGAAAAACTCTTTGTATTTTCACAGACAGTCAAAACGCAATTAGATCCTTCAGAGATGATAATGCCAGATCAAGGACACTCGTGTACTGTAAGGAAACGATAAATGACGTATCGAGAAAAAAACAATATATTTAACCCGATATCCAGCCACCAAGGGTAACCAGGTAATGTTCGGGCCGACGAACTGGCTAAAATGGGAAGGGAATCCGACCAAAATACTCTGCAATTGTCTAAACTTTTTTTGGAGACAAAAAAAGAGTTAAGGGAATGGATAAGACGTCCCATGCCTCCAGATGACAAGATGAACAGGTGGGAAGAACCACAAAAGAAACTTGGGGAAATCTCGATTACAAGAAAGCAAGGATTTACTCGGGTTTAACAAAAATGAGCTGAGTAAGCTAGTTGGGGTCATCACCGGACACACTAGCCTAAGGGCACACATATTTAGGATAGGATGTTCCAAGAACGATGAATGTAGGGCATGCGGAGAGGACGCCGAGACGGCGGAACACTTCCGGTGCCAGTGCCCTGCTTTCTCGCAGACCAGGAAAGTACAATTCGGGGAGGACACCTTAGATGACCTGTCGGTCGTTAAAGAAATGGACATAAGGAACTTTATATAGGGGTCCGAGTTCCTAACGTAAAAAAGGGCAAGGGAATTTGAAGAAGAAACCAGAAGCGTACAACAGGCCGAATTGCTGGCCTAGGTATAAAAAAGAAATATCGTGAAAAAAATATTATATATGTGTTTTATTTACGTTTACTCTTTACTCTGACCGTCTCCTATTGTTGTTATGGATTCGTCATAACCGCGGTTTGTTCGCCTTTATACAGAATCGATTTTTTAAAGTCGTGAATGGAGCTTGGTCCAATCCTTGTGCCACTCCATTGACTTGAATCATTTCCAACATATACACTTTGTCTACAATTGATTAAAAATCAGCAGTTCCAATGGGTATGAGAGTAAAACCGTCTGCTCCTTCATGGGCTGTTCAGGAATGTAAGTAAGTTGCAAAACTCCTTGTCCAAGTTTTGATTTGCACAGATTTGAAATACTGTGCGCTTCGCTATGAACTAAAATAGTTCGTTTCTTTAGAAGTAACACCTTATCTCCGTCGTTCATTCATGCCATAATGTTCGCCATCATCATCATCACCAGCCAGCTTGACAAGCATCCGCCCACCACCCAGCCACCGACCAACTTCCGCACCATCATTCTTATCCGCATCACATCGTCATCATATTCCTTTGGCGTTACCTTAAATGTTTTTTTTTTCGGAATTCTTTACACTAAATAGCAATTTGTGTGAGTGTGTGAGGTGGCTGTCATTAACTTACTGCTAAAGTGTCATTCTAATTCAGAAGAAGAATTTTTATTAAAATGTCATTTATTTGTAGAGCTTGTTCGTCATTCGTTAGCTTTGACCATATAATTTTCGTAATTCCGTTTCCGCTTTGCCATAAGTTTTACGTTTCTCTTTTCACCACGTAATTTGAGGCGAACACTTAGTTGGAGTTAAGGGACTTAAAGTTCGTGGCTTTAAGTTTGTTTTTTTTTTTGGTAGTGAGAACGAATTTTGGTCATTTATGTAAAGGAAATTTTCGTGTAGAGGAGTACGAGAACAAAAACTGCTACAGAAGAGGAACTATGTTCTTTTATTAAACTTTAAATGTAAGGCACAAGGAAAAGTACTACTACAGCACGAAGGTATTGATAAGTCGCTTAACCAACGACGAAACGCGTCTACCCATGGTTGAGTATAGTGTCCTTTGGCTCAGCCATCATTTCTTTCCGTTTGACAACAACACACCCCGATCATTTAACTTGCCTTCAAGTATCACATACTCTTAACATAGCGCGGAAGTCCCAGCTGTCCAATATAAATCTGTGTTTATTTTTATTTCGCTCCCTTCGAAGGCCTTCCTTCAACCACTGGCTACTTATCGCTTAACCCCCCCAAAAAAAAAAAACGTTTTACTGGTTTTTTAGTATTAGTTTTTTTTCTGTTTTTTTTTTCATTGTTGCTTACAAGTTCCATTAGCCCATGTTGCACTGTAAATAAAAAAGTATTCACTTTTTAAAATGTAGAATCTCCTCGCTGCATGCAGCAGCACGACCATTAACTTCCATTAAAATATTGCAAAAGTTTGCATTTTATGTTTAGTTTTGATTGCATTTCAGCAAACGCAACTTCGTAATTGGCTGCGGCATCTAAAGTTTTATGAGTTGAAGAGGGTAAGTGCAAAATGCATAAATTTCCATTTTAAAAACACATTTTTTTCTTCTAATATGCTCTATGCTATAAAGGCAAACAATTCTCTGGTTAGCAATTAAATTTGCGAATATTTAAGAATTCCCTTAGATTGGCACACTGATCACAGAGTGTAAGGATAAAAACTCTACAGAACAGACATGTCACATGGCAGTTATATTTGCGGAGATAAAATCAGCGTACCTCCACACAACAACAAAAATGTATGATCAAACTTTCCTTTTGTTGTTGGTTTTATACAGTTTTTTTAGAAAACGGAGTTTTTTTCCCATAAGTATGTGTGTGTTTTACTTTTTTTCCTTGTCTGCCTTTTCTACAAAATATTGATTACCGAAACCCAGTTCTACTTGCCACAAAATTAGAAAAGAATTTTGGAAAATTCATATTGGTTTACTCGAACGATCATGTATTCCCATTATTTGTGGAGCACGATGTCATTCATGGGTCTGCGTCGGCCGCATTCGCAGTAAGGATGCGTCACCCATTTTTCCCTTGGTTATGGTCTCTGTTGGACGAATAAATTACATGATGTTCGCCTTAAAGGTCTGATCCATTAACGGATTATCCGCATCTCATCTGTCCTTCACAGTACATCGCCGAGACTGCTGATAATACGATCAAGAAACTTGTTGGCCAAAAGATCGATTATGTTGACACGAAAATGTTGTCGACAACGAATGACTTGAATAGTAGAGTGGAGTGAAAACATGTTTTTTTTTTAATTTGAAAAAGTTAACCTCGGAAAGAGATGTAGTCTGGGGTCCTAATGAGGGGAAAAATAAAGAAAAAAATGTTAAAAAAAATTTAAAAAATTTTTAGGGGTCGCGCCACTCCCTCGAAATTTGGAAATTATCGCTATTTTGGCGTTGATTTTAGAAAAATCCTAAAAATTAACGACTTAACTTATTCGAAATTTAAAAGTTTGAGCTTGTTCAGTGCCCAAACAAAAGTATTTGAGGCAAATATGAGGATAATCGACTAATATTTGTAGCTTTGGTGGCGATTTCATTGCTCAGTCAATTTTCTGAAGAAAGGACGATTTGACTTATTTTACTTTTTGAAATTTTTGAACAATGAGAAAATTTTTTTTAAATTTGTTCATGCCCTTATTTCATTGTTTACGCTATTGCAAACATTTATTGACATAAAACTTTTTAGGATTTTTCTAAAATCAACGCCAAAATAGCGATAATTTCCAAATTTCGAGGGAGTGGCGCGACCCCTAAAAATTTTTTAAATTTTTTTTCTTTATTTTTCCCCTCATTAGGACCCCAGACTACATCTCTTTCCGAGGTTAACTTTTTTTTTTTGAATTTCACTCCACCCTATTGAATAGGCTCCTACTCTGGAAAGTATAAATGCAATTAAATATCCGAACTTTAAGGCCCTGTAAATGGGTCGAGATTGATCTTCGTTTAAACGGTGGTAAAACTTCAAATAAATTTGTTCAGTCTAAGTTTAACTGCAGTTTAATCGTCCAATATTGGGCGTTTGGTTCAACATATTAGGAAACCTCACACTAGCATTTTAAGATCATTAATTCTTAAGTGGTTCATGAATTTTTGAATTTTGTTGTTTAACTTGTGTATTATTTACTTTCAAACTAATATTTATGACTAAGAGGGGAAACACACTCAAGCACATTGGCGTCGGCGGCAATTGGTTTAACATGTACAATTCTCTTTGTTTCGACTGGCTGGTTGGCTCGCAGTTTTGAATATAATCATTTTTATTCTCTCAATGACTCTCTTAAACATTCTCACTTGTTGGGAATTGACGTTGCCATATGGATGTAGAATTCAACTAAATGTATAGCACAGATAAGAAGGTAATCACAAAAAAAAAAATCCAATGATTTCTACAGTTTTTGTTTCAATTTGATTGTGAATAAAATTAATAAAATATTTTCAATATTCCAGAGTTATAATCATACAAGAAAAGGAGCTCCTGGTTGCCAGCGTGACTGGCGGGTTTTGACTGTGTAAAGAGCGCTTTATATCAGCTATCCCTTCTCTCCCTCTCTCTTGGTTGTGTTTAGCTGTAAGTGATTTTTTACGTCACCATCACAAGATTGTATTTACTCTAACACTAAATTGATTTGTGTTTAATCCATTTGGCATCATCATGTTTTAAATGGAAAACTGTGAAAAATCCGAAAAAAAAATCAGCAACAAAATTTAAATCACCAATGAATTTTAAGTGAATCAAACGAAAGTGGATGAATAAACCTCTGCTTTAGTCTGCCAACGTCTTAAAAGTCATGTGTCGATAATGCCGCTCTTTTTGTTCTGAAATTCACCTGATTTCCCATTAAGATAATCTGGCACCCCTGCGGTTTACTACTTAAATAAACAGATAAACAATGCCAGTGGGTTTAGTTTCTCACAAACACTCGGCGTGTGACGACGATCAACCGAGCAAAGAAATGTCAACAAATTTATAAGAAATAAATCGGAAATTACGTCTGATTAATAAAAACGTGAGAATTTATTAATGCAAACCAAGCAAACCGAATTAAAAACAAAGAAATATGACAACAAATCAAATGGAGGCAACACAACCAGAGGTAAATCTACAACGAATTGTTTATTGAACACGAAAAAAAAAAATTAAAATTCCACCGAAAACATTAAAAGGTGGACTATGAACTTTCATACCACCCCTTTCGTTTTTTGTTGTGATAACAAATCGACCGAATAATTAAACATTTGTGAAGAAGACGATAGTAATAATTAGTGTACTTTATACATGCATAGGCAGTAAAACAAACAACAAAAACTAATAATAACACGGCCAATGATTATGTTCCACCTACTTGGTGGTTGAAATCATGACGCTTTCTTATCGATCAACCAGCCAACGTTAGCGAAAACAAATACGTACAACATATCGGTCAATCGATAACGATGTTCAGAAGAAGGCAATATCATGAACCAGGTGTGCTTAAAGGTTTTTGGTTTCAATGTAGGTTTTTGGAACATTCATTTCTTATGGTCAATTATATTAAAATTAATTGAAAAAGTGCATTTTTGTATACCTATTTCGGAACTTAGTCCAAAGTGTTAAAACTCCGATAATCTGAAAAACATTCGAAATAGGGTAAATGTTAAAAAAAACCAGTGAAAAAGTTGCAGTCGGGTAAACCGACTTATATATACCCTCTCCCTCAGCAATAGTCTCATATTCCATAATAGCAACCTCAAAATACCGCATGTTATAGAAAAATATTGTAGTGTTTTCTCGAAAATTTTATGTAAGTACCAAAAGGGGAGTTGCCAGACCTCCAAGTTTATGTCCGAAACTTTGACCAGTTATAAATACGGAATTTAGCAAAGATCGAACTTGCGCGTGTTGATATTATTACACGATTTCTAAAGTGGGCGAAATAGCAGATTTGTATGGAAGGTACCCGAAGGGGTGTGGCCATATAGCCCATATGCAATCCCATAAGCAGTTTTGGGAAAATATTAAACCATGCCAAATTTCAGAGTGAGTGCTTAACTCTTTCGAAAGCTATCGTGAGTACCAGCAGGACAGACAGATGTACAGACGGACATGGCTCAAACGATTTAGAACGTCATGAATCGAATTTGGTTCAAAGAAACTTGGGTTCTAATGTGAATATTTGTAGGTGTTCCACTTTTGGAAAAATAAAATAAATTAAATTTGGAAAAATAAAATACATTCCACTTCATTGATTGCTTCATAATAAAGTTTTATAGGTCCTTTGCGGTCACTAAAATATTTTTTCTCCAAAAACTGATTTGTTTTTCAAAATGTTGGTTACCAATTTATATGATTACGTGTGATTATTTCGGTCCCCTGAAAAAGTTAAAATTGTTAAAGCCTTCATAATTTAATACGTACCGTAACAAAGTTGTTTTCCTTGAAATGTTTATAAAACTGTTCTTCATAATCGTATAACATTTTGTTTTTTGAATTGTCAAAAAAAAATTTTTTTTTGGGATTACATAATAACAAAGTTAACACCCAGCCTAAAAAGTCTTCGCCAAGACTACACTGTACCTTCTACTTCTGTATTACAATATTAGTGTCCATTGCTTAGCTGATTTTAATCCTATAAGGCCCGTTTGACATCTTCATACATTTTAGAATAAAATATATTTTATTCGGCAAAATAAACATTTTATTTTTCAACATAGACTTTTTTTTGGCTCGATAATTATAAATAACCTTTCTATTTCCAAACCTAAGAAACTGACTCTGCAGATTTTTCCAAGACTTCGAAATAGAAAGTAGTGACCCCAATTGAGAATTTCTATATAACAATCCATCTCATTCTCTCGGTATTGATTTTATTTTAATGAGCGTAAATGCAAAAAAAAATTACGAAAACAGCTACAAATACACACTTACTCGCACTCAAATGTTGTATTTTGTTGAATTTAATAAATGTTATTGCTTATACACAAATACGTAATATTTATAGCAAATGAATTATATTTATATCCAAATAAGCTTTGTGTAGATGGAATTAAGCTTTACTTGCCACAAAGACCAAACACGAGTTTTACTTGTGTGTAAACAAAAAAAAGACGTATTTTTTAGCGTGCAGAGTCTCCGTGCTAATATCATTTCTTATTCCAGGGAAAGTATACGCTTTTGGTTACTTGTAAAAAGGCTGAGGGACAATTCTTCATTTAGTACTGGTTGATAAAGCTAACTCTCGGCCGAAATATTTGCCTGAAAGAAGTCTACAACCCTTTGGGGGGGAAATGTTCGAACTCAAAACATTTAGCTTGGTAAATGTATTTCTGTAAACACTTTGATCACACTATTCAACAGAAAACTACAAATGTGTTTGTAATGAATAACCAATATCGTCGGTATGCAGCAAAAACATCTCAAGTCACATAATTGTATTTCCGAGTTTCGGAAGATTTAAAATGAATGGGTGTGAGTATTTTGGACATAAATACTCAAAAAACTACAAAACTACTTTCAATAGACATGGGATTTTTTTTACAGGACATGGACTATTACTTTTGGGACATGTTTGCATCATTAAATCCATTTCTCACAAAAGTGGACATGATATCTGCTTGCAGCACATCGACGATATACAATTCAGATTGAACGAGTTCAAATAAATTTTGAACTCGGCGAAAATAAATTTTAAAAAATTCTGTAAATTATTTTAAATTTTTCTTTAGTGCCTTTGAATCGGAATGAATTGGAATTTCAGAGTTATAAACAAGTTTGTGTGGTTTATGTGGAAAAAATTCATAAAATACCGATGACAAAAAAGTCGAAAAATGTATTTTTTTTTTTTTTTTTGAGGAAAAAATTCATAAAAAAAATCGAAAAATTAGAAAAAAAAGTTGTCGTTTTCCGTAGTTTATTATAAAGTCCAATATCTTATAATTAAAATGTGTAGTCTGCCATACAAATGTGCCATTATTTCATAACCAGAAATTTGTATGGGGACCATTACTAAACTGTGAATAAAAACCGAAAATCCTGCATTGATTTTAATAAAGTCTACCTCATATGAGGCTTTTTGCTGGACAACTGAAAACAAACACATTTTATCATTTTCGATTTTTTAAGAATTTTGTTAACAACAAAATGTATGAAAAAAATGCGTTTTTCGACTTAAATCTGTCATTCACATTCAAAGGCACTAAAAAAATAATTAAAATTAGTATACATTTATTTCAACCAAATCAACAAATTATGTCTAAAAAAAATTGAATGAAAAAAAAACTGTATATCGGTTATTCATTGCAAAACTCAAGTGTTAAACGAGTATAAATAATCCCTTTAGGCTTTTACCCCTAAGGGGTAAAATAAATATTGCAATACTCGATTTGAATGAAGGCAATTCCCCATCTCCCGTACATTTCAATCTGAACACTACAAATCCAGCAAGTTTTTGTCCTACACGCACTAACTCTAATTAAACAAGTTGTTCGGAAAATATCTAGCTCAACCCTCGAATTGTTGTAGTTATTGTGGTTTTCTATTGCTCTCATCATCTTGCCGACACATGTCAGTTGTCTTTGTCAAATTCTTTTGAAAGAACTGAATGTCCAACATTCGAGTATATAGTCTTCAATAAAAAGATGTATATTAGGGTGAAATTTTGTAATATTTCAATTCAAACTGCACGGGTAATTAATAACAGATTATCTCCTCAATTTCTTAGCATTTATTTGTAGGTGAAAAACAATTCGCATTTGTCAAACCGGCAGAATTGTATGGGTCATAACTGGAGAATATTTAAGACAAACACTTATTAATTTATCACTTCTACAAATGTGATTTATATGAAAAACAATTTTAATTAAACCACATAATCATTACGCGTACCGCTTCTAGTTTAAAATCCTCCAAACAATCGAAGACACCGATAGTCGAATGCCGCCCTAATGTAATTCTATATTGTAGATGTACTACACACATTGTTGGGACAATAATTAAATTAGTGCCAAGTAAACAATCTAAGAAATAACGTTCCAGAACGGATGACACCATTGCCGAATTGCACATCTGCTGGCAAATTTAAGTTATAATTGGCTATGACCGCACAAATGTTCTGTCAATACTGATGTCTAATTAAATTATGGTGGGAAAACAAGTGTGCAAGTAATTATGGAAAAAAAGTTATAATCGATCGTGGCCCTCCACAAAAGCTTTAATTTTTGGTCCCATTGTTAACTTCGAAAAAAACACATCATTGTCACGACGCATTTCTGCTCCAGCCTGGGGGTCATGGTTGCTTCAAATCATTTATATTTTTTACAGAGACAGAAAACTTAAGTTAAGCAGTTATTTGTATATATATGTAATGACGACAAGTGAATAAGTGTCCCGGTAGGGAAGATGGTAGCGTGCTTTCCTAGCAGCGTGGGGGTTATGGGTTCGATTTGGTCTGTCGCTGCAAAATTCTAGCCGTCAAACTTTTCTCGGCTTGAAGACACAGGGTGATAATGCTCGTTGGGCTATAGCCATATTTTCGAATACCCTAATTTCCTATCGCTAACACAGTACATTACATTTATAGGTGGAAAAATCTGGTAAAACTCAGCCATCGTGAATCTCCCCAAAAAGATGTTTCCAGTTGCTCAGACCAGGACAAAGGTCCTGGGGCTTTTGAACACCCATGGTACTACGAGACTACGTAGCATAACTACTTCCAGTTCACGACCGGATCTTTGCAGACCTCTATGTCACCTGAAATACCATAGAGCATTTATTACGATGGACAATATGGTCCCATGAGGCAGCGCCATTATCTCTCGTAGATTGTTTTCTGAGCTAGTCGGAAAAGGGTGGAGAGAAGAGAGTCCAAGTCAGTTGCATCGGTTAATGGTCTAATGAAATAAGACCTTAGTTTCGTCTATTTTTTTTTTCTTAAACATTTTTTATATTTTAATATTTTTTCTTAAAAAAATTTTTTAAGAAAAAATATTAAAATTTTTTTTAAGGAAAAATATTAAAATTTTTTTTAAGGAAAAATATTAAAATTTTTTTTAAGGAAAAATATTAAAAATTGTTTAAGAAAAAATATTAAAATTTGTTTAAGAAAAAATATTAAAATTTTTTTAAGAAAAAATATTAAAATTTTTTTAAGAAAAAATATTAAAATTTTTTTAAGAAAAAATATTAAAATTTTTTTAAGAAAAAATATTAAAAAAATTTTAAGAAAAAATAGTCCAACATTTTTCAGAAAAAATATTAAACATTTTTTAAGAAAAAATATTAAAAAAATTTTTAAGAAAAAATATTAAAATATAAAAAATGTTTAAGAAAAAATATTAAAATTTTTTTTAACAGAAAATAAAAAAAAGAGTATGAAAAAAATATTAAAATAATTTTACGAAAATATATATATATTTTTTTTTTTAAAAAATGTGTAAATTAAGATTGATCCAAATTTCGTACAAATCGGCCAATCCAAATCCAGACTTTTAAGAAATCCCAAAAAACACATTTAAATTTTCCAACCCCAACAAAAAAAAATTATTGGAGTCATTTATACAATTACAAAGAAGAGTTTTACAAAATGGGGAAAACAATTTTTACATACGACCCCTATATTATATAATCACTGTCTTATATTGTTATATTTCAACCGCTCTGTAAGAAATTTTTGAAAAAGGGTGGAGAGAAGAGAGTCCAAGTCAGTTGCATCGGTTAATGGTCTAATGAAATAAGACCTTAGTTTCGTCTACCCTTTCCCGACTTTGCTATCTCGCTTCAAGTATATCCCAAATTACACGGTAACTTTTTCCTCACAGTTTTTCGTGACTTTATCTGTTGAAACCACTTCGAAAAGTTATAAGAATTTACAGGATGACTGGTTAAGAATAAACACGCCTGACTGTTTTTGAAGTAAATTTTCAATTAAACTTCCATGACGTGACTGTTTTGCTACCCCTCTTGCTTCTGTAACCCCTGCACCAACAATATGTTTTTCATACGTTCTTGGAATCTGAGCACCAATTGATGAATAAAAACTATTCTTTAAGCCTTTGGGTCATCATTTCAAGAGCAAGATATTCGGGCTTTAATTTGATATATATAAATCAATAGTTTTGGCAAATTTCGTTTGCTACTTTACCTGCAATATACATATATTTATTTCATTTTTTTTTGGGAATTTTGCAAACTCTTTCGAAAACGATTAAAAATCCTAGGAAAGCTTAAAAGTTCTTAGTAATTTGAAAAAAAATGATTCATTTTACTCTAGGCGTTTCAAAGTTATGGCTTTCAAGCCGTTTTTTGACGCCCTAATGGCTACGTTGGTTGCATCGACCACACCAAGCAAGAGCAGGTACATTCGAACATTCAACTCCCGACAAAGCTATTTCCAGACTTCCAGTCTCTGAAACGTATGGGATATTCGTTCAAATTCGTCGATACCCGCTCTAATACTGGAGTTCAACCGCTGGCAACCAGACCAGTCTGGCCGACCACCGCCAAACAGCTGTCTGCATATGTGGCCACTTTCAGTAGGTACTTTGATAATTAAAACATTTTCCTTAAACTCAAAATAAAATAAGCAAATATTTAATTTACAAACAATCAATAAACAATTCAATTGTTTTACAAAAATTATAATACTCTAAGTTATGTCAATAAAAAATTTATAAACGGAAACTCACACACAAAGTGATTCCAATTTCCCAACGACCACAAAACCATAAACACTTTCAATAATTGTGATACAGGTTAAGCCATTTCAACTGACTGAGTCAATGAAAACCATAGAATTACCCATCTAAGATATTAGACGATATTAAACTGATGCTTATTATTAACACAAATGTTGGTTCTAATTTTTTGCAGTTTATCGATTTGCGCATTCCCATGCCGTGGGGCTATGTGGTGGGACGTTGGTACGGCAATCGCAATGTACGGCCCATCTTAGCCCTGCATGGCTGGCTGGACAATATGGGCACCTGGAACACCCTAATACCCCTGCTGCCCAAACACTTGGGCATACTGTGCATTGACTTACCCGGTCATGGCCTATCGCCGAAATTACCCCGTGGCATTGTCTATCATGCCGTGGACTATGTTTGTGTCATTCTACGCATTATGGACGAGTATCAATGGCAAAAGGTATCCATACTGGCGCACTCTATGAGTTCCATGATCTCGTTCATTTTTGCCTCACTCTATGCCGATCGCTTGGACATGCTGATCAGCATTGATATTGTACGCACTCGATATCGTAATCCCAGCACACAACTCGAGTTCATTCGCAACAATATCGAAAAGTATTTGGTCGAAGATGATCGCCTCCAGTTGGCCAATCAAATGGAACCGCCGTCCTATACACGTGAACAGCTCTTGCAGCTGATGTTCGTGGGTAGCGAACGTTCTGTCACTCTGGATAATTGCAAGCATATACTGGAGCGCAATGTCACCAAGTCCACAAAGTATCCGGATAAATACTATTTCTCACGTGATGGCCGAGTTAAGTATTACTTTGAATTTACCACTTCCCCACCATTTGCCGCCGAATTGGCACGCCAAATTCACGACGTTCCCTACTGTGTCATCAAGGGCTCCCAGTCGAATTTCATAGACGAACAGAGTGACGAGGTTATCGATATTCTAAAAACCAAAAATCCCCACTTTGAGTTGCACGAAGTTGAAGGAACGCATCATGTCCATTTGAATAATCCCGAAGCGGTGGCTGCCATTCTGAATCCGTTCATCCACCGACATAGGCCTCCCCTGCTGGAGACGTGGTCTTTAAGTGATGATTCCGATACTGTGGGTGAGACCCAGGATCAGCAGAATGTCAAGGCTAAAAAGAGAAAAAGTAAATTATGACTGTTGCCTCTATTTGTGACAGAGCAGGGCACCAGTGAAGAGAAGGAGGCGCGGAAGTATCCTTGAGTGTATTAGAAAGTTATAGGCTATGAGCATTACTCATAACCTCAATTATGTGTAGTCTAGTAAGCAGGAAAAGAGAATCGAAAACAATTGACAAAAAAATTGTAATTGTTGTAAAGTTTAATAAAAAAAAATATTTAAAAAAACAACAAATGTTTATCGTCTATTGTGTTCAGACAACCGCTTGGATGGTTTGTTAAGCTATCTTTACGTATAAATATGTGCAACAATGGCAACACTGGTCAAAATTCTTGGAGAAATAACTTAAATGGTGTGAGAATCCAACAAAATGTTTAAATAATATCTCTTAAATATTCATAGTGATTTCGGCGGCTATCTCTCACAGTTGTTGATGATTTTCAGCCACCATTTCTTAGACTTTAGTGTGATGAAGGTGTTGATGGCGCCCAATCTCGGGAGAATTCGAACATTTTTGGGAAATAAATCTGGGAAATTGCTTGCCAGAAATTTCACGCAGACCCAGCTGAAGTGTGTTCGAACTTAAGTTAAATGTGTCTAGCACCAGATGAGCCGCAAGGGAGAAAGTTTGAAAACTCGAATCTCCAAAAAATGTAAATTCCCGGCAAATTTGTATTTATACTGCAATATAACAAATCTTTTATCAAAATATGATGTCTTTCAAAACGAAAAAAAATATTTATTTAAATCTAATGAGCCCTTACAGAAATATTTCTTACCACTATAAACGAAAAGATCAAGTAAATATGGTTAGTTTGGAAACCGAAAAAAAACGTTATAGTGAAAGTATGTAGAACATTTTGAAAAAAATCTAATTCTTGCGTCTTTGACTAAAAAAAACAAATATAAACAAAATTTTTTAAAATTTTGATCTATTCGTACCTATCTATTTGTGTAGGCTGTGTGACATGGCACGCCATTCGGATGAAAACGAAGACTATGTTCTTCTTCTTCTGTATATGGGTAAATACTGCATATACTCGTATTTCTTTTTTTGGGAATGTATTTGGGTAATTATCAAAACTATTTAAAATGCTTGATAAATAGTAAAGTTTCGCTACAAGCTGTGGCTGTTTACTAGATTTTTTCAATTTAAAAAATGGAAATTTTCAAAAAAAAAAAAAAAAGTTTTTAAAAACAAAACATACAATTTTTTTAAGAAAAAATATTAAAAATTTTTTAAGAAAAAATATTAAAAATTTTTTAAGAAAAAATATTAAAATTTTTTTTAGAAAAATTATTAAAATTTTTTTAAGAAAAAATATTAAAATTTTATTAAGAAAAAATATTAACATTTTTTAAAAAAAAAATATTAAAAATTTTTTTAAGGAAAAAATATTCCATTTTTTTGAGTAAAAATAAAAAATATAAAAAATGTTTAAGAAAAAAAAATTTTAAGAAAAAATATTAAAATTTTTTTAAGAAAAAATAAAAAAAATTTAAAGATAAATATTAAAAAAAATTTACGAAAAAATATATTTATATTTTTTTTTAAAAAATTTGTTAATTAAGATTGATCAAAAGTTCGTACAAATCGGCCAACCCGTTCCAGAACAGCAAGACTTTTAAGAAATCCCAAAAAATCATTTATTGGCACATTTACATTTTTCAACCCCAACAAAAAAAAGGAAAAAAATTATTGGAAATTTTCAAAAAAAAGATACAATTTGTTTTTTAAAAAACAAAACAAACATGTTTTTAAGGGAAAATATTAAAAAATTTTTAAGAAAAAATATTAAAAATTTTTTAAGAAAAAATATTAAAATTTTTTTAAGAAAAAATATTACAATTTTTTTAATAAAAAATATTATAATTTTTTTAAGAAAAATATTAAAAATTTTGTAAGTAAAAGTATTAATATATAAAAAATGTTTAAGAAAAAATATTAAAAATTTTTTAAAAAAAAGTGTATAAGTAAAATATTAAAAAAAAAATTTACAACAAAATAAAAAATTTTTTTTTTAAAAATGTGTAAATTAAGATTGATCAAAAGTTCGTACAAATCGGCCAATCCGTTCCAGAACAGCAAGACTTTTAAGAAATCCCAAAAAATCCAACTTTAAATTTTTCAACCCCAACAAAAAAAATTATTGGAATCATTTATACAATTACAAAGAGTTTTAGAAAATGGGGAAAACAATTTGTAGATACGTATAAAATATTCTGACCCCCACATAATATAGTCATTGTCTTATATTGTTATATTGCAACCGCTCTGTAAGCATTTGTATTTTTATATATACAATTTTTTAAATGTTGTCTCATGAACATTTTGCACAAGAATCTTTCCCCCCCGAAATTTTTGATAGGTCACAAATAAATAGTTTGAGGGAATATTGCCATACTGGCAACAGATAGCAAGTATTCCGAAGCGAACATGGCGATTATTAAAAATATTAACGTTTCTACCAGACTACCTTCATTTTGAAGCGAAAAGATTTTAATTTTTGTTGTTGGCTATAGGGTCTGTCCCTAATCTCATAATAACGCTGCCATTGGTTTTGTGGCCAATTTGTGGCCACATTAAGTAGGCTCCACAATAATACGGTGGACCACTGTTACGAAGTTAGCGTCTCTTATATTCCATTTCAAAATAATCTCAATAGTTTACTACTCGCGTTTGTGTGTCAAAAATATTGATAAGACTTATTATGAGAATCAAACCCATTTAAAATACAATTCAGTATTAGTCGGCTGTTGGCATAGGCCAACAAGCTGAAGCGTTCTTTTGTTATAAAACACAGCAGAGTATAGCAAAGATACATGTTTTTTTTAATTTAAAATCATAAATATAACGAAATGGATATACAACCTCTGGAGGTAAGTTGTCACTTAATATGTGGGGATGGCCCTTATCATATCCAAATTATTTCAACAAGAAGTAATTCGCATTTACATTTAATTAAATTCCCAGTTCGAGGATCTGCACATTGAAGTACCCTGGGGCATTATATCGGGCCGATGGTATGGCAATCGCAAAGTCCGTCCCATTTTGGCACTGCACGGCTGGCAGGACAACATGGGCACCTGGACGCCCCTACTGCCACTGCTGCCGCGACACATCGGTATATTGTGCGTGGATTTTCCGGGCCACGGTCGTTCCTCCCGATATCCCAAGGGAATGACATATCATGTCATCGACTATATCCATACAATATTGAGCGTCATGAAGGCGTACAACTGGCAAACAGTCTCTCTGATGGGCCATTCATTGGGGGCTGTGGTCTGTTGTCTGTACGCCTCCCTATATCCGGAAAGGATCGATTTACTGATACAAATCGATATAATAAAAACGCCCTATCGTTCGCCTGCATTTCAAATTGAGCGCTTTGCCACCTTCAATGAGAAACTCTTAATTGAAAATGAACGTTATGATGATGAGCGGGAACCGCCCTCATATCACATTGACGAGCTGATCGATTTTGTTTACCGCGGCTATGGCAAATCTGTCAATAAAGAGAATTGTGAGCTGTTAATTGAACGCAATTGCAAAAGATCTGCCACAGATCCGAAAAAACTATATTTTTCGCGAGATCCAAGAATAAAATTCTACGTGGAGTATACGTTGCAGCATGATTATCGATGGGAAATGATTGAACGTATTAAAAACATCAACTTTTTGGTCATTAAGGGAAAACAATCCGATTACATCCAAAGGGATTCTTTTGATCTAAAGAAACTGCTCACGGTGAATAATCCGAATTTTGAATTTTACGAAATTGAGGGTACCCATCATGTACACATGAATAATCCCCGAGAAGTGGCGGCGATTGTTGCACCATTTATTAGCAAATATCGTCCAGCGGCGAAGGAAACAGTGGAACAGGGCAACCAGATTAAAATGAGTAAATTATGAAATTGTTGATATGATCATTTTATAATATAGTTTGAATAAAAAAATTAGATTTTTTAAAAAAAAAACATAAAGGAAAAAAAAATAAAATTATAATAATAATTTTTAACATTGTAAAATATTAAATCTTTGAAAATAATCATTACCATGAGAACGAATTATTGAAACTAAAATAGAAAGTCCTAATGCACCTTCACATACTCTAAAAGTTAAAAATATTATTCTAAAAAAATTTTCAAAATTTAATATATTTAAATTTTTTTAGTTACTCAAGTTCCATGAAGCCATAATGTATCTGAGCCAAGGTATACAGAAAAAACATATTTTTGAAATCAATTACGAAGTTTGTATGGAATTTGTCAATTCAATTACTTTTTTAATTGATTTTCTTCCAATTACAAAAGTTGTGAATTCAATTACTCAAATTTTAAATAAGTAATTGAATTTTTTACTATTTTTTACATGGATTTCACCAAGAATTTCTAAGTTCAATTACAACATTAATTGATTTCCAAGCTTAATTTCAATTACGACAGTAATTGAACATTTTTGGCCCGTATTTTTTTCTGTGTAGACAAATTCTTTTAACATCGCAAGGCTGCAATTGCCGACCGGCCCACGCTGCCGTCGGAAACATTTAAGGTTGGCCTTTTTGTCGAAATTTTTCATATATTTTTGGAAATTCTTAATTTTTTATTTTGAGACCACCGCAGAGTAGGGGAATTTGATTTTTTTTTTGGTTAATAAATCTGCCATTTGCAATTGGCTTGTTCGATTTGAATTTTTACACATACCTACACTGATACAAAAAAAAAATGAGTACACCCTACTTGAAGTAAGCATAGCGGTGTCAAAAGTATGGTAAGACGGATTGACTTCAACCAAGTTGGAAAAACTTGAGTTAAGTACGGATTTTTAGGAACGGAATTCTTAATCCGCTTGGCGCCACCGTCCTTTTAAAAGTAACGAAATTTGCTCAGAGATACATTTTCAGTTTAAACCAGAGAAAAAAAATCCGGCTCTAAGTAGGTTAAAAACTTCAAATGAAAAATCTGTAACGAAATTTGATCAGAGATACAGAGAGTGGGTTAAAAACTTCAAACAAAAATCAGCAACAAAATTTGCTCAGAGATACATTTTCAGTTGAAACACACAAAAAAACTCCGGCTCTAAGTGGGTTAAAAACTTTAAGGAAATTTAACGAAATTTGCTCAGAGATAAAATTTCAGTTTAAATTCAAAACAAAAAAATAAAATTAAATCAATTCAAAATCTCTGGCGCTAAGTGGGTTAATTTTAAATTCCTAATAGGATAGAAATTAAATCAAAAGCTCTGGCGCTAAGTGGGTTAATTTTAAATTCATTATAGGATAGAAATTAATTCGAAATTGAATTTAAAGAGAGCACATTTTTATTCGCTTCCAGTTTACTCTCACTCAAAAATAGTTTTAAGAATTTGTTCTCTTACTTCAAGTCCAACTTGACTTACTTTTTCTAATAAGATTTGTTTACATCACCTAACCTATTTTTCTCTGTCCAATGAATTGGCTCGAATGATTTTTATGATTCCTTGGGTGTTTAAATACCCATTGGGCCGGAATGGGTTAAATACAATTAAATAAATGAAATACGGATCCGTTTCAGAAGCTACTATACGTCTACCTCTGTACCCATTTAAAATTATTTCTGATTTTTTTTTTTTGTAAACTATTCGATTTATATTTTTTTTAAAGAATAACTAAGTACGAGTCGTAGTTAATTTTTTATGTTCGATGCACCAGTTATTTTTTCGAACACGTGGTGTTAAAAGTGTTCTTGCAGATCTTAACTTAAAAAAAACTCCGGGCCCGGATGGCATTTCTGCACTTTCAGTCCTATGGAAGTGCTCTTCGACACTAGCTCGTCCATTGCGCAATCTCTTCAACACGTTGTACCGTGCTGGTATTTACCCTTCACATTGGAAAGTTGCCAATGTTCAGCGGATCCCCAAGAAAGGTGAGGCAACAAATCCTGCGAATTACCGTCCAATTGCAATATGTTCTGCGCTCTCCAAGGTTATGGAGAGCATGGTTAACCACCATCTTGTTAAGTATCTAGAGTATAACGGCCTTCTTAATGATCGACAGTATGGCTTCTGTAGAAATCCGTTCATTGTCAAATGGCCGGTTGACCGGACGACGCACTATAGAGAAAATTCGTTCTTCAGCCGAACTGTTCGCATGTGGAATAATCTTCCAGCAAGTGTTTTTCCTGCCTGCTATGACATTATCAAATTCAAGGCCAACGTCAACAAGCACTACTCCCTCTTTCTCCCCTCCAATAACCTTCGTTCCTATCGCTAACACAGTGCATTGCATTTATAGGGTGCATCCCCTGATTGTTAGTCAAAAAAAAAAAAATCTTAAAATGCCGGTTAATCGGTTTCTTAAACCGTTGGGTCAAAGTTCGAACCCATCATCATTCTAATGTCCAGTATCGTTTTGTAAGGTGCAAAGATCACATTGTCATAAAATATTTGAAGAGACTTAATATTTTGGCCTTTTAGAATTCTCTTAGTTTTTGAACTGTAGAAAAATGCTCTGCACTTTTTTAATTTGTTTAATTATTCATGCTCTCGCACAAAACACCTTATAATCGATCGTTTCTCTTAAACGGTATATTTCATTTTATCGTTTCGTCATTCTCTGGCACACACATTTTTTTAGTAGGTCTAGGTTGATTATTAGATTAGTACAATTCGAGTTACCTTCCGAAACGCAAGTCTTGACTACGATGGACAACAAATGAGGTGTGTGTGTTGACAGTTGGTAAATCAAGTTACATTTCAAGTTTAATGTACGAAAGTAACTCTTAACAAACGCTGTGTAAACTGAGAATCCAATTGAACATTTAAATATGAATGAAATCCAACCACTTCAAGTGAGTACAGGCCACAACAGAGCATGATAAACAATTAAATGTACAGTGAGAGAAATACTCGTGTTAGAGAGTTAAAAGTTTTAATTGTTAAATACAACTGTTGTTGTTAGCTTGCTCAGTGACTGGCAACTTCTTCAGGGAGACTCTTTTTTTTTGGTGATTCGTTTTTTTAGATAAGAGATTTTGTATTAGAATGTCTGCAAGTGAAATGAAAGGAATAACACTCCGGAGTCCGGACTGATGATTATGTGTTAAATTCATATGGCAGAGTTTGAATTTCTTGGTATATTTGAAAAAAAAAAAAGAAGAATATGTGATTAATAAAACTAAAAGTGGCGATTTTCATCTAAACGCTCGTAGTGGCCTTCGGACCGATTTTTAACCCTTTTTCAGTGATCCAATCGAGCTGATTTTTTGCAGGCAGACTCGTGGATATGTCTGTATCACGTCAAATTTTTTGAAAAATAGATTTTTATCAATTCTCAGATTTTCCTAAATTTTGTTTTAAAATGGTTATCGTTTTTTTAAGGTTTCAGTTCAAAAAACATTTTTTTTTTCGTAACGCTTAGTAGTTTAAAAATTTGGAGTCTCTCCAAGTTATGCTAAGAAAAGTGAAAAAAATATTTTTTTTTTCAAAAATAATAAAAATTGGGGAAAATCTGAGAATTGATAAAAATTGTTTTTAAAAAATTTGACGTGATACAGAAATTTCCACGAGTCTGCCTGCCAAAAATCAGCTCGATTGGATCACTGAAAAAGGTTTAAAAATCGGTCGAAAGGCTTTCACACAGGCCACTACGAGCTTTATACTTCAAACTTAAAAAAAAATTCTGACATGTACATGAAAATCGCCGAAACACGTGTACTTTTATTTTTTTCCCTCTTTCCGAATATGTGCATTTGGTTCATAAGACAGAAAAAAATCTATTTTTTGTAACACGGTGTAATATTTGCAGTTGTATTTGAGCGCCACAACTCGGAAATATATTTAAAAACATTTTTAGGGGTAAATTTAATGTTTTCTTTTACCCTTGAATTTCATAGTTATTTTTAAGCTCAGGGTTAGAATTGCCGTTTTCGTTGGAGGTTTTTTTTTTTTAAAGGAGATACATTTACTTTACCGACATAGTTTCGATTTGTCTCAAATTTCCAACACATAGTACACTTTAGATTTTAAGAATATTAAAAAAATATACCAAGTCCAAAGATTTCGAGTTACGGGCCCCGAATGTCCGGAGATATAATTAGCGTCAAGTGCTTTATTTTAGATTGGATCGGGACAAATGGGTATCGTAATATCTCAGGTATTTAATGGGTTAGTAGTTCAAGTCAGGTACCCTATCAAAGCTAAAGATCTTGGCGTTAATGTTATAACAAGAAATACAGACCTTCATATAAGACATTTCTTGAGTTTGAACTCTATTTCCTTAAAAGTAACAAATAAAAAAAAAAAATTTATTTGATGTCGCCTCGGCATGGGTTAATGGATCCGAGATATATATACAACGATAAGCCTTACCACGATACCCATATTGTCCCGATCCGACATAAAACAAAGGAGTTAGGGCTAATCATATCTCCGGACTTTCGGAGATTTTTTTTATGTTTTTTCTTATCCTATTCCCTAACCCAAAAAATAAAAAAGGCCGATAGCCTTTGTGCCCTTTATAGTTCAGTTTATTATACTGTTTCATTGTAATAAGTATACATATAAATAAATAAAAATAAAAAATAAATGGAGCAATGTCGGTAAAGTAAATTTGTTTCTATGAGCAAAAAATATTGTGAACCTGATTTTTATATACAAACAATAGTAGAGCAGTGGTCAGGAAATTAAAAAAATTGGCACAAAAATACTTTTATTAGAAACCGGACATCCTAACCACACTAGTTTTAATTAATATTACTGAATAAACTGGACTAAACGCCAGACTCTCTCCGTTTTATGCAAACGATTATCTCATCTCCGCTGATGCTTAGTGATACAATATTTCCATTTCGATTCTTTGCAGTACGACGACATACAGATTGATGTGCCCTGGGGTTGTGTGTCCGGACGTTGGTATGGTAACCGCCAAGTACGACCCATTCTGGCTCTGCACGGCTGGCAAGATAACCTCGGCACCTGGGATCGTCTGATACCCCTGCTGCCACGACATGTCGGCGTGCTGGCCATTGATTTTCCCGGCCATGGACGCTCTTCCAAATATCCCAAGGGCATTACTTATCATGTCATCAATTATGTCCAGATAATAATTCGCATTATCAAAGAGTACAACTGGCGTAAAGTTTCCCTGTTGGGCCATTCCATGGGTGCTGTGGTGAGTTTCATCTATGCCACCCTATACCCGCATACCGTCGACATGTTAATACAAATTGACATCGTTGTACCGCTCACGAAACGTGTTGATTTAATGCCGGCACGAATGGCGGGTCGTGTGGAAAAACTCATAATCGAAGATGAGCGTCAGGATCAGTTGCAGGGAACGGGGCCACCTTCGTATAGCTACCGGCAGCTGGAAGATGTGCTCTACAATGGCACGCTACAGTCGGTGGATAAGGATAATTGTAAATATCTATTGAACCGCAGCATACAGCAGTCGCAACAGTATCCCGAGAAATACTATTTCTCGCGTGATGCCAAATTGAAATACTTTGTGGAATTTGCTGCAGAGCCCGGCTTAGCTTTAGAAATGGCCAAACGTATACGAAATCGCAACTATATGGTGATAAAAGCATCAAAATCCGGTTATATAAATGATAGATTGACCGATGTGATGGCAGTTCTTCGTCAGAATAATCCCAATTTCGAATTTCACGAAATTGAGGGCACACATCACGTCCACTTGAACACTCCACACGCAGTGGCCCAAGCGATGAATCCATTTATACTGCGGCATCGTCCGGTCACGTTGGAGACGTGGTCGGTGGATGATGTCGACGGTGATAATGTACCTTCTCGTAAAACTAAAAAGACTAGTAAATTGTAGTGAAATAAAGAAGAGTTTTTATTTATATATAAAAAAAAAAATGCATTTGTGTTGTAATGTCATTTATAACACTAGTCAACAGTCAAAATGTACTCGGGATGCGATAATTTTTTCTGTGTAGATAACCTTGACATGAGCTCGAAAAACGCACGCGTTTCGCTTTTATTCGCAATTGAGTAAAGGTATGAATTTCAAAAATTTGCTCGACATATGCACAACTTTGTCTATGGTAAGGTTTTTTCTTTTTTATTACAAAAAAAAATTAAAATTTGTTGGGTGACAAAAATATATGAAAATTTGAAATTCATACCTTTACTCAATTGCGAATAAAAGCGAAACGCGTGCATCGATTTTCATGATCTTTGTCTCATTTTGCTCATAGGTTATGTGACTTTACGTAAAAGTAATAAGATTTGAAATTTTTTTTCATTTTGGATTTTTTAAAAAAAAAAAGTTTAAATCTTTAGGCAAAAAATAAGTTTTTTCCTTTATATATTCATTTTTAACTTGGAAACTGTTGCTTGTATAGGAAAACAATATATGAACATATATATGAATTAAGGGAATTGTAATTTTAAATTTTTTAAAATTTAATTCAATTAAATCGGGCTAGTGGTTCCCGAGTTATGCCGGACGAAACAAATTAACCAAAAAAAAATTTTTAAAATTTAAAAAAAAAAAAATAAAACAAAAACCAAACGAAAAAAAAATTTTTTATTGCGTTTTTCGAGCTCATGTCAAGGTTATCGATTTTAGAAAATAATTATAAATAAACCATAATTTCCATACCAACAAACTTTTTATAAAATCATTAAAAACGACTTGGCAAAATTTCAATTTATCATTCATGTTAAAAAATACTGGCGTGTTCACTAATTCAAAGAAATAGGAAAACAAATGTTTTTGAAACCTATTGGATTTTTTTTTATTCAAATGTCTATTGACTTAGAATTTGCCAAATTCTAATGAACATTCATCTCGGTGGATCTGTTGAAAAAAAGGTAGAGTTTTGTTTGGTTGAAAAAAAAAAAACAATCCGAAAGTTTAATTCACTGTGAAAATCAGCTTATTAAACATTTGCCAGTGTAGACAACGTGTCGTTATGTTTCCAACTAGTTTCTACACTCAAATAGTAAACAAACAAAAAAGTACATCACTGGTGTGTTTGTGTTTGACCTCTAACGCTCTTACTAATTCTCTTTGTTTGCTCTCTTTCACAAACGACGTCATTCAATTTGCTACCAACGACAACGGCTGTTCGTATGTGTCATACTCGACACTAACAATTAGTAACTCTCTGACTACAGTACAGTGCTAAGCAAAAGTGTGTGTGAGTTGTGAGTCGCGAACAAAACAAATAAAATACAAAAAATAATTCGAATATATCAACAAAAGATTATAAATACAGCGTGCTCGTACAATATTTGTGCGATGACAATGAATGAAACACAAAAATTGCCGGTTAGTCCAAGATTATTCTTTTACTCGTAGGGTGCACATTTTTTCACAAAATTTACGATTACGTTTTCTTTTGAGATGAGAGAGAAGCATATGGATAGACTAGAGTTGCCAGACATATTTGGACACAAAAAAATCAATTTGGGGTTGGCAAATCACCGAAATTAATAATCGAAATCGTCAAATTAAAAAAAAATATGATTAATGTACAAAGTTTAACTTACAGCTCTGTTCTAGGTTTCATTTTCACTTTCATTCCATATCATTTTTCACTTTCATTTCACCAGTGTGAAAGTTACCTGTGACAACATTCACGTGAAACACAATATTTAAGGTTAATTCAGTTTTATTTTTTGGACAAATTGGAAAAACAGTTCCAAGGAACTTGCGAATCTCTAATTTTGAGAAAAATTAAATTTCTACCAAACCATTTGTTCAATGTAAAAAATGAAAACATCGTCTTGCTCAGATCAAGGTCCGCTATTCATATGCAAAATTTCAACGAAATCTATTTTTTTCCAAAAAAATCTAAAATTTTTTGGCCAAAATATTTTTTTTCTAATTTCGAAATTTTTTGTACTGGAATGTATTCTGCCTTCGAAATGGTGTAATTATAACCACGTATAGTTTATATAACATTAGCCATTACGGATTAATGATCAAAGAAATATATATATTTTTAGAGTGCTCCACAATAAATCCTATGAAAATTATCGTACCAGTGTGCTAATAGTAGTTCCAAAGTCAAGCAGTAATTTGATACAAAAATAAAAAGAAAAAACATTTTCATTCTACTTTTACCGAGTATTTTAAATTGAAACAAATTTCCTAAAATTTCGGCGAAAGTGAAAGTTGTCACACCTATGGTGGGAAAGAGTTTCACTTTCACTCAGAAGCGAAAGACAGAACAAGGTCGTTAAACGTGGAATAATAGTAAAAACAAGTTATTAGAAGGTATGTGAAATACGTAAAGTATAAATTTGACATTTGATCGGTTATGTTGTCATTGAAGCCGTTTGTTAACAAAAAGTTTGCCATTTCAAAATAAAACAAAAAAACATACGACCAAAATATGTCCAAAACTTTTGGTCTGCAAAATTTTCAAAAAAATGTATAATTTGGATGAGAATATGCATTTCCCCACATTTGTGCCTTATGTCCAGAAACTCAATTACTCTCCACGTCTGGCCACAGTGACAGCCGGAGAGAGTGAAAAAGATTTAGTGAGAAATAAATTTAGTATCGCTCTCCAGTTTCTTTGCATTAAGGGCCGTAAACAATAGAATGTTTATTTAAGAGCGTAAAACAATGTACAATGAATTTTGTAGTGAACATATCGCTCATTTACTTGAATAGTGGCATAATTCAAAATTCACTTTATATATTTTTGCTCTTGGAAAAGCTGTAAATCTCTAATTTAAATTGGCTTTTGTTCTACTGAGTATTGTGCATTCATATGACAGGTCTCCATATTATTGAAATAGCCTGCAGTTCTTTTTCTATATTTGGAAAGTACGACGAAATTGACGATTTTAAACGGCTCTCCTGACAAAATCCTATTTTGAGTTATGCCACTATTCAAGTAAATGAGCGATATGGTGTCTTAAATCTTTACTCTTGGGGGTGGGGCAAAAAAGGTCTGGAAATTGAATAAAAATACCTCAAATGCATAAAAAATACACAGTATAGAAAAAATAAATCGATGTTTCAGATATATGGACATAAGACGCAAAAGTGCATTTGTCCCAAAAAAAAATATTTTTTCTTTTTAATATTTTAATTTTTTTTAAAGAAAAATTTTTTTTTTTCAAGAAAAAATTTTTTTTCAAGAAAAAATAATTTTTTTTAAGAAAAATTTATTTTTTTTAAGAAAAAATTATTTTTATTATCTGAATACCCTCACTTATATAATGAGAGACGCATTGAATTTAAGGAGTTGCCTAGGGCAACACCTACAATTTTTTTCCACCCTTATACGATTTCCTGCAGTTTGAGTATCCACTGGATTATTTTGGGTCTTTTGACCATTTTTTTTTGGGGTCCCTAGCTGCCGCCGGGGCATTCCACCTTCTAATATCGATTATCCTGATTTATGGGTGATTTTGATGGCATTTTTGCAATTTTTTGCCTCAAAGGTCAAAAGTTATTAAGACAGATTTCTGTAAATTTCTCAGTTTTAGGCACCCTGTTCTATACATTCATTATTATTTTACAGAAATATTTTGAGGCATTGGAAAGTATGTCCGTTTTGTTTGGACTCCCGACAAATTTTTTCACACTATCGGCTCAATGAAAAATGCCCCAAAAAAAATTAAGAATTCCCCCAAAAATCTCATAAAAAATTGGGGAGTTTTTCATAATTTTTGGGTAACAATTAATTTTTTGTCTTTGGTATATTTTTCATATGAAAAAAGGACAGTGGAAAATTCCCCATTTTTTTATTTTTGGGGAATTTCTCGTTTTTTTTTTTGGGGATGTTTTCATAACAGACATCAATCAGATTTTTTTTATAATGTTTTTTTTTTGAATTTTTCAAAAAATTGTTTGGTGTATATTTTAGAATTTTTGTGGAGATTTTTATATTGGTCTTTTGTGGGATATTTTTCACTTATTTTGGCAAATTCTTCATTTGAGGCTTTCCTCATTTTGTTGGGCATTTTTCAGAGAGCCTTTAAGGCAAATGGAAATTATTGCACCCAACAGTCTTTCTAGAATTTTTACTCGAGACCGTATAATGGTTTCGATTTATTTCGGACGCCCAAAATAGTGACCAATTCAATAGTCCAGTGTATTTCGGACAACCGACATTTTTTTAGCTATGTCATCAAACTGTCGTTTGTTTTCCCAACACATTTAATTCGAATTTAGCTCTATTTACTCTCCGACTTCCAGCAGTGCTGGAATTAAAATTAAAATTTGATCATAGCATCACCTCGAAATAGAATTTAATTTAAAATTTATGATTTAAAATTCAATTGTATAAGCAGAAACACCAAATTTGTCGGTTTTATCCAAATATGTAGCTTTGAAATATTTCGTTCTAAATATATCTCACATTAGTTTTCAGTTTACCATTATTGTTTCATTCATTTATATTCTGTTTTCCCTTCCAGTTTGTGGACATACGCTTCGAGGTGCCCTGGGGTTTTGTGGAAGGACGCTGGTATGGCAATCGTAAAGTACGGCCCATTCTGGCCTTACACGGATGGCAGGATAACCTCGGCACATGGGATCGTCTGATCCCACTGATGCCCCGGCATATCGGGGTGCTCTGCATTGACTTGCCCGGTCATGGTCGATCATCCAGATATCCGATCGGCATAACATATCATGTCATCGATTATGTACACATTATCCTACGGATCATTAAGGAATACAAATGGCGTCGTGTCTCCCTCATGGGTCACTCGATGGGAGCGATCATCTGCTTTCACTACACCTCAATGTATCCCCACATGGTCGATATGTTGATACAAGTGGATTTAATAAAATCCCGCTGTATTCCCGTCAATAGGCAAATATCTACAATGAATGCTAGAACTGAAAAGTTGATGATTGAAAATGATCGCTTGGAGCAAATGCACAGCAGGGATCCACCCTGTTATTCGTATGCAGAACTGGAAGACGCGCTCTACAGAGGCTCCATCAATTCAGTTGCGAAGGAAAATTGCAAATATTTACTAAACCGGAGTATAGCCAGTGCCGAAAAGTATCCGGAAAAGTTTTACTTTTCACGTGATGCTCGAGTCAAATACTACGTCGAGTGTCCCGGCGATCATGGCTTGGGCTTGGAAATGGCCCGGCGCATACGCAACACTCCCTATATGCTGATAAGATCGGACACAAATAGTCTCATGTCCGACAGAGATGAGGAGATTGTCGAGATACTGCGAGCCAATAATCAGCACTTTGAATGCCATCGCCTGGAGGGTACACATCATCTGCACTTGAGCAATCCCGAGTCAGTGGCGAAGGTCATAAATCCCTTTGTGCTCAAACATCGGCCTCAGATTTTGGACAGATGGTCAGTGGATGATAATGTTAGCGGTGTGAATCGGGCCAAAGTCAAATCTAAACTATGAATTAATGGAAATATTTTCGAATGGGCGAGGGAGGTGATGTCTTAATTTATTGCTGTGACTACTCTTTGTTAGTATTAACTTTGAATATTTATTTGTATCTCGGTGTCGTATTAAATAAATCAAACTGGACGGCGGATAATTGAGTAAGTGCAGTTTTTTTTGTTGAACATTTTGGTAAGTTGAAATTTTTCGGTCTAACCCAGTCAGAGAAATACAGATACACGGTCCTTCGCGTAGCCCCACAAAAAAAGTCCAATGGTGTCAAATCGCATGATCTTGGTGGCCGGTGGATGTCGACACGTCGAGAAATTACGCAGCCAGGAAATGTCTCTTGCAATAAAGCCAAATTCGCTCGAGTTGTGTGGCATGTGGCACCTGGTCTTGTTAAAACCTCATATTTTCCAAGTTGTATTTTTCAATAGCAGGCAAAAAAAAAGTCGGTTATCATACGACCATAACGCTTCGAATTGACAGTGACAGTCGTTCCCTTGTGCTTTTCGAAGAAGTAAGGTCCAATCACACCTTCGGACAAAATAGCCCACCAAAGAGTGACTTTTTGTGGATGTAATGGCCTCTCTTCAATTACGCAAGCGAAACGCGTGCATCGATTTAAATCTTTAGGCAAAAAATAAGTTTTTTCCTTTATATATTCATTTTTAACTTGGAAACTGTTGCTTGTATAGGAAAACAATATGTGAACAGATTAATCAATTAAATCGGGCTAGTGGTTCCCGAGTTATGCCGGACGAAACAAATTAACCAAAATAATTTTTTTAAAATTTAAAAAAAAAAACAAAAAACAAAAACCAAACGAAAAAAAATTTTTTTATTGCGTTTTTCGAGCTCATGTCAAGGTTATCTACACAGAAAAAATTATCGCATCCCGAGTACATTTTGACTGTTGACTAGTGTTATTAATGTTAATATCCTAGAAAAATCCCTTACTCCTTGACTACAAGCAGTTTTCTTAAAATTACTCAAAAATTTGAACTAGATCAAAAGTTACAGACTGTTTGCGAATGGAAACGGATTGTGGACCACTGTGCGGCGCTCCCACAATTTTGGTTAACCCACGATACATTCTAGCTTAGTAATCCAACAATTATAAATGGTAGACACCTAAGCTACTCTCAATTTCCGATAAGGAATGACCTTATGAATACAAGTACACAGATTTGCCAGGTTACAACGGATTAGATCGTTGCTTGGTAAACCACTTTGGCATCTCGTAAGTTATCATAAATCAACATTCTTCTTTACTGCACATATATTACGAAAATATTATCTTCCATTTAAATTTTGTAATCATGCTGTAGCTGCCAAAGTACTGAGAACTAAACAATGAACGAAGAAGTAGTACTAGAAACATACTTATCATTTGAATTCAACGTTTATGCAGTTCGACGTGATATTCGATGGACAGGGTTCGGCAAAAGAAACTCACAAATACCAATTAGATTTCTGCTTGTGTTTCGTATATGAAATGACTGCCAACTTGGAGCTCCTGTTGCCAGCGCGATTGGCGGGCATCTACTATATGTGTATTAGGGTGGAGTGAAAACATGTTTGAAACAAATTTTTGAACAATGAGAACATTTTTTTTAAATTTGTTCATGCCCTTATTTCATTGTTTACGCTATTGCAAACATTTATTGACATAAAACTTTTTAGGATTTTTCTAAAATCAACGCCAAAATAGCGATAATTTCCAAATTTCGAGGGAGCGGCGCGACCCCTACAATTTTTTTAAAATTTGTTTCTTTATTTTTCCCCTCATTAAGACCCCAGACTACATCTCTTTCCGAGGTTAACTTTTTTTTTGAATTTCACTCCACCCTAATGTGTATTCATGTCTGCATGAGCTGCCGTAGATGAGAAGAACATTGTTTCGATGAATAAGCAATGATTATTAGTTTCACAACGCCATTGGCAGTGTAATTACGCGTTCAGAATAAACATAAGATGCTTCGTTTCGATGAATCCAAAGATCTCCATGGATGTGCTGCAGCAGCAGTAGAAGTATTTGTTGAAATGCGCTTCTATTCATGTAGTTTTCTTTAATTTATCCCCCCAACCAGTCTCTAACATCATGAGCGAGTGCTCGCAGCACAATAACCTTGTGCAGGCAACAGGATGTGGCGGATGACTAAAGGATGGGAATCAATGCGTTGATATTTGGAAAATATATAAGAATCTTCATACACCAGTCACTTATATTTAATTTTTACCGGTTTCGTTTAGTTTACATCACCCGTAGGAGAGTGAAGTTAAATACCTTTTTACGATGAAAACATTCGGTCCTCAAAAATTCGAAATTTAATTTTTTTTTTACTGGACGAACTAAAGAGAAGTGATACTGAATCAAATTGAATCTACAGGTCACTGTAGAATGGACTAATTTGTCTGGTATGATCGACATACTTTCTTAGCCAGAGTTTACTGATTTTGTGCAAGCTTTAATTTTCTGATATTAGGATGGTACATTAGGCTAGTAGCAACTGAGATATGATGGGTAAGTACTAGAAGGGGGTACTTGAGATCAAGGACTTTAATAAAAGAAAATTTGAGACAAAATCATTGATGTATCACACATTAAGATACGACTGTAAATACCGGAGATATAAAGAGAAATGTAAAAGCGCGAAACCTAAAAAAAAAAACAAAAATTTTTTTTTCGAAACTACCTTGCGATTTTACTTTACATTGAAAGGTAGATTATACCTAATAGATTATTATTTGTCTAAATAATTTTCCGAATATACTTTTCCTGATATTGCCTGGCAACATCATTCTTACAAAGTTTACCTCAAAGTATTGCCCATCTCCCGCAGGGGCACAATTCTTTCGCCTGACACTGTGCGTATGTTTTGTATGCAATTCTGTTGAGCTTTCTGCTGCAGTAAATAAAACGGGCATACACACACGTCCGCCAAAATATTTACTTGGCGTACCTCTGAATTGTGATGTGCGGAATTGTTCGATATTACAACGGAAAAATGTTGGAGGACGGAAGTAGTTTTTAGTACGTGAAGAATAATTGCCCGGCCACGTATTTCGTTTTGAAAACTTTTACCGTATCGTTCATTTTTAGAAATTCCACAAAGCAGTAAGTGGGTTCGTCCCCATTAAAGTTGAAATATAATAATGATCTGAAGGGTTGGGGGCGTATGATTAATATTAAGTATGAGAAGAGAAAAAAGAAAATAAGAAAGCGAAAAACTTTTGAGCAATACATAATGCAAAAGATTTTGGTATCAACTGACGAGTTTGCACCTGTAGATTTTTATGAAGTACAAAAATGGGAAATGGAATTCCAGATTTCTTCGAATACTGTTCAATTGTTATTTACACCAAATACAGCGGGAGCTCATGATGGCAACCGGCCCTATGGAAAAAAGCCCCAAAAAAAGTTAACAATGCCCCAAATGAAGAATTCCCCAACATAAATGGAAAATCCGCACAAAAAGGCCAATATGAAAATTTTCCTCAAAAATTCTGAAAAATATCCCAAACAATAAGCGCCCCGGTAGGCGAGTTGGTAGCGTGCTTCCCACCAGAGGTTTTGGTCTGTCGCTGCAAAAATCAAGCCAAATGGTCTTTGTCACCCCGGTTTGCCCTTGGACCCAAAATTAGAATATAAATTAATTAATAAATAAATAAATGTCCCAAACAATTTATGAAAAATTATGAAAAATACCCCCGAAAAAACCACATTAAAAAAAGGTTTTGAAAATATTCCAAAACGAAAAAAAAAGTAAAATTTCCCAAAAATAAAAAATTGTCTATTTTTTCATTGTCTATTTTTTTTGGGAATTTTTCATATAAAAAAAACGAAAAATTAAATATTACCCAAAATTTTGAAAAAATTTCCCAATTTGTTTATGAAAAATTCCCCAATTTGTTTATGAAAAATTCCCCAATTTGTTTATGAAAAATTCGCCAATATTGTATTAGATTTTTTGGGGAATTCTTCATTGTTTTTGGGGTATTTCGCATAGAGCCATTGCGAACACTTATTATCGCAACTGCCCGTTGTTTGCCACCACCAACATTTTTGCCTTGAACAACTATCAGTTTCAGTTATCACAACTTTCATACAGAAATGATTCAATTGTTCGATTGTCAGAGGTCAGAATTTCAGAATTTCAGAGAATTTTTTAGAAAATAATGTTCTTCCAAATGAGCAACAGTACCGTTCATTACAAAAATTCCAACACCTAAACAATACATATCTTTTTGTAACCAGATCTAAACGGGTTCTACTTACGAATTTCAATTTTAATTTGTTTTTAACGGATGTTTCTGAAGCTTTTGTTTAATTGTCATAACAATAAGTAATTATATTTTTCAAATCACAAATGACGAGCTTCTTCTTACTTTATATGTAAAATTGGCTTATCACAACCGGCACTGAAATTGAATATACCTACGTTTTCTGTTTGAATTTGCTCGTACCCGGCTTTGAGTACTCGACTTTAATACTCGACTGTAAATGCTGTAATGACTGTAAAGAAAAATGTAAAAGCGCGACCCCTACGTTTGGAAAAAAATACAATTTTTTTTTTTTTTTTTTCGAAACAGTCTCACAAAATTACTGCATATTCGGAGGTGTACTGTGAACTTTTTTTTGAGGTACGCCCTAATGTCTATACGACGTTTGTTTAGGTATGTTGGGTTTTCCTTAGACGAAGAGTAACTTTTGCTGCACAATTCCTGGATGGTCATTTCCAGCAGACAAGACACAATGGCTTTGCGGATTTAGCAATAAGATAAATTATAAAAAAAAAGTTGATCAATAAAATTTAATTAAAAAAAAAAAAAAACATTTATGAGCGAGATATCAAGTGAAAGACTTTCTGAGGGCGTTAATCTCAGAGGTCCCGTAATGCCCACAGAGGCTGGCCGGATTGTGGTTAGATTGAAGATATGCGATTTTGTATTCACTGCAATGTAAGCAATTTTCTCAAAGTTGTAAGAGTTTTTTTTTAAATCTCAGAAAATATGCAATGATCAAAAAAAAATTTAAATGGCCCTAAATTAATTTCTAAAATATTATAAACTAGTAAGTTGTAATGCGCCTATGGCGCCCGTTGAAATATGGAAAATAGTTGAAAAAAAATATTTTTTTTGAAAAAAAAATTTTGTGGAAAAAAAAAAATTTGTTGAAAAAAAAAATTTTGTTGAAAAAAAAAATTTTGTTGAAAAAAAAAATTTTGTTGAAAAAAAAAAATTTTGTTGAAAAAAAAAATTTGGAAAAAAAAATAATTTTTGTGAAAAAAAAATTTGTGTTAAAATTTTTCGGTGAATTTTTGCAAATGACGGAAAAAAACGTCACGACTCTCCTGTGGTCATGCTCTCCTGTGGACGTTGCTCTTCAAATCATAAAGTCACGTGTAGTGACTTAAACATTAGCAAACATTGATGTGAAGTAACCGTCAATAAAACGGCAACGCATCTTTAATTTAAATTGTTTCGCTTTAAATTTCCCAAACAACTGTAGCACGAATAAAAAAAATGAATATGCATTTGCACACACACACACACATGTGACACGTACAGGTAATTTATTCTGTATTTCCAAAATGTAATTCACTTTTCCATAAAAATTGAAAATACTCGTGAGGCCCCACACGGGTTGCTGTCATACATTTCGCCTGCTAAGGTTTAAGGATACAAACAGGTGTTATTTATGACATCTGATCCGGTTTCGCACTAATACTCTCATTTAAAATGCATATGATTTTTTTCTTGGTGTTCAATACTCGTATGTATGGAATCCACACACGTACATGGTTGTTTTATTGTACGAGTATCTGTGTATTTGAAGTTTAATGGTTTTGTTTCTACCCCCCCTTCCACATTCCTAATATGAAAGCGCTAATCTCTGTGACAGTTCTATTTCATACATGACTACATTTACGACATGGTTGGAAACATTCACAAAGTAGCACATACAGACATACATACATACATATGTAATACATAAATATTACGTATACAGATAGACTATCAATTTCGTAATGACTAAATACATATCAATGACTGTACACTACATGATGATATTTCAGTTTCTTATTGGTCAACCGATCTGAAATATTGCCAGTTGGTAAGGAGACTTCATTTCGGACAGAAACACGTTAGGGGTTTCGTTTGACAAACGGCTCTATGAAAAATGGCCCAAAACTAAAAATGAAGAATTCCCTCAAAAAAAATCTCATACAAAATTGGTGATATATAATTTTTCGTTTTTGAGGCATTTTGAATTTTGAATTTTTCACTTTCCATTGAGGTTGTTTTTCATTTTTCTTTTGGGTTGTTTTTCATATTTTATGTAGGGGTGATATTACATAACGAAAAATCACCCCAAATTCTGCATAAATTTTTGTTTTGTGTTTTTTTTCTCCAAAATTACGAAAATCTATTGTTGTATTTTTTGGGGCCCTTTTCACAATATTTGGAGAATTTCTCATTGGGTAATTTTTCATAAATTGTTTGGGGGATTTTTCCGAATTTTTTGGCGAAATTTTCATATTTGGCTTTTGGGGGGATTTTTCATTTATTTTGGGGAATTCTTTCTTTTTTTTTTGTTTTGGGCATTTATATTTGGGGTATTTTTTATATGGATCCCGTGTTGGCCCTGGACAAAAACTTTGTGGAACTTTCTGCACTAAATCCTGTCTAGAGGGGAGAATGTTGCTACAATTGAGTTTTTCTGTATCCCAAATAATTCCCTTTCGACTGGTTCATGTTGAAGGGTAAGGCTCTCTGAAAAACCCTAAAAAAGTGAAGAATTCCCCAAAAAAAATCTCATACGAAATTGTGGGATTTCTCATTATGATAAATACGCCAAAAAAAAGATTTTAGATAAAGTTGCATTTTTTGTTTTTGGGCCTTTTTTCATATGAAAAATGGACAATGTAAAATTCCCCATTATTTTATTTTTGGGGAATTTTTCGTTTTTCTGGGGCATTTTTCATTCCGATAACGGAATGAGGTTGATCGATTTCGCCACCAAATCGATTAAGTTGTTGTTGAAGTAACGTATGCATTTATAGTGCAGGTGACACGTTCCGAACTGCGATTCGGTTCACTACCATATCGAGCCCTTGCCCCCAAAAAGACTTAAGCGCCATTTTTATCGAAACTCGCTTTTTAATGAAATTCGATAGAAAATTGCCCAACAATAGTTATCACAAAATATTTAAAATTAAAAATGTATATTTACAAAGATATGAAGAATTCACTTGTATCGTAAGCGCCACACGCCTTTGTGCTTGACCACACAAAAAGTTCTCTCCTGTACAATTTTATTACAATTACAATTTTCGCGGTTAGGGCTAGACACAATCTGATGCGACCAAACCATTTAACATATAGAAGAATTCACTTAAGGTCCCAGGTGTCTTTCAACCAAATTCGATTCACACGTGTGAGCCTTGTCCGGCTGGTTCGCACGATAACATTTGCTGGAAGTAACCAATTGCCTGAAATGGTTAAGATTTTCCACAAAACTACTTATGGTGTGCCTATTTGACTAAAAACTATGTGACGAAATATTGTCCATGATAAACATAAAGCTTGTTATATTTTTGACGCCCACTTTTGGAATTGGAATATGAAAATTGTAAGTTTTTACCGATTGCGAGGGTATTTGTAAGTCTGCTTACACGACTGAAACTTTCTCACTTGTTTAATACTGTAATCTTTCCGTTTATGCAGAAGAAGAGAGCAGCGACTGACTGGGAAAAAAAACACCAATTAAGCAAATTTGGTATTGAACATTACTTGGCACCAACATCGAATTAATTACATTTTGTTAATTCCTTTAAGCATGCAATGACCTAGAATTTTGAAAATTTTAAAAAATCATATGAATTGTAAAATGGCAATGAGTGGTTGTCATTCGTCTACTAGTAGTAATACAAGATTCTAAATAAAGACTTGACAAGTAGGCTATTACAAAAGAATGACTCTTGGAGCATTTCCACTGCCAATGGCCAGCGTTCGCAAACAATAGATTCCGTTTCTTGAGAAATGACTCTTTAACCGTCTTGACCCGTCTTAGGAGCGCAGACTGGAAATCAATTAACGTTTATGTCAATGGTACAGAGTTCGTAAAATAACTTCTCTGGACCAATCCATGGAAAAGATAAATCTGCCTACTCTTCTCCACCTAACGTGAACTGCGACTCGATACAATTTGCCAATGACAAGCGCAGTCTTGTCCGAAACGTTTCGGAAAGTGTACAGCCCAAATTATAATCCAGTAATATTCTCCAGATGCAATGGAGTCAATTCTGACACTTTCTTCTTTTAAATTTCAGCAATTTTTATTTGGATTATTGTGTAATACGAACAATGTAATTATTTGGCAAAAAAAAATTTACCAGCTAGAGGGTTAAGGGCGTGAATCATTAGTGGATTGTACGTCCATAATCCAATTCTATCCGCAAAAAGTGTGTAACTTTTGAACTTGTAAACTCTTTTGAGTTCTTAAAAAAACGTATAGACAAGGAGTCGGGGTTTTAAACCGGGTCATATTTATCGGCAAATTTCCTGATTCCCGGGATTATTGGTCGGAATTCCCTAAATTCCCTAAATAAACAAAAAATCATTATTTCCTTCGACGACTTCAAACAGTCATACCTCAGTAAATATTCGTCCTACAGCGTCCAAAGAGGGGAATACTATGATTACAGGAGAGAATCCTGTTATCTATTTGTTCCCTACAAAAAGTCAATATTTTTGTCGACATCTACCAAAAAATGCAACCATATATGATTTTACGCATTCTTTACAAATGTGATATTCCCGATTTCCGGGTATTGAAATAAGTCAGGAAATTCAAAAAAGTATAGCAATTAGTGACAGATTAGTTGAAAGTATTAATTAATATTTAAAGCCGGACAATTGCATATATTTTTGCAATGTTTCCCAAGTGGACTGACTACTTTTCATATTTTTCGATTTTAGTGCAGATAATTTTTTTTTTTATAATTTTCAGATATTTTTTTCATTTTAACGTTGTTCATATTGCGAATAAAATATTTTTTTTTATATAGGGGTTTTCAACAAGTAGTGGTATTTTGAATCACCCGGTATTTTGAAGCTTTTATTCTTTGACATTTGACAAGTAGAAACTACGCCATTACTAAAAATGGAACGATACACGCTTCAGCAACGCATTGAAATTATGAAAATTCGCTACAAAAATGGTGAAAATCTTGCGCTACGTGCCACACGAACAATGAAACCGTTGCTGTTTTACCTGAGAAGTTTCTGGACCGTGTTATCTCTTGTGATTTAACACCTTGCGACTGCTTCCTTTGGGGTCACGTGGAAGATAAGGTCTACGCCAAGGGTCCAGCGTCGATTCAAGACCTCAAAGATAGAATTCGTGAGGCAATCGAGGACATAGGGGAGCCACTTTGCGATGTGGTTATGGAAAATTTCTTGAAAAGGATATAGTCCTGTAATCGTAGTGGTGGTGGCCATTTGGCTAATGTTGTTTTTCATTATTAACGGCATACCTTTCTCTTTATTATGAAATAAACATCCGATCATTTATCTCAAAAGTATAATTTTTCTTTTAATACCAAAATAACACCTCTTGTTGGAAAATCCTGTATTGTACATTTTAACTCGCCTCAGGGCGGTCTTGCCCTTTAGAGTGATAATCTTTTTCATATTTTTCGATTTTTTTAGAGACAATTTATTTTTTTTAATTTTTGTTTTTTAGTTGTTTTATACATTTTAAAGTTGTTCATAAATAATTAAATTTTTTTTATAAAGGGTCCGCCATGTAACGTTTTTTTTTTGTTCAACTAGTGTTTATTTCGTGAATGGTTACACTTAGCTCATATCTGATTTGACAGATAATTAGTTTTATCCTTTATTGCGACATTACTTTGAAAATCATGTTTATTTTGCAGAATGTGCGAAAATTGCTTACGGATTTTGGAAGAATAGAAGCACCGTCTGCTCCGTATGTTCGTTATCTTGTGAAAAAAAGTGAAAGAAACTGGCATGCTCATCGATAAACCAAAGCGTGAAAAGCCAAAAACAGTGAGTACACCGGAGAATGTTGCTGCTGTGGCAGAAAGTGTACGTGAAGCGCCATCAACATCAATTCACCGTCGTTCTCAAAAATTGAACATTTCGGAGACATCATTGAGACGAATTTTGCATAAAATAAAAAAAAAAAATATTTTCCATTATTAACCGGAAGTATTGTACTTTCAAATAGAAATTTGAGTAGCTTCCTTTTATAGAAGTTTAAAAAAAAAAAAAAATGTTATTTGGCGAACACTGTATTAAAAATGTTTCATCTTTTTCATATTTTTTCTATTTTAAGGCAGATATTTTTTTTTAATAATTTTTGTTTTTAATTTTTACATTTGATTACATATTTAAACGTTGCTCATAAAAAATTTAAATTTTTTCATTTAAAAAAATTTATTTTTTTCATTTAAAAAAATTATTTTCTTTTCAGATTTTGAAATTTGAAAAAAAAAAATAATTTGATTTTTCTACTCTGCCAACTGTATCTCATACAGTTTAGCGCATTAATAGTCAACGATGCCTTATGGCACAGAGAAAAGGATTTCGTAAAGTTTGGAATGTCAAGGACCCTTTTTAATAAAACATAAATGTTTTTTCTTTTAAAATGACTTGGGTTAAGAGCTATTGTACTTTTTATATTATAAACTCTGTTTTCTTATCTTTATTATCAATGTGATCAACATATTGTTTGTGACAAATATAGTTTGGTGTAGGAAAAATATTAAAAATATCGATTGAAAAATAAGTTTGACTTTGGACCAACAGAACAGGGGATGTTAAGGAATTCTATACCAATTTGTTAAGGTGGAAGGTTTCCCCTTTTTTTTCCCATTCACTGACTACTTCTCATATTTTCCGATTTTAGTGCAGATCAAATTATTTTATAACTTTCGTTATTAAAAATTTTGCAAATTTGAATGCCGTTCATATTGCGCCTAAAAAAATATTTTTTGTTTTCATATTAAATTTTTTTCTTATCTTTTTCAGATTTTATAAGTTGAAAGAAATTTAATAGGATTTTTTGACGTTGTCGAATTGTATCTCATATATTTTAAGAGCTATTGTACTCATCTTTTTTTAGAATATAAAAAAAATACCGATTTTAAAAAAATATTATTTGGACCAACAGAACTGTTTATAGTTAGGGGACGCTAAGGAATTCTATACCAATTTTAAAAGGTTTTCCATTTTTCTTTATCTTCAAAGATAAAGTCCATTTAGTGCAAAAAGTAAAATTTTTTTTGGTCTCAAAATGAGAATTGGCTATTTTTTCCCTCATTAACTTTTAGAATTTAGTTACGCAACTGAAAGTCGAGCAAATAACCAAATTTTATCCCAATCGTAGTTCATTTGTCGCTGCTTTTTCTCAAAAGTATCTCGAGGTATCTCAATTCTTCTACTATCTGGACGCTGCCGTTGTCGTCCTTCGCCATATCGCATTTCTTTCATCGCGACATTTGGCTAGCAGTTGCAAGCATAAGCTTGGTCTTGTCCTCATTCGCCATTAGATCCATCTTGTCTAAATCATTCTCGATTCTGGATAAAACATCATTCTATCACTCTATCTTTTCGACGATGTTAATGTCCTCCGCATATAGGAATAGAATCGGTTATTTGCTGTTCACTGATATTTTCAATATTTTCTCCATGGCCGACCTGATAGTCACTTTCTTTGGAGCGACCTGGTCACAGTTTTTCCAAACCCTCTCTTTGCCAGACTGATGTAGGGTAGCAAATAGATGGCCCCGTCCGACTTTAGCCTTTCTTAGTTGTGTTATTTCTGCTTCGGTGTGTGTGTGTTTGTGTGTGAATTCGATACAATACATGACAAGAGCTGTGCATACACGTCTACGGCAAAATTCCAATTTTCAAAATATCCAAAAGCCTTATTTCTTCTCTGTTTCATTTCACAGACTTGCTTCCGTTGCTGTCATTGTTGCTGGTGGTGATGATGATGTTGCCGTTGCTGTTACTCACTTCACTATTGTTGCTGTGGATGTTACTGTCAGTTCTGTTGTTCTTGTTGTTGTCTTGTAATACACAAATATTTGCTGTCGTTTATGTAACAAAATAACTTTTGAATTTCATTCTCGAATATTTGGTGCTGGGGTTTTTTTTTTTATAGACTTTTCCATGGTAAAATGCACAATTCATTGTACTCATAACATCAACAAACCCACACACACACACAGACACAAATATTCTAATACACACACACATATAGATACACTAACCTTAAGCCCCATTACCAATCTGGCAAAATGTAAAGCGCCAACAACAGTAACAGCAGCAGAAAATAAAAGGAAAACAAACAAATGGAAAAGCAAAGCAGAAGCAGAAGCAAAACAAGGCAACGACAACGACAACAAGAAACCAAACAGGAGTAACAACATTGTTAGCAACATTGGAATGACTGGAATAAGGCGCCCGGACCGGGCCGGGCCGGGTTGGCTGGCTGGCAGTCAGGCAAGCCGACAGGCACATGGTAAATGTGTGAAAAGCACTCTCGCCATGATGAAGCCCCGATAGACCAACAGTGAGATGGAATGGTTTTCTACACATACGAACCCACACACGCGTGCCCCTGTATATCTCTGAAATGAAAGACAATTTATTCAGCTTAAAAAGGTTCATTTATTATGCCGTCTTATATTTTAACACATTGTCTCTAAATGCTGATGCCAGAGTATCCTCGAAATGCTAAAATGTATACATAGTACATTCTCACACCCACACACTGTCATACACATATGTATGTACATTAGGGTGGCGTGAAAACATGCTTTTTTTTTAATTTGAAAAAGTTATCCTCGGAAAGAGATTTAGTCTGGGGTCCAAATGAGGGGAAAAATGAAGAAAAAAATTTTAAAAAATTTTTAGGGGTCGCGCCACTCCCTCGAAATTTGGAAATTATCGCTATTTTGGCGTTGATTTTAGAAAAATCCTAAAAATTAACGACTTAACTTATTCGAAATTTAAAAGTTTGAGCTTGTTCAGTGCCCAAACAAAAATATTTGAGGCAAATATGAGGATAATATTTGTAGCTTTGGTGGCGATTTCATTGTTCAGTCAATTTTCTGAAGAAGGGACGATTTGACTTATTTTACTTTTTGAAATTTTTGAACAATGAGAAAATTATTGCAAACATTTATTGACATAAAACTTTTTAGGATTTTTCTAAAATCAACGCCAAAATAGCGATAATTTCCAAATTTCGAGGGAGTGGCGCGACCCCTCTTTCCGAGGTTAACTTTTTTTTTTGAATTTCACTCCACCCTAATGTACATATACAATTCTAAATAGACATCAAAATCATGAGTATCGCTTTACACAGCCAGCGGAAGAAGTAGCGAGGCCTTCGAAGGCCATTGTAAATCCTATTCTAACTCAGGAGCATCTTCTTCGGGGGGAAACAAAAATAGGGGGCATTTCTGAAGGGGTTATTTTTTCTCATTTAGAAATCTCTTGTATCATTTTGTCCCATTTAGTTTCGCGGCCAGTTTTATACTCCTTTCGCAATTACGATGACATTAAAATTGTATTTGGAATTTTTACAGCAAAGTCCATTCGTCTATAAACCGAAACTCCACGAAGTGATTCAGACCTGTGAGTGCGGCTTCCGCTCGAATAAAAACAACTATTGACTAAATCTTTACAAATCCAGGAAAACACCCATGACACCGAGATCCTCAGTGACACTAGATCCTCAGAAAAAATAGGAAGTGACCTCTCGGAACCATTCAGAAATGGAGAAAATATAGAAAGAAAAAAATAGACGAAAGGCCACATCCTACTCGCATATGCGAATGACAATGAACATAGTCGAAGAGATTGGGCCAAATGTAACTGGTGGTTTTTCCAGAATTGGAAATTGGTGAAAATTTGTCTGATGGCGAACGAGGACAAGACAAAACTTATGCTAGGAAATCATTGCGCCTATAACAAGGCGCCATTTTGATGGTCGGAAGAATGATGTCTGCATCGAAATGAAGCAAAATTTCGTACAGGCAAATATATGCTACTTTGGGCTAAGAAGACAGTTTATGAACAGAAAACTTTAAAACCAAACCAACGCGTTTCTCGTAACCACGCACCTTCGTAGCGCTGAATCAGGAGTACTTGCGAAAGCAGCTGAAGCGCTGCTGGGTATGAGTTATATGCTGACATGAACGTAGTAAGGATATTAAAATGCCTGGAAACCCGTTTTCTATTAAACTTCAATGATTTTGTGTAAAGGAATAGGGAAGTCCTTAACTCCTTTCTAGAGCCTTATTCAGTTTTAATGACGCCCCTTATACAGCCTGGCCAAGGCCTTTCTTTTGCCGCTGGCCATTCTTTGCCACATATAAAATTCATGTAAGCGTTCCTATTTATCTTCATATATGAATGCATGTTTCTCTGAACATTAGAGGGCCTCGTTTGTTTATTTTGGATTGAACATTTTGGTCAGGTCCAATTCCGTATACTTTTCACCAGGTGGCATCGCACACAGAACATCCAAACGACAGGTAAATTTATTTATTATACCCTCACCCTATGGGTAGGGGGGTATATATCATTTGATACGGCTCAAAAGTGTAACACCTAGAAATATTCACATTAGACCCCAGGTGTCTTTGAACCAAATTCGATTCATGCCTTTCTGAATCGTTTGAGCCATGTCCGTCTGTCTGTCCTGCTGGTACGCACGATAACCTTCGAAAGCGTTAAGCAATTACTCTGAAATTTGGCATGGGTTAATATTTTCCCAAAACTGCTTATGGGATTGCATATGGGCTATATGGCCACACCCCTTCGGGTACCTCCCATACAAATCTGTTATTTCGCCCACTTTAGTAATCGTGTAATAATATCAACACGCGCAAGATCGATCGCGGTCAAATTCTGTATTTAGTAAAGCTATAGCAAGACAAAGTTTTGAACAAAAACTTGGAAGTCTGGCAACTCCCCTTCTGGTACCTCCCATACAAATCGTCTATTTCGCCCACTTTAGAAATCCTGTAATAATACCAATATGCCCAATGCGATCTTGTCCAAATTTTGTATTTAGTAAACCTATAGCTGGACAAAGTTTCTGACAAAAAGTTGGAAGTCTGGCAACTCCCCTTCTGGTACTTCCCATACAAATCGTCTATTTAGTCCATTTTAGAAATCCTGTAATAATACCAATATGCCCAATGCGATCTTGTCCAAATTTTGTATTTAGTAAAGCAATAGCTAGACAAAGTTTTGAACAATAACTTGGAAGTCTGGCAACTCCCCTTCTGGTACTTCCCATACAAATCGTCTATTTAGTCCACTTTAGAAATCCTGTAATAATACCAATATGCCCAATGCGATCTTGTCCAAATTTTGTATTTAGTAAACCTATAGCTGGACAAAGTTTCTGACAAAAAGTTGGAAGTCTGGCAACTCCCCTTCTGGTACTTCCCATACAAATCGTCTATTTAGTCCATTTTAGAAATCCTGTAATAATACCAATATGCCCAATGCGATCTTGTCCAAATTTTGTATTTAGTAAACCTATAGCTGGACAAAGTTTCTGACAAAAAGTTGGAAGTCTGGCAACTCCCCTTCTGGTACTTCCCATACAAATCGTCTATTTAGTCCATTTTAGAAATCCTGTAATAATACCAATATGCCCAATGCGATCTTGTCCAAATTTTGTATTTAGTAAACCTATAGCTGGACAAAGTTTCTGACAAAAAGTTGGAAGTCTGGCAACTCCCCTTCTGGTACTTCCCATACAAATCGTCTATTTAGTCCATTTTAGAAATCCTGTAATAATACCAATATGCCCAATGCGATCTTGTCCAAATTTTGTATTTGGTAAAGCAATAGCTAGACAAAGTTTTGAACAATAACTTGGAAGTCTGGCAACTCCCCTTCTGGTACTTCCCATACAAATCGTCTATTTAGTCCACTTTAGAAATCCTGTAATAATACCAATATGCCCAACGCGATCTTGTCCAAATTTTGTATTTAGTAAACCTATAGCTGGACAAAGTTTCTGACAAAAAGTTGGAAGTCTGGCAACTCCCCTTCTGGTACTTCCCATACAAATCGTCTATTTAGTCCATTTTAGAAATCCTGTAATAATACCAATATGCCCAATGCGATCTTGTCCAAATTTTGTATTTAGTAAAGCTATAGCAAGACAAAGTTTTGAACAAAAACTTGGAAGTCTGGCAACTCCCCTTCTGGTACCTCCCATTCAAATCGTCTATTTCGCCCACTTTAGAAATCCTGTAATAATACCAATATGCCCAATGCGATCTTGTCCAAATTTTGTATTTAGTAAACCTATAGCGAGGCAAAGTATCTGACAAAAAGTTGGAAGTCTGGCAACTCCCCTTCTGGTACCTCCCATACAAATCGTCTATTTCGCCCACTTTAGAAATCCTGTAATAATACCAATATGCCCAACGCGATCTTGTCCAAATTTTGTATTTAGTAAAGTTATAGCTAGATAAAGTTTTGAACAATAACTTGGATGTCTGGCAACTCCCCTTCTGGTACCTCCCATACAAATCGTCTATTTAGCCCACTTTAGAAATCCTGTAATAATACCAATATGCCCAACGCGATCTTGTCCAAATTTTGTATTTAGTAAAGTTATAGCTAGATAAAGTTTTTGGATAATAACTTGGAAGTCTGGCAACTCCCCTTCTGGTATCTCCCATACTAATCGTGTAAAAAGTACCTCTGCACTTGTCATGATTTAGACATTATTTATTCTATAAAAATTATAATTATTTAAATGAAGATATTAGAATTTTCTAAGCAAGTATGTACGCTGAAGATAATTAAAAGAGAACGAAAGAGACAAGTTTGTTTAGCTAGATCGCTCTGGATAGTCTGGGCATCCGGGATGGATGGTTTGCATCCAATAAAATTGTTGCAAAGTAGGAGAACAAACTTTTTTCGAGACTATGATACTTTTGTGTCACTTTTTATTTTGATACTAAGTATTACGCTTTTTCGTATTTAGTGCCCCTTTGTTATAGTTTTGTGCCACTTTTCGAGTTTTAGATTAATCTTCTTGTTTATATTATTTTGACAACACTGATTATTTGAAATCACAAAGAAAACGCCTCATACGTTATGATTACATTGTGGAACATTTTCGGGGTCATTGTGGGATATTCCAAGTCAGGCTGAAAGTACCCTAAGTGTTTGGCGTTCAAAGGCCAATTTGCTCTTTATGACTTTTTAAAATTTTCCCTCATCATTTAGTTTTTTTTTTTTTTTTTTTTTTGCCCACAAATTTGTTGTGCGTTTCACGAGAAGGACTTGTTGGATTTTGCCGAAATAAAATTAGAAAAAGTGAAAATTACATTTCCTTTAATCTATTCATATACATATTCTTTCACAACATAATCATCAGTTTTGTAGTTATAAATAATTTTATGAAGAAAAAAATGAAATTAAAAAAATAATCTCATGGAAAACAGCCTTGAATCTCTTTATGAAATTTTCTAAAATTGTCCTTTTTTGTTAACACTTTATTTTCTTGCTGTTGTTTTGTGAAAATAAAAACCAAAAAAAGTGTGCCACTTTTTTTTAAGAATTACCCTTTTTGTGATACTTTCTGAAAATACTCGGCGGTAACACTGCAGGCGATGAATCCGAGGAGAAGACTTATTTTTCAAGTAAATAAAAGAATTTTTATTATGTATCGAAAAATAGTATATTGAGGGAGAAAAGCAGTACGCAGATTTTGATATCGAAAAAACAGTACGGAAACGAGCCATATTCCTCTCACTAATACATATTCAAGCATTATATGAAAATTCACTTGGTATCAGTCTAATGTACTTTCATAGTTTTCTATTTACGTTCATATGTACGCGGTTTTAAATGAAATACATACTGAAAAATCACCAAAAGGCGATAATTTCTGTCGCTACACTGTTAGAAATATTTTGAAAATTAGTTTGTAATTTTTTTTTAAACTATATCAGGAGCGTCAAGAGGCCATACATTTTTGAGTCGATAAAAAAGGACTCAGTAGACGTCAATCAGTCAAATGTTAAACCCAATTTACAATATGCTCGATTCGATTCCCACCAGAGGCTTTGGCCTCAATTGTCTGTGGACCCTTGGATCCAAAATTTAGAATATAAATTTACTTTGTATTGTAATAAAATAAGAAAGAAGAATAGTTTCTCCCTGTGTAGTGGCGTTTTCTCCACCGCTATGAACAACTAGGAAAACATTCCTTATGCAAAGAAGAAACAAAACAATTTCATCAGTGGTAAAATCAGAACAAAAAAGAGAATAGAATAGCCGTCTAATTCGACATAAACTTATTTTATCTTTCCTTTCCCAAAACATCACATTTCCGAGTCGCTATTTCCGGCTGAGCTGTCCATTTGCCATGGAAGAAGTGTATGCCCCACAAGACATCATGTTGCTTGCCATGCCTTGAAATATTTATGAAAAAAATCCCATTGAGGGTTCGCATAAAATTCAGAAAAAAACGAGACTGCATTCTTTATTTAACGACATTTTGTGCCTTTTTAAGGCTTTTTCAGAATATTTGAAAATGTGCCCGACTTTGTTATAGAATTTTTATAAACATGACCAGCGATGGTTTAAAGGGTGGCACTCCATTGAGGTAGGGTACATAATATTCGAAGACATTTTATAAAATTGAGCGTAATATTTGCAGTCGCAACAAAAACAGCGTCGTTGCCGTCCCTCAAAGGGAAGCCATCGGAATATAATCTCAACATTTTGGGTGCGCTTGGCTTGGCTGCTCCAGACAAATGTGACTGATGCTGATCTCAGATGATATGCGCTGCAAAAAAACAACAAAAAAACCATAAATTTGTCACTTCGCGTGACAGTGTTAACTTCAAAGTGGAACAAATGCTTAGACGCGTTCACAAAGACAAAGCGAAAAAAAAACGAAATATTCCATGTTTTTGTGAAGCGTATGAATTTTCAGATAGCGAATGCGACGAGAAAAGTGATTTGTGAATGCGTTGCACGCACACATGTGGTCGGTCTGTTACAGTTACATACATGGAGTGGCCATTTTTAATAGGCGGATTTAAAGCAATTGGCTGTACTAAATTTGCCTAAAAACCACAATTAAATTTTAATACTGGATTTTTCTATTTAAAAAAAAAAGCGGCTGTTTAAAACAAAACAAAAAAAAAACGTATGTCCATATGTAAAAAGTACTTATTGATTGTTATTGGTAAAGATTCTTATCAGTTTGAAAAATCTGTATTTAATGCGAAAGTCAAATTTTGTAGTTTTCTCAAACAGCCGCTTAAGTTCATATTTGTCGACGAGAAAAATAAACATGAATACATTTTTCCTAATTTAGGTGAAGGTCATTAAGGAAGCACCAGTTGGATAATTCATGGAGATCTTTTTGAAGATCTAAGACATCAGAAAATCAAGATATTTTATGAAAAACTTTTAGATCATCCGCATAAAGAAGAAATGTTGTCTTCTGAAAGCATATTGATACATCATTAATGAACATATTAAATAAAAGGGGGGGGGGTCCCAGAATGCTACCTTGAGGTACACCTGAAGTTTGCAAATATTTCTCAGATTCAAACCCACCAAATTGCAAGAGTTTTAATGCTGATTCGTTGTGCCTAACCTTTAGTTGAAAATATTGTGCCATTACTGATTTTTAGCAAAGAACAATTTAAGTGGAATGTTTCTAAAATTTGTCACAGTTCTATTTGTTTCGTAAATGCAGGGTTTTCCAACAAGAGGTGTTTTTTTGGTATTGTAAGGAAACATAAATTTTTTGAGATAAATTATCAGATGTATATTTCATAATAAAGAGGAAGGTATGCCGTTAAAAATTATATTTTTTTTATTGTATTAAAGTTCTAGGAATGAGAAAGTGTTAAACAAAACATTTCAAATGCACATACAGGAATACCTCGCATAACAGTGGCTTGATCAGTACGGTGTATCTTTGAAATTTTCAAAAGCAAAAAAAAAAATTGTCCTAATTTTTTTTTTGTCTTAAAAAAAACAAATTTTTTAATTTTTTTTGTCCTAAAAAAAATTTAATTTTTTTTTTTTTTTTTTTTTTTTTTTTTTTAAATTAAATTTTTTGTATTTTCCCTGTATTATTGCCATATGTTTTAACCTTCTTCATAGAGGTATAGGGCATGTGAATAGGCGCATAGGGCCCGAGAGACTCGATAAGTCCGGTTTAAAAAAAAAAAAAATTAAGAAATCTGGAATCATCTGCTCATAACTGCCAGAAATATCTCACATGCCAGATTTCAGATGGACAGTAAAATAGCACAACCTTAAATTTCTAAAATTAAAAAGATGTATTTTAATTGATAATGCAAATAGTAATGTTTTCAGTTTACCTGATCAATATTTAGTAGTTTAAACTTTATTCTCTAATAGCGTTTGGCATCTACGGCACATGGTTTGATTCAAGTCCTGACAACGCTCCTTGGCAATCGAGTACCAAACATTATCTATTTCAGTGCACAGATGTGCGTTCACAATGACAATATTTATTTTCACAAAAAAAAAAAAAAAAAAAAAAACATGTTATGTGGAGATACGCTGTAATTTTGTTCACACTTTTTGCAGATACAAACTAATGTTTTTTTTAAAAAAGGTCGAATAAGCTCAGGCCTTTTAATTGCAAAATCTCTTAATTGAAAATAAATCCTAGTAACGATTGTTCTGGGTGATTTTTCGGGCACTGTACACCGTTTTATTGAAAAATCTTTTGAATGCCAAGACACACACTCTTATATGACACGAACACCGCTTAAGAGAAGTATGATACATGTAACGACAACAAAAAATAATGTTGTGCCGTCTCATTTCAATATTATTTCTCATTAAAGTAAATACACAATAATAGAGGAAAAATCACAGACGAAGAGATAATATGGCCAATGGAAACGTTGCAAATGCTGTTGTAGGTCCAAGAGAATTTGTTATAAGATCATAATAATAAATTCTATTAAACCTACTACGAATCTGACATGAAAAAAATTTCGATTGGCAATGAAAAATATTTTATTTTTGGGAAAACTTAAAAATTAAAATTTTCGGGGAGTTTTCATGTTTTTTATTAGGAATTATTAATATTATTGCTTGTTGTCATAAAAAGCCTCCGTTATTTTTTTTTTCTTATTTTTCGAATCCAAAAGCAAGCAAATTGTATTGGAATTGGGGATCTTTGAAAAATGCCCCAGAAAAAATTTAGAAATACCAAAAAAAAAAATCTTATACAAAAAAAAAATTGGGGAGTTTTTCATAATTTTTTAGGTAATATTTCATTTTTCGTTGTGGTGTAATTTTTCTTTGGGCAATGAAAAAGTTTTCGTTTGACAATGAAAATTTTTCCAATATTTTTATTTTTTGGGAAAACTGTGGAAAATTAAAAATTAAAATTTTCGGGGAGTTTCCATGTTTTTCTATTAGGAATTATTAATATTATTGCTTGTTGTCATAAAAAGCCTCCATAATTTTTTTTTCTAATTTTTCGAATGGAAAAGCAGAAAAAATGTATTGGAATTGGGGAACTTTGAAAAATGCCTCAAGAAAAAATTTAGAAATCCCCAAAAAAATCTCATTCAAAAAAGATAATTGGGGAATTTTTCATATTTTTTAGGTAACAATTAATTTTTCGTATTGGGGACATTTTTCATTGGGCAATGAAAAATTGTTCGTTTGACAATGAAAAATTTTCCATTTTACTTTTGGGAAAACTGTGGAAACTTAAAAATTAAAATTTTCGAGGAGTTTCCATGTTTTTTATTAGGAATTATTAATATTATTGCATTTTTCATTGGCAATGAAAAATTTTTCATTTGGCAATTCCCATTTTTTTTATTTTTGGGGAATTTTTCGTTTTATTTCTTGGGGATATTTTCAAAACAAAAGTGAAACATATATCTATTTTTTTTGGGATATTTTTCATAATATTTGGGGGCTTTTTCAGAATTTTGGGTGAAATTTTCATTTTAGGGGAGGGGGATTTTTAATTTATTTTGGGGCATTTTTCGTTTCCATGAATGTCCACCTCTACCACCCACCTTACAACATCACTATAGCTCTCTCTAGTTCCAATGAAATGTTAGAAAGATACTGCGTAGGTTATTTTAGATTCAGTTCGATTAACAGCTGAACGACATTCGTTAAAAAATTTTAATTTCCAGTTATTGTAAATGGGTAAAAATAAATGAAGTGTGTCCATGTTTTTTCGAAGGTCATTATTTTTTGGAAATTTATATATCATTCGATAGGGAATGGAAATACAAAAATATGAATTGGAGGCTTTTGCAAAATTTAGATTTTTAAGCGAGTTATGACGCATGCAATTTTCACATAGGGGTTTGGCAATTTTAATTTTTCTCCCAATTTATGCAATGGATGTTACTGATTTTTTCCATGATTATTACGAACTTATGCCTCCCAAATCGAGTATTTATAATTCCGCGAAATATTTTTTTTCGCGCCAAATTTTGACAAATCTTTGAAAGATGGAATTTTTTTTAAAGCATCTCCATCGAAACTTAGAAAAAAAAATTATATCAAACTTACCTTATTTTGTTCCCTTTCTTATGCAAAAAAAATATTTTGTTATTCTCTGTAGGGAAAAAAGTTATATGCGTTTTTATACACAAGCTCACCGAGTTGTTATGTTATTTTTTTTAGTTTTACTTTTTTGGTGTAGTTGAAATTCATCATATTCGTTCATTATATGTATAACTTATATTAAATGGTAGCCTAGGTCGAAAAATTTATAGTATTATAATTGTTAATGTAAATCAAACCCCAGTTGTAGTTAGTAAGCGTACAATTTTAATATACTAAAACATTATTTAGAACTAAAACATTTGTTTGTAATGCTTTGACATATTTGATGACTGGATTCACAAAACTCTTTACAAATCAGGTTATTATTTCCATTGGGTGAAAATAAATGAAATTGTCGTGTAATTTTTATGGTTTTTGATGTTTTGTACCGATTTTCTAAGGTTTTTTCATGGGCAGTATGCTCTTCTTTAGACGAATAATCAAAGTTTATTTTATTAAAAAAGTTTTTCGCCCAATCGTATAATTGTTTTGGTGAGGTAATCTGTTTATTTTGCAGAGTGGAGCGAAAGGCGTGTCTCTTCACCGTACCTCCAATACCATCACAAGCTCCTTTGCCATGAGAGGTGGCGAAATAATTCCATTCTGCCATGACCCCGAAGTCATTTTCATGGTTTAGTAAATTTAATAAATTATACTTATTTTTGTATTGCGAAGCCGCACCGTCCGAGAAGTATATAATTTTTTTGATATTTTCTACTCCAAATTTTCTCTTTAAATAAACAATGAGCTTATTATTAAAATAATGAACACTGCTTGTGTTATGGACCAGATATTCCGAAATCATTACAAAATTAAGGTGCTTTACCTCACGACCATCTCTGTAATAAACAACATAGGGGTGTATTGTTGCTTGAACATTAGCCCAATGTTGGGAATATAATGGGAACGCAGATTCAAGTATCAACTTCTATGCTCTAAGAAACTGAAATAGTTTATTTGATTGATATGACACATTTTGAAATGCCTATGTATAGAAATATATTCTTTTCATAGGGTGAAAAGAAATGAAACTGTAAAACTAAAAAAAATAACATAACAACTCGGTGAGCTTGTGTATAAAAACGCATATAACTTTTTTCCCTACAGAGAATAACAAAATATTTTTTTTGCATAAGAAAGGGAACAAAATAAGGTAAGTTTGATATAATTTTTTTTTTCTAAGTTTCGATGGAGATGCTTTAAAAAAAATTCCATCTTTCAAAGATTTGTCAAAATTTGGCGCGAAAAAAAATATTTCGCGGAATTATAAATACTCGATTTGGGAGGCATAAGTTCGTAATAATCATGGAAAAAATCAGTAACATCCATTGCATAAATTGGGAGAAAAATTAAAATTGCCAAACCCCTATGTGAAAATTGCATGCGTCATAACTCGCTTAAAAATCTAAATTTTGCAAAAGCCTCCAATTTATATTTTTGTATTTCCATTCCCTATCGAATGATATATAAATTTCCAAAAAAATAATGACCTTCGAAAAAACATGGACACACTTCATTTATTTTTACCCAAATAGCAATTCATTTACCTGATCAATTTCAATATTTGCAAATTTGCCCTGAGATATTTACATCGATTATCCTAATTAACTCACATAGTAATTCGTTTTTCGAGTTCCTTCAATTGGTTTGACTTTGGGAGAACATCGTCATCACGTCCCTTCTGGCGCTTCAACCGTTCTGTTCGCAAACCTTTATGCGACTATCCAGTTTCATAATTGCCCACATCACAAAAAAAGGTAAACGAGCAATTCGAAACGAGCAATTCGAATCTCCACAAAAATTCAACGTCCGGATGTTATCGAAAGTTTAATTAAATAGTGAACTGCGTTTGTGTTATTCTGAATTCCCGCTTTCGCTCGGCGAAAATCAATAGAATTAAATGTGGAACAAGGTTATATGATGTGCGACGTCCCTCCTCCTCTCAGTTCATTGAGATACTGTGAGCTGCGCGGCGTTAAACACAACAAACTCTTTGTCTGCCCTTAAAAGGCCAAATGTCCGAGTGTGTGTGTCTGTGCCAACAAACAAAAGAAACAACGGTCCACATAATGGAAATTAATTAAATTGAAATGTCATTATTGGAAAATCCCTCGCAAAAAAAAAATATGCAATATGATGCAAATGATAGCGACAATGGCTTTGTGCAGTGCAGCTGGAAAATGGAGCTGGCAGCACAACGAAGGAAAGAAAAAGTGAAACTTTTGCCAAAGAGAATCCCGGTTGCTGCTGTTTGCATTTGCCCGCAAAACGTGAGATAATGATGGAGGATATTAAATACGTCGCAGGAATAGCGGAATTAAGATCATTATGACATTTTAATTGAAATATAAATTATATTTTGATAGTTAAGCACATCAAAATGACCGACGATAGCGCGGTCTTTATCATAGCGTTTGAATAAATCCACACACTTTAGCCAGCATGGCATTTGGCGACAACCACTGTTGAGAAAATAAAGGTTGCGCAGCGAGAGAGAAAAATGACGGGCGACAACTATCGTGAAAGGCACACACAGTGGAGACCGAGGACCGCGAGGGAAAAAGACCCAGGTACACATATGGACCCCAAGAAAATACGCCCGAAAAGTGAAATGCTGTAGGGCTTTGGGGTGTTATTGCGTAATGACAATGAGATCCACGAACTTGAACAACAATACGGTGAAAGTTTGTAAATAAAATAAGCCCGAAAATATTAATTCGGGCCCAATTTCATGTCGATATTACAAATGTAGACGGCTCTTGATAAAAACTGACAACAATTTGTGTCTGAAAATATAATACTTTCGATTTTTCTTATATTCGTCTTTGTTTGAGACATTGAATTGTGTGTACCCAAAATTCGCTACAAATTACGAAAACTCACTTAAACGAGGGAAGTTACTTCCATTTTTTGTAGAGTGCGTCGTAAATCGTTCCGCTCGATTGTTTCGCAACAAACACCTGTTAAATAATATTTTTTTTATGAAAGTACACCTTCACTCAACACTATTCATAAGTTGAAGGTATCTCCTTTGAAAGACCAAAACAATTTTATAGTTTAATACGAAAAAGCGTACGCATGTAGCGTTCGTCACGCCGGATTTGCCCATATACGAGCAGGCACGTTGTGCAGAGCTCAGGAATATATATATATATATATATATTTTTTTTTTATAATCACTCAGAGGATGACCCCTATGAATGCAATGCACTGTGTTAGCGATAGGAAAGAAGGATATTGGAGGGAGGAAAGAGGGGGTAATGTTTGTTGATGTTTGCCTTGAATTTGATAATGTTATAGCAGAAAGGAAAAACACTTGTTGGAAGATTATTCCAATTCTTCAATTGTTCTAATTCTAAAAATAATAATTTCTAATAAAAATTTTTCTAATATGTCTACATTTGTATTGAGAAAATCTGTATGTTCGCCTAGTATGTAGCGAATAAGTTTTCCCAAAATAATGGTTGAGATCTGCAAGAACCCTTTTAACATCACGTCTTCGGAAAAATATCAGAGTCATCGAACTAGGTACGTTATCGATCACGAAGATTGGTGAACTGCTTTCTGGCAAAGATGAATTCTTTGCAAATATTTCAGCCAGAAGGTTGACTTTGTTAGCCGGGTCAGTGAATATCTGGTCGCCGTTACCGGGAGTTGGGACAGAAGATGAAGAATTGTCCCTTATCATTTTTTTCAAATGACCAAAAGCTCTTACTTCCCCTGGGAGATGTGAAGAACTTTCGCGCCTAAGCACTCTGGCACAATTGGATCTTGGCAGTACGCTGAACAAAATGGTCATTTTAACAAATTTAAGCAAATTTATATTTTTCCATACCACAAACGTTAACTTGTTTGTGTGACTTTTTATTGTTTTATTTTTTCAATTTCTCAATTTCCATCTTACAATCCATCTCATTCTCTCGGTATTGCTTTAATTTTAAAGAGCGTAGATGAAAAAAAAAACAAAATTACGAAAACAGCTGCAACGACGCACTTGGGAATTTTATTACTCTAATAAAGTTCACAATACGTCAGTTGGTTTTCATGATTCCGCGAAACTTCTCTACTCGAAAACTTTGCTGTGTCATGTAGCGTATGTTTTGTTTTATCGGCATAAGGTTTGCATTTTCTTTTACATAACGATGTTATTGAGCTGTAATCGAGAGACAATGGATGACTCCGAAAAGTCTTCGGTGGCAATGAATGCATTGTCCGTCCCATGAATGCATATTGCATGGGACGGGCCATGAGTGGGCGTAAGCATCCGCCGTTGAAATGATAACTTCGGGAAGACTTTTAGTGTTGCAAGTTTGTTTTAATGTTTGAAATGTGGATTTTTGCCGAATGGTACAGAGTAAACATAATCGAAGTTATTATGTCTTGCACAGTGACACTTTTTTGTATGATGAAATCTTTATTGGGACATAGTTCACATTACTGGATGGTAATGGAAGTGTAGTTCATGTTCATCTCATATAAGGAGATGACAAAATAAGCTTTGTGTAGCAGGAAATAAGCCTTGCTTGCTACAAAGTCTAAACACGCGTTTTACTTGTGTGAAAACCTTTAAAAAAAACACAGATTTCCATTGACCAATCATAATAGCCATCACCCAACTCCTGTTCACCCTTTTATGTAATACAGTTTACACTTTGTAATATTTGGCCAAATGACATGTACACGCATACAGACCCATACAACCGAACATTGTCAGTGGAATTGTGTTCCATTTCTTTGATTGTCTTGGTTGTGTAGGTATGTGTGTTTGTTGTGTAGGGTGGGGGGATGGTTTGTTGGCAAACTCTATTGTCGCTGCCACTTGACCCAATTGGCAAATATCAGCAATACCACGAAGAATTCCATGTCCATGTGAATTGTTAGTGTTTCTCTGTATACACATCTCAGTATATATGTCTGTACGCATTGAGTTTTCCATTCTAGGGGGCCGAGTTTTGTAAGGCCTTGTAATATAAAGGGTCCGCCAGTTAACGTTTTTTTGTTTCAACTGGTGCTTATTTCGTTGTTTTCGTTATCGGGCCATGTTTTGTTTATAAAAATTGAAGAGGAGGATATTGGCAACATTTGATTTCAACAGGACGGCGCTACGTGCCACACAGCCTAAGCTACACTCGATGTTTTGCGCCCTGTTTTTGAAGATCGCATTATCAGCCGCAGAGCTAATGTCGTTAGGCTACTGCATGGCCAGCCGAGTCAGCCATTTGAATGAAATTATTCTGCATTATTAACCGGAAGGATTGTACTTTCAAATAAAAAAAAGAAAAATATCCAGTAGTTGAGAAAATATCCAGTAGTTATACCCTCACCCTACGGGTAGGAGGGTATATATCATTTGATACGGCTCAAAAGTGTAACACATAGAAATATCCACATTAGACCCCAGGTGTCTTTGAACCAAATTCGATTCATGACTTTCTGCCATATCCGTCTGTTCTGCTGGTAACTTTCGAACGAGTTAAACAATCACTCTGAAATTTTGCATGGCTTAATATTTTCCCAAAACTGCTTATGGGATTGCATATGGGCTATATGGCCACACCCCTTCGGGTACCTCCCATACAAATCGTCTATTTCGCCCACTTTAGAAATCGTGTAATAATACCAATATGCCCAACGCGATCTTGTCCAAATTTTGTATTAAGAAAAGCTATAGTTGGCATAAGTTGTGGACAAAAACTTGGAAGTCTGGCAACTCCCCTTCTGGTACCTCCCATACAAATGTACCATCCCGCCTACCTTAGAAATCGTGTAATAATTCAAATATGCCCAACGCGATCCTGCCCAAATTTTGTACCTAGTAAACCTATAGCTAGACAAAGTTTTGGACAAAAACTTGGAAGTCTGGCAACTCCCCTTCTGGTACCTCCCATACAAATGTACCATTCCACCTACATTAGAAATCTAGTAATTATATAATTTCGCTCAACGAATCTTTCCGAAATTCTATATTTAGTAAAGCTTTAGCTATATACAATTTTCTAGTAAAAACTCTGCTTTATATTCCGCCCGTTTTGTAAAAACTTGTAATACCATATTTTTCTATAACATTCGGTATTTTGAGGTTGCTATTTCGGAATATGAGACTTGTATGTTTTTACTGAGGGTGAGGTCGGTTTATCCGACAGCAACTTTTCCTCTGGTTTTTATAGAATTTACAAAAAAAAAGAGTTATTTGGCGGATCCTGTATAAGACCACTCTATGAATTAGATATTTCCCTCAACATTCCATGAAGAATGATGAGGGTTGTGTTGAGGTTTTCCTGGAGAATGCTCTCACGTATTCCGTTCTTTAAGTCGACGTATGACACTGCGAATTGTTTTGGGGCTTCGTTCAAACATATTGCAAATATTAATTTAATGTTCAATATTCAATTTAATGTTTCAATTCTATTGAATTTAGAATTTGTTATTGAGTTCAATCTCGAGGTCACGAACTTTTAATAATATACACATTAATATAAGAAAAGCAAACCAAACCGTATTTGTCCAAGTTGTATAACACAAGGACAAATTACCAAATCTTTTAGTTACGTCTTATGTAGACGTTCTCTCGATTTATATCGAGTTTTCTCAGAGATCGCTCTATGCGAGTTGTTATTGAAGGGGTCTCAACAAATGAGCATATCTGGACTGCCGCAGTAAAGGAGTACCACATGGTTAAGTTCTCTCTCCTGCTCTGTTTCTTAGTTTCATTGAAGACCTCATGGTCCTCTTGGTGGATGTTAGAAACCTCTGCAAACGATTTCGAATCTGCCAGTCAATAAAACACATAGAGCTGAACCAGTAATTCATGAATGACCTCGATGTAGTGAGTAAAACCAGTGATCACTGTCGAGAATGAGTTGTAAAATGAGCCGATTGTCGGACACACAATAGTTTGACACTGACACTTTTGCAATTGGTATAGTGAGGGCCTTTAGTTGCGGGCCTCGTACCCTTGATCGTCGCAACAGAGACGAGAGAAAATGCACATAACTATAAGTACTTGTACACATACAGACATACATACATTTCAATAAAGTGAATACGGACACAAAAAACTTTTGACTATTTTCGTTATATTGAATAACTAGTAAGTTGTAATGCCCCTATGGCGCCCGTTGAAATATGGAAAAAAAAATTTTTGAAAAAAAAAATTTTGTTGAAAAAAATTTTTTTTCTTGGAAAATAAAATTTTCGTTAAAAAAAAAATTTTTGTTGAAAAAAAAATTTTGTTGAAAAAAAAAGTTTTTGTTGAAAAAAAAAATTTTGTTGAAAAAAAAAATTTTTGTGGAAAAAAAAAATTTGTTGAAAAAAAAAATTTTGTGGAAAAAAAAAATTTTGTTGAAAAAAAAAAAATTTGGAAAAAAAAATTTTGTAAAAAAAAATATTGTAAAAAAAAAAATTTTGAAAAAAAAAAAATTGGGGAAAACACAATTTCTGTCCAAAAAAAAAATAATATTTTTTTTATTATTATTATTTATAGAAAATTATAGAATGCCTATTTAAATTCCTACGTACTGCGTGACAGAGTCAGTGAATCAGGGAATCAGGGAATCAGTGAATCAGTGAATCAGTGAATCAGTGTCGAGGGTAAATATATATTAAGATGTTTGCAATACTCGTACATACTCCGTTTTTCTATTTTCTTTTGTTGTTGTTGCTGTTGTAGCACTCTGCGCACATTTAGTGCGGATAAATGTTTGCTCAAACGGAATCGAATTTTTGGTATTTGGACCGTTTTGTTGTGCTGCGGTTGTCACAATCCAGCCAGAAAAACCGAGAAGGCCGAAAACCGGACGGGTGACAAATCGTAATTGTGTAGGTTTGCAGTTGACTTGCCACAATCGGACATTCAATAGTTTTCGTTGGCTGTGTTCATTTTTCTCTGTACACACATATTTGTTCGGGTGGGGAGAATGAAATTTAAATTTATTTTTCCGCTGTCACAAATGGCGCCTAAGAAACAGAAACAGCACCAGCAGATCGCTGGCGGACAACATTTATCATTATTTGCAACGGCAATCATCGCCGTCGCGACGGCCCGCCGTCCCTGTGGGCTGATAGACGAGGCACACAAACTGTGATGTTTATTTATGGGTATTGAGATTAAGTTATCGGGTGTTGTTTCATAGGAAATTCAATGTAGATTTTAGTTTAAAAAATAGCGTTGTTTGGCAGGACTGTCGCTCAACGGCACTGAGGCGAATATGTTAAGCCTTAAATGCATAATGTTGCCATTTGGCACATTAATTTGTGTGTTAATTAAATCGTTAATTAATCGTAAGAAACTCGTTGAGTTTACAATCAAATTGTATAATTCTTTTGTAATTTAGATTGCGGTGGACAAGAACGACGGTCAGGTGTCCATATTTTACTAGGGAGTGGTCCAAACTAGTTTGGGGAATGCCTTAAATTTTTTGTGCCACTATCAAATTTTTTTTGTATTGTGCTCGCGAAAGAATCTGTAGTCTTTGTTCCTTTTTTCTTGCGCTTCTTCTGAGAGATCTCCAATTGGAAGCATATTGTGCTGAATTATTTGTTCCCCATGGAACAAAATTTTGTGAACTGTGGTTGGCATATGTCTCCAAGAATATTTTTGGTTATAAAGGGTTGCTGTCTCATTAGCATACTGACCAAATTTTTTTGCATCTATCTTTTTGCTACATGCTATAACTTCTAATATGATTTGGAATCGTCGTATTAAATCATAATCTACTCCAGTTATAGAAGCTGCAGTTTCTGGATCGGAAAAAAATCTCCTTGCTGTGTTTCCATCATTAGAATTTCCTTCTCCTTGCTTTGGCTGGTCAATTATAAGGCTTATCTCACGGTATTTTTCTTGAATATCTTTTTTTTTTGCTTTCTTTTTTCCAAATTTTCTTTGTTGTTTCTCACTGTTTCGCCTAACTGGCCAAATTCCAAATCGTATCCCAATTTAAGAATATGCTCCATAAAACGAATTCTAGCATGAAGAGGTGACATTCCAAATTCATATGCTTCATTAAAACTATCGTCTTGTGTTGGTGGTTGGCTCAATTGACTTGATGTTTTTTGGCATATGGTGCAGCTTGACGAAGACTTTGTTTCGGTAAAAGCTTGTGCAACTTTTCCATCGATCATTGTAGGTGACATTTTAAAGTTAACTTCGATGCATTGGTCATTAAATTCAAATATCACTGGTTGAAGTTCTTTAATTTCATCTCTTATTTTGCCAACTTCTTCAGTTATGACATCTTTAGTTTCTTTTTTGTAAGCAAACTTTATTGGTCTACAAAATTTTGTTGACGAGGGAATTTCATTCTTCCATACATCTATCACTGCAGCTCTACTAGTTGACGGCTCTGAACCAATATAAGTTTTTGTAAAACGTAATGGAAAGAAAGAAATCATGAATAAATTGGCATCTGATGAATTTTCCGCATTACATTGTTTGTATTGTTTCTGGCCAGAGGATCACATGCCCATTTAGAAATTAAAGTCATGCTGCAATTTTTAAACTTCTTTAAATAGTCAGCATCAAATGTCTTTAATAATCGTTCTGCAGTGTGTTCAAGAAGATCCTGCAATTTTATTTCTGCTGAACTTGCTGAACTTCAATAAGAACTCTTGTACAAAATTTCATCAAAATATATGCATAATAGCCACTTTCACATACAAATAACTTCTCAAAAAATATGACGTGCATTTGTACCGAATATCTTACCTTGGGTCAGAAAAATTGCTGTAGCTCAAAAAGTGCAGTCCCGATGCATGGACATGTATATATAGGAATGTAGGGGAGGGTTAGGACTACAAAATAGTAAATTTGTGTTTTGACTCAGCTTGACTCACAGGAGTTGTGCTCTATGAAGTAGGAAATTTCCGATAAACTAGACCTTTTTTAAAAAAAAAGTATTTAAATTGTTCTGAAAACAGTAGAGCTTCAATTTTTACCAGTGATAGGAAATAAGTTAAGTTACAACACAAAATTTATTTCGTCCAAAAATCTTGAAAAACAAAAAAGTTATGATCATTTCAACTTTAAAAATTAACTAAAAATATCATAATTACCGTATTTGCCGGACGAGACGCACCTTTTTACTCTGAAAATTTGACCTACAATCAGGGTGCGTCTTATGGTCCGATGCGTCTTATCGTCCGGCAAATACGGTACTAAATTCTAAAAAAAAGCCCATTTTGGACCACGCTGTTCTCAGTGAAATAGTTGAAATAGAGTTCTAATTTTTTGGCTCCCGAGGTTTACTACTGTCTACTTTCATATGAGTCTAATAACTTTAAAATCGAAGAACAAAAACCAAAAGGAGTTTTGGCCGCTATCTCAAAATATTGACTACAGTGCGCCGTCCCTGTGGGCTGATAGACGAGGCACACAAACTGTGATGTTTATTTATGGGTATTGAGATTAAGTTATCGGGTGTTGTTTTCAACCACCCGGTATTCTGGTAGCTGCCACTTTTGAAGCTTTTATTCCTTGACATTGGACAAGTAGAAACTATGCCATTGCTAAAAATGAAAAGATACACGCCTATTAAAATTCACTATTAAATGGTGAAAATCTTGAGCTACGTGCCACACAAGCAATGAAACCATTTCTCTTTTACGGGAAATGTTTCCGGACCTTGTTATCTCTTGTGATTTATCACCTTGAGGCTTCCTCGTTTGGGGCCACGTAAAGGATAAGGTCGATTCAAGACCTCAAAAAGATAGAATTCGTGAGGCAATCGAGGACATGGGGCAGCCACTTTGCGATTTGGTTATGGACAATATTATGAAAAGGATATGGCCATGTAAGCGTGGTCTTGGTGGCCATTTGGCTAATGTTGTTTTTCATTAGTAACGGCATATCTTTCTCATTATGAACTAAATATCCGATCATTTATTTCAAAAATTTTAATTTTTCTTTGAATACCAAAAATTACTCCGCTTGTTGGAAATCCCTGTATGTAAGTAAAAAATATTTGTTTTCTTCCCTTAATGTTGTTTTTTTGGAAAAACAAAATGAACATTTAAAAAATTTTGCAAAGTTTTCTTTTTTTTAAATATCGAGTAAAAAAAAGTTTTTTTTTTGGGGATCTGTCTTTTAATTTTTAAAAATTTTGTTACTAAAATGGTTTATTTATCAACGTATGACCTTCTTTTAATATGTAAAGAAAATGAAAAACCAAGAAACTCCACATTTCCATGCTAAATATTAAAAGAAATGCCAAAGTTCAACTTTGACCTTGAAGTCTTCCTCAATAACAGATTCTATTGAAAATGAAACTGGAGTTATCTGACGAATAAAAAACAACAACACAAAATACTAACATTACTAAGAAATCTCTGGCAAGGAATGGGATTCTGAACCACTGTGCCTCGTCTTCTTCGATTCTTTAATTTCGGCCAAACAAAATGCGAAATTCATTTCAGAGCTGGAATTTTAAAAAAAAAATCAATAGTTTCACCATTTTTTCTATAGTTTGATAGCTTTCCAAAGCAGATGGCACATATATGTCCGTCGTTAGATTTGTTTTTGTAATCGATCTTCACAAAATTTTTAGTTCTTACTAAGAAAAACGCTATTGAAATTGTTCAACTTTGGTCATTTCAGAGCTGGAATTTAAAGAAAAATCCATTTGAAGGTACATTGGGACATTTTTGTGTTGCAAAAACGTAACACTGAAAAACGAAATAGCAAAAAAAAAAAATATGTTTTCAATAAACTGTGTCTGATATTCAAATAATTTCAATTTATTTAGTAAATAAATGTGAGAATAGTTTTCAGAGTGCATTGACAATGTTCTATTGATTTACACAATTTTTTTTTTAGTTTAATTGCAACACAAAGTAAATTTATATTCTAATTTTTGGTCCAACCCGGATGACACAGACCATATGGCTAGATTTTTGCAGAGGCAGATGAGCACTTCTGGTGGAAATCCAACCCACAAACCCCACTACCAACTCACCTACCGGTGCTCGTAAACATATGATCTATGAAAACTTCGCAACACTTCCCCCAGATAAACATTTTTATGCCTAACAGTCAACATGATTTAGACAAATATGCGGGCAATAAAGTTAAAAAAATACAAAAATTGTCTTACTGCCTGATTCCATAAAACCAATTTGTTCGTTCATTACAAATCGTCAATATTCGAAGCGTTATACTATTGAATTCAAACATTATTCTGGTTTTCAGATATATGATAAACGAATAAGCTATCACAACTGAGAAAAATCCATTTTATTGCGCGTTCAATTTAATTGTAGTGGTAACTTAAAGAAGACTTCAAATCAAATCCCGGCCAGTTTAACAAAATACAGCCGTCTCCAACAAGTCTCCCACATAAATAGTTGGTGTATGACCTCACGTTTGCCATTGCATGAACACCAAAAATGCATTTCCGCTTTGCCGGTCCCTGGCATGTGGAAAGCGATTATTTTCCTAATGTCTTAGTGCCCGTCCTCCCTGTTTGTTTTGTGATGCCTGTAAAAGTTCAGATTTCGTTTTTTTGTTTTTGTTTTTTTGGGAATATTTGTGTTGTGCTGTCGTTGGGTCTATAACCGTTTTCTTGGCAGCTCCATGTGTTTTGTACTTAGTAATGTGCAGTAAATTCCTCATTCGTTCACTTTTCAGCAAACTTTTTTTTTTTGCTTGTTTGCTATTTGAGTTGGCAAACACAGTTGTCGCTGCCACATTTCCCAATTGGCAAACAGAGCGCTGGTATCAACAATGGTAACAACAACTCCTGCGGAAACCGTAACAAACGGCACCGGCATCAATAACAAATATGAATGAACGAATGCCGGCGTAGAGTTACTCACGGTAGGCAGAGCACAGTGGGCGATATCGTGAATGCGTGCGAACATAATATCTTCATATTCCAAAGTATCGTCATTATAGAAGTGGGCGTGGCCACCATCTGGTAAAATGTGATAATATAAACGGATATAATTAAATAATCTCCCGTGAAATAACTTGGAAAAGAAAAAAATAAATTACTTTCTCAAGGTAAATCCGAATAAGTTAAATAAACCGAAAAAACGTCATCATGCAGAACTGTCGTTTCTGGGAATCGAAAGATCGTCTAGAAGCCAATGCACCCTCAGAGTTTGTCAGTTTGGTGCAGATGTTTAAAGAGGAAATGTTATTTCGGATAAATATAGGGACACTAGTAAGTTGTAATGCGCCTATGGCGCCCGTTGAAATATGGAAAAAAAATTTGTTGAAAAAAAAAATTTTTGTGGAAAAAAAAAAATTTGTTGAAAAAAAAATTTTTGTTGAAAAGAAAAATTTTGTTGAAAAAAAAAATTTTTGCGGAAAAAAAAATTTTTGTTGAAAAAAAAAATTTTGTGGAAAAAAAAATTTTGTTGAAAAAAAAAATTTTGTAAAAAAAAAAATTTTTGTAAAAAAAAATTTTGGAAAAAAAAAAAATTTTGGTAACAAAAAAAATTTGGGGAAACACAATTTCTGTACAAAAAACAAATATTATTTTTTTTATTATTATTATTTATAGAAAATTATAGAATGCCTATTTAAATTCCTACGTACTGCGTGACAGAGTCAGTGAATCAGTGTCGAGGGTAAATATATATTAAGATATTAAGATGATAAACCATAGGGCCGGAGATTGAAGACATGGACACAGCCCATCGACATTTTGCTCAGCAGGTTCGGTTCTGTTCGAATCAGATGTCTCGTCGATGACCATTGGTGGGCGTCTGGAAATTAGGACCCACAAAAATATATCTTAAATTGAAAATAACGATCTAGGCATGTAAATTGAAAATAGACCCCAACTTTTTGCTGTGGAACCTAATTTCTTTCATGTTTATTGAAGCTATTTTCAATTGGTCACATCGGAGCTGCGACTTATCACAGCTAGACTTTTGTTGTGGCGTTTCTGGCCAGAAACCGTCACCAAGGCCTCCGAACACCTGGGTTGTCAGGATACGCTTTTGCGAAACGAGTCGAGGCAGCCAAACGATCAAAATAAATAATAGGAATGTTTGCTATTTCAAATTGCCGAACTTATGGAATTGTGTTAATTTAAAAAAAAAAAACTTCAGTTTCAGCATTTTTTCTATAGTTTGATAGCTTTCCAAAGCAGTTGGTCCTCTATGTGTTCATCGGTAGATTTGTCCTTGTAATCGATCTTCACAATATACGGATTGTGTGGTCCAACATACCCAAGAGCGTGGAATTTTTTTTTAACTCCAATACATCCGCCCATGCATTCATACAACCTCCAAGCATCAGGTCTTAAATCCTGTGAGAGCTGGGATTTTCATTAGCTTTCAATTAAATTTGGCTTACAAGTTTTATTGTTTTTCACATCCACCAACCCTCGCAAAATTTACATCACGTTTAAAAAAAATGTATGTTTTTGACCACAGAAATTTGGTGTGTACGTTTTTTTTGCACAATGGATGCCTGACGGACCTTAGAAGGAGGAATTAGATCTGACTGCATTAATATTCGGTTTCTGAGTTTGTTTTTCCAGACTGATTAATCCGGAAATGATATCGGATTTACTGAAATTCGGGTTGTGATTATTCTTTTGCACAGTTGAGGACTTTTCGAAAAATTAGTGGGATTGGTGCATGTTATCATTTAGACTCTATATAAAATCCACTGGTCTCTTGTGGTCCCAGTCGAGATTCAATTCAATTTAATAAAATTTGTGACAGACTTACGAAATGCAATAAGATGTTTTTAAGCTCTACTTAGGTTTTTATATATTTAGTAATTTGTTTTAATTGGCCGTGAAAAATCAACTTCGATTAAATCGAATTACCCACTGTTCCAATGTTTTCGTTCAACTTTAATTCCAACTCTGTAACACCACAGCTCCACCGGCCCCTTTTTGGCATTGAACATGGGCTGGCCACACGAAGAAGGAGAGAGTATAACAAATGTAAATGGTGTAGGTTTTGCCCTGGCATACCGACCGACACAATTCAATTTTCACATAATTTTTGGAAAATGTGGCTGGTGTGCCATTGCCCGAATTGGCGCCTCACGTACGAAACGTATTAGGAAAACATTTATCATTATTAACAGGCAAATATTGGTTTCGTTGGCTTTCGCTGGCCACACTGGAAGGAATGAAGTTTTGCCATAATTTCTGTAATTTTCGTTTTTTTCATTTGTGGCACATATAAGGATTTCATAGTCATTGATATTGGGCAAACTCTAATTGTGATATTGTTGTTATCTGTAGGAAAAGGGAATATAATGGTGAGGTTTTAATGTAATGATAGCTGGCCTAGTGGAATTGCCCAAGGAGAAGGGAGATTATTTATAAGGAAAGGGAAATTTGGTCACAACATAAATATTCTAAACCTCTCAGCCATCCTGAATTATGATTCTGAGCATTTGGCTTCGGCTCTGTATGATAGTGGAATACGCGTGGTTTCATCCATTATCGAGATTATCTTTGCATGAATTGTATGTTTTGGATTTTATTAGCGCTTCAGGTGGTTTCTAAATAAATTAAATCCTGTAATTTTCTCCAGAATTCAAATTCAAATTCAAATCAACTTCAAGTATTTTGAACACTGCCACATCGCAGAATCACTGTCAAATCTTGACAGTCATTTCAAAACTCTTGCCGTTCCATCATAATTCGACGAAAATAAATGTACATAAGTAATGTTTCCCTTTCGTTGAGCATTTCACAATTTCCCGAATAATATGTTTGCCACAAAATGTTTACGTTCTTCACTTTTGCATTTCCGTTGGCAACACATTCCCCTCCCTTCGCCGGCACGTCAACGCTCCAGTAATAGACATAAACAGCATCATTAGTTTGACTATCTCATACACGCCACTACGAACATTTCCTTTCGAGTGTAAATGCATGAATGAGCGCATCACAATGCAATTCCATCTGCAAGGGATGTTTTGTATTTCCGTTTCTGCAATACTCATACGTATGTCGGTATGTACATAAGTATGTGTTTGTGTTTACTATCTGTATACAGTACCTTCATGTGTGTGAGTGTCTGCGAAGTGTGAGTACTTGATATATTTTTGCAAATATTTTTCTAATGAAATCATGTCAGATTTTTGTTGTATGCATTTCATTGCGAGCATTCGATGGATGTATTCTTATTTCGGTGCAGTGACTAAATATGTGAATTTCGATAGACATAACTAAGAGCATCGTTAAGTTCGGTTGGTTCGAATGTCAGATACTCTTCAAAGTGTGGAGCATTTGAAAATATCATTTGGGTATGGGAATTGTTTTTTTTTCTTGTATTTTCTTTAACATTCCCCGAAGGATCTGACGGGGAAGTTTCCCTAAAACCATTGGATTGTATACGACATAATTTGTATACTCACTAAACAGACAGGAACTGGTGTTTACAGATGGCTTCGTAGAATCGTTTGCATATCTAGAAAAGTTTCACCTCGGATTACTTAATTATGAAATGGAAACGGTCGCTGAAAAATATTGTGATTGTCAGGATATGACACTGTCTATTAGCCTAAATAGACGACAGCAGACTTAATGCAAATTAACTTGTTCATTATTTCCACCCAAACTGCATTAACTCGAACTTAAATGCACAAAATCAAACAGCATTTAGTTATTTCAATATGGCAATACTGTCATAATCCCTCACAATCAACTATTCTACTCACAAAAAAAACGGCTGTTCTCAAATCAGCTGTTCAAATCGTTTGCTATTATATCGAAATAAAATGGAATAATGTGAGCACAAATGAGTTATTTTAGTGATTTCAGCCTACTTTCAAATAAATAGTGATTTTTCATCAACAGCATACCTGCCAATCTTACTTTCTTCCTTCTATTCATTTTATAGCGATGTTAATGTCAAAAAAAAAAACAGATTGACAAACAGTTGTGTAGAAACAGCTGTTTACCAAATGCAGAAAAGTGTCGTGGGTACAATTTTAATTTGAATTTGCGACGCCGACGTTGTCGTCTTTCTCGGCCTTTAATGCCTTTTCATCTCAATGATAGTTTCAGAGTTATCAATAAAAGGAGAAAATAGTTTTGTCCTTTACATTTTTTTTTTGTAAATCTTGGCAAGTTTTTCATTTTTATTGACAATTTAGTGAAGGTGTCTCCGTGAACTGTTTAGATAACAAGTTGGACTCAAAACCACATCTTCTAACTCAGACGATGCTCAATGTCTTAGTGAGTGATTTGTGACAAAGGCAGTTCCTTGAACTTGTGATACTTTTAAAAAAAAAATGTGTACAGTTTTCTTCAATAGAAATAAATCAAAAAAAATTAAAAAATTTTTTAGAATATAAAAAAAAATTTTCTTTTCAGAAATTGTAAGACAAAAATTCGGAAATAAATCAAAAAATAAAAGTTTTCAATTTTTTTAAGAATTTTTCTGAAGAAAGTGTTTATTTAAATATAAAAACGATTTTTTTTCTTCATAAAACAATAATACTTTTCAAAAAAAAATTTTTTTTCAGAATGATAAAAAAAATAATTTTTTAAATTGCCAAAAAAAAAATCTGAACCACAAATTTTTTTCAGAAATTATAAAAAAAAATTATTTTTTTTATCATTCTGAAAAAAAATTTATTTCCCGAAATAACGAAAATGTTAATGTCACGAGATGCGGGATTTCCTCAAATAACAAAAAATTCCTTTCCAATTTTTTTTAGAATTAAAAAAACAAGTTCTTTTCAGAAATTGTAAGACAAATATTCAAAAATAAATCAAAAAGTAAAAGTTTTCAATTTTTTTAAGAATTTTTTCCTGTCAGCAAAAACAAAATTTATTTAAATATAAAAAAGAATTTTTTTTTCAGAAATTATAAAACAAAAAATTTTTTTTCAAACAAAAATTTTTTTTTAGAAATAAAAAAATAGTTTTTTCAGAATGGTAAAAAAAAATTATTTGTTTTATGACTTCTGGAAATTTTTTTGGCAATTTAAAAAAAAAAGTTTTTTTTCAGAAATTAAAAAAAAAAATTTTCTTCAGAATTATAAAAAACATTTTTTTTGTTAAAAAAATAATTTCTGAAAGAAATTTGTTATTTTATAATTTCTGAAAAAAAAAAAAATTTGTTTTGATTTTTTTTTTAATTTAAGAAGAAAAAGTTTTGCAGGGACTTTTCAGAAATTGTAAGACAAATATTCGGAAATAAATCAAAAAATAAAAGGAAAGTTATTTTTTTTAGCAATAAAAAAAAAAAATTTCAGAATGATAAAAAAAAATATTTGTTTTATAATTTCTGAAAATTTTTTTTGTTTTTGTCAATAAAAAAATTTTTTTTTCAAAAATTAAAAAACAAATTTTTTTCTTCAGAACTATAAAAAAATATTTTTTTTTCAAAAAAAATAATTTCTGAAAAAAAGTCGTTATTTTATAATTTCTGAAAAAAAAATTTTTTTTTTTAAATTTAAGAAGAAGTTTTACAGCTGGCAGGGAAAAATTCAAAAATTTTGAGAACTTTTCTTTTGATTTTTTTACGAATTTGGGACGAGTTGGGTATTTCCCGAAAAAATCACAATCTCGAGATTCGGGATTTCCCGAAATAACGAATATGTTAATTCTCGAGATGCGGGATTTCCTGAAATAACAAAAAATTCGTTTCCAATTTTTTTTAGAATTAAAAAAAAAAATTCTTTTCAGAAATTGTAAGACAAATATTCGGAAATAAATCAAAAAATAAAAGTTTTAAATTTTTTTAAGAATTTTTTTTCAGAAATTAAAAAACAAAAAATTTCTTTTCAAAAAAATTTTTTTTTTTCAGCAATATACAATTTTTTTTTCAGATTGAAAAAAAAAATATTTGTTTTTTAATTGCTGAACATTTTTTTTGGTTTTTTAAAAAAAAAAAATTTTTTTTCAGGAATTAAAAAAAAATTGCTTCAGAATTATTAAAAATATTTTTTTTCAACAAAAATAATTTCTGAAAAAAAAATAGTTATTTTACAATTTCTGAAAAAAAAAATTTTGTTTTGAATTTTTTTTTTAAATTTAAGAAGAAAAAGTTTTAGTTGGCAGGGAAAAATTCAAAAAAATTCTGAGAACTTTTCTTTTGATTTATTTACGAATTTGGGACATACATATGTATAGAGTTGGGTATTTCCCGAAAAAATCACAATCTCGAAATTCGGGATTTCCCAAAATAACGAAAATGGTAATTCTGGAGATGCGGGATTTCCTGAAATAACAAAAAATTTCTTTCCAATTTTTTTTAGAATTAAAAAAGAAAATTCTTTTCAGAAATTGTAAGACAAATATTCGGAAATAAATCAAAAAATAAAAGTTTTCAATTTTTTTTTCAGAAACTATAAAACAAAAAAATATTTTTTTTTCATCAATAAAATTTTGTTTTTCAGAATGATAAAAAAAAAATATTTGTTTTATAATTTCTGAAAAAAATTTTGTTTTTTGTCAATTAAAAAAAAATTTTTTTTCAAGAATTCAAATTTTTTTTTGTTAAAAAATAGAGGAAAACTGTGATTGAAAACAGTATTTACCAAAATGTTGTTTTAAAAAGGCCATAGACTGTTAATGGCTTCGTCTGACAATCGCGTACAAATGGAAAAGTTATACTGCTGTGGCTTCACGCACAGCAATTGAAACACTGGTGTGAATTGGTGATGTGATTCTGCGTAACAGAATGGCCGTTACAGTTTGCTGTTTCCAGGGATTAATCATATGTGTATTCTCTTACTGGCTAACTTATAATTCCCTTAGTAATGAAAGAATTGTTGTTGCTATTAATATTTTTCAACAAAAAATTTTTTAAAAGAAAATGCATTACTCGAAACGTCTTGAGATATTCTCGAGATTCGGGATTTCCCGAAATGTTAAAAATATCAATTCTCGAGATTCTCGGGATGAAAAAATCTGGACAATTTCTAGAGAATTCCCGTCGGGAAATTCCCGAAGAACAACTCTACATACTATGTAGTAAGGTAAAGTTACCGATTGCTTTAACTTGGCTACGTTTGAGGATTCTGATTCGAGTGGGGCGTAAAATGTTGAATTATACAGATCAATGACTAGTCGAGGCCATTGAGATGTTGCGAAAAATGTGACACACATTGTATAACGTTTCCGAAAACTTTGTGAAAATTAATTAATTAATTTCCATTTAATAAAACAAACAAATAAATGGTAAATTTGGCTGAATTAAAACAAATGCAAATAGATTAATGTTCATATTAATTCTGATAAATTGTTCTGATAATTGGCGTGTCAAATACAATAAATGAATTTAGGAAATCCTCCCATAACTAGTCAGTTTTGTTTGGGCAAAAATCCAATAAATTTTCTTAAAAGCCAATAGTTTAGTAATAATTTTCCATCATCATCATCATCCCTGTGCCAATCAATTCTTAAAACCAAACAATCTTTTATAAAAATCTGACACTATTAGTGCAGCAGTTGGTCGGAGTAAGTTCTGATTTAAAACCCAGTAGAATGAAATCTATTAATTGTGCTCTTCTATTAATTTTCCAATCCGCTTTATTAAACTCGTCTATGAACGATGGAACACAATTGGAAATTGACAGACTGATTAGGTGATTTATTCGCAGTGATTGATTCATGAATTAAATGAACCATAATCTTTCATTCAGATTCATGCATTGATGTTGATGAAGATTGCGTTTAATTGGCAATTGCAGATTTGCTGCTAATTACAATCATTGATGGCCTGGTTGTTATTAGTCTTATTGAATTGGTATGGGCTATTTTATAAAATAACGGCGAGTTAAACATCATGGAAGAAGGCAACAACAATTTTAGACAAAAAAAAAAAAAACACTTCGGAGACTAACAGACTAACGGTAGTAGACTCATAAAACTCATTAAACATAATATCGTCCAGACCTAGCCCATGTGGAGATTTTGTATTCGACAAATTTTTTTTCTAATTGACTTTAAGTTGTAATCAAAAAAAAAAAAAAAAACGAGTGATTAACATGATTTCCATTGCAGTGAGTGAGTGAGCCTCCGAAATGCATCTCACAACAACGCTATTCATTTATGGAATGTCTCATATGAATGAGACTTTTCTTAATCAGACTCCACACATTTGTAATCGTGACTTCGTCCAGTAATGCTAGAAAGCATTTCACATGAAAATCAACTGAAATGAGATTTTCCTGTGCAAATTCCACTGATGTGTAATGAAAATGTATTCACTGAATATTTAACACTTCATTAGCGATGAAATTGCAATACTGCCAAGCGATAGATGATGGACAATGAAATGTAGTTAATATTTGAGGGCGAAATGAATACAATAGTCTCAAACTGCTGTACATTTATGAGAAGAAATTAGTTTAGGAGCTTCAGGAATATTTGCCCGCCAAATCATCTTCAGCTTTTTAATAATGAAAATATGCAACAACTCTACCTGCAACATCCCCCCTACTGAGAGGGGATATGATATAGTCGTAAGCAGGATCTGAAGATTAATAGTTTCGAAAATTTATATTTATAATTACTTTTTTTTATTGTACATGCAAACAAACGCTTGTGATATTTACATCGTAACCTCATATTAATTACAACTCTTTTACAATACTATTAGAGGAAATTTGTGTGTTTTGATTTTGTTTCATGCCTTTTGGACGTGTAAAGGGCGCTTTACATCCCAACAGAATATAAATTTTATGACATTGATTGTCGCAGTATAAAAGACCCACAATAGTTTGTCCATATGTCCTTCACAACTAAAGTGGTAAAGGCTTTCGCAAAATCGTGACCCCTTTCTTGGTATACTCATGATTTTATTGTCCCACTATAAGGGATATTAGAGACTTCAATGTCGTTTATTATAAAAATCCACAAAATGATGCCTGTTTTACTTTCCCACTCTTCCACATGCCCTTGTTGTACTCGCATTAACATTATTTTGTAGCTGTAATTACATGAGGTGTTTATCTTGTTCCAAATATTTTCGCATGAATTCGCTTCTATTCTGTTGCTTATACACATGCATACATACATACGTTATATGAAAAGATTTCTAATATAAATTTTCCTTTTTCAAAATTTCTTCTAAAACCAATAAATGGAAACAAATGCCTCCCACCGTGTTCTTGGCAGGCATTTAACCGTGAATTTCACCGAAGCCCACGTGCCATATCATGTTCGCGAACAAAACCTGAAACTGAGTAGAATGAACGAAATGAAGAAGAAAAAAAAAGAAGAAAAATGTCATATCACTGGGTGTTCTCCAGTTTCGTTTTTTTGTTTGGTTTTTGTGTAAAACAAATACAAGTGGTGGCCTCCTCTGTGATCTGCCATTACATGCAGCCAGTTGCTGTTGTCGGGTGGCTGACTTTTTGGCGGAGGCGTTCCTAACAACCCGAAAAGAATGTTAATTTTTAATAAGTTTCATCATTTTACACCAAAACCCCAAAAACACAACATTGGCATGGGGTGTCAAACGTCTTTAATGTCGTTGGGTGAAATAGGAGCATAGACGCGGCACAATGGCTCAATGGATGGAATTCACAAACTTTTATTTTAGTTGTTTTTTTTTATATTTAATTCTTGGCAAAAAAAAACCTCGACGAACATTCAAAATAGAAATGCTCCACAAAAAATCCATTTGGAATAAAAGTGGGTATGTGCGAGTAGTGGGAGTAGGATATCCAAAATGGATTCATACCAATAACTTTGAAATTAAAAATAAAATTAAGAATTAAAAAAGATTTTAAATGACTTAGAATTTTACCATCTTCCAAAAGGCAGTTTTTTATACTTTCATGAAATTTTTCAAAGTTATCAAGTGTTTTTTTTTCAGTTTTTTTTAATATTTTCCCAAAAATGAATGTGTTACAAATATACTCGCAAAACTTATGACTCAATGGCTTATTATTCATCAACTTGTGCTGGAAATACGAAAAACTCAGAAACACACAAATTTTTCGTAAAAAAAACCGTTATTTTGCCAAAACTGAATTTGTTACAAATAGACTAGCAAAACCAATTTCAAAACTTATGACTCAATGGCTTATTATTCATCAACTTGTGCTGGAAATACGATAAACTCAGAAACACACAAATTTTTCGTAAAAAACCCGGCGATTTTAAACCTTTTCCAAAAAAATCGTAAAAAATTCTCAAAAATACCATAAGCTATAAAAATCAGGCTGAGCCAAAAAAAAAAAACATTTGTTTTTTGAATACCCTACTGTGGTGTCGCAGTCTGACAAATATCCCGGAAGTCGGAGTCTGGTGTCGAAAGATATGCTTTAAGTTTTATTTACTTACACTTACACTTATAAAATAAATAAAATGTAAATACAAATAAATAAAATAATATAAAAATAAGCTAATCTGTTAATGTTTTTAAATTTTTTTTTTTAATTTCAAATACAGGGTTTTTACAACAAAAGGTGTTATTTTGGTATTCAAAGAAAAATGGAATTTTTCGAGATAAATGAACGTATGTTTATTTCATAATAAAGAGAAAGGTTAGCCGTTAATAATGAAAAACAACACCAGCCAAATGACCAACACCACCTCGCTTAGAGGACCATATCCTTTTCAAGAAATTTTCAATAACCACATCGCAAAGTGGCTCCCCTATGTCCTCGATTGCCTCACGAATTCTATCTTAGAGGTCTTGAATCGACGCTGGGCCGTTGGCGTAGACCTTATCTTCCACGTGACCCCAAAGGAAGCAGTCGCAAGGTTTTAAATCAAAACATCTCGTTGGCCATCTATAAAAACTGCATACAAATTTGGAGTCTCTTCAAAGTGAAAAAAATATTTTTTTTTTCGAAAATAATAAAAATTGTGGAAAATCTGAGAATTGATAAAAATTGTTTTTAAAAAATTTGACGTGATACAACATTTCCACAAGTCTGCCTGCCAAAAATCAGCTCGATTGGATCACTGAAAAAGGGTTAAAAATCGGTCGAAAGGCTTTCACACAGGCCACTACGAGCTTCATACTTCAAACTTAAAAAAAAAAAATTCTGACGTGTACATGAAAATCGCCGATACACGTGTATTTTTATTTTTTCCCCTCTTTCCGAATATGTGCATTTGGTTCATAGGACAGAAGAAAATCTATTTTTTGTAACACGGTGTAATGTTTCGGCAAAATGGATATTTGTTCCACGGGGTTGGACTTCTTTGCTCCCTTATAAAGCTCAAATTTTTGCAATTTCCAATTCCAATTGGTTGGGAAAAGGCTTCTGTCGTGTTTTCCACATACGAAAGGATTTTGAATGTTGAACTCTTCCTGTCTATATATCCTTTACATTATCCCTCCCCCATCCCGATTTAACCTCCCTTTCAGCGTAAACAAATGTGGCCAAATATGATGGAGTGTGACATGGGCAGGACCATTAACACGTGTGTGTTTTTGATTGACGATAACGTCGCACCAAACATATCTTATTGTTCTGGCATTGAGCATTTAACATCCATTTACCCTTTGAATCCTTTCAAATACCCATTATAATCTCCTCAATAGAAAAATCAACCATGACAAACGATGTTTCAACGGAGAAAAGGGTAAGGGGAACTTTTTTAATTTGTTTTTCGTTCGTTTTTTTTATTGCTTGATATGCCTTCCTTTCCAAGCGTCCTCCACCCCCCCCCCCCCCCCCCCCAAAAAAAAGTATCATCATTTAATTAGTTGCAATTAACAAATTGAAAAGTTGTCTTACACTTCCATAACCTTTTCTGTCGAGAACTCGAAATGTTTACTGCGCGTGCAGCCTCTCCTGCAATCAAGGCACAAGCACATCTTCGTGGCAGAGGGAGATGGATGGGTGGTGGAGTGCGGCCTCTCTGGGGGACTCGCAAACATGACTCATTAAAACACAACACAACTTGTTTCACATTCATTTCAATTTTAATTTTGCGCATTTTTACCAAATAAAATTAAGAGAAAAAAATAAGGACAAACGTGTAATGCTCTTTGTGTGGCTGTGTGCGTGTCTTGTTGTAAGTGAGTGAGTGTGTGTGTGTGTGTGTGTAAGGATAACAACACATTCACACCCGAAAGAGGAGATGAAAACAGTGTCACTTAATTTGAAACACAAAGTTGTCAACTTTCGTTCTGTGAAACAGAATGTCCTCGGTGTGCTTGTATTTGTGTTTCCATTTGAATTGCTGGCTTTGTGTGTGTGTGTGCGAGCGTTTGTGTCGGTGCGAAAAAAAAGCTTTAAAGTTAATTTATACATTTATGAGAGCATTCATTATGTGTGTATGTACAGCAGCTGACCATTGCATTGTGTCTGGTACATTTAGTATAATCCTAAAAAAGGCAGGAAACGGGTCACTAAGCGGAATATGTTTGCATGTAATTATAAATATATTTGGAGACATACAAAAGCATATAAAGGTTTGAGTATAAGTATATTGTTTTACTGTTACTGGTTCTCGTTTAATTGTGTAGACCAATAATTGGAGCAGATATCATTGCAAATGAATACCGATGGAGAAGTGTGGCAGCCTCCATAAACGGATGAATGAATAAATAAATACCTTGCCTAAAACCAAAGCAAATACGGGGCTTGAAGACTTTGACATTTCTATTTTTGAAATATAGAAACAATAAACTGTGTAAATATATTAAGTTTGAACACAAATATATAGAAACAATAAACTGTGTAAATACCCAATAAGCACATCGGATCCGAATCTGATCCGAATCGGATCCGACTTCTCTGATTTGGTTTCGAGAACGGGTCCGATTTCGGTCCGAGGTCGGACACGAGAACGGGAGCAATTCCCTCTTCGATATCGGACCGAGAATTGAGTCCGATTTCGAAATGATATCGGACCCGAACTCAAAACGATGTCGGATCCAACATCGAAGTGAGTTCGGATCCGATTTAGATATGAGTTCGGACCCGAACTCAAAACGATGTCGGATCCGAAAACGAAATGAATTCTGATCCGTTGCCGAAACGATTTTTGATCCTGCATAATTTAGCATAAAATAATAAGGCGGAACAAATTCAATTTTTACGCATTTATTTATAGCATAGGTAAGTATAAACGATTACTTTACGATAATATTTTTTCATTGTTATATTTTGTTTTTTTCGTAAATCTGTCCATTGCATATTGGAAGTATTTTTTGCTCCGCTGGTCCATTACTTCCAAGGTCTCGTGAGGATATTTCTGTTGAAATGCTCCTGAAATATACATAGAATTGATAAAATTATATAAAAATGTAAATTTAAGTTTAGGGAACTTGAACCTTACCTTTAATTGCGGCTGCCACTATCAGTTCCTTGGCCGCCCTTTTAGTTTTAGAGCCGCATCAGGTGAAGTGCTGGGAAACGTCGTCAGTTTAATTAATTTTAGAATTCCTTTTATTTTTTATTTCTGACAACTGTATGCAAACACTTAAACAAATGTCAATTTGCAACGAAACAAAAGTAGTTTAAATTTTTCTGAAAAAGTAGCAGTTGGCAAACTATTGAAAAAAAAACAATTGTAAAAGAAATTAAAGTGAAGAATTTTGCTAAAGTGAGCCTCTTAAAAAAAAATACCATCCAAGAATAAAAATAAATCAGCAATTAAAAGAGAAGCTGAACAAATTGTTAGCACATACTTTCCAAAAAGGAAGAAAGAACGTATAGAAATGGATGTAGAAAACTTTGACTCTGGAGAGGATAATTTGGTAGAAGAGGAATCAAGTGTGACTTCTGAAAATGTTTACACTGACCAAGTACAAAGAAACATAAAGGCTGACTCTATTGGAGGAAGTGAAAGGAGTATTCGGGATCAGCTTGCTGAGTGTTTTGTTCAACATAATGTACCGGCTAGAACCTCAAACGAAATCTTAAGAATCCTACAACCAGTTATACCGAATTTGCCAACCGATGTAAGATCTTTGAAAAAAACACCGAGAGTAGCTCCTCTAGTATCAATGGACGGAGGTAAATACGTGCACTACGGAATAACGGACAGTCTCACGGATTTCGTACGCCATTACAATGCTCAAAGTGATTATTTAGAGTTAAATTTTAATGTTGATGGTCTACCAATATCTAAAAGCTCTCGAGCGCAAGTTTGGCCGATATTAATGAACGTATCTGGTTCAGAGGCTGTTTTTGCTATTGGCGTATATGAAGGATACACAAAGGATACTTATTAATATATTAAATTTTAATGTCATATTACTTTTCATCTAATTGTTGCTTATTTCACCACATATATACTAAGTAATAAATTCAAAATAATAAATAAATTCATTAATAAATATAAAAATAAAACTCCAAATTTTTACTGCAAACCTGAATCGAAAGCGGAGTCCGGACTCAAATCGGATCCGAATCGGAACAGAGAAAGCGGAGTCCGACATCTCGGACTCAAATCGGATCCGAATCGGAACAGAGAAAGCGGAGTCCGTCATATCGGACTCAAATCGGATCCGAATCGGAACAGAGAAAGCGGAGTCCGTCATATCGGACTCAAATCGGATCCGAATCGGAACAGAGAAAGCGGAGTCCGACATCTCGGACTCAAATCGGATCCGAATCGGAACAGAGAAAGCGGAGTCCGTCATATCGGACTCAAATCGGATCCGAGTCCGACTTTGTGCTTATTGGGTATATAACGTTTGTACACAAACATATACATGTTTGGGCAAACTTCTGGCATATTGAACAATCATATGCTTGTGTTCTAAAATATTTTTGTAAAAATAATATGTTACAATATATATTTTGTATGGTGTTTCAGCCCAAGCATACATACTTTTGCAGCTGATCCAAACATATACATTTTTCCGGCAAAATATGTTACAGAAACATTTTTTTTTCCGTTTACTACTTCTTCATTGATTACCGTGTTACACACATTCTGTCCTATGAACCAAATTTACTTTTTCGGAAAGGGGATAAAATAAAAATACACGTGTATCGGCGATTTTCATGTACACGTCAGAATTTTTTTTTTTTAAGTATGAAGCTCTTAGTGGCCTGTGTGAAATCCTTTGGACCGATTTTTAACCCTTTTTCAGTGATCCAATCGAGCTGATTTTTTGCAGGAAATGTCTGTATCACGTCAAATTTCAAATTTCAAATTTTAAAATGGTTATCGTTTTTTTTTAAGGTTTCAGTTCAAAAAACATATTTTTTTCGTAACGCTTAAGTAGTTTAAAAATTTGGAGTCTTCAAGTTATGCTAAGAAAAGTGAAAAAAAATATTTCTTTTTTCAAAAATAATAAAAATTGGGGAAAATTTGAGAATTGATAAAAATTGTTTTTAAAAAACTTGACGTGATACAGACATTTCCACGAGTCTGCCTGCCAAAAATCAGCTCGATTGGATCACTGAAAAAGGGTTAAAAATCGGTCCAAAGGATTTCACACAGGCCACTACGAGCTTCATACTTCAAACTTAAAAAAAAAAAATTCTGACGTGTACATGAAAATCGCCGATACACGTGTATTTTTATTTTGTATCCCCTTTCCGAAAAAGTAAATTTGGTTCATAGGACAGAAAAAAATCTATTTTTTGTAACACGGTGTTATGAAGTCGCCTTTGACACTCCAATCAGAGAAAGGTTTTTCGATATCATGTCTGTGCTCAAGCATATCTTTGAGTGAGACTTGATCCTCAATAATCCCGAATAATTCAACATTTTTCATAGGGCCACTATGAACGGCCCATAAAATGATAATACAAAGACATACTCTTGGCACAGTCTTACCAGGGCAGTTGTAGGTGTGCCGACTATGTTGCATTCAAGGTTGGAGTTTTTGAATGATTGAAAACAAGTTTCAAGTTAATTGTTGTCCAGAGACACCTATGTCCTTGAGTCCTAAATCACTTCTAAGGCGAAAAAATGGTGTAAGGTATCTGTTCTAGTATCGGTCCTTATTCATAATCGCAATGCCGTTGTAAGTGTGTAGTGTGGAAAGTTGCTTGGTACTTGTAAACGTGGACTCGTGTGTGTCTGAATAAATGGCGGAGTGTTCCAAATACATTTCTTTTGCCTTTGCCCATGTATGGGTGAGTGCACGTGTATTACAGAAGTGAGTGTTTGTGTGTGTGCGCCTTAGTTAAACATAATCTCAAGTTAATTTCTGTCTCCTTTGCTGGTGTTTTTTTTTTTGTTGTTTGCTCTCAATGATGACGCTTCTGCTGATGTTGTTGTTCCAGTGACACATTTCTGTGTACATTATACATCACTTGTAAAATGTTGATTACTCCCATTTGGATTATGAAAAAAGAATTGGGTATCATTTTCCAAACACGCTACCCATTAAATCTCAAACCATCGTCGCAGTGACGAATTTCCACCGGAGCTGGAGCGCTAACAAATGACATTGACATTCGTGCTCTGATGTGAGTTGCGTATCTCAGGCCTAAAATTCGAACAAAGCAGTGAACATCATTTGAACGCTGTAAGCAACTTTAGCGGAATTTTGTCTAATGAGGTCCGTCAATCATGCGATTCACATGATGAAGTATCAGAGCCTTAACTAGAATTTAAACATTAGTCGGTGGCAGCAGCTGTACAAAGGACATACAATGTAGAAGCAAAAAAAAAAAGAAATTCCAAATTAAAAAAATGACTATTTTATATTATTAACAATTAGAATGTTAATAATAGGGTTTAGTATGACTGCATGAAGCCTCCTTATGCACATGTTGTGTATGGGAAACTATCATTGGGTGGCCGTAATCAGTCGTGTCCACTTACATATCCCATATGTCCAGAAGGAATAGACCGGGATCTTCATTGAGGACAGACAGGCGTTTCCCAGATAACTATAGTTTCAAGACAAATGACATCGCATCTGTGCTATTTGAGCTTGTTAATCAATAACCTGAATGAATTGTAATTTCCTGTAGAAATACTGGCCTATGATACAATCGAAGTCGCATTTCCATTCAATTACTTTTAAACATCACGAAAAAACGCAGAAGACTACGGAAGACACCTTCACATCCAACAATTCTTTACTGTCAAAAGGATTCACTCTGTCAAATAAAAAAATCTAATTAGAAACGGGGAATATTTAAATTATCCATTTATTAAAGATGATCAAAAATAACACTAAAGATGCGATTACTTCCATCTGTACAGGTACGGATGTCGACAATTGTTTGCTACACGCGTCACACCGGCCGGCCATTTAGAACACCCATGGATAATGCCTTCAATTGGGAATTCAATTCAATCTAATTATTAGTTGGCAGCGAATTTTATTAATGAATTGAATAACGAGTTAAATGTTTCCTTATGATTTTATTATGGCGCCAAAGATTAGTTGATGGCAGATAATAATGAATGCCAGGTGATGGATTGGCGTGGACACATTCATCCGTTCAAACAGAAGGATTGTGTCAATTGGTTGGGGGTTGGGTTCGAAAAATATTTGAAAGTTTACCATTTGTGAATACAGAAAAGGGTGTAACGGCAAAGGGAGAGTTTTTCTACAGACATTCCAGAGTATGTAAGTCGTTCAATTTCAACACATAAATCCTGTCGTCAAAAGCTTGATTATATTCGACAATCCTATCAGAAGTCATGCTTAAAAATGTTCATAGTTTAGAATGAATACCTAGCATTCTATAGTGGCCCAAGTCATTTCAATCCATGTTCCTTTAAAAACATTATTAATTCGTGCACATGTAAAATCCTACAATAATTCTGATAAAAATGCGGAAAAAAAATCAGGCGGCCTTTGGGAAATTCCAAATAAACTTTGAAAGCGGGTTTTTTTAGAGAACCAGAATCCGACTGCCGAAGAAATCTGGAATTGTCGAAAAAAAGAAAAACAAGTAATCATGATGTACTTGGCTCAACCTCCATGCGACACCCTGAAAAATTACCCCAAAGAGATAATGGACAACAACTAGAATATTTAATGCAATTTTATTTATTTACTTATTTATTAATTATAATAATTATAATACAAAGTAAATTTATATTATAATTTTGGGTCCAAGGGTAAACCGGGTGACAAAGACCATTTGGCTTGATTTTTGCAGCGACAGACTCTGGTGGGAATCGAAGCCACAACGCTCACGCTGATAGGCAAGCACGCTACCAACTCGCCTACCGGGATTTCATGCATTTTTTTTGTTCTTAATCTAATTTGGGACCATTTTCTATTAACACAAAATTTCTGCAATTTTTTTTTTAACATTTTTAGGCCTTTTTTTCTTTTTGGTTTTGGGGCCACAATTCAAAAGAACCCGAAATTCATAGTTATTAACTTTATTCGGAAAATTAATGAAAAAAGGAAAAAATGCGCCATCTCAAAAAAAAAAACCTTAAGAAAGTGGGACGTTTTTCATTACAAAAACAAAAATCCCAAAAAATACATTTCCATCTGATGCGCCGCCGAAGTCATCGTAGCGCCGTTTTTTTATTGAGCATTGTTTGGACCTTTCAGAAGTTTTGGGCACATTTCTATATAGGCATTTTGGGGAAATTTTCCCTATACTTATGGGGATTGTTCATTTTCTTTGGAGGTTTTTTTTATATAGGGTTTTCCAACAAGAGGTGTTCTTTTGGGTATTCAAAGAAAAATGATCGGATGTTTATTTCATAATAAAGAGAAAGGTATGCCGTTAATAATGAACAACAACATCAGCCATATCCTTTTCATTAAATTTGCCATAACCAAATCGCAAAGTGGCTGTCCTATGTCCTCGATAGTCTGACGAATTCTATCTTTTTGAGGTCTTAAATCGACGCTGGGTCTTATCTTTCACATGGCCCCAAAGAAAAAAGTCGCAAGGTGTTAAATCACAACATCTCGTTGGCCAATTGTGATCACCACTTTGAGAGAGAACACGGTCCGGAAACTTTTTAGTTTTGCTAACTGTGATTTTCACCATTTTTGTAGGGAATTTTAATAATTTCAATGCGTTGCTGAAAGGTGTAGCGTTCCGTTTTTAGTAATGACGTACTTTGCAAATGTCAAAGAATAAAAGCTACAAAAGTGACAGCTACCGACATAACGGGTGATTCAAACTAACACCTTTTGTTGGAAAACCCTTTAGATGCGTTTTTTTTAAGGAGACGTTGTTTTTTTTACCGTGGAATAAGTTTTCAGGACTGTGAACGGAGTCTAACAAATTTGCCCAGAGTCGAGAAATTTGCTCGACTCCGAGAGATCCCAGTAGAGGAGATTCAACCACCTTTAACATGTTATATTGAGGAGAGCCCTATTTCACAGATTTCGTTCGGTTCTGTCGCAAAAATTGTTTAGGAATTTTAATTTAAGCTCGCAAAAGATGATTTGTATGGGAGGCACGAGAAGGGCGTGTCTAGTTGTTGCAACATGTTGCAAAATTATAAAATCATTATTTTTCCGTGAAGCCTTACAATTTCAGTTTTCGCAAATAGCTACCTTTTTCCACTTTTTCTTTTTATATATAAAACATATATTTTGTTCGCCGTTTTCTATTGAATTTCCATTTGTTTGGAATTTTCCAAAAATAACGCAATTAATCAATTGAAAAAGTCATTGCGGCTTCTCAGCTTGTCCGGCTTCCTTTCAAATTTAAACAATGCTGAAATAACAAAAATAATTCCATCTCTCACACTCACCCCGAGCATTGTAAATATGAGAACAATATTTTACATCAACAATTCATTCAATAAAGTCCTGGCGAGAATGAAGTGGCATCAGCATCATCTGACCGACCTCCATTAGCCGGTAAAAGTCGTCTGGGGTGTTATTGACATTTGTCTGTGCCGCAATTCAAATTGAAATTTGATTGCGTACCAACTCAATTCTGACGACGATGATGATGATGGTGGTGGTAATCAAAGGTAGTTGTCTGTCGGCATACAAAGGACAATCTGTTAATAAATTAACAAGTGATGCAGACCGACAGATGGGTCATCGAGCCAACGTACTCAAATTCTCATTTTCGGTTTGGATATGTCGTTGATGTAAGGCGAACATATGACTGTAATTGCAACTGTTGTCTTAAGATTACAAGGCATACACATATGTGGCTGGACTGATGTCATACGCAAGAGAAAAACGTATGGAAGACAACCATCTCGAGGTCAACGATATGACGATGAAAGTTTAATTGAAAAAGTGAATTTATCAGTAGAAAGTGATTAATTTCGACGTGACAGAATCGAGCGTAACCTCTATCTTCGTTGGTGATGGTGTAGAGTGAAATTCATTCACTGGAAAGAAACATAATAAGAGGTGTTATTTTGAGTCACCCGGTATTTCGGTAGCTGCCACCTTTGAAGTTTTTATTCTTTGACATTTGACAAGTAGAAACTACGCCATTACTAATAATGGAACGACACATTCCCTACAAAAATGGTGAACATTTTGCAGTCATAGTTAGCAAAACTAAAGGATTTTTGGGTCGTCGTGCATCATATTGGCGGACCCAACATTATTAGCAAATAAGTTATATTTACATTCAAATAAGCTTTGTGTAGAAGGAAATAAGCTTTACTTGCTACAAGCTCCAAACACGATTTTATACTTCTTTACAAACTTTTAAAAATTACCGATTTTTCAGCGTGTAGTATTGTCGTTGAATTCTGTATGTGTAAGATCCCCGGCTGTGGAGCCGAGGCAAAATTGCTCCACTCCAACTTAAGTTGTTCAATAACAACATTTCGAAAATTGTATTACCGTCCACTATTCCTATACTCTTTATTACACTGAGTTGCGTTTGTATCTTAAAGATAAAAAAGTTCATATAACCGAAAATATTTCAAATTTTAAATAATACACCGTGTTACACACATTCTGTCCTATGAACCAAATTTACTTTTTCGGAAAGGGGATAAAAAATAAAAATACACGTGTATCGCCGATTTTCATGTACACGTCAGAATTTTCGATCCAATCGAGCTGATTTTTTGCAGGCAGACTCTTGGAAATGTCTGTATAATGTCAAATTTTTTAAAAAATAGATTTTTATCAATTCTCAAATTTTCCTAAATTTTTTTTTTTTTTAAATGGTTATATTTTTTTTGGGGTTTCAGCCAAAAAAAATTTTTTTTTCGTAACGCTTAAGTAGTTTAAAAATTTGGAGTCTCTTCAAGTTATGCTAAGAAAAGTGAAAAAATATTTTTTTTTTCAAAAATAATAAAAATTGGGAAAAAAAAAATTTGACGTGATACAGACATTTCCACGAGTCTGCTTGCCAAAACTCAGCTCGATTGGATCACTGAAAAAGGGTTAAAAATCGGTCGAAAGGCTTTCACACAGCCCACTACGAGCTTTATACTTCAAACTTAAAAAAAAAAAATTCTGACTTGTACATGAAAATCGCCGATACACGTGTATTTTTATTTTTTTCCCTCTTTCCGAATATGTGCATTTGGTTCATAGGACAGAAAAAAATTTATTTTTTGTAACACGGTGATATTAACAGATTAAGTTGTTCTCAATACATTTTATTTATTTTATGGGAAATGTAAATTTTCGACTTCAGACTCCGACTCAGACTCCACAGCCCTGCCAAGATCCAAGTTATCTGCAATATTATTCTGGATGATCACAAAAACTGATCATACAAATCACTCCATTTCGCTGCAGGAGGCTTATTTAATGAGATCTACCAATTTAAGTTTTCGAAAAGCGCCCCGGTAGGCGAGTTGGTAGCGTGCTTGCCTATCAGCGTGGGGGTTGTGGGTTCGATTCCCACCAGAGGCTTTGGTCTGTCGCTGCAAAAATCTAAACATATGGTCTGTGTCACCCGGTTTACCCTTGGACCCAAAAATTAGAATATAAATTTACTTTGTATTGTAATTAATAATAAATAAATAAAATAAATAAATAAGTTTTCGAACGAAATATTCAAAATGATGCTAATAATAATAATAAAGCCAACTTCGTTGCATCCCCAGAAAGCTACACGCTGAAAGCTAAATTCAGCAAAGCACAACATTTGAGTGAGAACAAGTGTGTATTTGCAACTGTTTGCGAAATTTTTTTTTTTTTGACATTTACGCTCTTTAAAATAAAAGCAATACCGAGAGAATGAGATGGATTGTTATATAGAAATTCACAAGTTGAAAAAAAATAAAAAGTCACAGAAACGTATATATTTGATATTTATCACCTACAAACAAGTTAATGTTTGAGGTATGGAAAAATCTATATATGTTTGAACTTCGAACTTGTTTGCTGAAATTTGTTAAAATGACCATTTTTTTTCAGTGTGTACAAATTAAAAATGGATTGCAAAAATGGTGTCTCAGTAAGAGTGTCCTTTTTAAATTTAGTGTCATTTTTCTTTGTGTGCAAATGGCAACTCTGAAATTTGGCAGCTGTCACATCTGTTTATTGCGATTACTACAATTGAAGCGCTATACGAAAGAAGAACGCGTTATAAGTTATGCTGGGGCCGCTCGCAAACTTCGAAGAATTTTTAATCGAGAAAAAAAAAAAACCTTTCGAATAGTGTTGAAACAATTTAAAGAAACTGTGTCGATTATGGACAGTGAGACTCCTGTGCATCAACGTACCGCTAGATCTCTTGGAAACCCGAAATAAACCCGAAAATATAAATCCGGCATCGCTCTCAACACCTTTAAATTTCCCGAAGCAGCGTTTTTGATTCGTCCAACAGGTAATGGAGCGAAGTGGGGTCAATGACAGATTTTCAAAAAAAAAACATCTTGTCCGATGAAGAGCATTCGTCGAATTTGGGGCTCGGAAAATCCACATGCAATCCCTGACAAACGAATGCACCTACAACGAGCAACTGTCTGGGCCTTACTTTTTTTTGAACATGAGGCCGAAATGGCAGTAACGGTGAACGGCATTCGTTACAGGAACATGATAACGGAGTTTTAGTGGCCTCCACTGCAAGAATCTCAAGAATTTCGAATGTCAACTGGCCACCAACTAGTCATGCTATTTAATGCACAAACACTTTTTTTTTTTTTCATTTTAAAATAAAAAGCTGCATTCCTACTGAGACACCCTTTACAATTTATATGTGCGAGCTATTTGTGCTTCAACACGAGAAGGAACGTTAATAACACAGCAGTTGCTAAAGATAAACAACAAAAGATATCAATCAAAAATTCAAAGTGTACACACTAATGCACTGCGCAACAGAAAGAGGCTTTCGAGCACAAAGTGTATTTGTTTTGCATCGGCAACTTGTGGATCTTTTTCTCTAGGATTGTTTAGTTTCCTAATGTCAACTAGAAGAGTTTCTCCTTGAGATGATACGCATACTAAATTAGAAGCGTATGTTCAAAAGTGCAGCCATACAAGGCATCAAGGCAAATAATATTTCCATGGCAATTTAATAAAAGAAAAACAAAATCTACATTTTCTGCATGACATTATCCATTATCCAATAAACTAAGTCTCAGCCAAAGAACGTAGCAAAGTCGTTATTTTCATTTTGCACAAAATTAAAATGAAATAAAGATGAGTAATAAAATATATTGCAACAACCCAGCTCCCACCAGATATACACTTCCTACCTGGCGGCTGCTGCACAGAGTATCATGTGCCGTCATCAATTCCCATTGCCAACAACATTTCATACAGTTTGGGATACTTTCTACAAAATTGCCTTACCTTGCCTGGTGTACATCGACTTAACTTTTCCGTTTTTTCGTTCTCTGACAAAAAGCCACTTGACAACTTTTTATCAAAATGTCTTACATGATGCGGACGATGTTGAGGACGACTACGACGATGACGATGATGATATGATGACAGTTTGACAGAATTTCATTTCAAAAATTCCACAAATTAAACATGAGAAAGTTTCTTTCCATCGTCATCTGAACGCAAGCATCATGAAGAACATTAACGTTTCCCGGAGTGGTGATTTAACACAATAAGACAAACGTACATGAAACGTAAAAGAATTAAAATAAATGAAACCTGAAGAGAACTCAAAACTTTACCAGACCAGAAAATATTCTAAAGGCGAAATGAGACAAGGATGCACAAGGACAATAGAATGATAATTTTCTGTCTGAAAGTGTCGAGAAGTGTTTATCGGCAATGATACGAAATGTAGCAAAGCGGGGTCATATTTAGGGTTACACAAGGAGTATTTAAAGAAAAAAACGCATTCTGACGTAAGAGAAACGTGTGATTTTTAAAAATTAACCCTAAGTCGGGAGGTGTCATCCATCCCAACTCTCAAAAGTCATACGAGTTCTTAAGCTGGAGTACGGTGGCGACGTGTTATTACACATACAATCGAAACAAAGTAACCGAAAATGGTGTTTGTTTTTTTGAAAATCGAAAATGGATCAAATTTGAACAGCTTTATATTCTCAACTAAAAATCTGATATTATTCAAATTTCCCATAAGAAATATCTTAGGCGCGTCAGGAAATTACGGTGGCGTCAGAAGTAACGTCGGCCTCCGCAGTAATGGCGACGTCATATCAAATACACCTGGAGTAAACGGTGTTGGCAAATATTCCCCATTCGGTGATAACCAAAGAGTTCCTGAAGAAATACGAGTGCAGGTGTGTGAGTTTCATCAAACCCTTTTTCTAGGGATCTAGTGGAGTCGCGTTAGCTGGCTGGATTTATAGAGAATTTCAGTGGTTGTCAAATAATTTTCGATAATATCACCGTGTTACACACATTCTGTCCTATGAATCAAATTTACTTTTTCGTAAAGGGGATAAAAAATAAAAATACATGTGTATCGGCGATTTTCATGTACACGTCAGAATTTTTATACACTCCATCATAGGATGGAGTATATACTAAGTTTGTCATTCCGTTTGCAACACCTCGAAAGAGTGATCTGCGACCCTATAAAGTATATATATTATTGGTCAGTGTAACATTCTAAGACATTCTAGCGATGTCCGTCTCTCCGTCCGTCCGTCCGTCTGTTGTCTGTTGAAATCACGATAGAGTGCGAACGACCAACGCTAAAAAGCTGAAATTTTGTAGGAAGATGTTTTTTGCCCATAAGCAGGTTAAGTTCGAGAATGGGCCATATCGGACCAAAGGGGAAAAAGTTCCCCTTTACGGGACTAAATATATTCCGGCCATAATCAAATTGTTCAAATATTTTTTTTCACTACATCTAAGTTCTAAGTTTATATAATTTATAGATGGGGAAAAAAATCCCAAAAATGGGCGTGCTCATGGGTTCAGTGGACCCTTGGGGCCCAAAAAAGGGCCCATGATAAACATGCGCATATGGGTATCGAAGTGCAACGAAATTTACTCACGAACCCAAATATACCTTTATTTTCATGATTTGCCTAAATTTTTTGATCCGGTTTCTGGGAGTTAGTTAGTTAGTTTTCTTATTTATTGACTTTTTAAGGATCCATGATGGAGGGTATATAAGATTCGGCCCGGCCGAACTTACTATTTGTCCACTTGTTTTTTTTAAGTGTGAAAGTGTGAAAGCCTTTGGACCGATTTTTAACCCTTTTTCAGTGATCCAATCGAGCTGATTATTTGGAAATGTCTGTAAATGTCGTGGAAATGTCTGTATAACGTCAAATTTTTTAAAAAATTGATTTTTATCCATTCTCAGATTTTCCTAATTTTTTTTTTAAATGGTTGTCGTTTTTTTAAGGTTTCAGTTCAAAAAACATTTTTTTCCGTAACGCTTAAGTAGTTTAAAAATTTGGAGTCTCTTCAAGTTATGCTAAGAAAAGTGAAAAAAATATTTTTTTTTCAAAAATAATAAAAATTGGGGGAAATCTGAGAGTTGATAAAAATTGTTTTTAAAAAATTTGACGTGATACAGACATTTCCACGAATCTGCCTGCCACAAATCAGCTCGATTGGATCACTGAAAAAGGGTTAAAAATCGGTCGAAATGCTTTCACACAGGCCACTACGAGATTTAAACTTCAAACTTAAAAAAAAAATTCTGACGTGTACATGAAAATCGCCGATACACGTGTATTTTTATTTTTTCCCCTCTTTCCGAAAAAGTAAATTTGGTTCATAGGACAGAAAAAAATCTATTTTTTGTAACACGGTGTAATAATCAAATTCTTCTTGATCTCTTGTACATGCAGTTTTATTCACACATTTACCCCAAAGAACTCATCGACAGTGAAGGTTCGAGATTAAGGCCAAATTAAGAAAGTCACTGGTTAACGGACTTTTGACAACTTTTGTGTCATTTTACGTAACCACAAGTTTGTTTGCTTTATAAACCGATATAATCATAACTACCGAAAGGTGTTTGCTATAAAATACAACGACATTTGACAGTTGGCCTTTTTTAGTTCCAATGAAGATCCCATTCATTGTCTTGATAACATAAGACACAACTGCAGACATTTTATTTATTCTTGTCAAATGCCTTTTCTTATTTCTTTATTGTGCACACACCACCTTCATCCCTCAAGTCCCAAATAAACAAAACCTCTACGATGGCAACTACTTTTGCCAGTTTCAATTAACCTTTTGTGCCAACTCAATCAAACTCAAAGCCAAGAAGTTTGGAAACAAGGCAGTATTGCATTGATTTTATCCGGTTCACAAAAAAAACGGAAAACACAGAAAAAAAACATATTTTGGTCACCCATGTCAGATTTTGCTGTTTGTCAGTGTCAGTTAAAGCGATTTCTAAATACGGAATTTCGACAAGATTCCGTTGAGTGAATGGATATTATTACACGATTTCTAAAGCAGGCGGAATGGTGCATTTGTATGGGAGGTACCAGAATGGGCGTGGTCAGTCTTCCAAGTTTTAGTCCGAATCTTTGTCCAGTTTATTTATTTTTGTCTATTACTCTGACTGGCCTGATTGGTCAGGTTCCTGTTTATCAATTAAATCAAACTAATTTATTTCATATTTTGCCAATTCTGTCCTATGAACCAAATTTACTTTTTCGGAAAGGGGATAAAAATAAAAATACACGTGTATCGGCGATTTTCAAGTCAGAATTTTTTTTTTTAAGTTTGAAGTATGAATCTCGTGGTGGCCGGTGTGAAAGCCTTTGGACCGATTTTTAACCCTTTTTCAGTGATCCAATCGAGCTGATTTTTGGCAGGCAGACTCGTGGAAATGTCTGTATCACGTCAAATTTTTTAAAAAATAGATTTTTATCAATTCTCAGATTTTTCTAAATTTTTTTTTTAAGGTTTCAGTTCAAAAAACATTTTTTTTTTTGTAACGCTTAAGAAGTTTAAAAATTTGGAGTCTCTTCAAGTTACGCTAAGAAAAGTGAAAACAATATTTTTTTTTCAAAAATAATAAAAATTGGGGAAAAACTGAGAATTGATAAAAAAAAAAAAAAAAAATACAGACATTTCCACGAGTCTGCCTGCCAAAAATCAGCTCGATTGGATCACTGAAAAAGGGTTAAAAATCGGTCCAAAGGCTTTCACACAGGCCACTACGAGTTTTATACTTCAAACTTAAAAAAAAAAAATTCTGACGTGTACATGAAAATCGCCGATACACGTGTATTTTTATTTTTTCCCCTCTTTCCGAATACGTGCATTTGGTTCATAGGACAGAAAAAAATCTATTTTTTGTAACACGGTGTTATCAATGATGTTCAAATCTGAAAACTGTGTCGGACACTCCATCACATCAGTTTTATTGTTCTTGCTCCCATTTTGATAATTTGCTGGTATATACCTATTTTTATAAAATATTCATTATTTCATTATTATTGTTGTAAAGTCCTGTTTATATTTCTCATTGGCCATAGTATATTTCTGAACTTTTCAGGAGGTCAGTCGGCATGAGACACTATTGGTGCTATTATTTTGACCGGCAGTGTATGTGTGTTTCTTCAGAGTACGCTAAGAAAGAATCGAAGCTCCAATGTAGCCAGCTGACATCGTCGAGTTGACTGATAACACTTGGTGTTCAAAGAACGATTGTGGAGTGAGCTGTATGGCTGTAGGGCAGGACCAATGATGCCACACCTCGAAAATCCGCATGAATCTGTCTCGGCTGTTTATGACTTCCGCATTTCTGATCCCCCGATGCGATACCTTTGCATGTTAACATAGCGGCCGAAAAATCGCATCACACACAAAATTCGCATGAGGCCCTGGAAATGAAATAGTGACTCGTCATCCAGTCAATTTTCGAGGACTAAAACCTCTAAAATACATGCGTTTAAATCAGAAAAAAAACCGCTGATCAGCTTTCTAAACAAATACGTTTTTTTTTCGAAAACTTTGTGATCTGCCTAATGTCATCGATTTTCCCAAATCGGGAAAAAGGGGGGAGGATTGAATAAGGAGAATAAGGCAACTAATACAGCCCACTTACATTTACGTTGCCACCAGAGCGCACACATATATTAAAATGCAAGTTGTATCACATTTATGATCCATAAGAAGTCCAACTGATGTTCTTTCCCAGAATTAGACGAACTCTTCTAATGTTGGCTGTTTTATGATGAATTGCAGAGATGGCAGACAAAGTGCAGAAATATCTAAAAAATAAACAAAATGTTCTTTAATTTTAAAGAAACCATCTTAATTTGTTCAGAGGGTCTCCACTCCTAACAGCTACCCACAATCCTCACAATTTAGATCACTCCGCTGTGGTTGGCAACCCTAAGCCGTTGTCTCTTACCGTGCGGTTTGCATGCAACATTTATTACCCAATTAATTCAATATTACATAAATTATGTCCGTATTTAATGCAATGAGAAATTTACGGAATTTATAAAATTCCTATTCAAAATGCATAGGAATTTATCAGATTCCCAGATTCTATGAATATTAAGTAAATCTTGAGTATTAAATAATCACATCCCCTAAGAGACCATAAAATAAATTAACAACATCAGTGTATGTATGTCAGAATGTACGTACCGTAAATAGCTAAATGTGCTGAAACCAAATGATGTGTTCCATTATTATTATGGCTACAATGAAACATCTCTGCTGGGAATTTAGTTTTGGATTTCACGAAATTATTTACATTTCCAGATGTCAGCACATACAATTTCCTGACAAATTGATGATTTTGGTGAAATTTTAAATATTTGTTGGACTGAATTAATTTAGATATACGTTTGTACAGAGGCAGGATGGAGCCGAGCTGAGCCCGCTGAATGAAAATGGAAATCGTGGAAAATATTTGTATCAGATAATTACACCGAAAAAGATAAAAGGGTGTATAAATCAAATGCAGCAAAGGAGATTAATTTACAACTTAATTTAATTTATTTCTATTCAATCCATCAAAGGAGGCACTCAAGAGGTTCATTTATTCTATACTAGTAAGTTGTAATGCGCCTATGGCGCCCGTTGAAATATGGAAAAAAAATGTTGTTGAAAAACAAAATTTTGTTGAAAAAAAAAATTTGTTGGAAAAAAAAAATTTTGTTCAAAAAAAAATTTCTGTTGAAAAAAAAAATTGTTTATTGAAAAAAAAAAATTTTGTTAAAAAAAAAAATTTTGTGGAAAAAATAAATTTAGTTGAAAAAAAAATTTTTGTACAAAAAAAAATTTTGTTGAAAAAAAAAATTTTGTAAAAAAAAAAATTTGTAAAAAAAAAATTTTGGAAAAAAAAAATTTTGGTAAAAAAAAAATTTGGGGAAAACACAATTTCTGTACAAAAAAAAAATATTATTTTTTTTTATTATTATTATTTATAGAATATATATTTACCCTCGACACTGATTCACTGACTCTGTCACCCAGTACGTAGGAATTTAAATAATAATAATTCTATAAATAATAATAATAAAAAAAATAATATTTTTATTTAGTACAGAAATTGTGTTTTCCCCAAATTTTTTTTTACCAAAATTGTTTTTTTCCAACATTTTTATTTATAATTTTTTTTTTTTACAAAAAATTTTTTTTTTACAAATTCTTTTTTTCAACAAAAATTTTTCAAGAAGAAATTTTTTTTTCAACGAAAATTTGTTTCCATGTTTCAACGGGCGCCATAGGCGCATTACAACTTACTAGTTATTTATAGAATGCCTATTTAAATTCCTACGTACTGCGTGACAGAGTCAGTGAATCAGTGTCGAGGGTAAATATATATTAAGATTCGACTTATAATTGTTTTCGAACACTGGAAGTGATTTCCAGTAAAGGGAAATTGTTAGGAAAAGTTGAGTTGAAATGCACAAATATTTCATATTTATACGCGTATAAAACTGAAAATATTATTATTTTTAATTCCCTCCAATTTTCCCAGAAATGTTTCTTTACCATTTCTGTATCCTTCCACTTTAAGGCTTTAAAGCATTGCATGAAATGCCATCCCACCACCCCCCCACCACCCCTTCCGTTGAGGAAAGTATAGAATTATAAATGAAAGCATTAAAGTATATGTGGTTCTTGGAATATATGAGTATCTAACCATATTTCGTACAATGTGTTCATTTTCGCAGATATCCCATTGCTTGTTTTAATAAAGAATAGAATCACGCCGAGATATGCTTTTGTCTAGACATAAAAAATATATATTTTATATAAATACTTTATGCATTCGTCTTCGGCAGGAATTAAATTGCGTTCTATTCTGTGTTTGGGTTCGGCGTGTCTGGCATGACATTATCGAGCCCCATATTTGCCGCAGGAGCAGGGCATCCTTGGAAAAAAAAGGATTTAATTCTTGTAATGATATACAAACATATTTCATTGAAGATGGTTCAATGATTTGTTGTCGTTCTCGTCACTCGACACTTAGCAGACACTTGTAATCGCCCAGCTTTTTCACAATCTCTGAAGTGTGTCTGCGTGGAAGTTTTCGGGATATTAAGGATGGCTGAAATAGATTTGTGGGCTTGATAAGTGTGTGAAGGTAAAAAAATAAGTGTGTGTGCATGGAATCTTGAAAATTGACTATTGCCAGCGAGGGTTATTACAGTCGTAGTATATTCATAGATTATTTAAATGTGATTTAAATTTTTGTTTTTAACCTTGGCAGACAAAGAGAATATTTAAATGTCGTACTAATCTTTTGAGTCGGTATGTGAATATTGACTAACTTAAAAAAACCATCCACTTATTTTTTAATACAATCAAGGGGCCCCCCTTAAGGACACGGAGAAGCAATGTTGTGATTGCTGTTCAATTTAAACATCTTCTGTGCGACATCTTTTGAGTCGTTATGTAAAACTAGTAAGTTGTAATGCGCCTATCGCGCCCGTTAATTTGCTTGAGAAAGTATTTGTTACTTAATTTTAAAATTTTTGTAAAAAATATTTTGAGAAAACATTTGAGAATGCCTATTTAAATTCCTACGTACTGCGTGGCAGAGTCAGTGAATCAGTGAATCAGGGAATCAGTGTATCAGTGAATCAGTGTCGAGGGTAAATATATATTAAGATTGACTTAAAAAGCTTCTGATGTCCTTGCATTTCATACCACTGATTTTTGAATACAACCTCAATCAAGTGGTCACCTTTATACTACACGGAGAATTGTCATCTGCTAGAGGCCTTTTCATTTCCACTGTGCAATCATCTCGAGTGGTCGGGTTTGATTTCGGCACGAATGTTTTTCATGTTCTCGTCAATGATCTGAGCCGTGCTGACGCATAATTTGGAGGAGAGGAGACGAAGGGATTTTGATTCTATCAGATATCCCTTCTATCTCCCCCGTCCCTCACACGTCCTCTGATGATTTTGCAAACAGTAGGACGAAAACCCTTCGTGCTCCAGATTGGAAAACGATCCCACACTCTCAATGTCGACCATCTTATGCATCCATATTTCAGCACTCTGACAGGGATTCTGACTCAACCTTGGTCCAGAGATCCTTGCCTTCTCCCCCGTCCCTCGCACGTCCGCTGATGGTGTTCCAATCAGCAGGACCAAATCCAATAGTCTACAGATATTCTCGTGCTCCAGAATTGTAGGACGATCCCACATTCTACCATCAAGGGATCTGACCAATGTGCACGATGTCAGTAGCCTTCCCGTTACCACATCCGACGATCTTAACTGCCTTTTCACATTTGGTGCCGTCAAACTTAGTGAAGGAGTCATCCCTACTTCCAGTAGAGATCGCCGTATTTTTTGCTCGACCAGTAGCCATTTGCCCGTAGACATCTTCCCATTAGAGGGTGACTTCGGTCTATGATAGCAACTTGCAGCTCAGGCGCTGCCGATTTTTAGTGTCGGATCTCAAGGGCCTGTGTCCGACAGAACATCTGTCACGTTACACCAAACTTACAATTCGGTTTTGGCAGACGGTGTGGCAGAAGCTTTCTCGACAATTCCAATTCTGGTTTGGGCCAGAATCAGACTCAGGTTTCTTCTGTCCCACCAACTGTGAAGATACCATACGGACATCTTCGGATTTCGATAAATGATAAAATCAAAAGATTGTTGTTGATATAATGCGTTTTCGAAAAAAAATACATATGAATCGATAATGCAAATCTGGCCATGCAATCAACACAAACTACGCACTCCACTGACAATAATAATGTAACGATTTAAGAACCTAAAAATTATATAAATTTTCCAGATTTACTTCTTCACTTCTTCATGCTCACTATACTGCCGCTGTGTTTCCCCTCCCACATGGCGTCATCCAGTGTATAGTAATATCCTTGTATCGTTTTCTCTCAATTTCTTTGCTGTTAACATAATCCCCCTTTGGATTTGCGTAATAGTGTCGAAGTAATTGTGCTACTTAAGTGGTTTTCTTTAGTTTTAACTACACTTAAGTAATATGATTACATTAAATTGATCAATAAATTTAATGTATTTTTAACAGAATTGAGTAAAATTAAATCCCACACGTATGCAGGGGCAAAGTGTCGTCCGGTGGTATGCCGGTGAGTTTAGGACACGATGAAAAAAAGCTAAAGCTAAAGCTAAAGCTAAAGCTAAAGCTAAAGCTAAAGCTAAAGCTAAAGCTAAAGCTAAAGCTAAAGCTAAAGCTAAAGCTAAAGCTAAAGCTAAAGCTAAAGCTAAAGCTAAAGCTAAAGCTAAAGCTAAAGCTAAAGCTAAAGCTAAAGCTAAAGCTAAAGCTAAAGCTAAAGCTAAAGCTAAAGCTAAAGCTAAAGCTAAAGCTAAAGCTAAAGCTAAAGCTAAAGCTAAAGCTAAAGCTAAAGCTAAAGCTAAAGCTAAAGCTAAAGCTAAAGCTAAAGCTAAAGCTAAAGCTAAAGCTAAAGCTAAAGCTAAAGCTAAAGCTAAAGCTAAAGCTAAAGCTAAAGCTAAAGCGAATGCATCAAAGTCTATCAAAATACAACCTATTGCTGACAGTTTCCATTGAATATTGCAGGGCTGTGCACTTGGAATTCTTGTACCCCCAAAAATCCATCACCACAATGATGACCACCCTTTATAATAAATGCAAATGTGTGCAACCATGCCATCTGGCACGGGGTTTGCACGCATTATTTAGCACACTTGCATGTCAAAGTCATCAGAGTCCATATGGAGTGTTTCTTTTACTTCAACGTAACATTATGTAATATATGCATGTGTTGTTGTTGTAGCCCTAGTACTGTTGGCCGTCCTTGCTGTTGTTGCAGTCGTTGCCGTCGTTGCTGTTGTTGTGCAAAAGTTTGAGCCAAAAAGTTACGTGTAAGTTTACCACTTGACAGCAAAATTGCATTTGAAATGTTCTTATTTTCCAAGTTATAACAACTTCTAACTTATATTTTCACACATACTACATACATACGCACACACTCAGACACACACACACATATATACACGTGCAACAAGGACAACGCACACAGAGACATAGTCAATGAACCATGTGTATTTATGTGAAACTAGAACTACCTAAATCTATATGGACCATTGCGCTGGAAATTTAACAAATTATAATTTGTACTGTGTTGCCTTACTACGACGAAGGCCCATTCATAATGGAATGAGCTTGTGCGTCCATCGTTCATTTTGTCTCTTATCCCAACGGGCGTCAACAGAAAGTATATCGGGAGGTATAATTCGAGCTGTGACGTTGGCTGCATCATCGGATATTATTGGTGGGAGCAACAGACTCTCATAGCTGTCCGTCTGTATACTGATGCGAATTTCTTCTCCACAACTTTTGTACTTCCAGGATTCTTTACTAAGCTGGAGCTGCGTACTGCTCGGTAGAGGCTACAACTGTGACTGTATCTTGACGTTTGCTCTAATTGGTTCAATGCCTTGTCCAATATATAACCTATTACTAAGTTATTTCCCTCAACATTCCATGAAGGAACTGACGGGGAAATTGTCTCGATTCAGTGAGCTGTGCGCGATATAATTGTGTATACTCACTGACCGGGACCTACTGTTTAAAGCCGACTCCGAACGGCCAATGTGTTTCTAGAGAAGTTTTACATGGCTCCGAGATAACTCTCTAACTCGCAAAGTCGTCAGCAATTACAGGTTCCGCAGGTAAAACCAGTCCAGTCAAATTTCTTACATAATGTCTCATATATACTCACACAACGACTATGGCGATTTCATATTGGTGTGGACCAAACAAATTAACTGGAAAATCTTGAAAAAAAAGTAAGAATTTTAAAAAAAAATCCAATAGATATATAATCCGATTTTGAGACACCCGTTTGTTGCTCCATATGCAATGTTGGCCATTTTTCTTTTTTAGAATGTAAAACATTATTAAGTACAGTCGAATTTTATTAAGCGGAAATTAAAGAAATAATGAAATGTTGTTAAAAATGTAGTTAACATAAACGAGTTTTCAATATGGCGGATATTCATTTAAGCGAAGTAACGTAAAGTGCATGGAAAATCATTCAGAACAATCATTACTAATATTCATTTTCAATTAAGCGATTTTTTCAATTATATATAAAACTCTTGCGTGACCGACTGACTGATGTATCACTGTCCTGGCCAAACGGCTGAAGCTAGAAAATTGGGGAGTATGTAGCCCTTGCAGCCTAGACATCCGCTAAGAACGGATTTTTGGAAATTAGGAAAACCAGGAAAATGAAAATAATCAAATATTATGATTTTTGTTGAAAAATTTGTCCAAGATTACGATTGGCAACAACATGTGCCACGACGGCATAAAAAAAAATTACAATACAAGGGGAAAAATAAAAAAAAAAGGTTAAACTAATTTTTTACAAAAACATGTAGATAATAGAGAAGGGACGAAAAAGTGGCCAAAACGGGTTAAAAAAGGTACACAAGGGTTTCGTGTGAACTAATTTTAATTGGCAGGAATGAAAAAGTAGTAGAAAAGGGGTCCAAAACGGGCCCTCTAAATACGAGTATATCAAATATTTGCGTGACTGACTGACTGATTCATCCTGTCCTCGCCAATGGCTCAAGCTAGAATCATGAAATTAGCTATGAACGGATTTTTCGAAATTCGGATACGAAAGGGATACAAATTGTAAAACAGGAAAAATGTATCCCCAAAACCCTTGGAAATACAAAAAAATACATACATATTTTTGTCCATAACTTCGCTTTGCAACAACTGCTGGAAAAAAAGTTTCAAAGCGTACCCAAACGGGATAAAAAGAGGGAAAATAGAAAACGGCGAAGCAAATTTTTGGCAACAACAGGTGGAAATGCGTTAGATATGGCACGCAAAAAGGGCCAAAAAGGGGGAAAAACAGATTTTTGGCAACAACAAGTGGATAATAGCACTAAAACGCGATAAAAAAAAAGAACAAAAAAGAGGAAGAAATAAAAAAGGTGAAACAAAGTTTCGGCAACAAGTGGATAATAGTTACGAAAGGGATGAAAAAGGGGCCAACACGTACAAAAACGGGATAGAAAAAGTTGCAAAGAGGACATAAAGTAAAAAGTGTAAAATGGACAGGAATGAATGAAAAACGAGAACTAAAAATGGTGAAATATATGAAAAATAATTTAAAATTTGGAGAAACCAAAAAGTGTTAGGATACAGAAAAGACAACAAAAATGGTACAAGACGCGTAAAATATAGAGGATGTGGGAAAACGTTTTAAAAGTAATCCTAATGTCCGACAAGTAGAAAGAAAAAAAATGTTTGGAAATTGTTTGTTGTTATTATATAGAAATGATTATATAACAGAAGAACCCGAGTTCGAAACCGTGTAAGACCATCAAACATTTTTCGGCGGCGGTTTCCATCTTGTAAATGTTGGCGGCTTTACGAGTAAGAGAGCAATCTCTAAGCCAGGTAATAGTTCTCTAGAAAAGCATTAGTCGTTCGGAGCCGGCTTTAAATAGTAGGTCCCGGTCAGTAGATCAGGACCTCTTCGAGATAAGTTCCCCGTTCAGTTCCTTCATGGAATGTTAAGGGCAACAACTACAAGTATATAGCAAAGTTTGAAAAGTTTCATATGCATTTAAAGGAATAATAACTTTTAAGTGATTTTGCCAATAATGATCTGAAAAGTTGGACCAGTCTATTGCATTGCACATGTAAATACCACCATATAAAGAGTCGATACAATTTATCCTCAAACGGGACAAGTTTCACTCGAAATCCACTTACGAACATTTCAAAATATTTCCAACCCCCACATGCATTCGCCCTTCTGGACAAACTATTTGCTGCGACTTCTTGCCCCATTGATAACAAAGCGAACTAAACGCAATTGTAAGCCCCCCAAACAAGGTGGGACTGGATGGAGACTTTTAAATTTAAATACATTCAAAACTTTGCATGTTTTATTTGGTATTTAAAAAAATATGTGCGTTGGAAAAGTTTGCTATCTCGATGGGTGTCTGATGGGTGCTGAAGTAGTTGCAGTACAAAAACATTTGCTGAAAAGTTTTTATGGGGTGTTAACAATGATTTGTTCTATTCACTTCCGCTTCCGGCACCGTTTGGCGTCTTCTGCTGCTGTTTGGGTGACCTATTAAGGTTATCTTGGTGGGCTCATGGTTGAATAACCGCACCGCTGGCTGTGCTACGATGTCATGTAAGGGACATGCTATCGATTGTCACCACTAGAGAGGATAGTTTTGAATTTGTGAGGGTTTATTATTTGTGTTGCCAAATATTATTAACCCGATTCACATTTCAATCTATCAAATGTTGTTATCTAATGAACAACCAGTGGAGGGAAGTGTGCGGCACGACACAATTGGAGTCAGAAGAAATCAAAAACTAGGTGGTCGCTGATGACCTAATGATAGCCTACTTAATTATTTCCTTTAACATTCCATGAAGGAACTTTTCGAACTTTATAATGACCTCGAAGATACGAAAATCTATGGGGAAATGTTCCTTATACAATTGGGGGTACTCAAACTTCAGCAAATTGCCTAAGTTCGACAAATATCCAATGTTTTTTTTTTCGAAAGAATTCATTTAAACTCGCAATTAATTTTCTTCTACACTTGCTGTGAACCGTAACCTGACCCCTGTTGCTTGTGAGAAAGCGTTTTAACCACAAAACTTGTTCTACGCAAAAAGAAAATCGATAATTCTCTGAAGGCCACATGTATTCGAATACGAACGCATTGTCTTAAATAATCCAACATAACATTCGAATTTAGTTTGTGTAATGAACATGTCAATATTTAATTTTCTTTGTGGTTTCGAGCTGCTGGCAACTGTACAATTTATTGAATAATTACAATTAATATCATTTACAAATATTGGTGTTGAAATAAATTATGAATGAATACTCGATATGCTTTCAATTTAAGTCTTGCCCATAAGCTGCACTCACAAATATCCATAATAATTTACACAAAGGTGTTTATTAGGGCGGAGAGAAATTAAAAGAAATTTCGCACTCGGAAAGAGATTTAGTTTGCGAGGGAAAAATATGAACAAAAATTTAAAAAAAAAAACGTGAAAAAAATGTTGCTGTTAATTTCCAATTTTTTTGGTATTTCATTCCTAAAGTGTTTGATCAATAAATGTTCACAATTTTAAGACCAAACAGACCATCAAATTTTCAAATCAACACACAAATAGCCAAAACTTCCCAAAATTTGAACGGCAAGGCGTGAACCCTAAAAATTTAAGAAAAAAAATGTTTCCCTGATTTAGGATCCCAAACAAATTTCTTTCCGAGTGCGAAATTTTTGAAATTCAAAAATAGTATGTTTTCACTTCATCCTAATTTACATGTCTGCGAGTGACTACATTTACAGGTTTCCGATACAGACATAAATATTAGAGCGGCCCTTATATTCCGGCATTCATTGTTTTCTAAATTCTAAAATGTTATATTTTGGACAGAGCCCATAGAAACTTTAGGGACACAACAATGGTTGCCAGACGGGCTGGATTTTCCAGATATTTTGAGTCAAGCTATTGCATGATTTTTCCAGCTAAATCGAAATTGTCAAACTCGAAACTGATACTTGACCTGCCTGACAAGTATTGTACGCAAGCTGATTCGACTAAGCTGAAGATACTTTGGCAGGTTTCCGAAATTTTAGTTTTTGAAATTCCTCGAAATCGGAAAAACTTCTATAAAGACAAAAATTGTCACAGCATCAGCTTCAGATATACATTCTCTATAACTAGATGAGCAAAATTACAGACAGAATTAGTTTTTTTTTTTTCAAAAATATTTCTTTTCCAAATTAGGCGACAATATTTGTTGACCAATGACATGCCAGTGTTTTATATTTATCAAGATTACCCAGCCACAACCCAGATTCGTACTAAATTGAATTTCTTAACGATTGATTATTTTGATGGGGATTTTTTTTTGGGAAATAAAACTTATTTGTTCACTTACTTTAAAGAATTTTTTTTCACATTTTTTTAAAATATTTTTTTTTAAATTTTTAAAATATTTTTTTTTAAATTTTGTAACACATTTTTTCACTTTTGGAACACATTTTTTTAAATATTTTTTTCACATTTTTTAAACTATTTTTTTTTTTTAAGTTTTTTAAAATAATTTTTTCACATTTTGTAACACATTTTCTAGAATATTTTTTTTTTAGATTTCTAAAACATTTTCTAAAATATTTTTTTCACACTTTTTAAAATATTTTTATTTTACATTTTTAAAATATTTTTTTTCACATTTTTTTAAAATATCTTTTTCACATTTTGTAAAATATTTTTTTTCACATTTTGTAACACATTTTTTCACTTTTGTAACACATTTTTTTAAATATTTTTTTCACATTTTTTAAAATATTTTTTTTTTTAAGTTTTTTAAAATAATTTTTTCACATTTTGTAACACATTTTCTAGAATATTTTTTTTTTAGATTTTTAAAATATTTTTTTTACATTTTGTAACACATTTTTTTCACATTTTGTAACACATTTTTCACTTTTGTAACACATTTTTTTAAATATTTTTTTCACATTTTTTAAAATATTTTTTTTTTTTAAGTTTTTTAAAATATTTTTTTTCACATTTTGTAACACATTTTCTAGAATATTTTTTTCACATTTTTTAAAATATTTTTTTTCACATTTTGTAACACATTTTTTCACTTTTGTAACACATTTTTTTAAATATTTTTTTCACATTTTTTAAAATATTTTTTTTTTTTTAAGTTTTTTAAAATAATTTTTTCACATTTTGTAACACATTTTCTAGAATATTTTTTTTTAGATTTTTAAAATATTTTTTTCACATTTTGTAACACATTTTTTTCACATTTTGTAACACATTTTTTTTAAATATTTTTTAAAATATTTTTTTTTAAAGTTTTTTAAAATATTTTTTTTTCACATTTTGTAACACATTTTTGAGAATGTTTTTTTTTAGGTTTTTAAAATATTTCTTTAACACTTTTTAAAATATTTTTTTTTACATTTTTAAAATATTTTTTTCACATTTTGTAACACATTTTTTTCTCCGTTTGGATCAGGACTGGGGTTTTAACCCGGTAATATTTCCCGGGACGTATTTCCTCGGAAATTTGCCAATTTTTGTACTTCTCGATTATCGGGATTATTGCTTAGGATTCCCTTTTTTACGTCTCTATTCTCAATTCCGTTATAAGATAGGTTGGGTTGAATGGGTTTCCCATTCGTGACAGCGGGTTCAAATTGAATCCATAATGTGGCTCATTGCGATAACATTCGTTGGTGGATGGTGGAGAGAGGTGATGTATTTGTGGAGGGGCCAGCTGCCCAAGGTTGCTAAGCATATGCTCCCAAGGTGAGAGAGTCGACGTTCTGGTAGACAGTGGCATAACAAATGTTTTACGGATTCTTGCTCTTCGAAGTCATTGCTGGCTCTACAGCAGCCATTGCAGTTATCGACAACACACTCTCTTACAGCTTCAACGTGTTCATTGGAATGTATTGGTCTTGATAAACAGCATTTTCGAAACAGACAATTTTGGCATCGATATTTTCGAAGAGTTTGATTTGACTTCCCCTATAATCGCACAATTATTATTTCGTTATTGTAATATTTTCCTGAGCAAATCATAATTTGAAATCCATTGCTGCTTTGTAGCAAAATTATTGCACACATTCATTGAAATGTTTATTACATATAATTGAGATTACAAGTGTACACTATGCACACACATACTTAAATATGGTCACCTAAAATTCAAAATGACCAAACACTAAAATATAGCCATAGGATTACTAGTGACGATATACACATAGTGTGGGTACGAGTATGTGGAACATTTCACACGAATGCCATCTAAAATTAATATGAAAAACCAATGTGATGGAAATATGTATATAACTATAAGTTACTAAAGACGTTTTTAAGCGTTTTTTTTTGTCTTTCAAATCTTATTTTCTATATTTACACTTGCCCCTTTACGAAATGGCCATATTTGCACGTTTGGTCTAGACAGAGTGTACATCTTTAAATTTTTCGAGTGGCAAATTTGTTGTTAATGTTTAAAAGTTTTAGTTTTACGCGCAGTTGCCAGCCATAATTTCATACTTTGACATAATTACATTCTTGTCAAAGATTATTATCGTCATTTGTATCTTAATTTATATACACAAAAATGTACTACCCTCAACCGAAATGTGTTATTGTCTCAAAAGTTTACTTTTAATTTCATTGTGAACATTTCTTTGAAAACAACTCACATTTACTTTTTTTTTTTTTTTTTTTTGCTTTTTCTTTGCCACACTTGACAAGGATGTCGTTGTCGTTAGCAGAAGAAACTATATGTGACAACTTTAGGGGCCAACTGAGGGACTGTGGATCAAAAGAAATATATTTTTAGAAAATTTAATTATTTTTGGTAAAGCGAATGCAGACATTTTTTTTATTGAAATGTATATAAAACCAGTGAAAAGGTTGCAGTCGGATAAACTCACCCACAGTAAAAACATACAAGTCTCATATTCCATAATAGCAACCTCAAAATACCGCATGTTATAGAAAAATATTGTAGAGTTTTTTCTCGAAAATTGTATAGGGGAGTTGCCAGACTTCCAAGTTTTTGTCGAAAACTTTGTCTAGCTATAGGTTTACTAAATACAGAATTTGGCAAGATCGCGTTGACCGTATTGATAATTGGGAAAATATTAACCCATGCCAAATTTCAGAGATTGTTTAACTCACTTAAAAGTTATCGTGCGTATCAATTTCAAGTGAGTGGCTCGATGATATTTGATATTTATATGTATTTTAAAAAGGCTTGCCGTTACCTTACACAAATACACTGAATTTTGACCGTTGCTAATAATTTCCGACCCACTGTGCCCTGCACTATTCAACTCATGGCGGTTTCTGTCCTCGTCCTGCCAGTCGATGCTCACCTCCTTGGCACAGCATTATTGTACTGAAACGTTTGCACTAATGAACCATTATTACCTTGGCAAAACTTAGATGGGAAACTTTTTAACGCTTTCATTTCGCTGCTTCTACATTTTCTGCTTTTCAACTACATCGACGGCGACGCCTTCATCTGGTTTAGCTTCCACCGTTTATGACATTTATTGGCAATGGTGTGGCAAGTGCTCTGGCAAACATCTATGACAGTAACCAGCAATTGGCAGCTCGGCAGAAGGAGCCGTCACCGACGATGACGATGAAAAACATTGAACGCAGAACCAAACGAAGACACTCACCTCATCCGGCGGCAAGAACAGAACAGATTCAAGGTTCTCAAGTAGTTCTTGTGGTTCTGTACTCCAACCCGGGAATTTATGCAGCGGAAAGAGGGGGGCTGCAGGAAGTTCTTCCAACTTGAGGATAAAATATGAGTTTCGTGACGTCAAAGCTGTAAAGAAAATTATTGTTTTTAGTTGAGTTACAAAGGCAAAAAAAAAAATGTTAATTCGAAGAAACATTGTATTAATAAGGGCACTTGACCAACGATACGAGTACAAGAAAATTCAACACAATGACAATTAAGCTACTTAACAGAACACAAGGGCTTGGATGGTGTGACACATTACCAGCGTTGAGACAGACCTTTTTAAATATGTTAAGGGCGAATTAAGGGGCGATATTGGAAGTAGATGAATGCAGACAGCGAAGCCAAAGTGAAATTCTTGTCGGCGGAGACTAAGCAAATGAAACAGTTAGCGGCGGCGGTGGCTAAAAGTCAGCTGCAGCCGAAAAAAAGTCGAACTTTTATGGCTTCAGTTGATTTTAGCCGCCGCCGCCGACGACGACTGTTTTATTGCTCAGCCGACACGCATCGATCTCTGTGAGAAAGGATTTTGTTTGCTGAAGATATGATTTAAAAAGAAAACCAGTAGATGGACCACCCGTTATCCATCCAGTATGACCCTGCAAGTTTATCTACATCTTCATGGCCAGTGAGTATTTATCTTCTACACACACATCTTTCACATAAATAAAAGCGTCCAAGTTGACTGAGGCATTATTAAGTGCTACACACATTCAGGGGAAGCAACAAAAAAAAATCCCACAGAAAAATGTGTTCACGGCGTAACCTTGATTTCTTAAAGATTCGCAGACATACACTATTTCATGCACAAAGTATCCTTTGAAGGATTTCTCTGGCCTTTGCTAACCGATGTTTAATGGGTTTATTTTCAGAATAAGAATGAAAACTTTCCCTATTTCTCACTGTTTATATAGATGTGTGTGTGTGTGTGTGAATTTGTACCGACCACCATTCCCTACATCACGTTGCCAACATAAATTTTAGTAGAAAAAACAAACGAAATGTTTGAAAAAAAAATTACAAAAATACAATTAATTTTTATGTTTCTCGAAACGAGAAATGAACTGCGCGCATTCGTGCTTGCACAACTATTTCAACAATGGCACACTAACGCTTAAATTATACATAACATAAGCACTTAAATTAGGGTGTCTCCCCAGGGTAACAGCCGAGAAAATCAGAATTCACGACTAGAACTGCGAGACTGATTATAATCTCCAATGAGAATATTTGAGCAAAACTGAAATATGGGACTGTCTTGAAATCGCCGCTGTGGGTACTTTTCTATATTTTTTTCAAAAATATTGTATCACACCAAGGTAAATTACTAAATATATATTAACTGCTAGAACCGGCATTATGACAAGGAAACACCTTAAAGCTTTGAGTCTTAACGATTTTAGCCATGGTGGACACATGTACTATCGCCATTGAGAGCAAGTGACGGATAGTGTGCTATATGCGACTTGGTCACCAAACTGGATGGACTACTGCTCCTTTACTGATCACATGTACATCGACTTCGATTTTTATATCGACATTGTTTCTGAACAACAATTTCTATACAGACACTGGTCCACTCTGAATCTATGGATAGATCCTGTGGGAAAACTGTCGGTAAGGATAGAATGCAGAAATTGCTTCAAGACGTAGGGATGCAGGAAGCTGTTCAATTGGGTGCAACGAATGGGTAGTTAGGCCGCATTTAAATGCTCCCCCAACGGAAACACTCCTTGAGGAATTTTTGCAGCACTTTGTAGAGCTGTTCAGAAAGCTGTTGGATCTTGGACCAATTTTAGATGAAATATTTATTCCGGAAAATTTCTATAAGGAACATGCGGCCATTAAAAATGTTTTAGTTAATCATTGTATTATTTAAGATGGCTAGCTGATTAGGCTAACGCTGCTAGCAGACCTCCGGGCAGGTGTGGATTTACTATAACTTAACTATAAATAAACATGATTTGGAGTCTACGTTATATATGGTTAATTTGAACATCTTCTTGTTGACTGGTATTTAACAATAATAATAGTTAATTTAACTACTCCCTGGTTGAATTTTTTAACCATGAAACTGGTTGATATAATAATAATTATTGTTTTAACAATGCATTGTTGAATTGTTTAACCATGAAAATTGTTACTATAAAAATGTCATTGTCAATTTATTAAATGCTCAATTTAACAACGTAATCGTTAATATTATTAAATACTACAGTGTTGGTTTCTGTTGTTCGAGATCGTTGATTTATTTCTATTTCTTTGCAGAAATATAAATTTTCCAAAAAAGCTTCACGAATTGTGTTTGCTTTGATTGCAGGCAAGGTTTCGGAAGCTGTTACAGTTCTTCATCGTTACCCATTTGCAATGATTTCTGCAGCAATTTTTGGTCTAATAAGTGTCCTAACTCTATGCGAGTGAACGAGAACTACTGTTTAGTAGCGCATATCCCCAAAAAATCCCAAGCAGTAAAGCAAACACGTGCATTGCAAAGCAACAGCTCAACAAGCAGTGAAGATACCATTTGGTGGTGGTTTTTTTGAAAGAGCGAGATTAAGTGCTCACATTTTGAGAGAAAAGCAAGAGTGGAAAAAGAGTGGGGGAAATAATCGCATTTGTTGAAACTTCGTGTAACATAATACTGAACTTCGTCAAACACAAAGCAGTTCAAGAACTTCGACACAACAGAGCTGAATGATCTTTGAATTGTTGTTTATTTCGCACATTTTTCAGCCTCTCTCTCGAAAAAATCAACCTTATATAATGTTAACTCAACTATTTTTCATGTAAATTTGACCTTATATAACGTTATTTTGACTTTGTAATCAAATATTTACCATGAAAAAATTAACCAGACACATGGTGAAAAAAATCGTTGTACTTTTGGCTCGGTGTATGGAACCACATGAAGAATTCTCCAAAATAATTGAAAAATTCCCCAAAAAGGCCAGCATGAAAATTTCTCCAAAAATTCTAAAAAATTGCCCAAAAACAAAAAACTAAATATTATGAAAAAGTATCAGAATTTTTATTGGGGAATTTTTCACAATTTTGTATGAGATTTTTTTGGGGACAATCTTTCGTTTTTATTTTTGTGGTATTTTTCATAGAGACACAACCAATGAAATATCGGGTCATGACAGCGATGACGTTTTTTTCCCCTCAAAATTCTAAAACTTTCAGGAGAGACAAAAAAATGTTTTTGTAAAAATGATGTAATATTAAAGAATTACACCGTGTTACAAAAAATAGGTTTTTTTTCTGTCCTATGAACCAAATTTACTTTTTCGGAAAGGGGATAAAAAATAAAAATACACGTGTATCGGCGATTTTCATGTACACGTCAGAATTTTTTTTTTTAAGTTTGACATTTCCACGAGTCTGCCTGCAAAAAATCAGCTCGATTGGTTCACTGAAAAAGGGTTAAAAATCGGTCCAAAGGCTTTCACACAGGCCACTAGGAGATTCATACTTCAAACTTAAAAAAAAAAATTCTGACGTGTACATGAAAATCGCCGATACACGTGTATTTTTATTTTTTATCCCCTTTCCGAAAAAGTAAATTTGGTTCATAGGACAGAATGTGTGTAACACGGTGTTAACATAAAAATTCACATAACTGTATTTTTCCCAGTTAAAGAAGAAAGCAATTGTTGTACTCTGAATTAATTTATGGAAAAAAGTCAGTTTTGGAAAATTTTGATTTAAAGGGAGATACAGTGGCGGATACCAAAAAATTAATATCAATAAAACGAGTTAACAGTTCGAGGATACTGAAAAGAAGACAATAATGGTTCAAGACGGTTAAAATATACAGGAAGTGGGAAAACCTTTCAAGAATAATCATAAGGGGGCCAGAAGTGGAAAAGTAAATAAATGTTTGGAAATTGTTCCGGTCTTGACAACGGCAGTTGCAAAAAAGTTGAAAATGGGGTCAAAATGTGAAAAATTAAAGAAGTGTGAACAAATATTTCAAATCACCAAACATTTGAAAGATGAGATAAAGGTTTTGAGTCAGTCAAAGTATTTCTTATTTCTTATTTTTTTTGTGTCAACCAATGCAATAAAACAAATATTTTGTATGTTTACTGTAAAAGAGAAAAATAAGTAGCCTATTTAGACACATATTTGAATTTGTTTAATATCAATATACACACGCGGGTGTTCACTTGGAAATCAACAAATTAATATTGAGTACAATTAGTATTTTCCCTTCGGAGATCACGTTTTTTTTGTGGCTGCACCCTAATGTACACGAGAATGAATTTACCTGTGTATTTAAAATACCTGCAAGCAAAGAAAAACTTTCCCCTCACAACGTGTAGTTTCATATGCAGTTTTTCACATTTTCTGGTAAGTGGCGGGTGGTGAGAATCAAGGGGAAATGGACGAGCATAACAGCACGTGACAATAATTTCGTTGGTTGTTATACAACAAGTTTTAATTTAACGGCGTTAATTAGAATTTCACCGACAAATGCGATTTAATCACAAAACGAATCTGTTTGTAAATAAACAAACGTTTTGGATTGAAGTCAATACTAAGCCCCCCGCAGTTGTGCAAACCTTTGCTAATAAACAAAAACAATTTCCATGCAAATTCCTTAACAACTGTAAGGCTGTTGTACATTTGTCTGAATGAAACGTTTTGTTTCATTGTTTTGCTTTTTTAAATTAATAAATAAACCAGATTTTTAAGATTCGTGAAAGCTCTGCCTAACTATTTGTGAAAAATTATTCACTTCTAAGGTTCTATTTTGTTTCGCACAATCTAAAACAATGTAGGCCATTTTAGTTTTTTCTTTCTATTATTTATTACTTAATTAAATCTAGGCCATATTCCCTGTATTACTTAGAACACTGACATACCGCCATACACTTCAATATACGAGGGCATATTATTGACTTCAACCTTTTAGTTCACGAAAATAAAATAATGACATTAATTTACATTTCCCCACAAGTTTTGATATCAATTGATGGCGCGGCTTTAACCGTATGATTTTTTTGCGCTGCCATGACAAAAGCCGACACTAAAGAATAACAGTAAGAACAAAACGACCAAAAAACAACAACTGCCACCAGAGTGAGAAAATAAGCAGAGCTCATTAAAATTTATGAATTCTGTTTTAATGGGATTTATGGAGATATTTTCCATGGCAGCTCTTCGTTCCACTTCAGTGAAGGACTATTTGCAAAGTTTTTTTTGTGAAAATATGTTTTTGTTTTGTGCTCTTTTCATTCTTCGTACAATTGGGTGGGGGGGATCACAAATTATTGATTTCTGATTGTTATTGTTTTTTCCCTCAGCCGCATTACGGTGGTTGGGGAGTATGTAAGTTTAAGTGAATTGCGCTGAAACAGGTCTCACAACATTTCTAACTTAATTCAAAGACAAAAGGTATTATATCCGGCTGATTATGTTCTTTATAGTTTCAGCTCAACTGATGTGAAGGAATATGTTTCATCAACCTTATGAATTCTTATCGAGATTTAGCGACACTTTTTAAGCCCAAAAATTCCTCAAAAAAATATATAAATTTTCCAGAATAAGTTTGGGGAAAATCTCTACTGGGAAACTGTTTCGGCCGGTATTCATTCCAAACAGCTTTAGAGCAGCAGCGCATATTTGTGCGAAAGTGCAGTCACCTATTTTCAAGAGTGAAATACTGCCCAGATAGATTTTTTACTTGAGGGGAGTTAAATTGTCTCATGGAAATAAACATCGATTATTATCGATTGCACTGCTTAGAACACACTACAATTATTTGATAATCTGATAACACCGTGTTACACACATTCTGTCCTATGAACCAAATTTACTTTTTCGGAAAGGGGATACAAAATAAAAATACACGTGTATCGGCGATTTTCATGTACACGTCAGAATTTTTGGCAGGCAGACTCGTGGAAATGTCTGTATCACGTCAAATTTTTTAAAAACAATTTTTATCAATTCTCAGATTTTCCCCAATTTTTATTATTTTTGAAAAAAAAAATATTTTTTACACTTTTCTTAGCATAACTTGAAGAGACTCCAAATTTTTAAACTACTTAAGCGTTACGAAAAAAAATGTTTTTTGAACTGAAACCATAAAAAAAAACGATAACCATTTAAAAAAAAAATTTAGGAAAATCTGAGAATTGATAAAAATCTATTTTTTAAAAAAGTTGACGTGATACAGATATTTCCACGAGTCTGCCTGCCAAAAATCAGCTCGATTGGATCACTGAAAAAGGGTTAAAAATCGGTCCAAAGGCTTTCACACAGGCCACCACGAGCTTTATACTTCAAACTTAAAAAAAAAATTCTGACGTGTACATGAAAATCGCCGATACACGTGTATTTTTATTTTTTCCCCACTTTCCGAATATGTGCATTTGGTTCAGAGGACAGAAAAAAATCTATTTTTTGTAACACGGTGTAAGTATTGATTTCTGAAGTGTCTCCATTTGTGAGTTATCCATGCAGATTGAGATCTGATCCACTTTCTGGACTGTGCTTCTAGCACATTCATCTCTGGTTGGTACGAAGAACATAAATGTTGTCCTGACGTCAGTTATATTATTGATCATATTTGATATTATTTGATTTTTCATCACATCCAGCTCCAAAATTGGACATAAGTATGTATTGCCACAGATCGTTTGTTCATGTTGGCCTCTCTTGTGGTCCTATTCTCCACATTGGAACTAACGAAATCAAAATTTTGGTCTCTCTCTAATACGTAGATCGACACTAGATGCACAATTTTGTTATGAAAAAGAAATGATTTCGTAACGTTTTGGATTTTGTTTCCTATGAATTCCAAACGTTTTGCTCAAAATGATTATTTTTTTTAAACAATTAGCAAAACATGATTTTCCTTATAATTATGAAACTGTTATTCTGATTTAAAGGCACATAAGCCGAAGATTAAAAATATTTTAGTGTTTAATTTTTTAAAATTTATTTGAACAAAATCGAACAAGTGGTTTTTTAGTTATGACAATTTATGTCTCAAAAAACGAAATTTAAAGAAAAAGAAAAAATACACATGAACAAGAATTTCGGTAATTTTTTTACTAGAATTATAACGCTGTAATTACAAAAAAAAAAAAATTTATTCATAAAAAAAAAATTGTTGCATAGTGTAATATGTAAGAAATATATGAAAAATATCTGTGTAGCGGAACTTACGAAAAAAAAAAAAATTGTCATTCAATGAAAACAAATTTTTGTTGTTGCATAATGTTGTTTAAGAAATAAAGGGTGGCGCAAAAGTAATCCTCCTATCAGAAAATGCTATAAATTTTGTGATTCGCCCTTAATGTCAGTGGCAACTCTGGCGGCGGACATTTACTTGACATCATATTCTCGACTTGATGTAAAAAAAAATTAAAAGTCCAAATAAAAATAATCCACAAGAAGAATCAAAGTTTTTCATTTTTTTCTTAATTACAGCCAAAAAACACCTGTTATATGAAAAATAACCAAAATTCGATTACATTTAAGCATACAACACCTATGACTTCTTTACATGTGGTGTAGCGACCACAATGTTTTTTTTTTTTTGAAATCATGGAAAAGACCCAAAGCTTTTCAGGCTATTAGTTTGTGTGATTATTTTGCCAATTGTTGATTTCTTCCATATTCACTTATATTTCCATTAATCAGATGGTTTGTTCTTTAGTTTCCCCATTTTTTTAACCGTATTCCAACTCATGGCTGTTGTCCTTGAGTTCCCCTACCCAAACCATAACAATGCACCTAAACAAACTGTCTTCAGCATTATCAAGAAATTTTTCATATGCCTGTCATCACGCCCAGTGCCAGGTAATTGTGTCAGTAATACAACATCATTACCTTCCAGGAAACGAAATTTCCTTGCAATTCGTCCATCAGTTGCTGAATATCTACATATGTCTACATATCGTGTGTACCTCATCCTCATGTTACCAATCAAATTGTCATCGTTCATCATTGATGTTCCAGGGATGATCGTCGCTAATAACATTCTTTTGCATCGTCTAAATACGTGTTTTTGTCTACTGCCTTCGTATGTTCCGTCCGTCCGTCCATCCATCCATTCGTTCGTTCGTCAGTCTGCATGACAAGAATTCGCATCTCAGTGGAATATGACGCACGTGTGCATAAGTGTCTCATCGTGATAAGCATTTCGATTTTGTTTTCGTGATGAGTACTGAGAAATGACAGCAGCAAATGGCGTTCAATGGCATATTTAACACGCACCTCCTTCCATTTGGTGTTCGTGTTACTCAACACGATTTTATTGAATTTCATCATTCGAATATTTTGCAAATTTTATTGTATAACTCGTAATTGAAGTCTATCATAGTTGTGTGTGTCATTACAGCGATAACAAATCCGAATTTTCTTTCAGTTCAAGAAGAACCGTGTTTGATTGTTATAGTTTTCTTTTCAGACTTTTGATAGTAAAGTTTTTATTCTTTATACAGTAGATTCAGTAGTCGATTGGTAGTGGAAAACTACACTTGACCCCATCGCAAGAAATTTACAAATGCCCCCAATTTTACGTTAATTTCGATAACGAATAATTGCCCAACTATAAAGTATGAAATTTGTCCCATGTGAAAAATGTCCCAAATAACAGAAACATTTTTTTGGCTCCCTGAAAAAGTAACCCGGTGCTAAATAGCTCAAACACAAGCTGTGAAAAATTAACCCAATTTTAGGGTAATTTTGATAATGAAAAATCGCCCAACTATTAAATATCGAATTAGTCCCAATTCAAAGTAGAAAAGGCTATAAATAACAGAAAAATTTCTGTGGAGTCCTGAAAAATGACCCCAATACAAAATGTTCCCAGCGCAACAAATGACACATGTTACCAATTTTTTGGTAATTTTGTTAATGAGAAATCTCCCACTTAAAAAAACACAATTCCCCAAAACACAGACACCCTTTGATTATAAAAAGGAAATATAGCACCAAAACTGTAGAATTTGCAATAAAAAAAACTCAACCCAAAATAAGAAAAATTAAATGTTTTGTGCCAAAACTAATATGCAAAATAGTTATAACAATAATTAATAATTTCGAATTTGGGGTAATTTTTCACTAGACAAAATTGACCCAAAACCAGAAAGGAAAAATTATCCCAAAAATGTCTAAAATTTTAATGAAAAATTGCCTATAATTGAAAAAGAAATAATGACTCAAATTGGTGGCAATATTAAAATTTGGTGGCATTTTTCATTTTCACTTTAGGGACATATTTCATTGGGTTAATTTGGTCAGGGCGTCTATTTTATAAAAATAATAGGCTCTCTGAAAAATACCCCAAATGAAAATTGGCCAAAAAGAAATGAAGAATTTCTCAAAATAAATGAAGAATACATAGCCCAATGTGAAATTTTCCCCAAACAATTTATGAAAAACTACCCAATTCAAAATCCCCCAAATATTATGAAAAATACCCCAAAATATACAAGAATAGATTTTCATAATTTTGGAAAAATTGTATTATGAAATTAATGAAAAATCAATGCAATATCACCCCAACCTAAAGTGTGACAAAAACCCCGAATAAAAAATGAACAACAACCCCAAACAAAAGTGAAAATGCATATATCGTCCATTTGTCCAACGTGACAATTAGGGTCGTAAGCCCAAAACATTATAAAAAAAAAATTATATATAATTCACATTTGTTTTGAAAATATCCACAAATAAAAAAGGAAAAATTCCTCAAAAAATTTGGATTTTACATCTTCTTAATATATGTATATTTACCCTCGACACTGATTCACTGACTCTGTCACGCAGTACGTAGGAATTTAAATAGGCATTCTATAATTTTCTATAAATAATAATAATAAAAAAAATAATACTTTTTTTTTTGTACAGAAATTGTGTTTTCCCCAAATTTTTTTTTTACCAAAATTTTTTTTTCCCAAAATTTTTTTTTTACAAATTTTTTTTTTTTTACAAATTTTTTTTTTTTACAAGAATTTTTTTTTTCAACAAAATTTTTTTTTCAAGAATTTTTTTTTTTAAAAAAACTTGTTTTTCCACAAAATATTTTTTTCCACAAAAATTTTTTTTTTCAACAAAATTTTTTTTCCATATTTCAACGGGCGCCATAGGCGCTGTACAACTTACTAGTTATTAAATATTTCATTAGATTTTTCATATGAAAAATGGCCCAAAAACGAAAAATAAAATATTACCTAAAAATTATGAAAAACTCCCCAATTTTGTATGAGATTTTTTTGGATAATTCTTAATTTTTTTCTTGGACCATTTTTTATTTGGGGCAAAAATTTTTTTTATTTATTTATTACAATAAATATTCTAAAGCGATTTTCTACTAGAATAAAAACTCTGGAATACCTAACATTGGAAAGGGCACGATGAGAATGTCCCCGAAAAAGAAACCAATAATATTGGGGGCAGTTTTTTTATGGAAAATACGGTGCCAGAAAATGAAATTTGGCTACACATTTGGGGTCTTATTCCATTATGAAAATGGTTTCGTGGAAATTACACCCCATAATGCTGAGAAAGTAAATTGAAAATAAACTCCACAATTTTGCAACTGGGCCTTATTCCATTGATTTTTATTGAAGGTTTGAAAATACACCCCAAACAATGGGCCCTAATGGTGCGCGTAGTTGTTCCCTGTGTAAAAGTTGGCCCTGTTTTCATTTTAGATCTTGGGGTGTAATTTCCAAATCGTATGAAAAAAACATAAAATAAGCCCCAAAACTTATGTGGGTCTGAATTTCGCACTTAATTTCATAATGTAAATAAGTCCCAGAAAAAAAAAGTGAAATTATCCGCGAAAAATAATAAAATTTCGTTTTCATTTTCATTTCAAATTGGGGTGTATTTTCATCGGACCTAATTTCGTTCCAACTAATTTTTTAGAGCGTCTATTTTATGTTCACTGACACAATATTTATTTATTACAACAATGTTTTATAGCGATTTTCGAAAATCGACGATTTGACTCAAATTAAAACATGGTTTGCCTGACTTTGGACATTTGTAAACAATTACTTTAGAACGGCTGTGTGAAAACGGTCCCAGAAAACGAAATATGATCCAAAAAACTCCAAAAAAATAGATTTTTTAATTTAATTTTGAATTTTTTTTTGGGCTATTTTTCAAGTATGCAAAATAATGACAATGACAAACTCTCCAAACTCCGACAGTATTTTCCTTAAAAAGTGGAAACTTTTAATTGGTAAAATAGTGGCAACAGTGGAAGCTTTTAATTAGTAAAATGTTTGGAGGCATTATGGATTGAACACAACTAAGGCATTCAGCAAGCGGTCGTCGTAGCGTCAATTTTTCATTTGGGGAATTTTAAGAAGTTTTGGGGAAATTTTCGTATTTGTCTTTTTAAGGAATTTTCAACTATTTTTGGCAATTCTAGAGTTGTGGCATTTTTAATTTTTTTGGATACATTTTAATCTATTTTTTGGCAATTCTAGAGTTGTCGTATACATTTTTCATTTAAGTTTTTGGATAATTTTTCATAGGATTTAAAAATAAATAAACTGAGCATTTCTTAGAGTCATGGAGAACCACTCATTTGAATAATTGTTCCCTGTTATAAGTTGCGAGCATCATCACTTGATCTTCAGCAAGCTATAGGACAAGTATACTACCAAACGACATTGTGGACCGCAAGTGTCATACAAATTATAAGTTATTTGCCCAGCCGCTTTTGTTCTTTTCTAAGCTGGATTATAACAGGATTGCCATGCAACCTAAATCGAACGATAACTTTAAACATTTACCCCCCAAACAAACAAATGCAAAGCCCATAAAATTCAATTGCTTCTATTCTATGTCTGTCCCTTCATGCTCTCTATACATGGAAAATACCAAAAAAAAAAAAACAGAAAAAACAAATAAACGAAATAATTTCTCTCAATAAATTTCATTGTTTATTTGCACATTGTGTTTGATAACATTTATAACCATTTTCAATAAAAAGTTTGTTTTTAGCGATTTGCATGTGTAAGCAAATTGTTGCTTACCCCCCTCCACCAGTCAGCCAGCCAGCCACAGCTCCTATAGCCAACCAAAAAAAAAAAACACACACACATACAAAAGCACCAGACTCGTAATTCACCAATGTTGTTTCAGCACTCCAGAGAATGCCCATTTCACGATTCCTGGATAGGGGTTTTGATATTTGCTTTTTATAGAAAATCGACAATGAAAAAAAAAGAACACCGACAACAAACAAATTGTATTTTCATTTATCTGAAAGCTTACGAGCAAAAAAAAATGCTATTAAAAGAAGAATAAACAAATGAACATTATTTGCATGTGTATGGTAAACGGCAAAATGGGGGAAAAATGAAATGTTAGCTAGTCGTCTACAGAGGATCCCTGTTTAGGAATGACGAAAATCATTGTGACTGGGGGTAGTGGTGGCCCACGAACAGAAGGAATAATATACGGAACATTTTTATAACACAAGGTCATACCTTTTTAATGTCTTGGTTTAACAAATAAAGAGCGGCTAAATTCGTTTTAGCCTACAGCAATCTGGAACATTAAAAACGTGACCTGTTATGGTCGAAAAATTTCCATAATTGGTTACTCTTCATCAACATCATCCAAACCGATAAATTCTTCAAACATGTTTTATGTACAAAAAACCAAAATTTTCACAAAATACCGTTTTTTTCAACTAGTTCTTATTGAAGAGGAGGATATTGGCAACATTTGGTTTCAATAGGACGGCGCTACGTGCCACACAGCCGAAGCTACAATCGATGTTTTGCGTCCTGTTTTTGAAGATCGCATTATCAGCCGCAGAGCTCATGCCGAGGCAGCCATTTGAATGAAATTATTTTTCATTATTAACCGAAAGGATTGTACTTTCAACTGCAAAAAAGAAAGTAGTTTTTTTTAATAGAATTTTTAAAAAAAAAATTTATGCAAACGAATTTGCTTGTCGATATCTAATGCCAAATATCTGTCAATTGGTGGTATATGGCAACATTGAGTTGTTGTTTACAGCGGTGACAGTACAACAATTGTTGAGAAAGGTTTCTCTCGTGTCGATATCACTCAAAAAATTTTTTTTGATTTAGTAAAAAAGTTATTCCAAAAAGTTATTACTCCACTCAGCATTTTTGAAAAACGTTTTTACTTATACCCGATATACATGATGACTTTCCATACAGGCCAGACGTACGACGATTGTTGGGGTAGATAAGGAAGAGAGGGTGCAAAACATTTTAATTGAAAATTTAAATAAAGTCGAAAATCGACTTCCGAAAGTCAAATTCAAAATCGAAAGTTGACTGTCGAAAGTCAAAGTCGGAAGTCGAAGTCGAAAGTCGACTTCCGAAAGTCAAAGTCGAAAATCGACTTCCGAAAGTCAAAGTAGAAAATCGACTTCCGAAACTCAAATTCAAAATCGAAAGTAGACTTCCGAAAATCAAAGTCGAAAGTTAGATCAAACTCGGAAGTCGAAGTCGAAAGTCGACTTCCGAAAGTCAAAGTCGACTTCTGAAAGTCAAAATCGAAAGAATTCCAAAAGTAGGAAGTCGAAAGTCAAAGTCGACTTCAGAAAGTCAAAGTCGAAAGACTTTCGAAATTCAAAATCGGAAGTCGAGTTCCGAAAGTCAAAGTCGAACGTCGACTTCCGAAAGTCAAAGTCGAAAGTCGACTTCAGAAAGTCAAAGTCGAAAGACTATTGAAATTTAAAGTCGGAAGTGGACTTCCGAAAGTCAAAGTCGAACGTCGACTTCCGAAAGTCAAAATCAAAAGACTTCCGAAAGTCAAAGTCGGAAGTCGAAAGTCAAAGTAGAAAATCGACTTCCGAAACTCAAATTCAAAATCGAAAGTCGACATTCGAAAGTCAAAGTCGGAAGTCGAAGTCGAAAATCGGAAGTCGAGGTCGAAAGTCAATTTATTTTGACCTAGTTTTTGTTAGATAACAACTCCTGTCGATGCCGTTCTTATTGTTGACGCCTGACATTTGTTGGAGATGAATGGTTTCGAGCAGTCGATGATAGGAGTTTATCAATGAAACGCCTATCAGCGTGGGGGTTGTGGGTTCGATCACCTGGTTTACCCATGGACCCAAAATTAGCATATAAATTTACTATGTATTGTAATTAATAATTAAATAAATATAATATTGTATATACCAAAGAAGAATGCACTTCAGAAAGAGGAACGCATGTCTGTTTTCCAACAGTCAACGTGTAAATGCTTATGACTTTACGAGGGGGTTTCAAAGAAAATGTCTAGCAAAACTCTGGGGAAAAAGACAGCGTGCATTAATTTTGCCCTACCTGTTGCTAAGGTCTCCTGAGTATAAAAATGGGTGGTTAGGTATTGTTTAATAAATCAATTGTTTGATACATAACTTGTTGCGCCGTGTAATTTGAATATTTGCTCTTTCAAATAAATCACTAAACAGACGAAAAAAATGTTTTTTTTAATGTGTTTTTTTTAATTTAAAAAAATATAAATAAATTCTCGACATCAACCAAACAAAATAAGACTGACACAAGAGCTTCCCCTAAACTTTTTACAACAAAAACACAAAAATAAGTAAACTATAAAGACGGAGGGCACCGACTTTATAATATCCATCACCGCCAATTAAATTTCTTATTAAGCGCCCCGGTAGGCGAGTTGGTAGCGTGCTTGCCTATCAGCGTGGGGGTTGTGGGTTCAATTCCCACCAGAGGCTTTGGTCTGTCGCTGCAAAAATCAAGCCAAATGGTCTTTGTCACCCGGTTTACCCTTGGACCCAAAATTATAATATAAATTTACTTTGTATTGTAATTAATAAATAAATAAATTTCTTATTTCTGAACATTCTGATACCAGCTTCAGATTTCCCCCAAAAGACGATTGTCTGCCTGGCAATGTAGGGCCCCCAACCCCATTGTAATGTCCTCACCGCAAGTGAATAAGCATCCAGGTTTTATGATACAATTCCTCGGTGGGTCCTGTGGCGTATACGCTATATCGTTTTTATGGGAATTAATATTACACATACGCTAGTGTTTCAGCAAAATATTTATATTATTAAAGGTTTTTATATTATCTTAATACACTGCGCGTCATCAGGTTAGCACACGTCCTCGCAAAAGATGTTTAGGCAGTTAACTAAAAGCGCTAATTTTTTTTAAAATTAATTAAATTATTTTTGTTTGTGGCCGATTCAATTCTAAGTTAATTTAAACACATTATTACTTTTTTCCATTATTTAATATTTTTTATAATTTTTTTTGAAAAATAACACAAAAAATAACATTTCAACTTTGGTCATCAGGTTAGCACATACCACTTTTTTCTTTATTGTTAAGCTTTTATTTCATGTACTTATTTTAATACTTATACATTTAAGAATTTAAACATTTTTAACTAAATTTAGTAATGTGTCGATCCTCCCTTGTTGAGAATGACCTCATAAATACGATTGGGAAGTGACTCATACAATTTTTCAATATAATTTAGAGAAATGGCTGACCAGGCGTGCTTGATGCCTTCAATTAGCTCCTCTTTGGTAGAGTATTGTTTCCCTGACTCGTAAACTTTACGAGCCAGCCATCCCCACACGTTTTCTATTATATTGATGTCTGGTGAGTAAGGCGGCCACTGCATTAAACGGACATTTTGGTCCCCAATCCATGACTTTACCAAACGGGCGGTGTGAATCGGAGCATTGTCGTGTTGGAAAGTCCATGGCAAATTTGCAAACAAATTTTGAAAATGCGGAAAAGCAGTTTCAAGTACGTTTTTGTAGGCATTTGCATTGCTGTCAAAAACTGCAACTCGCACGTACCATAATAGCTGATGGCTCCCCACACCATCACACCCCCTACACGGCTATGAAGGCGGTCCAACTGGTGTTCCTCTTTGCGTAGATCATGGAAATAATAGTTGTATCCGTCTGGGCCTTCCAAATTAAATTTCTTTTCATCCGAAAATACAACGTAGTGCCAATCAGAATTCCATGTCATGTGCTTCCGTGCAAAATTTAAGCGTACTTTCTTTCGAGCAATGTTAAGTGGGGGTTTTTTCTTCAATTTTAATCTCTTCAAATGTGGAGCATTCCGTATCACTCTTTGAATTGTAGATAAGCTCGCTTTAACATTAACACTGGCCCTGATTTTTGCGGACGAGTCATGAGAATTTGATGCTTCTCTCAAAATTGCTCTCTTATCAGCATTGGAAATCACTCTATTGTTTCCGCCTTTATAATTTTTGCCATATTCCGTCTTATTGTTTAGAAATGAGGATATAACTTTACGACTTCTGCCAATTTTTTTTTATATTGCACTTATTGACAGCCTAGAGTCCTTGTAAGCTTCAATTTTGGATTTTTCCTCCACCGATAGCGATTTTCCTTTACCCATATGAAAGCCAATAGACTACTTGAGCAGCAAAAAAATTTGGTTACAATAGCCGTTTAACTGTTGAAGATAAACTAAAAAGAATTTACATGTGCTAACCTGATGACGCAAAAATGCAGCACATTTCTCCATGAAAAATAATAGAAGATAGCAAAAACCATATAACGGGATCTTTCCGTCGCATGTTCTCTTTTCCAGTGATAGTGTATACGAAGATGAGAAACATAGAGTACAAACATTTAACTATATGTTACTAACAACAACAACAACAGCAGTTATATTAAGCTGAAGGGGGTGCGCTAACCTGATGACGCGCAGTGTATATATTTACCCTCGACAGTGATTCACTGATACACTGATTCACTGACTCTGTCACGCAGTACGTAGGAATTTAAATAGGCATTCTATAATAATTCTATAAATAATAATAATAAAAAAAATAATATTTTTTTTTTTGTACAGAAATTGTGTTTTCCCCAAATGTTTTTTTTACCAAAATTTTTTTTTTCCAAAAATTTTTATTTACAATTTTTTTTTTTTACAAAATTTTTTTTTTTACAAAACTTTTTTTTCCAAATTTTTTTTTCAACAAAATTTTTTTTTTTTCAACAAATTTGTTCTTTTCCACAAAATTTTTTTTTGAACAAAATTTTTTTTTCCACAGAAATTTTGTTTTTCAACAAATTTTTTTTCCATATTTCAACGGGCGCCATAGGCGCATTACAACTTACTAGTTAAATGATATTCATACACATTTTAACCTGCTCAGACTCACTCTAAATTCAACTGTCTGCCAAGCTTTTGACTAAACCCAACCCCGCTGTGACTCTGTGGGGCGTATACGATAAATAGGAATTTTATTACACATTTATAGGAATTAGTACACATTGCAGTATTACATCATGACGTTCAATATTAATAATATTAACCCTCTAACCGGCAAGACCGGCGGTCTTCAATAATTGTGTGTAATTTCATAAAAATATTATCGCTCTAACCGGCCAAACAAAAATACTGGAAAATTCTGTTTTTTTTTTACCAGTTATGCACAAACAAATACTTTTTACGAAATTAAACACAATTAATGAAGACATCCGCACAGTGGTATTGCCGGTTAGAGGGTTAAATTGTATCCATACAATTTTTGGAATATTTCCTTTTAAATTTATATAATTTTAATATTCATAAATTAAGCAACATTTCCTTGTGACCGACAAATCATATTACAAATGTAATTATATTTTACAAAATCCAATTAATGAAATATCCCCTTCATAAATACACGTTTAACGATTACAGTTTTCATCCACGATTCGTCCTTTTAATTAACCAAAAAAAATTACAACAAATGGGAGAAACACTCTCACATAATTAATCTCTTTATCTCTTATAATGATTTTTAACCAAATACATTCAATTTTTTACAAATTAGTTGCATTCAAAATTGCCTTGAACAAAAGCTAATTGTGGGCATAGAAAAAGGACGACCAGAAACGATTGAAGCGAAATCAAAAACCTTTAAACTAAAAGCGAGAGAGAGAGAGAGAAAAAAATGCAAAAGTTTTGCATTTAACTTTTTGATCCTCAGTAAATATTTTACGAGAAACCAGCAAACAATGCAGATTTGTAGGTGACCACAAAATGCAAAACCAGCGGAGAAAAAACAGATAGAAACAGCAGAGGAAAAGTTTACTATACGCTTAATTTGCAGTGGTGTTCGAACAAATAGCAATAGCATTTTTTAGACTCTATATTTCAGACCACTGCTATTTAGGAAGGCTGTGATATAAACAAAACTAGTTTAAATACTAGTTCTGGAGAAGCTAAAAACATTTTGGTTTCAAAATTTTACGATTTGGGTTTCTGTGACATGCCTGTATATGTGTTCTATTTACGTTTACTTTTGAAAACGCAAAATCGATAACCCCTTAACAATTGAATTTGCTATATCTTTGTAAATATACATTTTTAATTTTTAAATATTTTGGGATCAGGAGCGTTGGAGAATTTTCTATCAAATTTCATTAAAAATCGAGTTTGGAAAAAAAATTCAAGTAATCTTTTTCGCAGTAACGGCTCGATATGTTTCACAAAAGTTTTTGATTTCTTAGAAATTCTTTATCTGATAATGCAATTGTTATGTTAATTTTATTGCAGGCTTTCATAATGGGGACAAATACATTTTAAGGACCAATGTAAATAGTTTTCTGGTCTTCTAGTGCTTCTCAAAAACCTTTCGCATGCCAGACAATGCCAAATAAGATCCAGACATACCCGTTTATTTGATCGCAACCTATGTAACCACCACTTTATATATGTCCTAGGATGCTTTCTGGTGTGCTATGTTAATGCACACCGCTGTGTCTGTATGTACGATGTAAATTTAGCTAAGCGTATCGGTTGGGTTGGCTTGGGTTTAAATGAAAAGCCACTTTAAATTACTAAACAACACAAGACTGACAAAATAGCTTCCCCTAAACTTTTTACAACAAAAAATAATAAAAAAAAAAAAATCAGCACAGAATCAAAGGGAAACTTTAAAGGCGGAGAGGACCGACTTTATAATATCCTACACCGCCAAGGTAGTGGGCAATACCGGGTAGTGGAAGCAACTGAGAGGGTAATTCCACGAATTTGACAAAGACCGTATTAATATCTAAAATATATAACGGATATAGGATTCTCTAATGAGTCACGAATTTAATTTAAATTGTTTATTTCCGCATACAATGGAATGCGCCTTATTGAAACTGAAAACAAGGCGCTTAATATAGAAGTTGAGCAATCCCTAAATTGACTTTTCGAGATAATTGAGTTTTAAAGTTAGGCCAACATTCGAAGCGAGACAACGATCCAAGTTTTTAAGAAAAAGTGGTGGCATTTTGAGAAGATATGTAAAATGGAGCTTTTACAAAGTTTAAACAAAATTTGGACCATTTTTTAATTTAGAATTTGGATTTAGTATTAAAGCACAAGTTAAACTATTCAGAAAAACGTTGTCAATAACTTTACATTGAGCAGGGAAAAATTGTTTTTTTTTTAAAAAAAAAAAAGAATGCTCGAAATCCGAAACATGAACGCCTCAAATATCGTCATTTTGCCTCAGTTTTTGTACAAGTGAACTGTCATTTTAGTGGCGGTGAAGATGTTACAATTAAGTGTTAGTTTTTTTTTGTTGCGCAAATCTTATAGAAAACATGTTGTCTACGGGCAATTCTAAAAATATTTCACCAACAGACCATGAGTGTGAAATAAATCACTAGCTCAAGCAACAACGAAACAAAAAATCAAAGAAACATATAGCAAAAGTTCTAAGAATATTTCACAAAAAAGCCAAATGTGTGTATCATATTTAAAAAAAAAAAAAAAAAACTTTTGATCTCGTAAACATTTTTGAGTTCTATAGAAAACTGATTATTGGCAAGGGGTGAGGGATATTTTGAAGGTATTAACATTAAAAATCGGACAGTTGGATATGTTTAAGAAATATTTCCAAAGTAGGCTACTTTTCGTATTTTTCGATATTAAGGGGGTGGATATTTTTTTTTATAAATTTTGTTTTTAGTTTTTTCCACACATTGATGTAATTGCTCATTCAAAAAAAATGCTTTTTTTTAATATTAAATATTTCCACTTTTTTCAGATTTTAATATGATATTTGAAAACATTTTATTTATTTAATTTTAATTGTATTTGTATTAGAAAGTATGTTTTCTTACCTTTATTATGATGGCAATATTTGATTCGTACCAAATGTTGTTTGGTTTGTACAAATATTTTAAAAAATATCGATTTAGGAAGAAAAAAATCCAAATACAAAACGTAGGATTAGATATCGCATCCATGAACATCAAAATTGAAATAGTTTGGGATGTAACATTTTAAAAAATGCCCCCAAAAGCGAGAATAAAAAATGTTCAAAATTCTTCTATACGATTTTGTTTTCCAACTTGTCCACTTCAATTGTGGTGATTTTTTCGTAACAAACATATTTGGCATTTTTCGTCTTTTTGATTTTGGGGCGTAGCCATTTTGACAAAACGAAAAATTAATCCAGATTACTATTTTTTTTTTAATTGTAGGTTCGTTTTTCGTATTACACAATTTGCAGTTTCGGGACCTTATTTCTTCGGTGTAATTTGTAATTTTCCGAAAATTGTGAAAAATTTGTATTTTTGCCGCTGATGTCATATGATGTTGGGAGGGTGATGTTCATGCTATTTGTGAATGTCGATCCACAATTGATGGAATGTGGCCGTCTGGGTGTGATATGTTATTTTTTCGAAAATCCACTCTTGTGTTCTGGATCATTTTTACAGCGACCGTTTCCCACACCTCTAATACCGGTGCCGTTGATAGAAAAAGAACTGTAAACGATATAATTTGTCTACTGGCGCCTAATGTTTTTTATATATAGACAATTGCCAGCATTTGCAAGGTGGGAAAAAGACGCTGAAAAATGTTTGATGGTTTCGCACACCCTACCTACCGCACCACGGCTGTTCCTCTCTTCTTGCCCACAACCGAATATTTTTTGGCCTGTAAATATTCATTCATCATAACGACGTTACATATCGAATGACTGAATAAATATATAACGCTTCCCGGGAAGGAGGGTGTGAATAACTTTTACTTTTATATTTGGTTCACCGCAGTGGAATAACTTTTGCCACTGTGATTCCCATTTTTCCCATGAAATACCTGAGCTAAGAGTTCCATTGCAAAAATAATAACAACAAAACACACACACACACCCACACCCACTGCCAAATACACAAGCAATAGCACTGCCAGTGCCAACAACGAAAACAAAGTTCACCAAATTATTACTGTGATGCAATTGTTTTGTTGTTTTTTTGTTAGAGTTTCAAACTGAGTTTTTTGGTCTCGTTCTTTGTCTTCTATCTGCTAGAGGTGAATCATTTTGCCATTCCTTGACTCTCGCCACGTACATGTGTATGCGGGTTTCTTGTCCGGCTTCTCTAGAATTCACTTAGCAAAGCAGGTGCTATCGTTTGTCTTCCTCCCATGTTTGGTATCTTTAGAAGACCGACTATTGTTGTTTATCAAAAAACAAAACAAAAAAAAAAAGCCAGGAATACAAATAAAGAAAAATCTGGAAAGTTTTTCCGTTTATTTTTAGAGTTTTTTTTTTGTCGTGTGTTCTGGTTTTTTGTTTCAAAGGAAACAAATGGTTTAGCTTTGAAATTGTTGGAAATATTTTAAATCTGAAGAATTTGCTGGATTGGTGGGACTTTTACGTTAATGCCTAGAAAATATTAAAATATTTAATTCTCTACTCTGTAATACATAATATTTAAAGTACCAGCAATCCAGCAAATTGACAATACAGACCACCAAATTATAAAGCAAAGGTTAAGACATAAAATGCCAAGATAGCATCAACGATTTGTGAAGTACATTAGAAATAGAATGGAAACGCTGAGAAGAAAGTACAGACTTGTAATTGGACTAGTACTTTTCAAAAAACAAAAAAAAAAAAAATGCTCTATAGTCCGTTAGAGTGACAGCTATTCATAACACCGTGTTACAAAAAATAGATTTTTTTTCTGTCCTATGAACCAAATTTACTTTTTCGGAAAGAGGGGAAAAAATAAAAATACACGTGTATCGGCGATTTTCATGTACACGTCAGAATTTTTTTAAGTTTGAAGTATGAAGCTCGTAGTGGCCTGTGTGAAAGCCTTTCGACCGATTTTTAACCCTTTTTCAGTGATTCAATCGACCTGATTTTTGGCAGGCAGACTCGTAGAAATGTCTGTATCACGTCAATTTTTTAAAAAAAATAGATTTTTATCAATTCTCAGATTTTCCTAATTTTTTTTTAAATGGTTATCGTTTTTTTTAAGGTTTCAGTTCAAAAAACATTTTTCATAACGCTTAAGTAGTTTAAAAATTTAGAGTCTCTTCAAGTTATGCTAAGACAAGTGAAAAAATATTTTTTTTTTCAAAAATAATAAAAATTGGGGAAAATCTGAGAATTGATAAAAATTTTTTTTAAAAAATTTGACGTGATACAGACAAAAATTCTGACATGTACATGAAAATCGCCGATACACTTGTATTTTTATTTTTTCCCCTCTTTCCGAATATGTGCATTTGGTTCATAGGACAGAAAAAAATCTATTTTTTGTAACACGGTGTTATGGGCAATAAACTCCGAATGGAAATTTTTTTATCATTACTTTTTTTATTATTAAAACTCAGGGGATGCAATGCCCTGTGTTATCGATGGCAAATGAGGGTATTGGAGAAAGGAAAAATAATTAATTCACATGTTGCAATTCAAAAAACTGAATTTTTTCATTAATTTGATCCTGTCTTCGTAAGGTACCCCAAAGAATGGGGAACACTACCACCGTTCAAAATCAGTTTCGACAACAGTTAACTTCTCTTAGCTGTAACCTTTTGTTGTGGTGCAAATTTGTGGTCTAGCAAATCGGTGCTACAACCAAACTGTAAACAAAGTGTTGGCGTCATAATAAATACAAAAAAATAAGTCTCTCTTAAAATTATCAGATACTGTTCTACAAAGTCAAAAAATATAAATACATTTCTTCAAATTGGCATATATGATTTTGATGATTCGTCAAACTGTGGAAATCAAAAATACAAAAAGTATTCGACTTTGAAAATATTTCATAAATACATCCAATTGACCGATTGCTAATTCTCATATCCTACAATAATCGCGCACTCCTTGCCAAAAACCAATTTTTTACACAACTCCAAAATGTTTATCAGATCAAAAGTTACAGACTTTTGGACGATGGAATTGGATTCTGTAGCACTGCGCGCCCTAGACGAGAGTATGCGACTCAGTTCTGCAACATGGAAGCGCCATCGATCTTAAAAATGAAACATAGGAGAATTTCGCACAAAGACCTCAACTGGTTTCCGTGTCAAATCCAATTGACTCAGTAATTGAAGGCTACAATGAAGTTCGGCAAATGTGTTATCACTAGTCTCAGCAATGTTATATGGCCACCTCACAGCTGCGATTTGGTGTCGTTAGGCTTTTTTCGTTGTGAGGCTCGTGTTATGCGAACAATCCCCTAACGATTCAAGCCCTTAAGGCATATGTCGACCAAGCCTTTCGTGAGATATGTCCAGAAACCTTCAGCAAGATCGTTAAAATTTCGCCATTATTTTTTACTTCGACTTACTTTCTGGGCCTTTCACAGTCATATAACAACATAAAATTATGTAAATAACAAAAGAAATAAAGATGAACTGAAAAACTTGAAATTCAGAGACCTTCGTAAAGTACGTATGTACTCTGTAGACTGTTCGGCTAATACGAGCCCTTACAGCGAAACAGAAAACTGAGCTATGCAAGGATAGTCAGGATAGAATCCGACATAACTCAAAGTTTTGGCACACAGTTTTCAGTCTTTTATCAAATGAAAAATTCTGCATTTTTGTATGTGTGTATGTGCAATTAAAATTTATTTATATTTATGTATGTACATGGATACGCATACAAAGGAGAAGAAGTAGGAGTAGGACACAAGTGCACTCGTATAAAACAAATTGAAATCTATTGTTTTCATTTGTTTGCCAAATGCTTTTCTTTCACTAAGAATGTGCAAATGAATGTGTATATACACACTGGTACTCTTAAATATTCCCTCTATGTGTTTGGACACACACACACGCACACATGTATACATAGATGCGTATTTTTGGAAATAAGGTAAATCGTAATTTTATAATTTTTAACTTCCTTCCTGTTCGAGTACACACGCACTCACACACACTCTCGACTGTCATCCTTTGTCTGCCATTTCCGGAAATGTACACGCCTTTGCCAAATTCACTGAAATACGGCACCAGACAATCAGACAAATACCAAAAGGAACACTTCGCCTTCATGCCTGAGAACAGGCCAGCGTTGGGAATGCCTTTGAAAGCATCTGGACTTGTGATGACTTCATGTGACTTGGGGCTGTGATGAAAATGGAATATGTTTACCCTGGGAATTCAAGGGATATTTAAGAATATATGGCAAGTCAAACAATGAAGATATCATTGTAATGAATGTGAAAGACATGTTGGTTTGAAGTAAGGACATGTTAATATGAAAAAAAGAAACCATAACATTTTCTAGATCTTGTCACAAAGAGGATGGATGTTGGACCACAAATAGTCGAGAAACTCTAGAAGGACTCATTCAAAAATACACTTTCCACAATGGTAGGAACACTGCTCACGATACATGCTTACAATATTCCAATGACGAGGCATCGAATTCGATGGGCGGCTAGAAGCTTTCCCTTCAACTGTACGGTCCCGGATGGTATTATTCCAGTAACCATTCATGCCATGCCTACGCTGAAGGAAAAAAACCTTGAAAAATCACCCCACACACTTGGGAGCAATTGTAATGTGTTGGGTTCTTAAAAATAAGCGAAATTCAAACGAAATAAAACATCGTTGAAAATTTGGCCCCATCCGTGCTATGATAGACTTTCGTGCCCGTATGTAATCAGTTCATGTCATACTTTTTCTTCAGAGCCAACTTATGATTATCTCACGTCCACTCGCTGTGTAGGGATAGACTTCATCCCTAAAGGGTAGGCGGCGTCTCACCGTAAAGCGAAGGACTTTAGACCATTCAGCCTTACGTACTCTGCTCCAAACTCATTGATGTCTACATCAGATCATATTTATCATATATAAAGGTCACTGCACTATAAGTAATACGTGTTCCTTAATATAATTCCATGAATTCCAGTTATTATTCATGTTAATATACACACGTGGGTATCTTAATATATATTTATATAATATATTTTTTTTACCAAAATTTTTTTTTTTTACATATTTTTTTTTTTACAAATTTTTTTTTTTTTACAAATTTTTTTTTTACAAAATTTTTTTTGAACAAAAAAATTTTTTTTTTCCAAATTTTTTTTGTCAACGAAATTTTTTTTTTCAAGAAATAATTTTTTTTTCAGCAAAATTTTTTTTTTCACAAAAATTTTTGTTTGAACTAAAATTTTTATTTTCAAGAAAAAATTTTTTTTTCGACACAATTTTTTTTTTTCAACGAAATTTTTTTTTTCTACAAAATTTTTTTTTTTTCAACAAAATTTGTTTTCCATATTTCAACGGGCGCCATAGTCGCATTACAAATTACTAGTTTAAATATATATATATATATATATATATATATATTAAAAAAAACTTCCATTGTATTTGTCATATGCCCTAGTCCGTCGGACTACTATTCTGATGTTACCAAACACTCACATGGACACCAGTTTACTTCGATGGCCACCTGTCTTTCCCTTTATCCGTTTAACATATCCAATGATTGTTCCCATTTAACTTTATAATGTCATCCAAATGAAATGGCAATATAAATGTTCGGTTTTTGTTGGCCAACATCATTTTGTGGCAGTAATGGTTTTTTATAACCAAAAACTAACAAATGCAAAAAAAAAGGAAAAATAAATGTTGCTATGGTTTCGGGTATGAGCAACAGTTTGGGAAACGATTTGGAAAAACATGTACTCGTTTGCATGAATATCGAAGACATGAAGTGGAAATATTTGCAATTTGAGTGTTTTCGTACAAAACCAACACAATATTGCAACAATAAGGAATAACAAACATGCTGTTCAATATCAACAATAATATGTGTAGAATTTCATTTTACGACTAACAATTATCGATTGTTATATGCAATGAGGCATTACCACCGCAACAATTGCATTCCGTAGACATTAGTTTTAATTAGAGCAGCAAAGTGGCACCTGGCCAAAATTCTCCAAAACAAAACAAAAAAAAATGAACCAATACGATGCGATGAACTGGCACTGGCACTGCAATCGATAATGAGTGTGTGGTATGTTGATGGGTATGTTTATGAAATCATCCACGTATTTTTGATGTTGATGAAATTTGGTAAGAGGTTTCAATTGTCCAAAAACCGAATGTACGTGGTGTATGAATTCTGGTGTATGAATGGTGTGTGAATTCTGGTCATTGGAATATTTTAAAATAGTATTAACTTTATTATTAAAAGGTAGTTTTTTTTAAATTATTTGAAGGATGTGAATAACTCCTGATAGCCCCTTATAACTCTCTTCTGACACTTTGGCTTAAACTGCTTAATAAACCCAACCCAAATACTTGTGCGATGACCAATCGCCTTATTCTGAAGCGCTTAACTCCGTAGGATTTTCATTTTAAAAGCATCCAGCACACTGTAGGGGCAATTTGAAAATAGTTTGGAAGTAAATCTGCCAATTGCAATAAGCTTGTCCGGTTTTATTGAAATTTTAAAGGCGCCAAAGTCATGAGACTGAAGAACTAAATATGTGAAAACTACCAAAATCCTTTCTTAGGAGAGCAGTCTGGACAGGAAATCTGGGTTCTTAGAAAAGTTTAAACTTCACCTCCATATTATGTATTTATATTTTATTTACTTTCGGGTTGCATCACATATAAAGCGTTGTATACGCATTTTAATCGAAAAAAAATATTTTAAAATTTTTTTTTTAAAAAAATAGGTTTTTATCCATTCTCAGATTTTCCTAAATTTTTTTTTTAAATGGTTATCGTTTTTTTAAGGTTTCAGTTCAAAAACATTTTTTTTTGTCGTAACGCTTAAGTAGTTTAAAAATTTGGAGTCTCTTCAAGTTATGCTAAGAAAAGTGAAAAAAATATTTTTTTTTTCAAAAATAATAAAAATTTAGGAAAATCTGAGAATTGATAAAAATCTATTTTTTAAAAAATTTGACGTGATACAGACATTTCCACGAGTCTGCCTGCGGATTAAATTAAAGGTGTGGGCTAAGGCCACCCATGCTTTAATTTTTTTTTTCAAGAAGTTTGAGGCAATTTTTTGATGGTCACTAATCATTTTTCCCCTTCTCGTGTTTTCTAGGTGATTTTGAGGGGGGCTGCAAAGATATCTTCCATTTTAGGTGGATGTAGTTGATGTTAACACTTACGATATCAAATGGGGTGAAGTATTTCTTTCACCGCTGCTTTAAAAAGCCTAAACACTTAAATTCTTCGTACGACACTTTAGCCCAGAAGATCAAGAGCGTGCGATTCGTCGATATCCATACCATGCATAGAGATTGACGACGATGCTGTATCAGTGAAACGTTTGACCCCACTCATAAATCTTCGCCAAATCGCGGTTAGGTGAGTCATTCATCGTTCGCCTTTTGTCCTCGACCTCCAGAGGACCTGGCCGGTGATCAAATGAGTATGAATGACAGAGGTTGCTGTCATCCGCAAAGGAGTAGATCGGGTTCACAGTCTGACCCAACAGGTCGTCAATGAAAATAAGAAATAGAGTAGGAGAGAAGCAGAGAAGAACAGAAATGTTTTCTTTCTAATGCGTCGGTTGTTGGCGGCCAACTCTTTAAGCGTTTACTATATATTTTTTCAATCGAGCTGATTTTTGGCACGCAGACTCGTGGAAATGTCTGTATCACATCAAATTTTTTAAAAAAAAATTTTATTAATTCTCAGATTTTCCTAAATTTTTTTTATTGTTGAAAAAAAAACATATTTTTTTCACTTTTCTTAGCATAACTTGAACAGACTCCAAATGTTTAAACTACTTAAGCGTTACGAAAAAAAAATGTTTTTGAACTGAAATCTTAAAAAAAAACGATAACCATTTAAAAAAAAAAAAAAATTTAGGAAAATCTGAGAATTGATAAAAATCTATTGATAAAAATTTGACGTGATACAGACATTTCCACGAGTCTGCCTGCAAAACATCAGCTCGATTGGATCACTGAAAATCACTTAAAAATCGGTCCAAAGGCTTTTACACAGGACATTAAGAGCTTCATACTTCAAACTTAAAAAAAAAAAATTCTGACGTGTACATGAAAATCGCCGATACACGTGTATTTTTATTTTTTATCCCCTTTCCGAAAAAGTAAATTTGGTTCATAGAACAGAATGTGTGTAACACGGTGTACGGAATAAATTTTGTTATTGACATACGATTACCACTTCAATTCGTCTAGAAATCCAGCCGTCATCGGCTTTATTTTTCCTATTAATATTATTTTACTTCGACTATTTTTTTTCTTCTACTATTTTAGACCTTTTCTTACAAGTCTATATACTTAATCAGATTATACTTTGCCATTACAATTTGAAAATCAATTAGCAAATGCGTTACAGTTGGTCTCGAATAATGAAATCTTTACTATGGGAATATGGGTACACACGTACGTATGTACGTTTTAACACCAGGCTCATTAGTACTAAATAATGCAGAGAATGACAATTCTTTACGATCCGATTATACTTTGTACGCAGCGTTTATTTTTTTTTCTTTTATATGGTCTCTGCTTGAGTTTGATTGTTATCCACCAGAAGACAACAACAAGAAGAACAAGCAAATGCTTAAGATATGATTTGCTTTATGATTTTAAAAAATTTATTTTCTTACGTAAAAAAAAAAATTCCTTTTAACACTAATGAGTGTTCGTGTTGTATGCCCTACAAGACATTTCGGGAGTAACACTAGTTTGTGTGGGATTTGGAAACGAACTTGCGGCTGCAGTAGTAAAGCGAGATCGTCCATTGCCTTTGATATTCGCTCTTATATTTGTAAAATTTTAATTTAAATAGAAAACAACGTTTTAAAGGCAAATTATCCAGAGTACGGCATTTCGCAATCGCTGCACTCCCCTCCATCTAGGTGTTTTCATTTTATTATTGCATCAAGCCATGATACTCATTAAAAATGAAAGCAGATAAATATCAATCCATGGTGCACAGTGATCCTCAACGATTCTCTATAGAAATCAGCCAAATCGACATGGAGAGTCTTCGAAAGTGTCATGTGGGGAAGTATGGTGAGTCCTTCAAGACCCATCCATTGGCCAACCAAAGCTTGTCATAAAACCAAAGCTTGTCATATCCGCTTCAAAATGCTTGGCCATCCCCTTTAGTGAAAGCTCTCCCTATGTACGATATTCAAAGAGATTTGATCGTGGCTGCAGTGAAAGCTCTCCCTATGTTTGTCGTACTCGCTAAATGTTGACAATACTATTCTATTCCATACGGAATTCAGTCAATTTAAAATCGTGCAACACACTTTAGTGGGAAAATTTTGCAGTCCTCCACAAATGAATTATTTCAGGTCCAGTGATTCAGAAAATTCGATCAAAGGCAAAGGAAAACTAAGAAACTGTATTAAAATTGGGCAATATCGGTTCAGATAGTCGTCTATGCCCACCTTTAACATTTTCTTTACATACACCGTGTTATAAAAAATAGATTTTTTTCTGTCCTATGAACCAAATGCACATATTCGGAAAGACGGGGAAAAAATAAAAATACACGTGTATCGGCGATTTTCATGTACACGTCAGATTCTTTTTTTTTTTAAGTTTGAAGTATAAAGTTCGTAGTGGCCTGTGTGAAAGCCTTTGCACCGATTTTTAACCCTTTTACAGTGATCCAATCGAGCTGATTTTTGGCAGGCAGACTCGTGGAAATGTCTGTATCACGGCAAATTTTTTAAAAAATAGATTTTTATCAATTCTTATTTTTATTTTTTATCCCCTTTTCGAAAAAGTTAATTTGGTTCATAGGACAGAATGTGTGTAACACGCTGATATGTAAAAATAATTTGTCCTTTTGCTTAGGCTTAGAAACATTTGTGACCGCTTACCACTGTGCAATGAGAAGGAAATGCCAACACACTTTGCATTGCAATAAAAACGAATGGGAGAAAGCAAAAACGTTATCTCTCAAAGCGTAATAAAAATGTTTTGAATATTCTTCGTTTATGTTCGCTTTCGTTTGAATCATCTTTGCAGTATACAGACGGACGGTGCTTTTTTTTTTGCTGCCATGTTCAGCATTTTAAAGTAAACGTGATATTTTTTTCTGACGAGTACATTCAAAGGAATTGATAAACTGAAAATAATTCTTTAGATTTTTATGAAACTGAAGTCGTTGAGGGTAGAAAAGTTGCATTTCATATACAAATGATTTGTCAGATGTAGATATACATATACACGCAGAAAAATACGTTATTTTTAAATGTTTACACACAGGTAAAACATGTGTTTGGTCTTTGTAGCAAGTAAAGCTTATTTGTTTCTACACAAAGCTTATTTGGATGTAAATAAAACTCGTTTGCTATTAGTATTACATAGTTGTGTATAAGCAATAACGTGTTTGGGAAAGACAGACAACCAACTTATTAAATTCAACAAAGTACAACATTTGAGTGCGAATAAGTGTGTATTTGCAGCTGTTTTTTGCATCTACGCTTTACGCTCTTTAAAACAAAAGCAAAAGCAATGAGATGGATTGTCGTATAGAAATTCACAAATTGAAAAAAAATAAAAAGTCACACAAACGTATATATTTAATATTTATCACCTACAAACAGTTTAATATTTGTGGTATGGAAAAATATATAAATGAAATTTGTTAAAATGCCCACTTTTTTTAAGCGTGCAAAAACCAGCCAATATTTAAAGTAAACAAAGTAATTTCTTTATAGAGCAAATAAAAGCCGCAATAAGTTCGGCTAAGCTGCAGCGTATATGTAAGTACAGGGTGTTTTTTATTGAGGTATAGAACTTCGAATTGAAATAAAACACAAGAAAATCGTTTTAATGTCCATCAATTTGGCTTTATTGGAAGGATAATTTTATGCCATTAATGTTTAAATATGATTTCGGGCATGTGGCCGCCGCGGCTGGCTCGAATAAAGCCAATTCTACAGGTCCAATTTTCAACCACTTGTTGGAACCACAACTCATCCACATTCATGCCATCCAATTCGGGAACAAAATAGTCGGTTATCATGGCTCTATACCGGTCTCCATTAACGGTAACTGACTCTCCAGCATTATTTGGGAAGAAGTATGGCCCAATGACTCCACCAGCCCATAGAGCACACCAAACAATCAGTTTTTGTGGATGTAATGGCATAAAATGGACGGAGCTTGCGGTGAACTTCGCGAACTGAACCATTACTTTCGAAATAAATTTGCACGATTTGCAAGCGTTGTTCTTTTGTCAACCTGTTCATGATGAAATGGCAAACCAAACTAAATATTAATCACTTGACAGCTGACAAAATGGCCGCCAGTTAAAAAAGTGATGCCAACTTAAAGTTCTATACCCCAATAAAAAACACCCTTTACTTTAACGTTGAGGGTGCGTTAGATAGTCTAATTTACTATGGGGGTAGGGAATTTCCCGCAATTTAAGTTCATTAAGTGATCAAAATAAAATGTCAAGTCCTTACCGCAAAAATCTCTTTTTAATGAAAATCGATAGAAAAGTAAACTAAACATGTTTATTTTTAAAACACAATTTTAATGAGAAAAAAACTCGAAAATTTAAAAAAAAAACGAATTTTACATTTTCTAAAACATAACTGATCAATGTTTATTAAATTAAAAAAAAGGCTTTAAAATAGGTCTTTCCCAACCCCCTCCGAATTTGACCATATTCTTAAACAAATTCACACTTTGGACCACAATATGTCGAATAGCAAAGCAAAACTTTCCAATATGTTACCCGATTTTGTTACGTAAATACTTGTATTAGCACCTTATCAACATAAATTACGCATTTCTGCAACAAAATTATCTCCTGAATTTGAATTGCCCCATCACGTACGGTTTTCGAGATATCTTTGAGAATTTTGAATTTTTTCATTCATTTTCCAAAAACTTCGGCAAGTATTATCCGATTCATTTCAAAATGGGTCATATTAAGCGGTAATAACTGCATATTTCATATAGCTCATTATGTTACAGCCAAACGGACAGTCAGTTCGCATTCAGGAGATCATTTTTTATTTATCAGCAGTTGGTTTTGTCTAAAGCAGGGCTCAAAAGTTAATTTTTGCAGAGCAGTGTTTTTAAATAAAATATTTTTTTTTTTTGGAAAACCCAGTTTTCAATCCGTTTAACTCATATTTAAAAAAGAAACCCACTGGATCCAGCTTCCGGACTTAGGCTCGAACGCACTTCAGCTTGATCTGAGGGAAATTTCAATCACATCGGATAAGACAATTCCAATTCCCCCACTGTGTAGTAAATAATTTTTGAAGAGAAGCGCCCCGGTAGGCGAGTTGGTAGCGTGCTTGCCTATCAGCGTGGGGGTTATGGGTTCGATTCCCACCAGAGGCTTTGGTCTGTCGCTGCAAAAATCTAAACATATGGTCTGTGTCACCCGGTTTACCCTTGGACCCAAAAATTAGAATATAAATTTACTTTGTATTGTAATTAATAATAAATAAATAAAATAAAAAATAAATTTTTGAAGACACATCTTGATAACCGTGGTGACCCATTTCACGCTCTCTGGCTGTGTTTCGGACAACGCAGACTCTGTCCTTTCATTTTCCTATTCCAGCTTTTCCCCAATATTCCAAATTATGTAGATTTTTGTAAAATTTGGTTTTTACAGATGCTCCGCCTTCGTAAAGTAGAGTTTAATTAATCAATTTGATATATTCAAAAACTAAATATATCGAACTCGAACTTGAAAGACCGTGTACGAATTCATGGCTTTTTTTACATTTTGTACATTTTTCCAAACAATTACAGGCTGTTTTGTCTCGGAGGCGCATGTACATTACATGACTCTCAGATGTTTCCCTACAAAACATCACATGTTGAATGGTTTTAGTTCGACATTTTTGGGTTTGGGAGAACTCGTAATGTTTGTACGGGTTTTCTTGGAAACACATCGAAGTATGTTGGTACTCGAATACAAGCGAATATGATCAGGGTTTGTTGATGTCAAATGGAGAGAAATGATGAGTCAGCGAAGATACACAATAAAGTTGTCCAGATCCCAACAGTATATATTTCTGCTTCAACATTTTGTAGACTAACTAAGAGACATTACCACTCAACGCACACTAAGTGATGTCATTCATTATTAAATAAAAATAATTATCAAAACAACAGTTAGGCCTAATATTTTTTGGACATAATTAACAAAATTATGAATTAAATTTCTGAAATGGTCCGAATTATGTACATAATTTTTTTTAAAAACATTTAATAGCTTAAACAGCTTAAACAAAGCACAATACGAGCTATTAAGCGATGCGCCATCATCACACCGCTTCCAATATGTCCCCGAGTTGCATACACCTCTAATTCACTCATACTCATATATTTTATACACATACATATGTATATTGTATACACACTTTGGGTGTGTCTGAATACATGTTCCCGTATGAAAACATGTATACAGCGAACAAATAGTTGTGTGTGTGTTTGAGGCGAGTATCCATGTACATGTATGATATTACCTTGTGTCATCCACATCGTTGTCAGTAAAGTCATATCCATAGCCATCATCATCATCATCAACAGCATCGTGATTGGCAGAATCTGTTGCGCCACGGGTTCAGCAGTAGTGCCATTCATGTACGGACACGTTGGCGTATAAATAAAAAATAATCTGAAAAGAAAAATTTAATAACAATGTTATGTGTACATTAGGGTTATGACTGTAAGGATCAGAATGATAAAAACATGCATAAGTATGTAAACAAAGTTGACTGATATTTTGCGGTCCTCTTAAATTTCCCGAAACTAATTCCTTAGGAGTCGACTTCAGCTGTTCTATAACAAAATTAGGAAAATTCCATTTTACACTGAGTTGAGTCTATAACTTAAAAAAAAAAAGTTCAAATATTTTATTTTATTTTATTTTATTTTATTTTATTTTATTTTATTTTATTTTATTTTATTTTATTCTATTTTATTTTATTTTATTTTATTTTATTTTATTTTATTTTATTTTATTTTATTTTATTTTATTTTATTTTATTTTATTTTATTTTATTTTATTTTATTTTATTTTATTTTATTTTATTTTATTTTATTTTATTTTATTTTATTTTATTTTATTTTATTTAATTTTATTTTATTTTATTTTATTTTATTTTATTTTATTTTATTTTTTTAATACAAAGTAAATTTATATTCTAATTTTGGGTCCAAGGATAAACCGAGTGACAAAGACTATTTGGCTTGATTTTTGCAGCGACAGACCAAAGCCTCTGGTGGGAATCGAACCCACAACCCCCACGCTGATAGGCAAGCACGCTACCAACTCGCCTACCGGGGCGCTTATTTTATTTTATTTTATTTTATTTTATTTTATTTTATTTATTTTATTTTATTTTATTTTATTTTATTTTATTTTATTTTAATTTATTTTATTTTATTTTATTTTATTTTATTTTATTTTATTTTATTTTATTTTATTTTATTTTTATTTTATTTTATTTTATTTTATTTTATTTTATTTTATTTTATTTTATTTTATTTTATTTTTATTTTATTTTATTTTATTTTATTTTATTTTATTTTATTTTATTTTATTTTATTTTATTTTATTTTATTTTATTTTATTTTATTTTATTTTATTTTATTTTATTTTATTTTATTTTATTTTATTTTATTTTATTTTATTTTATTTTATTTTATTTTATTTTATTTTATTTTATTTTATTTTATTTTATTTTATTTTATTTTATTTTATTTTATTTTATTTTATTTTATTTTATTTTATTTTATTTTATTTTATTTTATTTTATTTTATTTTATTTTATTTTATTTTATTTTATTTTATTTTATTTTATTTTATTTTATTTTATGTCTTCATATTTTTTAATGGCATTTTTTTAATTGTACACTATTTGGTACCAGCTTTCTAAAGAGGCCAAGAAGAAATGTTGTTTGGCTCGGTCATAATTTAGTGGCCGGACACTGTTCATAAACCCATACACTAGCACGGATATGGAACAACACATATATTATACCACATATAAGCGAAATATTTTTTTTTAAATTACAACATTTTACAAAATTTAAATTACTCGGTTATTGTTGTCTTTCCCAGAGTGTATCCTTGAATATTCTCTTACCGGGTCAATGATCTCATATTCTCGGATATTACATATTTTACTTTTAACGTTAACTGTTTTTTGCCATTACATTTGAATATTCACTCGGAGGACGATTATAGCTCTCAATAAATACAGTGCTTTAGGCGAGGTCAACAAATTGCCTCCCCTTCACGTGCATTCCACAGAAAGGAGCGGGGAATCATGGCCATTTATTATTTAGCATAATTTGTGTACTTCGGGATGAATGGTGGCCACTCAATTTATCGGGTCATGGAAAAGAACATTGTCAAAGTAACTTCTCTCAAATCAGCTAGATATAATTTAAAACCAACTCCGAACCGCATATGCTTATTCTAGGTAAGTTTTACATGGCTTAGTTATTACACGCCTACTCATAATGTCACCGTCAAAGACTTGGTGGAAACGGCCGTTGGAAATGTTTTATCAGGATTCAAACCTTGTGCTCAATTTTAGGTCTAACCTGCTGAAGCGAACCACGTTTTTACTGACAAACTGCCTAAGACATCGCACAAATGACGTCACTTTTCAAAATTCAGTCCATCGATGTATGTGTACTAAAATGGATAGCTAGAGGAGAGGTGGTAGTCATGACATGCTACTCTCCCGTTTAACAAATGAAAGCTTTCGCTGTGTGCGTTTGAGTAATCGGCTTTACTGTATGTACATTGTTATTGTAATCAATAAATAATGACATTTTAAATATTTCCTTATCGATGACATTTCCTGTAATGACTTTATTGCCGTCGTCGTTGTTCAATTTTAAAATGACAGCCACTTCTTGCCACCTCTCTCTCCTATCTCCTGTACTCCTGTTTCGTAAGTTGTTTATTGCATGACATGAATTTTGAATGAGACTTCTGCTTCACCGCCCTCCCCCAGCATAAAGATAACACAATAATTGATATATTTTATTGATGATTCCTACTGCAAATACAATTTACGACATTATAACGGTTTCCCTACGATAACAGCCTCCATCAGCGAGGGAACAACTGTGAGATCACAAAAGCATTGGCCTTAATATTGGCAAACGATAATAGGAACCAATTACGAAGACACATCTTAGGGGAATTTCATATAATTCTTAATTTTATAGTTAACTGAAAATCGAAAAAAATAGATTGTGATAAGGGAGAAGTTCGAAAAGACAGGGCATTTAAAAAATAAAACGTAGTTACATTTTCTTAAAGTAATTAAACAACCGACAAACCACAACTACTCACCATTAGAATGGGCTGAGTCGGTTCTATTGCAATTGTCAACCTCCTGCTTTGTCATTTAAAACGGCAAAGGTAATTACAGAGTTGTCTTGGGCGTTTTTTTTTATAAAATATACTGGAAGAATGTAAAAAAAATCACATATAATGAACCTCCTCCCTGTAAACCAGCTGTGGTAAAAGCAGCAATAGCCCGGTTTAATAACAACACGGCCGCAGGTGCAGAAGGAACACCGGCCGAACTGTATAAGACCGGAGGAGATGACCTGATCGATCGACTAGTCTGCACCATCTAGGGGAGTTAATGCATGTCTGATGATTGGAAATTCAGTGAACTTGCAAAACCAAATGAAGTGGTGCTGGGTATTTTTGAGAGAAAAAAAAACTTTGCAAAAATTTTGAACCCAACGTGAGCCGTACATGAACATAATTGGGAGGGGCTCCATGAAAAATACCCCAACACAAATTTGAGAATTTCCCAAAAAGTGTATCGTGAAAAATTATAAAAAAAAAATAAATAAATAATTTATAAAAAAATTCACCAAAAATCGGCACTACTACGACGATAGCGGAGCGGTACGGTCGCTATGCCGCCAAGCCAGATTTCCAATGATTATCAGTTTAGTTCGCCGGTTTCAGCAACTGCAGTCCAATTTAAGACGTGCCGCTGTAATTTGTTCTCTACAAAATAATTGTACTTTTTTCCTCGCCTGCCCCACTGTGATGGAACCTTTTGCGTCTTTAGCGGTGTCTTGCCACCTTGGCTTTGTGATGCGATCTAAAACCCGATGCCTATGTGTTAGGTGATCCTCACATCCCAACTAAGACAAACAATTTTGAAAGGGTTTCAAAGTAAATAATGTCTTTTTAAAACAAATACCTACTTTTTTCAAATAAATACTGTCCAAATACCCTCTTGGAAATGTTCAGCAAACCACTTGGGACGTCTGCCGTCTGCATTGTTTTTTCCATTACTTCTGGAGAGAGATTTTGCTTTTAGCCTTTTTTTTAACAAAATTCAACAATTGATTAACACAAATTTAATGAACATTTTGAACTAAGCGAAACTATGCCAGTGCAGTACCCAGCTTTCTAAATGCGAACATATCTATTGGCTTAGCACTTGAACCGTCGACTTAAATATAAAGCCACAACAAATCCAAAGGCCTTTTAAACACATTACTTATGAACATTTTCAATAATTTAACAAACCCGCCCTTCCCTTCTCACCCGGCCGGCAAGGCAATTTCTCTAATGTATGTAAATGTGGTTTCGAACATATGCAATTGAATTTTCCCATTTGGCTTTTGGTAGAGAGCGATGGAGGCAGAGAGAGAAATGGAAAACCTACCACATGGTAATTCTCGATTTTCACCAACCAGCACTGCCTTTATAATATATGGCCAACTAAGTGTTTTCGGTCAATGGAATACACATAACCAAGCCTGGACCAGACCAAAGATGCCTGGACCCCACAAAGACAGACACCAAACGCAACAAAAGCAAAAAAAAACAAAAATAGACACTGTAAAGGAGAAATATTAAAACCGCACTAACAAACCATTCTCATACACATGAGTTGTGGGAAAATGCTGGAATGATGCTTTAATAAATACTGCCATAAAATGCCTCCACCACAGTCGTACATATAACGGCACAACCAACCGAAGAACAGAAGGATGGTAAAGGACGCTGTGGTTACACAGAGCGTTCTTACAGTGGGGTGTTTGGGAAATGTTGTGAAAACAATTTAGTAATCGCATCCTTTCGATTTCAAATAAATATATGTAGATTTCTGAGCTAAAAATTTGAAAGTTTGTCTTAAAATGTCCATGGAGTCTATCTATGGTGTCTGTTCATAACTGAAGCATGTGCCACTAACTTTGGATCTGCATACTTTTCTGGAAGATCCGAAGAATCTGGGTAAATATTTTTTTTTTAATTTTTAATTTTTAATTTTTAATTTTTAATTTTTAATTTTTAATTTTTAATTTTTAATTTTTAATTTTTAATTTTTAATTTTTAATTTTTAATTTTTAATTTTTAATTTTTAATTTTTAATTTTTAATTTTTAATTTTTAATTTTTAATTTTTAATTTTTAATTTTTAATTTTTAATTTTTAATTTTTAATTTTTAATTTTTAATTTTTAATTTTTAATTTTTAATTTTTAATTTTTAATTTTTAATTTTTAATTTTTAATTTTTAATTTTTAATTTTTAATTTTTAATTTTTAATTTTTAATTTTTAATTTTTAATTTTTAATTTTTAATTTTTAATTTTTAATTTTTAATTTTTAATTTTTAATTTTTAATTTTTAATTTTTAATTTTTAATTTTTAATTTTTAATTTTTAATTTTTAATTTTTAATTTTTAATTTTTAATTTTTAATTTTTAATTTTTAATTTTTAATTTTTAATTTTTAATTTTTAATTTTTAATTTTTAATTTTTAATTTTTAATTTTTAATTTTTAATTTTTAATTTTTAATTTTTAATTTTTAATTTTTAATTTTTAATTTTTAATTTTTAATTTTTAATTTTTAATTTTTAATTTTTAATTTTTAATTTTTAATTTTTAATTTTTAATTTTTAATTTTTAATTTTTAATTTTTAATTTTTAATTTTTAATTTTTAATTTTTAATTTTTAATTTTTAATTTTTAATTTTTAATTTTTAATTTTTAATTTTTAATTTTTAATTTTTAATTTTTAATTTTTAATTTTTAATTTTTAATTTTTAATTTTTAATTTTTAATTTTTAATTTTTAATTTTTAATTTTTAATTTTTAATTTTTAATTTTTAATTTTTAATTTTTAATTTTTAATTTTTAATTTTTAATTTTTAATTTTTAATTTTTAATTTTTAATTTTTAATTTTTAATTTTTAATTTTTAATTTTTAATTTTTAATTTTTAATTTTTAATTTTTAATTTTTAATTTTTAATTTTTAATTTTTAATTTTTAATTTTTAATTTTTAATTTTTAATTTTTAATTTTTAATTTTTAATTTTTAATTTTTAATTTTTAATTTTTAATTTTTAATTTTTAATTTTTAATTTTTAATTTTTAATTTTTAATTTTTAATTTTTAATTTTTAATTTTTAATTTTTAATTTTTAATTTTTAATTTTTAATTTTTAATTTTTAATTTTTAATTTTTAATTTTTAATTTTTAATTTTTAATTTTTAATTTTTAATTTTTAATTTTTAATTTTTAATTTTTAATTTTTAATTTTTAATTTTTAATTTTTAATTTTTAATTTTTAATTTTTAATTTTTAATTTTTAATTTTTAATTTTTAATTTTTAATTTTTAATTTTTAATTTTTAATTTTTAATTTTTAATTTTTAATTTTTAATTTTTAATTTTTAATTTTTAATTTTTAATTTTTAATTTTTAATTTTTAATTTTTAATTTTTAATTTTTAATTTTTAATTTTTAATTTTTAATTTTTAATTTTTAATTTTTAATTTTTAATTTTTAATTTTTAATTTTTAATTTTTAATTTTTAATTTTTAATTTTTAATTTTTAATTTTTAATTTTTAATTTTTAATTTTTAATTTTTAATTTTTAATTTTTAATTTTTAATTTTTAATTTTTAATTTTTAATTTTTAATTTTTAATTTTTAATTTTTAATTTTTAATTTTTAATTTTTAATTTTTAATTTTTAATTTTTAATTTTTAATTTTTAATTTTTAATTTTTAATTTTTAATTTTTAATTTTAAATTTTAAATTTTAAATTTTAAATTTTAAATTTTAAATTTTAAATTTTAAATTTTAAATTTTAAATTTTAAATTTTAAATTTTAAATTTTAAATTTTAAATTTTAAATTTTAATTTTTAATTTTTAATTTTTAATTTTTAATTTTTAATTTTTAATTTTTAATTTTTAATTTTTAATTTTTAATTTTTAATTTTTAATTTTTAATTTTTAATTTTTAATTTTTAATTTTTAATTTTTAATTTTTAATTTTTAATTTTTAATTTTTAATTTTTAATTTTTAATTTTTAATTTTTAATTTTTAATTTTTAATTTTTAATTTTTAATTTTTAATTTTTAATTTTTAATTTTTAATTTTTAATTTTTAATTTTTAATTTTTAATTTTTAATTTTTAATTTTTAATTTTTAATTTTTAATTTTTAATTTTTAATTTTTAATTTTTAATTTTTAATTTTTAATTTTTAATTTTTAATTTTTAATTTTTAATTTTTAATTTTTAATTTTTAATTTTTAATTTTTAATTTTTAATTTTTAATTTTTAATTTTTAATTTTTAATTTTTAATTTTTAATTTTTAATTTTTAATTTTTAATTTTTAATTTTTAATTTTTAATTTTTAATTTTTAATTTTTAATTTTTAATTTTTAATTTTTAATTTTTAATTTTTAATTTTTAATTTTTAATTTTTAATTTTTAATTTTTAATTTTTAATTTTTAATTTTTAATTTTTAATTTTTAATTTTTAATTTTTAATTTTTAATTTTTAATTTTTAATTTTTAATTTTTAATTTTTAATTTTTAATTTTTAATTTTTAATTTTTAATTTTTAATTTTTAATTTTTAATTTTTAATTTTTAATTTTTAATTTTTTATTTTTTATTTTTTATTTTTTATTTTTTATTTTTTATTTTTTATTTTTTATTTTTTATTTTTAATTTTTAATTTTTTATTTTTTATTTTTTATTTATTATTTTTTATTTTTAATTTTTAATCACTTCATACCCTGATATTATACGGAATGCTCAATATTTTTGAGACACCATTCACCCTGCAGTTTTCATAAAATCTTTGATGAAAACCCTCAAAATTCCAATACGAGGAACCTTCTTCCACATTACATTATTAAGCTCATTTCGACGAATTGATTTGAAACAGAATCCAAAATATCCCACTGTGAAATGTGGCTGAGAATATTTTAGCAATGACAAAGCAACTGTTCCAATGGCACAGAAATAAAACTAAAGCAGCCCCTTTTCAATCCACTACTTACTGAGCGCACATCTTTCCGCTTCTAAGCAGGGCCAGCGTATAATGTAACCTTAACGTGTATCCTGGCTGGCTGCCTGGCTGGCTGCTGTTATTGTTGGGGTCCAATGGCAATTTCTTTTTATTAACAGTGGCATTTTAAGTGTTTAACACTTTCTCTGTGTGTGTGTGTGTGTTTAACTGAGAAACAATGTGTAACGCCGCTGCCGACAACTCCAAGTTATTCACTTTTCTTTTCCGGTCTTTTGGTTGTGTTGTGTAGGAGTGAGTGTAAATGTAAATGTGAATAAGTGCGGGTGCGTTGTATATGTATTTATCATGGCTGATTGTATAAGTGGAAAATGAAGTGGAGTCCAAAAGGAAAAAACACTTTTTATAGTTAACTTAATTGATATTTATGGTCAAATAAAACGTTTGACAAAAGTGCGACAAAGCTTCAGTTGTACTATGTGGGTTTCCACCAAACCGCCTGTTGATTATGGAGAGCGAAAATGGCGATATACATAAGTGTACATGTCAATTGATGGTAAATTTTACATAACGAGCTGAAATAGCTCCGAAACTATGCAATACTTCTTTTTTATACAAAAATTTGACCTTGGCCATGATACATTAGACAGGGTCACAATAATAGGGGCGAAAAAATGTATGTTGCAGATGAAAATTGTTTTTTAAGACAAAAAAAAATGTAGCTTGCGGTTGATCCAAAAGTGTTGTTGCTCTGGCAAAAATTAAACAACAGAACCGATTGTCCATAAAATATTTGGTGAATTTTTAGAGGAAAGGCTTCTCCGAAAGTTACTTAGTGGATATCCTGGCTCAATAACGACGTGGTCTAGCTGATACTGAACAATGACACAGCTGGTGTGATACTTGCAGCTAAACGTGCTAACGAAGACCCACAAAATACTAAGACATCACAATCCGACGATTCCTCATTCTAAATCATTGAGATTGAGGAAAGTATGAGCAGATGGCAAACTCCATGACAACAGAGTCAGAATGAACGATGGACATTCAAGCTCACCCAAATATAGATAGCTGCATTAGTAGGGACATGAACCTGGCATGAATGTCCTGATATCCAGGTAATATTGTAAGCTTGGATTTGATAGAGGGAGTTTAAACAATTTTTGACATATCATGATTTGCTGGTTCTTGCATTCAGTGTTTTAAACGCCTTCAAGCAGTCCACGTAGGTTTGAAATTTTGCGAAGGGGAGACTACTTTTCAAAATCCTTTTGGAAGTAACATTTATGTTGTGAACGGCTGCCTGAAGAACTTTACATCTCGCTGATAATCTTTCCCTAATTTCTTCAAATTCTTGCTCCTCGGACAATCACTGACGCATAATTCCGACCAAAAACAAGTCACGTGTATTCTACGTTCATGTCGGCTTATCACCGGGCTGTAGCAGCCATTGCAAATATTACATCACATTTCCCTGGCATAAATCTATAAAATCTCGAAACACCTTTTTTTCCTGCCTGCGCGTGTATTCGTTGCAAATTTAACTGTAATTGTTAATTATATCACACACAACACAAAATTCCTTACAAATGCCGCCTAATCTTATATAAGTTTGAACACACGTACGTGCTCGACAAATCAAATTGTTGCGCAATTAATATGGCAGTTCACGATATTCCATATGTGATCTCGAATCTTGGATCATAAATACTTTTGACACACAAAGTGTTTTCTCTGTAAGTCCCAGTAATATTTGGAATATGAACCTACGCTAACACCCTAAATTATTATGCGTTCACTGCAGTGAAGGTGGTGAGGTTTTGTGTGATTGTGTTGCACAGTGGGACATAAATATTTGTCTACGGTCTTTTTCTTTAACTAGAGTGAGCCATTAAATCATTCGTCGTATAATTCAGGAGGAATTTCCTTGAGATCCAAACTGCAGAAGCCAAGCAGAAGACCGAAATGCTGGGAAAGTAAATATTCAATGATTATTCCGACATGTTGACAGAGTTAGTTAAATAATATAAATAGTTTCAACCAACTTGGCAAACTTTCTTTATTTTCAGCATGCAGATCTGTAGCATTCTCAATACAATGGTTGACTCGTTGAGAATGCACTTTTTCGTTTTAAAATAAAACCACGTATTTTTGGAGATAGTTGGGATTTTTTTTATAGGATTGCAAAATATCTGTCAAATGCCCCCCACTGCTCTGATGACAGGTCATTACTATTTTCATGAAATTGTCCATGCCTTTGTCACTGAGATGTGGCTGTATCACACCGATGACTGATTTGAGTTCCGGAATTGTTTCTGGATTATTCGCATAAAACCGAGATGGGACAACAGCCCAAAGAAAGAATTAATATTAATCATACGCTCGTGTGTCAGCACAACATTAAAGGATATCCAACCAACTTCTTAAATACAATTTAGTTTTAAATTCTACTAAAATTATAATAATAATATTTAGCCAGACAGAATTGCGACTCTACTGAAACTTAAGAGGGGGAAAACATCAAAAGTTTTGAGTGGATTTTTTTTTTTAAAAAAATTCTTTTACTTTTTGACCGCCTTCTCTCAATACGATCCACTGTATTTCATTGACATTCACAAAGGTTTTGCGACGTAATTCCATTTTGTATTACGTTCCCAAGGGATTACTGGCGATTTTAAGTGTAATATCTGTGTTGTGGACACCGGATTATTACTGCTAATGATACTTTAGTGTCGTCTACAGTTTCATAATCGCATTACATGTTCATTTGAATTTACATCGTCGAAAATTTCCGAAGAATTTGCCATGCGAGTATAAACAAGCACAGACGGTTATCGGTTATAATGCAAACCTTGTTAATTGAATTTTTATTGCTATTTGTAGAGCAATATAAATAAGTATCGCAACTAATTGCTATGTCATTTAACCGCAATATTTAGTATTTAATTAACGATGAAGTTTTGAGAAGGACAACCCACCTCCGCCCACGAAAAGTTGAGTGCAGGTTGGATGTGAGGAGTATTGGATGCATGATTAATTGGCCGACATAGAATGAGCAACAGTCAATTAACCGTGGTTACAATTACGACAACGTGACAAGTCTAGACAAATGCGCTATAAATAAACGCAATGGTGGCGATTTTGCGGAATTTTGTTGGTTGTGCGAAGGTCTGGGCGGCGCGCCAGTAGAAAATATTCGAAGTGGGAGGCCGAAAATCAATATCATTGTGTAACGAGGTTTCTTCGCTCTGTGTTTGCTGGAATAGGACTCAGCGGGGGCCAAGATGGACAGAAAACATTTATTTTATTAACCAAAGGGGGAAAAGCTTTAGACACGATCTTATAGATTTATTTTTTGCCCGCACTTTCTTTATTTATCAAAGTTTGAATTATTTATTTTAAAATCTAGACTAGGACTATTCACTGAGAGAATTTTTTTTTTTTTTTTATTTTTAAAAAGTATCTTGTAAAAGTTGTAACCTCCATGTCTTTTTCAAAACTTGCTTTGTAATGAAATTCTATAGAACATTTCTATTTACAAAGATATAGCAAATTCAATTGCATCGCAAGCGCCGTACGCCTTTTTGCTTGACCACAATAAAACCCTCTCCTGTACAATTTTAATTTTGGCGCTTAATTTCAACCCGATGTGAGAGAGAGAGCCGTTTCGTGTATAATAATCGCCACTATATTCCACTGCTAGTGTAGCCGACTTCTCCTACACAGATGTTCTAAGTTACGATCAAAGAAAAGTAAACTCCTGCAACACCAATGAAACCTGAAATATTTCACCAAGTTATTTGTCATGGAATAGATGTCTTTAAGCATTATTTAGTTTCAAACGGAGATCTATCATAGGAAGCCCAGGAAAAAAGAAATAAGGGTAACAGATTTTACAGAGAGCACAATACCAGACAATTTTATTTTTATTTTATTTAATTACAATACAAAGTAAATTTATATTCTAATTTTGGGTCCAAGGATAAACCGAGTGACAAAGACTATTTGGCTTGATTTTTTGCAGCGACAGACCAAAGCCTCTGGTGGGAATCGAACCCACAACCCCCACGCTGATAGGCAAGCACGCTACCAACTCGCCTACCGGGGCGCTTAATACCAGACAAATATCACGAAATTGTACAAACAAAGATCTATTTAATATTTTGTTGGCAACGTAAGATCTTCTCATCTCTGGCATTTGAAATCAGTGGAAAGTGGAACATCTTGGACTGAGATGAAAAAGCAAAAGGGCTGCTAGGGGACAGAAATAATAGGGAAATAAATATGGAATATTTGCAGGCAATTTTTTTTTAACCCAACGCATAAAAATTTTAGTTTATTGTTTTTGTTATGTAGGGAAAAAAAATAATTTTTTCCCTTAATGTTTTTTAAATAAAAAACAAAATGAACATTAAAAAAGTTAATGTCGTTTAAATACAAAAATTAAAATAGTTTACTATGCAAAGCATTTTTTTTTTTTGAAAAATATTGAGGGAAAATTTTTTGGCGATTTTTTTTTAAATTTTATAAACAAAGTAGATAAAAAAACATTAAGAACAAAAAAATATGAAATAAAAAAAATGAACATTGAAATAGTTTACTATGCAGTTTTTTTTTTTTTTTTTTTTTTTTTTTTTTTTTAAATATCAAGTGAAACAATTTTTTTGGTATTTTTTTTTTTAAATTTTTTTTTAAACAGATTTTTTTTTTTTTAAACATCATGGAAGTAAACTATGTTTTACTGTGCGAAGTATTTTTTAATATTGACGGAACATTTTTTTCGATTTTTTTAAATTTAATACACAAAGAAAATTAAAAAAAACATTAAGAACAAAAAATAAGAAAAAAAAAATTCTAAAAATAATTGCTTTCACTTTATGTCATTTAAATAAAAAAAATGCATGAAAAATATCAAGGGAAACTTTTTTTTGGGGATTTGTTTTTTTTACATTTTTTTAAACTGATTTATTTATTTTGTTTAAAAAAAATCAAGGAAAAGTTTTTTTTTTTTTTAAAAAATATTGAGGGACAATTTGTTGGCGATTTTTTTTCAAATTTAATGAACAAAAAGATAAAAAAAAGAAAAACCTTAAGAACAAAAAAAAAATTAATTAAAAAAAATATGAACATTAAAATAGTTTACTACGCAAAGTAATTTATTTTTTTTTTTGAAAAATATCAAGGGAAACTTTTTTTTTGGGATTTTTTTTTAAATTTTTTTTAACTGATTTATTTATATTTTTTTTAAAAAAATAAAGGAATTTTTTTTTTTTTGAGAAATATTGATGAACATTTTTTTGGCGATTTTTTTTTTTAAATTTATTAAACAAAGAAGATAAAGAAACGAAAAACATTAATAACAAGGAAATATGAAAAAAAAATCAAAAAATAATTGCATTCACTTATTGTCGTTTAAATAAAAAAAGTAAACATTAAAATAGTTTACTAGGCAAAGTTTTATTTTTTTTGAAAAATATCAAGGGAAACATTTTTTTTGGATTTTTTTTTAAATTTTTTTTAACTATTTTTTTTAAAAACATCAAGGAAAAAAATTTTGTTGGCCTTTTTTTTTTTTTTTTAATCAACATTTATTATTAACGTGATTTATTTAGCAACGTATGGAGTTCTTTTAATAAACAAAGAAGATACACATTTCCATGTTAAATATAAAAAAAAATATAACGTTTGAACATTGATCTTGAATTCCTCAATAACTACTGATACTGAGAAAAATTATAGCCAAGTTTTCCAAGAAGAGGTGTTATTGTGGTATTCAAAAAAGAAATGTAATTTTTTTAAATAAATAATCAGATGTTTATTTCATTTGACAGTTATGGATTAAATTTTAAATTTTCGGTTTTAGAATTATGAAAAAGAGCCAGAAACTAAATCAAATACAAATATTAACTCAAGACAACATAATTTTGACACTGTCCCTTTTAAGACCAAGCCACAGATATGAAATATGAAGAATTTATCAATGGAACAACAAGTTAGCGAACGCTGATTCTGACTACCCTCCATGGCACGACGAAGCATTCACTAACTTGTTGTTCCATTGATAAATTCTTGATATTTCATATCTGTAAAACTCCATAAAGTGAATATATTGTGGATCGTTGGACCCGACATGTTATCCAGCCTTATATTTGTTTTATTTTTTTTCAATTTGTGAAAAAAAATTGTAGTGAAAAAGTAAACAAAACGAGCACCTTAAAATAGTGCATTCACTTAGCAACAAAAATCTCATCAAATTACATTTATCATCATCATCGTTGGCTCTTTATTACCATCAAATGTGCGAACCTATTTAAGGGACATTATGAAGGAATGCCGCTGTCAGGCAGAGTCCACAATCCGTCTATCCCTCCAACCGATATGATTTTTTAACATTTCCCACACAGAAGCCTTCACTGCTCGCACTTCCATACGTATGCACGTATATACTCGACGTGCATACTTAGATGGTGCACATATTCAGACAGCGGTACGATGTGTAGTAGACTCAAATGCCACCCTTACTCAATGTCATCCATTAGACGACATCATGAGCTGATTTAATGTTGTACAAGCTCCAACTACATATTACTGTGGAATATAGATGTCTCTGTATATGTGAACATAGACTTGTGTATATACAGTACCTGACCATGGAGTTATGACAGGAAGAGATTATTTTCCTGTGAGATAATATTCTCTATTCGGGCTTCAAAGGTCATACCCATGACTATTTTTTATGGTACGTACCCGATTATCAGATTATTAATACAACCATATTTGGGGAATACATGACTATTTTTTCAATCAGCTTTACATATGTGTAATTCTTACAGAATTGTTTTTTGCAGAGCAATTAGTGAAAAATTAAATTGTTTAATCAAAAGAATAGAAAGTAACTAGCACATCCTTCAAGGGCCAGACACTGTACATATTGCCATCACAGTTGTTATTGGGTTCATTGTTTGTATGTGTGTGTGTGTGTGTGTGTTCTTGCATATACATATGTGTGAGTAAAATGATATGTATGTTAGTATATGTAACTAAATTAAGTTTATTTGTTTTATTATTTGCTTAGTCTTTTTTTTTCCTCTTTGTTGCCAGTGTGCATGACTACAATTTGTCTTTCACTTTCCCGCCCTGCTTCTCTCCATCAAAATACTGGGAGTAAACGATGAGCGAGGGTGGATGAACGAGTGTATGAGTATATGTGTAGTGTTATTGTTTTATATATCATTACAACTACATGGACGTGCAAGGATTCTCCCGCACATGTAAGTGTATTGGTGTATCCTTCTGTTACATTATATTCATTGTTGTAAATTGCCAACTATTTACAAATGTGTCAAGTTGACTAAACTTTAATCATATTTCATAAGGGATAGCATCAGTAAAGGGTAAACACAATTTGGCCTGATGTATTTAACTGGAAAAGGAATATTGCCAACCCTAAAGTAATGAGAACGGAAAGCAATTTCGTATCCTGCCAAGGACATCAAAAATGTATTTAGCAGAATTTGTTACCATACGATAGAAAACTTACATGCATATGCCGTGCGGGATCGTATGTAAGTACCAGAAGGGGAGTTGCCAGACTTCCAAGTTTTTGTTCAAAACTTTGTCTAGCTATAGATTTACTAAGTACAGAATTTGGGCAAGATCTCGTTGACCGTATTGATATTATTGCACGATTTCCAAAGTGGGTGGAATGGTGCATTTGTATGGGAGGTACCAGAAGGGGAGTTGCCAGACTTCCATGTTTTTGTACAAAACTTTGTCTAGCTATAGCTTTACTAAATACCGAATTTGGGCAAGATCGCGTTGACCGTATTGATATTATTGCACGATTTCCAAAGTTGGTGGAATTTTACATTTGTATGGGAGGTACCAGAAGGGGAGTTGCCAGACTTCCATGTTTTTTTCCAAAACTTTGTCTAGCTATTGCTTTACTAGGTACAGAATTTAGGCAAGATCTACTTGACCGTATTGATATTATTGCACGATTTCTAAAGTTGGTGGAATGGTACATTTGTATGGGAGGTACCAGAAGGGGAGATGCCAGACTTCCATGTTTTTGTCCGAAACTTTCTCCAGTTATAGCTTTACTCAGTACAAAATTTGGGCAAGATCGCGATGACCGTATTGATATTATTGCACGATTTCTAAACTGGGTGGAATGATACATTTGTATGGGAGGTACCAGAAGGGGAGTTGCCAGACTTCCATGTTTTTGTACAAAACTTTATCTAGCTATTGCTTTACTAAGAACCGAATTTGGCCAAGATCGAGTTGTCCGTATTGATATTATTGCTCGATTTCCAAAGTTGGTGGAATGGTACATTGGTATGGGAGGTACCAGAAGGGGAGTTGCCAGACTTCCATGTTTTTGTCCGAAACTTTCTCCAGTTATAGCTTTACTCAGTACAGAATTTGGGCAAGATCGCGTTGTCCGTATTGATATTATTGCACGATTTCTAAACTGGGTGGAATGGTACATTTGTATGGGAGGTACCAGAAGGGGAGTTGCCAGACTTCCATGTTTTTGTCCGAAACTTTCTCCAGTTATAGCTTTACTCAGTACAGAATTTGGGCAAGATCGCGTTGTCCGTATTGATATTATTGCACGATTTCCAAAGTGGGTGGAATGGTACATTTGTATGGGAGGTACCAGAAGGGGAGATGCCAGACTTCCATGTTTTTGTCCGAAACTTTCTCCAGTTATAGCTTTACTCAGTACAAAATTTGGGCAAGATCGCGATGACCGTATTGATATTATTGCACGATTTCTAAACTGGGTGGAATGATACATTTGTATGGGAGGTACCAGAAGGGGAGTTGCCAGACTTCCATGTTTTTGTACAAAACTTTATCTAGCTATTGCTTTACTAAGAACCGAATTTGGCCAAGATCGAGTTGTCCGTATTGATATTATTGCTCGATTTCCAAAGTTGGTGGAATGGTACATTGGTATGGGAGGTACCAGAAGGGGAGTTGCCAGACTTCCATGTTTTTGTCCGAAACTTTCTCCAGTTATAGCTTTACTCAGTACAGAATTTGGGCAAGATCGCGTTGTCCGTATTGATATTATTGCACGATTTCCAAAGTGGGTGGAATGGTACATTTGTATGGGAGGTACCAGAAGGGGAGATGCCAGACTTCCATGTTTTTGTCCGAAACTTTCTCCAGTTATAGCTTTACTAACTACCGAATTTGGGCAAGATCGCGTCGACCGTATTGATATTATTACACTATTTCTAATGTGGGCGTAATAGACGATTTGTGTGGGAGGTACCCGAAGGGGTGTGGCCATATAGCCCATATGCAACCCCATAAGCAGTTTTGGGAAAATATTAACCCACGCCAAATTTCAAAGCGATTGTTTAACTCTTTCGAAAGTTATCGTGCGTACCAGCAGCACAGACAAACGTACAGACGGACATGGCTCAAACGATGTAGAAAGTTATGAATCGAATTTGGTTCAAAGACACTTGGGTTCTAATGTGAGTATTTCTAGGTGTTACACTGGACCTCCCTCTATTAAAATATAGATATATAAAGAGTGGTCCAAATACCAGCTTATTTTTCAAAATTCCATTTTCATTATTTATGTAACACGATCTCCGATTTGCCTCGCTTCGCAGAGGGACATCCTGTCAACACAATTCTCCAAGACTTGTTACACAATTTTAGCTTAGAACAATTTTAAAAAATGCAAAGACAAGATAACGTGCTCTTACTGCGATAAATAATTTACAAAAGGCGCGTGTCACTTATGATACAATTGGATTTGCTATATCTTTGTAAATATAAATTTTTAATATTTTGGAATTAAGAGCATTGGTAATAATTAAATTTATTTATATTTGATCTTAAATACCTTCGATTTTCGACAACAGTGGTTCCATTTTGTAAAAGTCGAACTCGATCTCCTCATACATAAGTTAGGCAAATTAATGCTGTTCAGCTCGGGCCTTTGCAACTTCACTCCGGTTCGGGTAAAGCGTCGTTTTAGACATGAGATCTAATTGTGCAAACTGCCATGTGACCAAATCCAAGACGAATGTAACAGATATCGTTTGGCCTGATGACTTATCGATTGTCCATCTAATTGCAAATTGATCGCGTGTGTTAGATTCATTGGAATTTCGTTGCTCGGAATTTTCCAGACAAAGTATACTCTTCGCTAATTGTGTTTGCATTATTTTTGGGTTAATGACTAATCGTTTGACATTGCACAGCCGTGAAGGTGGGTGCCAATTCCAACTTTTAGTCGCTGAAGTTGTGGTGACATGCCTGGCAAATCCAAAGAGAACAATTTCAATGTGCTTCAAATTGTCGATACAAAACCGTTCTGACCAGGCTGACCTAGTGGGGCTTCATGCTGGCAGCCCGCTTGTAATCTACCCACAACTTGTAAACGTCTCCCCCATTTGATTTATCACACCACTTAAAGACAACGTTTTATTAAGAATTTGTATATTTTTTTGTAATAACTATTTAAAAACTATGGTTGCCAATCGATATAACTCATATACATTTATTTTTCTCCAATTTAATACAAATTAGATATTTACTGCCAAACCGAACCAACATTAATTTCCTATCAATATTTACAACGACAACAAGCAAACAAATAAAATACAAAGCAATCTTAAATGTTCCGGCCAACACTTGCATCTTGTGAAAGGACTTCATTTAAAATGCATGTCCAAACAAGAAATTACCACCCCATTTACAAGTAATTGCAATTGCAATCCGGAACAGAGAATGTCAGCAACTGCAACCAAAGGCAGCAATTGTTACAAAACGACTCGGTAAAACATGTCATTATGAAATGGAAAGCAAGAAGCAATCTAACAGATTTGGTGAAATTGTGACTCAGAGGGGCCCAACAAAAAAACACACAGCCAACATTTGAGTATTTGGAGTCCTTCGTTGAAAGTAGGCAATTATTCAGTTTTGTTTGTGCCAGTCGAGTTCGAGATCATTTATCATTTCAGATATTAAACAAATTTAATTTGATTTTTCGAAACGTGGCTCAGAATCAAATTCAATCGGCCAAACATCGGCAATTTTTGATATAATACAGGGGTTTCCAAACAGAGGTGTTATTTTGAATCACCCGGTATTTTGGTAGCTGTCACTTTTGAAGCTTTTATTCTGTGACATTTGACAAGTAGAAACTACGCCGTTACTAAAAACGGAACAATACACGCTTCAAAAACGCATTGAAATTATTAAAATTCACTACGAAAATGGTGAAAATCGTGTCACACAAATTGATTCGCTGATTCGCTTTAACAAGTATACTAAAAAATTTAGAATTTTGACTTATGTCTCTTTAGTAGAATGCCCGTTGGCACTTATGCCTGAATAGACAGACGTTCGTTTACTCTCTGAGTTTCCTTAGTCACACAGTTACAACCAAATTAAATCGACTACGAAATACTGTGCGCTTTTATATGCCAGTTATTTCTTATTGGTACATATTTAAATTAACTACATGTATTTGCGTAAGTAAATCGTTCTTAATATAAATGAAGCAACTTGTTTACACTCACACGCATGCAAATCTGTTGTGTCAACAACGTGTGCGACTATGTGTGTGTGTGTGTGTGAATTTAAAATGTCGCCCATTCATGGGTTATATTGTCTGGTGTCAATAACAAATCCAAAAAGTAAATTATTCGGTTCTATATCAATAGATGCGTAACTGTGGGAAACATTGACAATGCGGAACAAACGGAAACTGCATAGTACGAATATTATGAAGAACTTGTCTCATTCTCTAACCGAAGCTATTGTTACATTCTCGCGTGCAATTTCACAATGTTGGCATACAAATGTGAACACATATTGATATATAAATAGAGAGAGGGAGATAGGGATATTTGCTTATATCCCCGATATGTACATTAGGGTGGACCGAAATTGTTGTCTTTTTTTTTCATTTTGCTTTTCATGTTACCGCTACTGTCATAAGTTTATTTTAAATGTTATATATGTTTAATGTTCATAACATAAAATACAAAATAATGGAATATAGATTAAATTAAAACAAAAACCAGTGAAAAAGTTCCAGTCGGGTAAACCGACTTATATATACCCTCACCCTCAGTAAAAACATATAAGTCTCATATTCCATAATAGCAACCTCAAAATACCGAATGTTATAGAAACATATTGTATTACACATTTTCACAGAAAGGGCGGAATATAAAGCAGAGTTTTTTCTCGAAAATTTTATGTTGTTAGAGCTTTACTAAATATAGAATTCGTTGAGCGAAGATTCGTTCAGCGAATTTATATAATTGCACGATTTTTAAAGTTGGTGGAATGGTAAATTTGTATGGGAGGTACCAGAAGGAGTCCGACTAGGGTTCTGGAGAGCTTTAGATGTTTATAGATTTACTAAATACAGAATTTGGGCAAGATCGCGTTGGTCATATTGATCATATTACCCGATTTCAAAGGTGGGCTGGATGGTACATTTTGTATGGGAGGTACCAGAAGGGGAGTTACCAGACTTCCAAATTTCTGTCCAAAACTTTGTCTAGCTATAACTTTACTAAATACAAAATTTGGGCAGGATCGCGTTGGGCATATTGCTATTAATACACGATTTCTAATGTAGTCGATATGGTACATTTGTATGGGAGGTACCAGAAGGGGAGTTGCCAGACTGCCAAGTTTTTGTCCACAAATTAGTGCAGTTATATCTTTACTAAATACGGAATTTGGCCAAGATCGAAGTGGGCGTATTGATATTATTACACGCTTTCTAAAGTGGGCGAAATAGCAGATTTGTATGTGAGGTACCCGAAGGGGTGTGGCCATATAGCCCATATGCAATCCCATAAGCAGTTTTGGGAAAACGATTGTTTAACTCTTTCGAAAGTTATCGTGCGTACCAGCAGGACAGACAAACGGACGGACATGGCTCAAACGATTTAGAAAGTCATGAATCGAATTTGGTCCAAAGAGACTTGGGTTCTAAAGTGAATATTTCTAGGTGTTACACTTTTGAGCCGTATCAAATGATATATACCCTCCTGTGAGGGTGAGGGTATAAAAAAAAACAATTTGTCCAATTTTCACAATTTAATTTTTGTTGAAAAAACTGAGATTTGGTCTCGAAAAATGGTATTTCCTGCCTTGATTTTATCCTGGCACGAATGAAACCATCCCTAGCTTTTGGTCCACATACAGACGTTGAAGCCTGCGTTACGAGCTTGACACATCTTTCGACAGCTTGAGTGTGACAAGGAAACTTTTCAAATTTCAGTTCAATTAGTTCCTGATGAAATCAAGCTCGTAATTTCTCTGTCGGTTTATAGTTTACAGTCATTGGAGGTTCTGTAATCTTTTCCTTTGTCCAATCTATCAAATCATAATAGTTTGATGCCTGAAATTCATGAATTTCAGTCCCTTTTGGCCTTTAATATTTTTTCGAAGAGCCTGCAAATAAAATATTTTCTGGATGTGCGAAGAATGAATTTCTTTGTATGGATTTCAAAGCAATGATTTTCAGATCATCTTTAACCATGTTGAAAACGTGAACTGGACCATCATGACAGGATGACTTTGTTTTGATATCAAACCAGGTTGGTGAGTAAATCCTCATGGTGAAAGTAGCTAGTTCCTTCAAGTTTTGTTGTTGGATGAGCTGTCCCAATGTATAAACGGAAAATAGTTGTAGTTGCTTTTCCCGAATTATTTGCTAGATGCCCGATATACTCTGAGCCCGGTTCAGATGTTATTGAGATATGTTCTTCAATGATAGTTTTCCGAGACCACGACAAATAAACAACTCATCATAGAAAATCTGATTTTTGGTATTACTGAGTAGTTTCTTCATTCTTTTGCACTTGTTGTACTAAACGGTTTTTATTGGGGTATAGAACTTTAAGTTGGCATCACTTTTTTAACTGGCGGCCATTTTGTCAGCTGTCAAGTGATTAATATTTAGTTTGGTTTGCCATTTCATCATGAACAGGTTGACAAAAGAACAACGCTTGCAAATCGTGCAAATTTATTTCGAAAGTAATGGTTCAGTTCGCGATGTTCACCGCAAGCTCCGTCCGAATGAATTGATTCGCCACCGTGCACAGCAATTGGAGCTTTGTCCATCAACTTTATGGAAGATTTTGCGCAAAGATCTTGGCTTGCGACCTTACAAGATCCAGCTTGTGCAAGAATTAAAGCCGCGAGACCATGCAATGCGTCGTGATTTTGGTGTATGGCCCGAAAATGAGATTCATCTCGATGCTGATTTTCATCACAATTGGAAAATTGGACCTGTAGAATTGGCTTTATTCGAGACAGCCGCGGCGGCCACATGCCCGAAATCATATTTAAACATTAATGGCATAAAATTATCCTTCCAATAAAGCCAAATTGATAGGCATTCAAAAAGATTTTCTTGTGTTTTATTTCAATTCGAAGTTCTATACCTCAATAAAAAACACCCTTTATAAAATTAATCTTGAGACAACTTGTTGATGACCAATCGTAGGCAACGATGCCTTTTTCCATATTTTTTCTATATCAGTAGCAATAGTTTCACAAATTTCTTTAACTGCGGGGTCTTTTCCATTATTGAATTCAAGCAGATCGTTTCTTAACCAAAAATAATATTTAATAACGTCTCAGTATGTTGGCAACATATTCGCATTAATTTTGAGTGGATCGCCAAACACAGAGCATGTAATAATATTTATAGCGGCGACTAGATACAGTTGTCATAGGTGTTTGAAATGTGGCAACTCTGGCCATTGTTTCAAGTTAATTAGAGCGTTTTATTAAACAACTGCATTGGAAAATGCTGTCTGAAGACAGCCATAGATTCCGATTGTATGAAAAATGAAAACTAATTATGCAGTGAATATACTCTCGCAATATAAGTAGCTGTGACTATCACACAGAAGAACCCGAGTTCGAAGCCGGATAAGACCATGACACATTTTCCAGCGGCTGTTTCCACCTTGTTAATGTTGGCGACTTTACGAGTAAGAGAGTAATCTCTAAGCTATGTAGAACTTCTCTGGAAAAGCGTTAGCCATTCGGAGCCGGCTTTCAAACAGTAGGTCCCGGTCAGTGAGTATACACAATTATATCGCGCACAGCTCACTGATTCGAGAGAAGTTCCCCGTCTGTTCTTTCAGGGAATATTAAGGGAAATAAGTAAGTGTGTTATCTGAATTATTTTTTGTTTATTTTGCATGTATTACACAGGCCAACACTACATTAGTGCAGCAGATTGGTGAGTTTAGTTTGGAAGAAGAGGGTGGACTTTAAAACTGGAGTCAGTTTTTCTGTGTCCCCCCACCGGCCATTGAGACATTAAATTAACAAATTAAGAATAAGTGATTTTCTAAAATATTTGTAAGCCATTTATCGAAAATATTTGCGTCTAGAGGTGTTAAAAATTTACATATTTCACAAAAAAGGGCTCATAGAGCCAAAATATAAAATTTCAAAAAAAAATGATTCCAATTCCAAATAAAAAATGTCAAATAAAAAAAATTCCACACAAAAAATTTAAGAGTTTTTCATAATTTTTGGGAAATATTTCATTCTACGTGTTTGGGGCATTTTTTATATGAAAAAAAATTGAATGCATTTTTTTGTAATTTTGGGGAATTTTTCGTTTGTTTTTTAGGATATTTTCAAAACAAAATTGAAAAATTCATTTATCGCGGACGCGATTAGGGTTACGACGCTAATTATCAAATTTGAAAAATGGCCCCCCATTCAGAAATGAAAAATCGCCCCAAAAAATGTCGTATTGACCACAACAACACGTTGGGGCCAGAGTTCATTTTGAAATTGGGGTCGTTTTTCAAATGGGTCGTAACCGCAACTCTATATAAAAACAAAATACATTTTTCACCCTGTAGGGTTTTTTCCCATTTTAGTTTGCAAAAAAAATTGTTTTTCCAAATTACCCCAAATTATTGTTGTATTTTTGGGGTAGTTTTTATATTATATTTGAGGGGTTTTGGACTGGGTAATTTTTCATAAATTGTTTTGGGGGATTTTTCGGAATTCCGAAAATTCCCCTCAAAAAAAAAACGAAAGCAGTGAAAAATTGTTTTTCCAAATTACCCAAAATTATTGTTGTATTTTTAGGCTGGTTTTCATATTATATTTGAGGGGTTTTGCACTGGGTAATTTTTCATAAATTGTTTTGGGAGATTTTTCGGAATTCTGAAAATTTCTCCGCAAAAAAAAAAGAAAAACCGAAAGCAGTGAAAAATTGTCTTTCCAAATTACCCTAAATTATTGTTGTATTTTGGGCTGGTTTTCATATTATATTTGAGTGGTTTTGCACTGGGTAATTTTTCATAAATTGTTTTGGGTGATATTTAGGAATTCTGAAAATTTCCCCTAAAAAAAAAAAGAAAAAGCGAAAGCAGTGAAATCAACAAAATACCTAAATTTAATGTTGGAATTATAAAATTATCGAAACCACCAAAAAAAATGTTTATTAAATATTCCGATATTTCTTATGAATATTTTTGTTGGTCACATTCATTAAATTTCATTCCAATATTTAGTGAATTTATTTTCGCCTATTTACGAAATATTTAATGGTTCATATACCAACATTTTTATTGAACTTTAAGGGTTGTCTTTTTTCCTGTCTTTCGCAAATTAATTACTATAATTTTTACTAAAATTTTTATAACAATGTTAGAAAGAACAATTTTAGAATTTCAGTTGATATCTTCCTTTTTTATTACAAAACTAAAATCAATGGTCCTAGCCGAATTTGTTTGTTAAGCCGCTGTCGCCGAATTTTTCTGCCTTTAGTGGACTTTTTGCCAACGCCAACTGATTGATTTTCCAAAGCCCGCGCTGACGAGAAATTCACATCGGCTTCGCTCTCTGCTGACGAATAACATGGAGCCATGGCCGCAACAGCGCAAATTTGTCTGATAAAAAGTGAGTGGGCCTTGAGGCGGACTGCGGCCAGACTTTCGTGGCATGCTGGCAAATGTAGGTGAAGGTATTTTCCAGTTCAAGTCTTTACAATAAGCATCTTCTAGGGTTTTGGCATTCGTATAAACGCTATATCAACTGCACAGTGGGAAAATCATAATTTACTTGATCACAGTGACTTCCTCAACTACAGGTCCTGCGATATTCCAGTCATTTTCATATACCAATTTTATGTTGTAACTATGTGTGGCAGAAGCTAAACAGCGACCTAAAGCGACCATTTGGCCTAATGGGGTGGAAAACAAGCTGCAAAAGTTTTGCATTTGAAACTATGAACATTCCGACAGCACGTTAGAGGTCAATTTCAACGATTCTCGTTCTCTTTGCCAGGCCAAAGTTAATAAACTCATTAAGTGATTCAGCTGTAACACATAGCGTTTGCTATTAGAACAACCGCAAACAAAAACATTTTTCTACTTTTTTTTTATTTCAAAATGAATTTGTAATTTTCATTGTTGATATTTAGTTGCGTGCAATGGGGGAACGATAACGAATTGTCATGTGTTTTTGTAGCAAAAGATCGGTTTTTTGGGATATTTTTAGCCCTTTAGCACCGGACAATTTCACAAGTATACGCCAATGAATTTCTTTTGGCATGCTAACTTCAATTCCATTAGCGAATTCTTTTTTATTCCAGTTTGCTTTGAGGCCACAATAAGTTCGGCAGTCAGCTGCAGCCTGCAGACTTCATATCATCGCTTCACTGGCGAATTTCAGAAAATAGCAGCATATCACTCGATATCCTTCCCTGCACTCGAAATATTTAGTAACTATCCACCAGCCATGAAGAGCATTGTAACCAACACCAAAATCGTATGGATACCCACTGCCAGCGATTGCATTGAAATGAATGAAAATGAACGCTGGTACTTCCACGTGAACATGCCGATGCCGATGCCCACCCACACTCAATCAGCCATTCACCACTCGTACACGCATGCATATATTGCACCCCACACACACACCCACCCACAGAATGCCACAAACACACTGACATTTTTGAGAATACATTTCCGTTTCGAAAGGGTTCTGGCAGCAACCGGCAATGACCCCAATTTCGAATGCAAACGTTTGGCAACACCGCACCATAAAGCGGTTGTAATGACCACTGAACACACCCAACATGTCCGTGGAATGGGTGGATGTTTTTCCCTCGAAAACTAACAAAAATCCCCGCTTAGATGATTTTTTGTGGGTTTAATCGGAAGACAAGGCTACGTTTCGTAACAGGAATGAATTGACCGCTTCTACATGCAAACATTGATTTTGTTTTTGAACCAATAAATTACAATTTGCCATGGAGGGCGATACTTTTAAATTATGACCAAACAGTTACATTTCGGATAATTGAGAACATTGCGAAATGGAGGCGGATGTACATGAGTGCGTATGGGTTTCTGTAAATGTGTTGAAATGTATATATTTGCTGCTAAATGAGTAATGTGGAAAAAATTAATCATAAAAGAAATCGTGTTCATCGAAAATTTTACAAAGTTTATCTTCATTTAGTGCTAAATGTGTAAAGTGATCAAAAACATAATTCTGCTGTCAAATTGAGAAATTTTTAGCGTTTTTGTTTTCGTTTTAGTGATCGTGTTTACGAAGTTTCTCTTCATTTGCTGCGATTGTTTGTTTTTTAAGGGCTGTGAAAAATCTTGAAAAACTTTATTTTTTGTTTTTACTAAAAATCTGTCTGTTCCGAAACAGATTAGCCGATTTTTACGAAAAATATGTCAGACGAAAGACAATAATATGGTCTATATTATTTAGTTAAATTTTAATTTATAATTTTTTTTTTTTTTAAATTTTTTTATATTTTTTTATTACAAAATAATGTGTAAAAAAAAATAGCTAAAATTCCAAAATTTCGAAAAACAATTTAAGGAAATTTTCAACAATTTTCAAGTTTTTTAAATAAATTACACTATGTAACAAAAGAAAAAAAGAATTAATGAATAGCTACTCAACAATTCTGATGTAATCTGTCCGATTTCATTGAAATACATTTTAAAAAATGTATCACTAAATTATTTTTTAATGGCCTTTAGTACTCGTGAATCCCAAGTACGTTTTGGCCACTTTTTCATCCCTTCTCTAACTATTATACAAATTTTTCACAATTTTTTTAGTTTTCCACCTATGTACCGTTTTTATCCAATTTTGGCCTCTTTTTCGAACCTTCTTCAACTATTATGCACTTGATTTTGACAAAAAAAATTTGTTTCAATCTTTTATTTTCTCCCCTTGCCAGTCGTAATCATGGACCAATTTTTAAACAGAAATCACAATATTCGATTATCTTGTATTTTTGCGTATTTCGATGGGTTTTCGAGACACCCATCCCCATTTTTGTCCCCTTCGAAAGGGCTACATAGTTCATGATTCTAGCTGCAGCCGTTTGGTCAGGACATTGATGAATCAGTCAGTCACATAAGAGTTTTAGAGTTATAGATATACCAGTTTTGCGACCCTTTTCCATTATCCATTACTTACTGTCGCACAGTGTTGCGAAAGCGGAATTTTTTGGAAATCATATTGCCTAAACTGTATTTTTAATTGTATCGATGAGAAACTTCTACAGATTGGTCAGAATGAAATCCCAAACAGAATGAGTGAAAAAAAAATTTACACCGAAAAAAATTGTTGGGTCAAATTTTCAACAAAAGTCAAAAAAAAAAATTGTTCGAAAAATTTACAAAAAAAATTTATTTTAATTCTTCTTTTATTTCTGATAAATACCCTATGATTAGTTTTTTAAATAAATTATAGGGTGGTCCGAACAAGAATTATAAACGTCAAATTTTCATGATTTTTCGATATTTGTTGAAAAACTCTGAAATTTTATAAAAAACCAAAATCTATTTCTTTTGTACGGGATAAAACTTTTTGGAAAATTTTTTTTGCCACTTTTTTGTTTCTTCTCTAACTATTGTCCACATGAAATGTGTTTGTTTTACGAAAATGTGTTTCAACTTTTTTTCATGTTCGCCCCCTTTTTATCCCGTTTTGGTCCCTTTTTCGTCCCATCTCTAACTCATTTCCACCTATTGTTGGCTATTGTAGTCGTGGACCAATTTTCCAAAAATAAAAAAACACACAATATTTGATTCTTTTGTATTTTTGAGAATTTTGAAGGGTTTTTGGCGAACCAATCCAATCCGAGTTTAGCGGATGTAAATTTCATGAATCTAGTTTCAGCCGAAAAATATAAAAAAGTTCATATAATCGAAATCGATTAATTCAATAATTTGAATAATTTCATTGATTGGTTGTACATAATATTTTTCTTTTCTTTTTGTTAATCATTTTCTCTTGTCCTTTTAACTAAGAACATTAGATCATGATATTGCACATGGTATGACAAATTAAGTATAAATATTATGTACACCACCCCTGTCATCGCCCGGAGTTTCGGAAAATGTTGATCTGATTACAGTTTACAAATGTGTTCTTGCTGTGTAGCGAAGCGGAAAATTAAATAAAATCAGACATGAGCAGCACATTTGTATGGCATCGCAAAAAACCTTTTTTTTAATTTCACAAATTCTCTCTTATCTGTGTTGTTTTGTTTTGTTTTTAGCCTGAACTAACTTGAATGAAAGTGCAGTTTTCAGTTCTTTTCTTTCCTGTCGATTGTGAACGAAAGTGCTCTCGTTTTGCTGGTTTTTATCCGATCTGGTTGGTAGTGACTTTTGATGTGGTTACAATGGAATACGAGTGCAACTTTATGTTGCGCCCATTTAGACGCCATTATTGTTGGTTATATTTGGCGCCAATAGTCATCGTCCGTTATATCCATTTCAAATATGTCTCCGTTTCTGTTTGTTCCTCCTCGGTGGGTTTCCTCGTGGCGGGGGCCGATGAGCTCGTGCAGTTCGTTTCATTGTGTCCTTTCGTTAAGCCTCAATGGCTTTCGAATGTCGCCGTGTTTGGAATGTTAAAGATGTACAATAAAAAAAAAGGAATGGGCTGGCGGGCGGGCGGGCGGTCAGGCACCGGATAACTTGGAAATTATGGTTTGTAGCTTTCGAAAAACAACGTAAAGCGGACATTATAACGCTTTACCTTGTTTTTCGAAAGCTTGAACAAGTTTGTTCACAAAACATACTTAGTGCAACAATGCCGACGCCGCCATCCATATTTAAGCAGACAGTTCGGTTTGTTTGTTTGCGGAAAGAGGGAGTGCATGGTTTAGGGTGACGGAATTTGTGGCAACTGAAAATGCGTTTCTCTGTTATCCTACCTAAGGGGAGAAGTTGAGTATACTCGACTGCAATTTAGTCAAACTCAATTGTATTTAGTTTGTAAAAACTCAAACACATTGGAACACCCTTTTCTTTCAACAAACAACTACAAGTGTTGTCATTTCTGCAACAAGAACAACCAGAAACGAAGCAAATGTAACTTTCGCAAATGCTATTCCACGATTTCTATGCATTCGAATGCAATTCATTCACAAAACACGGCGAGTGGAGTCCGCATTCAGTTTCAGTCTCTGTTTTACATTCATTTTTCATTCCCTTGTCCTTTTGCGGCAGAACTCATCGCCTGTGATGACGATGGCCAAAGGGCTGGCTGGTGAGGCGAGAAAGAAGACTGCATATTTCGCAGTTTTTAGTGGTTCTTGAAAGATTGCCAATTAGGTCAACAGCAAAAATTCCGTAAAACTCAACGGAATTGTTGCGATTGTGGACCACAAGCAAAAAAAAAAACGACGACAACAACAGCGAAGAAAAATTCGTATGCAACGACGAAAATGAAGTACAAGAATTAGTTGTTTATTGAAGCTGGTGTCGTTTTCGCCGCACAAAGCAAAAAAGAAAAAAACCAGATCACAACACAACAAACGCCCCGAGCCAGAGTCTTTGTTATGGAAAACATTTTTTACTTACGTAATGTCATTTGCGAGCAGAGTGAGATGAATGGAGCAGCGATTTTAAGCATTCAAAGAAAGAAATGTAAAGATGTCTGAGGAGAAGGAAATGTAGAACGACAAAAAGATTTCCTTTTTGGAAATTCATACAAGCGGAACAAATGGAGAAATGGAAAACTCATATATACGCACACTAGTGCATGTGAACTTACGGGGGCAGATTGGCAATTGTGTGACTTCTTGAATAAGAAAATGTTTTATTTGCTCCTTTTAGGTTGCTACTTTCAGTCGATCGTTTTCTTCTATTTTTTTTTTTCTTCTATGGTTTTTGTAAGCTTCCATTTATAAGCGTTGAATGTCTTTATAACGAGCCCTAACCGCGAAAAAGTCGTAAGTGCGAAAAAGAAAATTCTACAGGATGTGTGGTCAAGCAAAAAGGCGTATGATGCTTACGATACAATTTTTTTTTTCCACAAAATTTTTTTTTTTCAAGAAAAATTTTTTTTTTCCACAAGAATTTTTTTTTTTCAACAAAATTTTTTTTTTTCAGCAAACATTTTTTTTTCAGCAAACATTTTTTTTTCAATAAAAATTTTTTTTTTTCCACAAAAATTTTTTTTTCAACAAAGATCAAAAAAAAATTTTTCCACAAATTTTATTTTTTTTCGAAATTTTTTTTTACAAAATAGTTTTCTCAAAATATTTTTTACAAAATTTTTAAAATTAAGTAACAAATACTTTCGCATTACAACTTACTAGTTTTTAATATTTTAGGACAGACAGCGATGGACAATTTGATCGATCATTAAAAAGCTGGTTTCGAAAAAAATGGCGAATAAGAATTTAAAAAACATAAAATGGTCGGATTTTTGTATGACGACTACACACCAGTGTCCCTCTGCCTTGTCATTGTGGCAAACATTTTTTATGTTTTACTAGCTGACCCGTTGGACTTCGCCCTACCTAGATTAATGTGGACTTAGGTGACCCTAAGTACATTTACACCTGTAGACCTGGACATCGCCTAACACATGTTTACGTACGAAAAATAGTTATGTGCATTGAATCGATAATAAATTTCTTGGAATGAAACAAATTGGAAATTATTTTAAAAAAAAATGTGCTTATGATTTAAATCCACTCATCGCCTCTTCTGTCGGAGCAAAGTGAAAAGCGCCGAAGATTTACCAACTGTCGAGTAAGTCCATGGGGACTTACGAGGTTTATTCCACATACTTGCAATGATTTACCTTTCGATTTATTAGTCGTCATTGCGAATTCAAGGCGACCTGTAAACTGGATGTGCTTGAATTGGAATGCCAAGTCGGTTGAAATCATTGGTATCCTTGGAATCAGGTTCTGTTCAGGTTACAAATTCTTGGTTCCTTCAGGTTGGGTAACATGAATATAACCGATCCTACTTTGAACTGCGAATTGTGCGGCTGCATTCCTAGGAAATTCCATGAGTTAAGGAATTCAGTTGGATAGTTGACGACTTCATTTGGATCTGTAATAGAATCGATTGACTGAACTAAATACAATTGGCCACCGATTTGGATTTGAATTGATGTTTTTTTTTTATAATTTGCTTCAATCTTCTTTGAAAGTTGTGAATTGACAAAACTTAGATGGAGGCGAAATGAGACCAGTGGAAGCGTCAACTGAAATGTCCCCATTGTCAATGTCTAACAGTTGCATCGAAAACACGTCCGCTGATTGATCATTTAGTTACTCGACCAGTATATTCGTTGTTAAATTGCGAGTTTTCACATATCTCTACTTTGAACACGCATTTACTTATTTCCTAAAAAGTAGTTCTGATTATGGCGTAAGTCTTCCATTACCTAGGGCTTCCAACATACGTTTCTGGCAAAATGGTAAGTCGGCCGATATTGTTTGCGTTTCCTTCTGCAGAACGCACCTTTTTAGACTTTCCGTTTCGATTTTTAAATTTACCAATAGCGAATGGATGAAATGATTTGCGACATTTCAATATTTGATTGTCCTCGTTTTGACGAATGCTCAAACTATAGGCATACAAATTCCTATAGATGACCTTTTTGTTAGTTTCTTGACCTTTGCGTATATATTGATGATGATACTGATTGATTTCATCATTAAAGTTTTCAAGGAAAGAAATGTCAAGAAACTTCTGATCAGCATTCGCTGGTGGCAGCAACGATGTTGAATTAGTCCTTGAATCTGTAAATTTAATAAAAAAATTCTCGAACAATATCCTCGAAGGTAGACATTATTTGGTAGCGGTGAAACGTTTTGATGTGTTTGTGATCTGTGTGGAAGTGGCAGAAATATGTTACTTAAAAGTGGGATTAAAACATCGTGCTCTAACAACTGTTGTATTGTTAAATCGAGGATCTCGTCCAGAAAGTTATAATTCCAATAGTTTTGGTTGCGGTGGAAATTGTGGCAATTAGACCTTTCCATTTGCACAGCATAGCAGGAGCATTTGGCGTTGCCGTTTCTTTGGTCTGGAGTCCTAATGAATCGCATGAACTTTTCCTCCAAAAACTGACTTCACTCATCGTCAGTCTCGTTTGCTTTCCGCTTATGTCGGTGGATTGCTGAGCGTGTACGCCGACCAATATTTTTACGCCTCACTGGTGACATTTTTTACAAATAAAAATACACGAACTGAAGTCACATAGTAAGCTAAATAACGCGTTTAAAACAATTATTTTTGACAAAATGGTGTGTTGTTATTAGACAAAGTGGTCCGAAACTATGAACCTTAACATTGTCATATCGTCTATGTAGAAGAAAAAGTCTTTTGCGAAAAATGAATTTATTGCATTTTATTTCATAATTTTCCATTGTTTATTTTTTGCGCTTATCGATATGCGCATATCTATTTTATTTACTAAGATTTTTTTTTTATAACTCACTAACTTCAGGTTTGCGATAAAATTTGTGAAGAAAACATTATTATCTACCTAAGGTTTTTGTCGATATAACAGTATACAACTTATGAAGAAATTTTTGGTGGATAAAATGTTGTATTTAATAATTAACAAATTGTGGTATTCAAAATATTTGTTATCGAAATATTGGATTTTTAATGATAACTTTTATATAAAACACCTTATAACTCAAAACTATGAAACCTTGTCCTGGAAGCTATGAATACAACAGTAAAGAAATTAGTCAAGTCGGTCCAGTCGTTCTCAAGTGACATGCGTTAATTATTTTTTTATTTATATGGATTTATTTATTTAATAATTAATTAATTAAACGCGTTACTTCTGTCCAAACTGCGAAGGAAACGTGTTTTAAAAACTACCACAAATAATAAAATATTACTTTATTTCGTCTATTTGAGTTAATTTTTCCATTATATTGAATGAATTTTTCCATAAATTTTTTTTTTTAATAACACCGTGTTACGCACATTCTGTCCTATGAATCAAATTTACTTTTTCGGAAAGGGGATAAAAAATAAAAATACACGTGCATCGTCGATTTTCATGTACACGTCAGAATTTTTTTTTTAAGTTTGAAGTATAAAGCTCGTAGTGGCCTGTACAATGCACTAATTAAAAATGCACTTGCACGGCTGAATGTTTGTAAGACACTCACTCATTGAGTACTTGTTAGATACTGATTTTATTTTGTTAATATTTCCTAAAACTAGCATACATTTTCTTAAACTAAACTAATCCTAAAGAAGGAACGAGAACGCGATAGACGCATGCGTGGGGTTGTTTTTGTCAACCCACACACGCGTAACATCTTGTGGAAAATTCCACTCGTTATCATGCTCGTCCCTTTTCCTAAAAATAGCCCGCCGCTCTATACCACACACGCATGTTGTACTGCCTGCTTATCTTAAAAAACCCAAGCTACAACATACGCACATGCATTGAATATATCCAAATTACAATTGTATACATTATTTGAATACATACAAACTACAGTACAATTTTACATATTGTTTTGAATACATTCAATTACCAAATCCAACACAATTTTATACCTTCAGCAGAAAAGGAAAAAACACCATGTGAGGATTTACAGAAATCTGAACATGGCCTGTGTGAAAGCCTTTGGACCGATTTTTAACCCTTTTTCAGTGATCCAATCGAGCTGATTTTTTGTAGGCAGACTCGTGGAAATGTCTGTATAACGTCAAATAGATTTTTATCAATTCTCAGATTTTCCTAAATTTTTATTTTTTTTTTAAATGGTTATCGTTTTTTTATGTTTTATGCTAAGAAAAGTGAAAAAAATATTTTTTTTTCAAAAATAATACAAATTGGGGAAAATCTGAGAATTGATAAAAATTGTTTTTAAAAAATTTGACGTGATACAGACATTTCCACGAGTCTGCGTGCAAAAAATCAGCTCGATTGTATCACTGAAAAAGTGTTAAAAATCGGCCCATACTTCAAACTTAAAAAAAAAAAATTCTGACGTGTACATGAAAATCGCCGATACACGTGTATTTTTATTTTTTCCCCTCTTTATATGTGCATTTGGTTCATAGGACAGAAAAAAAATCTATTTTTTGTAACACGGTGTAAATGTTCAGGGCAAGCCAAAACTAACTTTTTTTTCTTTTCCCAGAAGCCATTTATCGATACTGGCACGGTTTAACTCGTAACTACACAAAAAGTGGCAGTTTTAGATAGTACGAGATAACTCGTAGTTGGCTTCCTGGAAGGGAAATCAATCTACGAGTTATCTCGTAGTTGGCAGTCAACGTGTTAACAAAACACACATACTTGATCGAAAAAAAGAAATTTTTACACCACAGACATTTGAAGTCTATGAAACGCTTGTTAACATCGTAAATTATTTTTCCCAAATTTTTACCAATTAATCATAACACCTAATATTACACTTTCACCAAATTTCAAACAAATCCATTGAAAAATAATTAAAATTCTTGCCTACATATTCAAAAATTTTCCCAGTGTTAACGTCATCCGTTTTTACTCAAATTTTCTGTTTTGACGCTTCACACTAAGTATAAAAATAATCCGACCCGACCAAATCAATGTTGTTAAATTGGATTATTCATGTCAATATGTCAAATTATCTATGATCACGTTATTAAGGTTATTTTCACTGTTCATCCCCTCACCCCCTCTCTAACATGTGGGTAGGCGGCACATTAAATTATTTCCAATAAATCACAAAGTTACAAATTAATCCTCTTTAGACAGCACAACAAAAGAGGGTTTCGCAATCAGTTACTATCGTCCACTGTGGGTTGATTACGCCAAAGTCCGTGATTAACTACTCCATAACAGTGACCATACACAGACGTACACAAATGCTAAGCCACAAACATGTAAATAAACAAACAGACACACATACATACAGACATACAAAAGGAAATCTCCATCACAACCATAATTGCTTTGATACCCAAAGAAGAACAAATCCACATGGATGGTGGACAAATACTGTGGACGATTGTCTTGATTTAAAATCGATCTGAAGTGGACGAAAAGGTTCTGGCGTTGGTTATAATCTGACCGGAATATTTCTATGTGTTACACTTGTAGGTCGTACCCTCCTGAGGGTATAAACAGGCTTCCAGAGACTCATACGATCGAAGCGGTTTGAAACCATTGCCGATCTCCTGTGGAAAGACCAATTGGAGGATCCAACTGGCATAACCCGTCATGGATATTACATCCATTAATAATCGGGTGACCCAATTTGTCGCTCCCACCAAATGTCATTATTTTCAATTGCAAAACAGAATCGTTTACTAAAATGTCATACTTATATTAGACACGCACACAGACTGAGACTGAGCAATAAATGACAGTTATTTTATTTAATAACCATAAAAATCGTTTCCGGTTTAGTTAAGAATCAGCTCTCTTCCCCTGTCCAGCTGCATACGCTGCCTGTGTGACCGATGTGTGAGTACCTCCAACAATACAATGAATGCATGTGTAACAAATGATACCATCATTAAATGTCCTTTAAGCAAAAAAAAGGAAAACAACAAATAAAAATACAAAACACACACACACAACGACCAACATAAACAACATCAAGGATACTCTAACAAATTGCCAAAGGAAGTCACATCATCGTTCTTCAACAAATTTGAAATGATGACCACTTGCTGAAGCTCCACTCGTCTACACCCGAAGAAATTTCTCCATTCAAACAGCAATTTCTCCATCCAAATGTTCAGCAGTCTGGTTTTGATCTTGCCGGCAGGTTTTTCTTCGATTGTAAATATTGTGGGCATAATCCTTATTATTTGAGAGTATTATGTTTTCAGAAAGTATTGCATAATATGTATTTTGAATCATAAACAAGTATCATTACGAGATACATTCTACCATTTACTTCATTGCCAACAATATGATTTATCATTTTTGATGATAGCTTGGGATTTTTGAGGGCTGTATTGTTGTGGTCTGTTGTATTGTGCTGCCATATGGCTGTTCACAATTACTACGGCTGAAAGAGGTTCATTACATTTTCTATGAGAATCGTAGCAGAAGAGTATTATGGGAGTATTATTACAAACAGATGGTTTACTTATTAGGAGTATCTTTAGAAAGTAATGATTTAGGATTTTCATAAACCATTCATGGAAATATGTGTACGGTGAAAAGATTGTTGCTTTCGGATGGGTGGTGGGGGGGTGCATTCCAAAAATAACCTCTATTGTGGAGTGCATTTGAAAAAGCTGGTGAGTGTAATGTGATATGGATTTAAATTATAATTCTACGATGAAAGTAAATGAAATGTATTTCCAACAAGTCGTCTCCATTAAGCTCGAATCTACATTCTATAGAGGAATACAATTTGTATATCCACTGACCGGGTTCATTCATAAAGTAGGCTCCGAAGTTTAACATTGCCTTGAAATGAATCTGTGACTCGTGGTCACCGGAATATTTGAGGGTCTTACCAGTATACGTCCAAGGACTCCTTGATCCTTTGATATCTGGAAAAACTCATCCTGATTTTTTCCTAATTTTAAAGATGGTGACCAGGCTCACAAAACACATATACACTAGTGTGATCGAAGCTGAAGATGTGGAAGAATTGAGAAGGCTTCACTACTTGGTGACCTGGCTCACAAAACACATATACATTAGTGTGATCGGAGCTGAAGATGTGTGAAGAATTGAGAAGGCTTCACTACTTTGGGTGGAATTTTGGTGAGGAATTTTCAATAGAGACCCTAACACACAAACGCAGCCTTAAATGTTATTCTATGGTCTATTAATGATTTAAAGTCAGCCAACGCTTACGTTTTCATCATTCTGGTGATGTTGACAGTCGAGCAACTTCCGTAATTGCAACTTAAAAAGCGCTAACACTGTACAATAGGGTGGAGTGAAAACATGTTTTTTTTTTAATTTGAAAAAGTTAACCTCGGAAAGAGATGTAGTCTGGGGTGCTAATGAGGGGAAAAATAAAGAAAAAAAGGGGTCGCGCCACTGCCTCGAAATTTGGAAATTATCGCTATTTTGGCGTTGATTTTAGAAAAATCCTAAAAATTAACGACTTAACTTATTCGAAATTTAAAAGTTTGAGCTTGTTCAGTGCCCAAACAAAAGTATTTGAGGCAAATATGAGGATAATCGACTAATATTTGTAGCTTTGGTGGCGATTTCATTGTTCAGTAAATTTTCTGAAGAAGGGACGATTTGACTTATTTTACTTTTTGAAATTTTTGAACAATGAGAAAATTTTTTTTAAATTTTTTCATGCCCTTATTTCATTGTTTACGCTATTGCAAACATTTATTGACATAAAACTTTTTAGGATTTTTCTAAAATCAACGCCAAAATAGCGATAATTTACAAATTTCGAGGGAGTGGCGCAACCCTAAAATTTTTTTAAAATTTTTTTCTTTATTTTTCCCCTCATTAGGACCCCAGACTACATCTCTTTCCGGGGTTAACTTTTTTTTTTTAATTTCACTCCACCCTACTGTACAAATCACCGTCAGCGATGCAGGCCATTTGTGCGTTAATGGGTGTGTCAATGCACAAATTCTACATTATCCGAGTTCTTGGATAGCTGCGTATTTGGTTGCCGACAGATGTTTAGTAAAAGATTAGTTTGGGTTCAAATACGGAGGGGAAAAAATAACATGTAAAAAATTATGGTTGCATGCAATCACTTATAATTGTGTGTGTAAACATGTATATGATTGTATGCAAATAAATATATGTTTGTATGCAAACGTATATATACATTTTTATTGTTGTTGTTGTTATTTTTATTTAATTACAGCATTACCAACTCGTCTACCGGGGCGCCTAAACACATATATATTTATGCACAAATACATAAATGTCTATAAGCGCCCCGGTAGGCGAGTTGGTAGCGTGCTTGCCTATCAGCGTGGGGGTTGTGGGTTCGATTCCCATCAGAGGCTTTGGTCTGTCGCTGCAAAAATCTAAACATATGGTCTGTGTCACCCGGTTTACCCTTGGACCCAAAAATTATAATATAAATTTACTTTGTATTGTAATTAATAATAAATAAATAAAATAAACATAAATGTCTATGTGTATGCAAACATATACATGATTGTATGTAAACAAAGATGTGTTTGGGAACATTGCTGCTAGCCCATATCATATATATGCATTGGCGTATCCAGCCAATTTTCTTGGGGGGGGCTAAAGCCCCCCCCACCCCAGCACCCCATTTCCTACGCCAATGTATATATGTTAAATCCCAGCGCCATAGCATAACACCGTGTTACACACATTCTGTCCTATGAACCAAATTTACTTTTTCGGAAAGGGGATAAAAAATAAAAATACACGTGTATCGGCGATTTTCATGTACACGTCAGATTTTTTTTTTAAGTTTGAAGTATAAAGCTCGTAGTGGCCTGTGTGAAAGCCTTTGGACCGATTTTTAACCCTTTTTCAGTGATCCAATCGAGCTGATTTTTGGCAGGCAGACTCGTGGAAATGTATGTATCACGTCAAATTTTTTAAAAACAATTTTTATCAATTCTCAGATTTTCCTAAATTTTTTTTTTTTTTTTAAATGGTTATCGATTTTTTTTAAGGTTTCAGTTCAAAAAACTTTTTTTTTCGTAACGCTTAAGTAGTTTACAAATTTGGAGAAAAGTGAAAAAAATATTTTTTTTTGAAAAATAATAAAAATTGGGGAAAATCTGAGAATTGATAAAAATTGTTTTTAAAAAATTTGACGTTATACAGACATTTCCACGAGTCTGCCTGCCAAAAATCAGATCGATTGGATCACTGAAAAAGGGTTAAAAATCGGTCCAAAGGCTTTCACACAGGCCACTACGAGCTTTATACTTCAAACTTAAAACAAACAAAAAATGCTGACATGTACATGAAAATCGCCGATATTTTTATTTTTATTTGTCCCCCTCTTTCCGAATAGGTGCATTTGGTTCATAGGACAGAAAAAAGTCTATTTTTTGTAACACGGTGTCCTTAATAGAAATCCCCTTAACTCTAGTAAATATTAATAATTTTTGAACTTCATTTCTGTTTACAAATATATCGACCCTATACCACGCTCACAATGCGAGATGTTTTTCGGACTGGCCTTAGTTATATACGCGCTGTATATCTATAGAAAACCTTACAGACGTCTGCTTTTATTTCATGACCATGGCATGGCCACCCCACTCTGGCTATGGTGTACCAACACTTGAATACGTTTACCACGGGAGAACAGTAAACATTTCACTGTACCGAGAAACACGCACGCACATGTCGCACCCATCCTTTCCGCCTCTAAGGATGCCCAACAGGTTTGCCATCCTTCGATGCCACGTTAACTAAACAATTTAATGGTTGATTATTGAGATAAATATCACACATGAGTATAGATTTGTTCACACGCCCATAAAGAACATCTTACAAATTGTCACTTGTGTTGTGTTGGTTTTGTTTTTGTTTCTGTTTCTGTTTTTCGTTTTCGGTTCTCTTTTTCCGCTTGGAATGTTGGACACAACTGTAAAGTTTATGGATGTGGCCGCAGTTCCCTGTACACATTGACAACGTGTGTTTTTAGTAGAAAATCGATTAAGTTTGAATGAATTTGTGATTATCATTTAAATGAGTCTGGCACGTGTCCAATTCAATGGCATTATAAATTATTCCTAGAGTAATTGAACATTTATAAATGATCAATTTGGGGGAACTGAAAGGGAATAATGAATTGTTTTCTGTTTAGTTTTACTATTTATAAAAAACATTTGTCAATTCATAAGTAAAACCAATGTATACTTCGTCTGGGATACAAATTGGGAAATTCGGGAAGGGATTATAAACTAGGGGTTTTACATTTAACCTGGGAAATTTTTCGCTTATTGGTCGGAATTCCCGGTAACAAAGTACTACCAAACTATGCCTGATTTTATGCACATTTTGCAACTGTCAGGACACCTGGTTTTATTGTCTGATAGCCGCACGTATATATCTCTGGCTTGGTGCTAAAAGGGCCAATGTCAAAAAAATTCTCCTTTGAAGAAAGTGCAATTGAAGAATTTGCAAAAATTCTTTTAATTACATCTGAGAAAAATTGATTGAAATTATATTAATACAGCTGTGTGTTTGGATAAAATTGAAATTGGCTATTTTAGAATTACGAACATAAATATTAACACAGTGGAAAAAAAAAACATGGACGTTGGCCCCGTTAGCAACACACATATAACCCACTACATTTCACACCACTGTAATCCTTAAACTGTTTTCTTTGTCAACTATCAATTAAATGTCCTCAATCACTGTCATTTCCATCATTTGCAAAGATAAATGGGACAAAATCTATAAAATGCTCATATCACAACATCACAAATACAACGTTTGTTTATTACAAAGAGGCAATTTTTTTAGTCTACAATAAAATAACAACAAAAAAGAGTAATTGTTATTTTGAGTGTTCAATTTGAATTTGTGCAACAACAAAACGACGACCATAACAACAGAAATAATAAATCATAAAAAAACAACAACTTCGGAAATATAAACAATTTCGAATCAGTTTATTCTAAAATGTTGTGAAAATCCATAAAAAAAAAATCGCCACCGACTGCTTCTCTCGTTTGGATTTTGTCAGGCTGGCAGATAATAAAAAAAAAATGTTTTGACAATAAAATAAAAATGTTCAGAAGCGAAATTGAATTGAAGCATTCGAAGGGGGGAGACCTCGAAAAGCATAACAAGGTCGGTAATATCAATTATTGAAAAACAAAATACACCGAGCGATGGGTTAGGCTAATGTTAAGGTAAAATTATCCGAATCGTATTTATTTATTTAAAATATTAATCAATTTTCCAAAGAGTATGGAAAAGTATTTTATAATAGGAGATACACACTAGGGTGGAGTGAAATTCAAAAAAAAAAGTTAACCTCGGAAAGAGATGTAGTCTGGGGTCCTAATGAGGGGGAAAATAAAGAAAAAAATTTTAAAAAAATTTTTATGGGTCGCGCCACTCCCTCGAAATTTGGAAATTATCGCTATTTTGGCGTTGATTTTAGAAAAATCCTAAAAAGTTTTATGTCAATAAATGTTTGCAATAGCGTAAACAATGAAATAAGGGCATGAAAAAATTTAAAAAAAATTTTCTAATTATTCAAAAATTTCAGAAAGTAAAATAAGTCAAATCGTCCCTTCTTCAGAAAATTGACTGAACAATGAGATCGCCACCAAAGCTACAAATATTAGTCGATTATCCTCATATTTGCCTCAAATACTTTTGTTTGGGCACTGAACAAGCTGAAACTTTTAAATTTCAAATAAGTTAAGTCGTTAATTTTTAGGATTTTTCTAAAATCAACGCCAAAATAGCGATAATTTCCAAATTTCGAGGGAGCGGCGCGACCCTAAAAATTTTTTAAATTTTTTTTCTTTATTTTTCCCCTCATTAGGACTCCAGACTACATCTCTTTCCGAGGTTAACTTTTTCAAATTAAAAAAAAGCATGTTTTCACTCCACCCTAATACACACACACCACACCACAGCGCTTGTAGTGTAGGGCAGAATTGAGTGAGAAGCCCTGACTGTGGTCAATGCTTTAAAAAATTTGACGTGATACAGATCACTGAAAAAGGGTTAAAAATCGGTCCAAAGGCTTTCACACAGGCCACTACGAGCTTTATACTTCAAACTTAAAAAAAAAAATTCTGACGTGTACATGAAAATCGCCGATACACGTGTATTTTGATTTTTTCCCCTCTTTCCGAATATGTGCATTTGGTTCATAGGACAGAAAAAAATCTATTTTTTGTAACACGGTGTAACAAATGAATCATGACAACTTCGAACTCTCGAATATGAATAATCACTCGCAACTATTTTTTATTCAATTGCTGAGTTTTCCAATAATGCCACATATTAGGTGACACTGGGAATAAGATAAACAGAAATGCAACTCCTCAATTTGAAATTTTCGTTTCTTTGCGAACACGTGATATCTGTCCTCTCACCAAAGTCTTCTGTGCCATTTCCAACCAATCAGTAGAGAATCTGTTTGTTACATCTGACAAAACAAAAAAAGTCTCCAAAAAGCAGCTGTGCTTAGTTGATTTCACTATTAATTAGTAAGAATCGCAATAATGTATTATTAAATATTACAATAATAAATACAGTTCCCAAGTTATCGCCATAGATAAATGATGAAAGCGTCATAGTTCTACCAGCTCGTAAACAGTTTTTCCTCTTTGGCACAGATAAAAGACGGTCAATGGTTGCCGCCATAATCATTATCCGCATACTCGTATGAATGTACATGTATCCCTATATATATTAATGGCTTTTTAAATAATATATGTACATATATATATATGTAGGATTTTATCTGAATCCATTCGCAGTGCCTGGACCACGTGTGCCGTAGACACGTATATCCGAATATGGTTTGAATTGAAAAAGAATTTATTTTTATGGTTTCGCAACAGAACGAAACCATTAAAAGCAATAAAGACACATTAAAAAAACACTCTCTGATTTCTTTTTCATTTCTTTCTTTTTTTTCTTTTTGTTTCTTTTCTGGCTGAGCTTCCAGCATTTGCACTTTTAATATGTGCAACACATGCAACACGAACATTTATTTGAACTCTCATGTGACCTGCGACCAAGACGATAGCGAGCGACCATGCAGATGCAATCAAATGCAGTAGTGGGCAAGCTGAATATACATATGTATGTGTATGTGTCCAATAAAAAAAACCGTTCGAGTTGAATATATGTGGGATGTGGGCCGTTTTCTTGGGAATTATACATATTTAAGTCAACCTACGCTTGCGATAATTACACAAGAACACATATTCCCCCCGAACTACAAGAGGGTGACCCTTTTTCAGTGATCCAATCGAGCTGATTTTTTGCAGGCAGACTCGTGGAAATGTCTGTATAACGTCAAATTTTTAAAAAACAATTTTTATCAATTCTCAGATTTTCCCCAATTTTTATTATTTTTGAAAAAACATTTTTTTTTCACTTTTCTTATCATAACTTGAAGAGACTCCAAATTTTTAAACTATTTAAGCGTCACGAAAAAAATTTTTTTTTGAATTGAAACCTTAAAAAAAACGATAACCATTTAAAAAAAAATTAGGAAAATCTGAGAATTGATAAAAATCTATTTTTTAAAAAATTTGACGTGACACAGACATTTCCACGAGTCCGCCTGCCAAAAATCAGCTCGATTGGATCACTGAAAAAGGGTTAAAAATCGGTCCAAAGGCTTTCACACAGGCCACTAAGAGCTTCATACTTCAAACTGAAAAAAAAAATCTGACGTGTACATGAGAATCGCCGATACACGTGTATTTTTATTTGTTCCCCTCTTTCCGAAAAAGTAAATTTGGTTCATAGGACAGAATGTGTGTAACACGGTGTAATAAATAAATAAATAAATAACTAGTTTGACGATTATGTTTCAACTGCTGGCCAAAGAACTAAAAAATGGTGATTCCGGCACAGCCACATATCGTGCCTTAAGAGGAGATTGTGGTTTATGGTCGTAAAGCACATTTCTCATTCGGTGGGTATGTTAATAATAAATTCGGAATTTCCTGAAGAAGAAACAGATGAGCAATTTTCGCCTGCTTAAAGGGTTACGAAATCGTTTGCAATATTCAATTGCACATACATATTTAATTTAATTTTTTTATTTCAGCCTCACAAATTACATATAGAAGTTTGCCATATCTGAATGAGCAGGACGTGTCTCAATTAGGGTTTCGCAAAAAATACTTTTTTCCTGGCAAAATTCTCAGGTAGTATCTTAATATATATTTACCCTCGACACTGATTCACTGATACACTGATTCCCTGATTCACTGACTCTGTCACGCAGTACGTAGGAATTTAAATAGGCATTCTATAATAATTCTATAAATAATAATAATAAAAAAAATAATATTTTTTTTTTTACAGAAATTGTGTTTTCCCCAAATTTTTTTTTTACCAAAATTTTTTTTTTCCAAAATTTTTTTTTTTACAATTTTTTTTTTTTTTACAAAATTTTTTTTTTCGAAATTCAACAAAAATTTTGTTTTTCCACAAAAATTTTTTTTTTCAACAACATTTTTTTTTTCAACAAAAATTTTTTTTTTCTGCAAACATTTTTTTTCAACAAAATTTTTTTTTTCAAAAAAAAATTGTTTTCACAAATTTTTTTTTTCACAAATTTTATTTTTTTTCGAAATTTTTTTTACAAAATAGTTTTCTCATTAACAAATTAAGTAACAAATACTTTCTCAAGCAAATTAACGGGCGCCATAGGCGCATTACAACTTACTAGTGACGTTATAATTAAATGTGGAAACCATATGTGTAGCTCGGCATAGAAGATGCGTCACTAATATCGACGTCGACATTAAACTTCACTTCATCCAGAATTGTATCGAAGGACATTTTCATTTCCCATTTATATCCCATGGACAATGGAAACAAAATGGTTTAGAATTAAGTATCAAGTGTATTTTTTTTTTGGGGTATTCAAAACTGAGATTTATAGAACCTGACATATGCCCGAAATCGGAACATTCTAAATGTCGATTGTTGTGTGTTTTCACTGTGCCACATGTTTTCCACTCGGAAAAAACAAAAATATGGAAAACAACTGTTTATATTATTATCTGCGGGCTATGTGTATATTTCTTTGGAATTTATTTTATTTATGTTATGTGTGTGTGTTAATACATTTTTCTTAGAACCTTTTTTTTTATTAGTAATTATTACAGGCAGCCATGAATGTTACTTGGATTCTCAGTGATCCACAAGGGCAAATTTTCAATGATTTCTTTATACGTCGTTCATGATTAATTTCTACAGAAAATCGTCCGCTGCGTTGTTAAGCGAAATAGTATAGATTATTTGAAATATAAAAACACGTTTCATTGTTTTTGACAAATATGTAAAGAAAAGCTAATGCACCAGTTATAGCATCTTCTCCGAGGGTGATACATCTCCGATTCAGGAAGGCATGGCCTCTTTCAGCATGAAAACTTTGCAAAAGGTTGTACCGCACGGATCTCATAAACCCAAACGCAAGATGGCTACAAGTGACTTTGTTGCGTGTTCTAAATGCTTCGAAAATACTTTGCTCTGATTGTTAATCCGGTGACTGCCACCCTGCCGCCCCCTCCAGCCGCTTCATGAAATATTCAACAAAGATGTAAGCCATATGGCTTAAACAAAATGGAAAATGAAAAATTCAATGTTTGCAACCGTCTTTGTATGACTTCATTGCAGTTATATAATCTTTGCCAAACTTTAATAGCCGAACCGACCGTTACCACATTGCGTCGTTGTCGGCTACACGTCGACGCGCAGGAGTGGACATGTGCCCCTTTTAATGAAACCATTTGTATGCTCAGCATTTAAGGATGCATGCATGAGTTTGGCCAACAACTTTACTTTTTCTATCGCTTAATTGTTTCTTTAAAATTGAGGTTTAAATTTCAATTGCGTTCAGATGGCCGGAAAGGGCCTAGGGGGAAGGAGGCGGATGACGGTGAGGGGGTAACTAGAAATTCTAGTCACGTTAGCGGAATTAAGGGAAACACGAAAATATTTTATGCCTATTAAAAGTGTCAAAAAGGCATCGTTTTATGTTACCCAAATGTCCTTAAGCCATATTCATGTTGAATACTTTGAACTAACACACACACACACACCCATACAGACAGAGAAGACAGAAACTTCAGCCGAGAAGAGACCAATTTTGCGCGCAATTTACCCGAAGCCAACGTCGATGCCGCCATTCCTATCCCACACGTAATGTGTTGGCATCCAGTAGTGCCTTTTTATGGTTCTTTTGAACGTTTCGGTCTTCCATTGCTATCGCTAAAAACATATCTAATGTCAACCGTTCGGAATTTCCGTCTGACATGGCGTCTGAAAAGTTGGTGGCAAGGGCAGAGAGGGAAATAACATTTATGACTGGCGAAAAATGTGAAAAGTGCTCGTTTCCATTGTACGCTGAGTGGTGTAGAGCGGCACATCTTTCGAAGAACTGTTGTTCTATCTGAAATATATAAAAATTATCCTTGATTTGAATTTATTTTGGGATAGGGGATGGTTGCTTCTTCCTGCTGTTGGGCCGGCGGAAATTTGCTGTTTTACATTTTTGTGTGGCCTTTAAGAAATGAAAGAAATTGAAAGTCGAAACAGGAAACCAAAGGAAAAATAAACAAAAGAAATAAGAAGCCGTACGGTGGGACCAGACAAGTGGCGTTGGACATTTGTTTTATCAGGTGATCCAATGTTACGAGCAAGAAACTAAAGACCATTCCCCCGTCAAACTTCTCTAGAAAAAGCATTAGCTGTTCCGAGTCGTATACAAATAATTTCTTCATGGAATGTTAAGGGAAATAACTAAGATTCTTGCTTCATTAATTTGAACCATTTGATTGATTTGTATTCACCAAAGTCCAAATTTGGTTTGAAGTCCGTAATTAACAATTGGAATTATTTATTTTCTTCAAACTTATGATGTCTCCCTGGAGTGTTAATTTCCTTCCTGATGAAATCTTTAAAATAAAAAAAATATATTTGCTTTGTTGGAGAAATTTTATTTTCATTTGAATTCCTTTTATGTTATAAAATTGTTCGACCCCAAAAAAGACGTAAGCGCCAAAAAGAAAATTTTACAGGAGAGGAGATTTTTTGTTTGTTTGTGGTTTAGCAAAAAAGGCGTGTCACATACACGGTACAATTGAATTTGCCATATCTTTGTAAATAAAATTTTTGTTAATATTTTGGGATATTTCCAACGCTCTTAGGACAATTTTCTATTGAATTTCATTAAAAAGATTCCGCGGTAGGGACTCGATTTGGTTCCCCGTTCAGAATGTAACCATTTGGGTACGTAAGAAAATTTAACCCATTCATAGCCAGCGATGCCAGATGATACTGAGAAAAGGATTTTGTAAAGTTAAAAATGTCAATGGATTCGAACTCGGACGTCTTCTCTTAAAATTATAGTCTAACTAATAAACGAAAATATTTTCTAAAAAAAAAATGTAAATATTTTTTTTCGAATTTAGGAGCAAGGCAAGCCAGGGATACTTTATTAATAACCCTTCGGTAAAATAACTGTTGCATAGTGTTATCCAAGCTAGCGGTGTAACGAAAACATGCCCAATAGGGTGGAGTGAAAACATGCTTTTTTTTTAATTTGAAAAAGTTAACCTCGGAAAGAGATGTAGTCTGGGGTCCTAATGAGGGGAAAAATAAAGAAAAAAAATTTTAAAAAATTTTTAGGGGTCGCGCCACTCCCTCGAAATTTGGAAATTATCGCTATTTTTGCGTTGATTTTAGAAAAATCCTAAAAATTAACGACTTAACTTATTCGAAATTTAAAAGTTTCAGCTTGTTCAGTGCCCAAACAAAAGTATTTGAGGCAAATATGAGGATAATCGACTAATATTTGTAGCTTTGGTGGCGATTTCATTGTTCAGTCAATTTTCTGAAGAAGGGACGATTTGACTTATTTTACTTTTTGAAATTTTTGAACAATGAGAAAATTTTTTTTAAATTTTTTCATGCCCTTATTTCATTGTTTACGCTATTGCAAACATTTATTGACATAAAACTTTTTAAATCAACGCCAAAATAGCGATAATTTCCAAATTTCGAGGGAGTGGCGCGACCCGTAAAATTTTTTTAAAATTTTTTTCTTTATTTTTCCCCTCATTAGGACCCCAGACTACATCTCTTTCCGAGGTTAACTTTTTTTTTTTGAATTTCACTCCACCCTAATGCCCAATGTATCTGTCCCACTGTGCATCGTGAAATAGTTATTGGCCGTGCCACCTAAAGCAAATATCATTACACTAATGAAGCACTTGATAACAGCTGACATATTAAAAAAAAATATCTGTTCGGATCTTTATGATTGCCATTTTCCATTAAATTGGACAAATGTAGGTCTACAGCACATACACAATTTATTGTACACTTTATAGTCCACCAATGATATCCCGTCTGCTCAAGACCAGAGGAATGGTGACAAAATAATTAAGAAGTATTTTTTTTATTTGTGTTGTGGATAAATGGCCGAGAAAATCTCACACATATAATAAAGTTTACTTACTGGCAAATTAAAAATAAATGCGATATTGAACCCTTATCGCCAAAAAGACCTAAGCTTTATTTTTTTTGCGAAACTCGCTTTTTAATGAAACTCGATAGAAAATTGTCCAGCGAAAATATTAAAAAATAAACAAAATATTTACAAAGATATAGCAAATCCAATTGTATCGTAAGCACCAAATGCCTTTATGCTGGACCACACAAAAGTGGTTCGACAACTTATTACGAAGAAGAAACTCCTACGTTCTATTGCGTGTGTTTGATGTATTTCCTATTTGTTGTTGTTCTCCCTGATGATGTTATTCAAAGAAACGAAATAGTTGTTTTATTAAAAACTCTTGACCTCGAACTCATTAAAAACATTTTCTTTTTGGCGCTTACGTCTTTTTGGCGGTTAGGACTCGATATCATGAGGTTTATTTCTGATATGCTCAGCTAATGGTTCTCCGACAACCTAAATAACTCAGGTTTACGGTCTTCATTAAATACAAAACAGAGTAAACTTTAAAAAAGAAGTAATTAAATCTATCGAATAACTGATGTTGACTTTAGCTGAAGTATGTACAAATACATACCTTAGTTAAGCTCCTGCCAGGAACTCTACATTTCTGTAATTGAACATCTCACATTTCATACAACTTTCCATCGTTATGAATTTTGTGTTTTTACTGAGGGTGAGGGTATATATAAGTCGGTTTAACCGACTGCAACTTTTTCACTCGTTCAATTAAGTAATTGCTTCAATAAATCCCATACCAATGCTCTCTATGGACGCAGACACTTGTACGGATTCAGTCATCATCGAGATGGTTTGGTTTTGCCAGTTAATCCTTGTAAGGATATGAGCACGGAATGCGGCAGCCTCCAAAAAGGGGTTTCCAGATAAGTTAATAATAAAAAACAATTCATTGATGGAATTATGGTGAACTCTTTAATATCATATTGTCGCTGGGGCAAGCAGTAGGTGAAATAAGTACGGGAAATACGCCTGGGAAACACAAGAAACTCACTTCATGCAGACGAACTTAAAGAATTTTTTTTTCTGCTTTAACATATCGCCAAACTTGATTTTTAATGAAATTCGATAGAAAATTGTCCAACGCTCTTAATCCTAAAATATTAAAAATTAAAAATGCAAAATTTCCTGCTCGAGATGTTGTTATGATTTTGGAATTACATTATTTCTGAACCGATAAGAAATATTCAGTTCCTTCTCCGACATTCTTGCAATCAGCTGAATGCTGTTGCCCGATCGCCCAACTAGTGTCTGCCTCTGGCTGAAGTACATATTGTGAAAAACGTTTTTCTTTTTTTCTGTTTTATAAATAACACATTTAATATAATTTATTAATTTAATATCGTTCGCAAACACTTAACTTGTTCTCCTTGAACAAGAAGCATGTTTAATTATATCAAGAGGCGCCGTCACGTTTCCTCTGCCAAAAAAAACAAACCCGACAGTGGAAGAAAAACCTCCATGAAATGAGAGTTACAAAAGTTTTTCCATTTCATGACCACAAGTATAATTAAAGTTTTTGTTTGTTGCACGTTTTTCTATCCATAATTTCGAGGAGATTCAGTGAAAAATTGTGCAAACTGTTGTGAATATTCATTTAAACATTTGGCTCATAACGCGCACACTTGCACATGTCCACACAGCCAAATCTACATATACAATAGTACTAGGGTGTACATATATACATGCTCAGAAAAGACTTTACCATACCAGAGTTGTGTGCTGGTACCGAGGCACAGTGGCGCCATTTGAGTTTTTTCGTTTGAAAAATCATATCTTTTGAACCGAATAAGATAATCGAATAAATTAAATGGCATATGATAGATAATTATCTATTATTACAATTATAATTGTTCATCCAATGAAATAAGTGTTACTCCTTATAGTTGCTTACTTATCGCTTATCAATGTCAAATTTTGTGGGAAAATCAATTTTAGGGTAACCTAAAAATACTATTTTTACCAACTTAAGATTTTTTAATCCATTCTTAATTTAATGACGTTTTAAAATTATACCCAAAAAAAGAATAATTTTTTTTAAATTTATTTTTTGAATTTTCTGTAAAATATTAAAAAAATATTTTTACCAATTTTAGATTTTTTTTTTATTTTTTTTTTAAATTTATTTCCCAACAAATTAAAAAAAAACATTTTTTTTTTAATTTATTTTTTGAATTTTCTGTAAAATATTAAAAAAATATTTTTACCAATTTTAGATTTTTTTTTTAGTTTTTTTTTTTTAAATTTATTTCCCAACAAATTAAAAAAAAACATTTTTTTTTAATTTATTTTTTGAATTTTCTGTAAAATATTGAAAAAATATTTTTACCACTTTTAGTTTTTTTTAGGCTATACAGTTATTTCCCAACAAAATAAAAAAAAAAATTTTTTTTTAATTTTCTGTAAAATATTAAAAAAAAATTTTATCGAAAATATTTTCTTTTTAATGTTTTTATGATTTCAATTTCTTTTTTAAGGTTTTTATGTTTATTATTACACAACTAATTAAAATAAATATTTTTTTTAAAAAAAATTCGTTTTTAGCAATTTTAAATTTTGTTAAGATTTTATGTTATTAAATTAGTAGACAAAAGGAAATTTTAAAAAAATATTTTTTTTATATTTATTTTTCCAATTTTTTGTAAAATATTAAAAAAATATTTTTACCAATTTTAGATTTTTTTTTTAATGTCTTTAATTAATTTTTTAAGGTTTTTATGTTTTAAAATTATTACACAACTAATTAAAAAAATTCTTTTTTTAGCAATTTTAGGTTTTGTTTTTGTTAAGATTTTATGTTTTAAAATTAGTAAACAAAAAAAAAATTTAAAAACATATTTTAAATTTATTTTTCCAATTTTTTGTAAAATATTAAAAAAATATTTTTACCAATTTTAGATTATTTCTTTTAATGTTTTTAATTTATTTTTTAAGGTTTTTATGTTTTAAAATTATTATTAATTAAAAAAAATATTTTTTTTAAAAAATTTTGTTTTTACCAATTTTAGATTTTGTTTTTGTAAGATTTTATGTTTTAAAATTAGTAAACAAAAAAAAAATTTAAAAAAATGTTTTTTTTTTAATTTATTTTTCCAATTTTTTGTAAAATAATGAAAAAATATTTTTATAACTGTTAGTTTTTTAAGGCTTTAATATTATTTTCCAACAAAGTAAAAAAAAAACATTTTTTTTTTTAAATTTTCTGTAAAATATTAAAAAAGTATTTTTACCAATTTTAGATTTATTTTCGTTCTTTTTTATGTTTTTAATTTCTTTTTTAAGGTTTTTATGTTTTAAAATTATTACACAACTAATTAAAAAAAATATTTTTTTTAAAAAGATTTTGTTTTTAGCAATTTTTGATTTTTTTAGATTTAGATGTTTTTGTTAAGATTTTATGTTTTTAAATTAGCAGAAAAAAAGAAATTTTAAAAAAATATTTAAAAAAATATTTTTTTAAAAAAAATTTTTTTCCAATTTTTTGTAAAATATTAAAAAAATATTTTTACCAATTTCAGGTATTTTTAGTTGTTTGTGTTTTCACTTGCCCAAAAAAAAATATTTTTTTTTAAATTTATGTTTCCAATTTTCTGTAAAATAAAAAAAAATTACCAAATACCAAGTTCATTGTTGAGGTTTTTATGTTTTAAAATAGGTTATTTTGTTTTAAAATTATTTCAAAAAAAATTGAAAAAAATTTTTTTTTTGAATTTATTTATTGAATTTTCTGTAAAATATTTTTACCATTTTCAGGTATTTGTAATTTTTTTTTATTTGAAATTATTAGCCAAAAATTAAAAAAATATTTTTTTTAAATTAAAAAATATTTTTTTTTAATATTTCTGTAAAATATTAAATCATTTCTGAACAATAACTATTTTCAAACTCTATTCGTGACTTCACATGCCTCAGGGAAGAAATAAGTGTACCTCTTCAACAGGCTGGCACTGTGAGGTTCAGATTTTGTCTATTTTATGCAAAAAATAAAAAAAAAACAAAAAAAACGATTTTGAGAATATTTTTTTTTTAACTTTGACGATTTTTTCAAGATATTGTCTGACAGCACTGAGTAGGACGATGACGTCGAACACCTCATATACTCGTGTCCTGTTCTCTGTTCGAGGAGATTTCAGTTTTTAGGAGTATTCTTCTTTTTGGATTTCGCCGAGAGATTGGAGATCATAATAAACGATCAGAGGTTTCCAGTATTGCTCGGGCACACGACAATAGGGAGTCGTCGTCTCTATTTGACAATTATTGACCAGTCCTAATGACATGTGCACTCCCTCACCCTAAATCACAAAGATTTAACTAAATGCTTTTCGCTCCATTTGTATTCCATAGTTCGGGGCTCGCCATAACAACACAGCCTTCTTATCCGTAAATGTTACAAAATATTACAGCAACCAAAAGAGAGAAAAAACCAACTTATAATACTTCAGGCTACCACATTTCAATGAAGGATGTGCGAGGAAAGGACATCCATAAGGACCACCACATGCGTGTCATTTTGTGTGAACATTGTCAACATGCCGAGCTTTATACGGTGTTGTCGTGGTTGTTCACAAGTACGAGTATGTGTGAAGTGGGGATGGGGGGGCAAAACAGCAGCGGTCTTCTTACTTAAAACTTATGAGATGCGGATTAACATACACGACCACACGATGCTCATCCTCAAACACACACAGAGAGCCTGGCATGAAGTGGAATGTTCTTATTCCATGGCATATATTTCACATGTTGAACCCGAACAAGACCACATCGATGTGGTTTCTAGGTCAATGTTGAATTCACTGAATGTGCAAGAGTGTGGCTTCATACATGACTCCGGTAGGGCATGAATAGAATCGTTCATTATCTGACGAATAGAAACGACTGAGATGTATAAGAATTTGGGGGAATGAAATGAAACATTGCTATTCCCGGAACAGCTAGAGAACCCGGGGGAATGTACTATAAGTTTTAAAAAGAAAGTTCACGCCCCCTTCTGTTCCCAAAAAAAAAAAAATTAATTTCAATTTAACCTGTTACGTTCAAGAAACTTCGACATATGTGAAAGATTCAAATGGAATGGAAGACTGTCTGCCATACAACACAGTCGACAATTTAATCACCCAGTCACACCCTGAACGGTTAGTTTGTAGTGACAGTCTTTACAAGCACACTCTAATTTGGGTCCAAGGGTAAACCGGGTGACACAGACCATTTGGCTAAATTTTTGCAGCGACAGACCAAAGCCTCTGGTGGGAATCGAACCCACAACCCCCACGCTGATAGACAAGCACGCTACCAACTCGACTACCGGGGCGCCTACAAGCACACTCACTTAGACTCTTTGGTTTATTCTGGATTTTACTCAGTGGATGCCACCTAGAAATGTTGTTAGCCATAGGAAACAAATGTATTGGAAGGAGAAGAGAAGGAGTTGTGTTCATTGACTTTGTTGTACAATTTGAGAATTTCACAGCTGGCCGGATTTTACTCTGTAGTTTGTCGTGCAATCAGACGACCCTTGGACGGTTAATGTCTCTTCAACCGAATATCATGGGTTTAGATTTTTTTTTGCATTTTTTTCATTGCATTTTTTTTTTTAAAAATATATTTTTTCATATTAAAACTTTTTCTAAAAAAAAAAAAATTTAATTAGATTTTTCGAATTTGCTTTACTGTGTCTCCAACATTTTACGAGTTATTGCACTCACTTTTTTATTTTTTATTACAGTGTGTTTTCTTAATAATTATTTTTTTTATTCTCATTCACTTTTGAAAACTATGGACGCAGATGAAAGGATCAGCAAATTAACTTTCTTCTAATGCCGGATTTTATTCCAATCGTATTGGATTCATATGCCAATTCAATGGCCAAAATATTCCCAAATTGACGAATTTAAGTGGGTGGGGGGGGGAAACAATTTTACCCGCAAAACTTTAGTAACTCATTTTTTTAATCTTAGGAAAATAATTAGACTGTTTAAAATTTCAGAAAATTACTTTTTGTTTTGAGGCATAGCAGGCCATCATTTTCAATTTGAGGTGTATTTTTGTGGGGCCTAATTTCCTGGCGCCGCGTTTGCTCCAATTCCAAGAGTTTATCCACTCCACCACTAATGGGTCCAGCCGAAGACCACCAACGAATATGAAAGAAAAGTAACCGGCGGAAAATAATTTGACTCCAACATGAGAACCTCGAATGTACTTAATGGTTGGAGGGGCAACAGGACCGTTGTATTAAGTATTGCCCTGAAATGACATTATTTACAGAAATATATTGAATTTCTATACTTTGTTGTAATTTTTAGAATTTTTTTTTTGTTTTTTTTATTTTGGTCGAGCTTTTCCTTTCTTTCGACCAAAGATCGGTCAAACTAAGTTGTTAAACCAATTTTATTTCTTTTCAGTTGGAAGTCTGACATTGACGAAAATGAATGGCTTAACTATCACACAACGCGTAAAATTTATTAAAACCTACTACAAAAATGATGATTCTGGCACAGCCACATATCGTGCTTTAAGAGGAGATTAGGGTTTATGGTCGTGAAGCACATTTCTCACTCGGTGGGTATGTTAATAAACAAAATTGTCGTATTTGGGGTTCTGAGAATCCTCAAGTAATTAAAGACAGGCCATTACATCCACAAAAAGTCACTGTTTGGTGGGCTCTTTGGTCCGAAGGTGTGATTGGACCTTACTTCTTCGAAAACGACAAGGGAACGACTGTCACTGTCAATTCCGAGCGTTATGGTCGTATGATAACCGACTTATTTTTGCCTGCTATTGAAGAATACGACTTGGAGAATATTTGGTTTGAACAAGACGGTGCCGCATGCCTCACAACTCGAGCGAATATGTTTTTATTGCAAGAGACATTTCCTGGCCGCGTAATTTCTCGTCGTGTCGACATCCACCGGCCACCAAGATCATCCGATTTGACACCATTAGACTTTTTTTAGTGGGGCTACGAGAATGACCGGGTTCATGCAGATTAACCTTTAACTCTTGAGCACTTCGTCAGGTCATGGCTGAGATACCGCCCAATATGTGCCCAAACGTGATCAAAAATTACCTCAAAAGAATCAATGCTTGCAACACTTCGCGTGGTGGTCATTTAAATGTTGTAGTGTTTCACACATAATGTCAACGTTCAAACTTTATAATAAAAAAGAAATATGATGAAAAAAAGAATTTCATATGTGTTTTATTTACGTTTACTTTTGAAAACGCAAAATGGATAACCCTTTATCCAATGCATTCTCTCATAATAACTCACAGGGCGCTGCTCAGTCCGTTCTTGAACCACCACTCTGACGCTGTCCTCGCCACCGCCCACCACCTTTTACAGCGAACTGTAGCCGGAAACACTTGAAGTTGTCCTATACACTGCATAATGTTGCCTTTTACATGCAAATATTTGCAATTCCTAACATCTGCCGAGTATGTTAAACACTTATGGCCGCAAAAGTCTTTCCAAATAACGTTTTTTTTATATCTGCAGCACACACATACACACACAAGTACCGGCATATACGAATATGTACACAAAATGAGTGCCGACGTGGAAGATGTTGTACGCAACCAAAAATAAATACTTGAGATTTTATGTAAATAGACAAAAATCCCATGCAGATTGAACGATATGAGTATATTATATCGTGAATATATGAATCTGATGTGTCGATAGACATTTAAACAATTTACTAAACAGCAACCAATGTGTTCACATCGACTTCAGTACAAGAAATATAAATACAATTCATGTATTCGTAGAGGGAATTGCTGCTTCAGATTATGGATAATATCTTGAAATGACTTCGCACTTGATCTTTCAGTCGTTGTCTACGTTTTGAGTTTTTTTTTTCTACTGAAGATGACCCAAATATATTGAGAAAATAATGACTTTGTTTCAGTCAAAGTCAGATGACTAATTTTTTCTCTGGGCGGATTCCGCAGATACACAGAAAAAAATACGGGCCAAAAATATTCAATTACTGTCGTAATTGAAATTAAGCTTGGATATCAATTAATGTTGTAATTGAACTTAGAAATTCTTGGTGAAATCAATGTAAAAATAGTAAAAAAAATCAATTACTTATTTAAAATTTGAGTAATTGAATTCACAACTTTTGTAATTGGAAGAAAATCAATTAAAAAAGTAATTGAATTGACGAATTCCATACAAACTTCGTAATTGATTTCAAAAATATGTTTTTTCTGTGTATGCAGATAGAGCTGCAGACGTGCTTTCGTATTTTCTGGAACATTCCATGAAGGAACAGACCGGAAACTTTTGTGTAGCCAATGAGCTGTGCACAATCTAGTTTGACCAATCACAAACTGATTATTATTTTTTTTTTTTGCAACAACCAAACTAAACTTGGTGATAACAAAATATTGGAGTAATAATAAAAAATTATAATCTATGTGACACAGTCCGACCAACAAATCCCTTTTTTAAATTTCAAAATCGAAAGTAAGCTGAAATTTTTTATGTGATCAAAGTATTTTTTTTAATTTGCAATTACGTCAACATGTGTAAAAAAAAAACTTACAACAAAATATTTAAAAAATTGTTTAAAAAATACGAAAAGTTGCCAACTTTGGAAATATTTCTAAAAAATATACAGGGTCCGCCAAATAATTTTTTTTTTTTTGAAAATTCTATAAAAACAATTTACTGGATATTTTCTCAAATTTCTTTTTTGTATTTAAAAGTACAATTCTTCCAGTTAATAATGGAAAATAATTTCCTCCTCTTAAATTTTTGTAAACAAAAATGCGTCCCACATGGCCCGATAACGAAAATAACGAAAACGAAATATGCACTAGTTGAAAAAAAAAGTTACATGGCGGACCCTTTACAATTGTCCGATTTTGAGTGTTAATAACTTCAAATAATCGACCACTCCTTGGCTCCAAATCAGTTTTTTACAGAACTAAAAAATGTTTGATTGATAATTTGGACATTGTCTGGACATTGTATTCAATGGGGCAAATCGGATGCGCTATTGCCCCACCACTACGCACAACCGAGCCTAAATAAATACATCTTATGCACCGGATATACATCAGACACAGAAATAAAAGAAAATAATGGGATGGCCCATTTGCTATTCGTCTGCGTTTAAGTTCGGTTTGTTTGAATACTATTGAACATGTTTTGTTTTTACTGTACACTTTTGTGGGGCTTGGGTCAGCAGGCATATCTATAGATATCATATCATTGCGATGCTTGGGTCCACCGAAATTTGGCAGCTTTGTTAACAAAGTTGAGCTTATGTTTGATGTCTGGTTCGACATATCGCACATACTCTGCTAAGGCGGCACAACTCAAATATCTTCTGAAAATCAATTAATAGCACTATAATGAGTACAAAAATGCCCGAAATATTCTTTTTTCTATGGATAAGTTTTTTTTTTTAAATTTATTTATTATGACTCGAAAATGGTTGAAATACATTTTAAAAAAATAACCTTAAAACGATTTTTTCTTCTTTATAAACAAAAAAAAAAATTTAGGACGAAAAAATTTTGGTGAAAAAAATTCTTAGAAAAATCTAAAATGACAAAAAGTGGCGATTTTCTGTAGTTTTTATAAAACTATTACAATTGAAATGAGGATGGAGGAAATTGATGGAGGTTTTTCGATTGTATACACAATTTAGTGAAGGTCCATAATTTTTAAAAAGACAATTGGATTTTTTAAAGTTATGCCGAATTATGATTTTTTTTTTTCAATAAATTTCGAAGGCAAGAGTAATTTTTTTAAAATTAAAGTTTTTTAAAGAAAATATTTTAAAACATTTTTTTTGTTTTTTGGTGAAACAAATTCTTAAAAAATCTATAATGACAAAATGTGGTCATTTTCAGTAATTTATTATAAAACCACAGATCTTGCTATAAAAATGAAATATTGATCATTGAAATTGATGAAGGATTTTTGCTTTTATTCACAATTTAGTGAAGGTCCCTTCTGGAATCTCAGATATAACTTTCACAATTAATGAGACCTGAAAAAGACAACTACTAATTTGGATTTGTTAAAGTTATGCGAATAAAGGTTTTTTTTAAAGACAAGTTTTTAAAAAAAAATTATAACTTTTTTTTTAAAAAAAATGGAAATTCCAAAAAATGTCTCCTTTGTACGTAAAAAAAACTTTATTGTAAAAAATCCGTCAACCCATGCCAGAGCAGAGAAATTCTTTCTAGAAGACAAAAAGTCATTTCATATTTTTTTTTTACAAAAAACAAACAAATAAAACAATAAAAAAAAAGGTTTTCTGAATCAATTAGAAAGGTTTTTTTAAACTTTGTGATCAAAAAAAAATAACTTCGCTCGGTAACACATATTTTCTATACACATTTCGAGCTGTGTCTCTTTAGTAGAATGACACAAGTCACCAGTTTTCGCGACCACTTTTGTATATCCCCCTGGGGTTTCTCCTAGGCGTTTATTAGACGTTGGGAGAAACAACAACCGCTGCGTCTTCCCAGGGTGTGGCTATTCTCTTGCTAGTAACGACAAAAAAATTTCCACAATTTAACAAAAAAAAAAATTTGTAAAACCAAAATTTTAAAAACTATCATTGCTGTGTATTTTGTCGACCTTTATATTATAAACATTAAATTCTATTCGAGCTCGTGGTCAATGCTGTCTTTAAAATTGTTCTTCTTCATTTAAAAATGTATTTCGTACATCATGTATAAAGCACCAGGTCAGCACTTATTGGCTTGGTAACTCCCATATCACTTCGACCTGTCCCTTGCATGGCATTTTGCTTGGCTTCTCATTCAATCCTAAAAATCACGACAAATGAATCGTTTTGCAGAGAGTCCTACGCATATACTTTTCAAATGTAATAGACACCACATGCCGTGGTGAAGTGTCTACAAATACTCCACAAAAACGGGGAATTTCCATTCAGCTCCAATCACTGTAACCATCAGCATTTCCCTACATTCGCCCCTCCGCAAGAAGAATAGCTTTAAAATATTTAAATTGACCTTTCACAAATCGATTTGAATGTATTTTGCATAACGTCAAATACAATTTAAACAAGATATTCCCACATGAATGCCATCATCCTCACCAAGAACGAAGCATTCCCGTTAGTCAGCCATTTGCCCCCAAACAACATTTTTGTGGACAGCAACTGTTGCTGGCAAACCGACCAACAGAGACAGAGAGTCAGAAGGACACCACCTACACCCGCATTCCGATATTTCCAAAGATTGCCTCTGAGAAAAGCCTTCACACTTGTTTTCGTTTTGCCCATGCTCGTCTGACTAAAGACGCCAGCACACACACACGCAGACAGACATACAAACAAAGCGATAAGGGCCGAACATTTATATAAGTAAAAAAAGATGGCTTTAGTACATTATTGAGCTGTTTTTCTTATGGTCCTCTAGCATAAGATGGCGAGCATCTTAAGTTTGTTATGTCGTTTGTAATGCCTGGAATTGTCCAATGGCGATGGCGTGTTTTCGTTACAAGCTAGCTATTGTAGCGATAATTATTTAATTTAAACTGAAAACTCTGTGATAAATTTTCATGAAAATCTAAAAAAAACAGCGAAAAAGTTGCAGTAGGCTAAACCGACTTATAAATACTCTCATCCTCAGTAAAAACATACAAGTCTCATATTCCATAATAGCAACCTCAAAATACCGCATGTTATAGAAAAATATTGTAGAGTTTTTTCTCGAAAATTGTATGTAAGTCCAAGAAGGGGAGTTGCCAGACTTCCATGTTTTTGTTCAAAACTTTGTCTATCTATAGCTTTACTAAGTATAGAATTTGGGCAAGATCGCATTGGGCATATTGATATTATTAGACGATTTCTAAAGTGGGTGGAATGGTACATTTGTGTGGGAGGCACCAGAAGGGGAGTTGCCAGACTTCCAAGTTTTTGTCAGAATCTTTGTCCTGTTATACCTTTACTATATACAGAATTTGGCCAAAATCGAACTAGGCGTTTTGATATTATTACACGATTTCTAAAGTGGGCGAAATAGACGATTTGTATGGGAGGTACCCGAAGGGGTGTGGCCATATAGCCCATATGCAATCCCATAAGCAGTTTTCGAAAAATATTAATCCATGCCAAATTTCAGAGCGATTGTTTAACTCTTTCGAAAGTTACCAGCAGGACAGACGGACATGGCTCAAACGATTCAGAAAGTCATGAATCGATTTTGGTTCAAAGACCTCTTGGGGTCTAATGTGAATATTTCTAGGTGTTACACTTTTGAGCCGTATCAAATGATATATACCCTCCCATCCGTAGGGTGAGGGTATAAATATTGTAGAGTTTTTTCTCGAAAATTGTATGGAAGTCCCAGAAGGGGGGTTGCCAGACTTCCAAGTTTATGTCCGAAACTTTGTCTAGATATAGATATTTTGATGTTTTGTCGTTCAAAATTTTAAATTCTACGTAGAGGTATTTTTCAAAAAAAAAATTTTGTAATATTAAACATTTTTTTAGACGTTTCTCTACGAACAGCTATGAGCGAAACCAAACGTTTTTTTAATTCATGGAAACGAGATGAACATTTGTGCCAAATTTCACTGAAATCGAAAATATGAAGTTAGCAACTGTGTTGTTTTTGGGTCGATTTTAAATGGAATCACCCATAATTAATGATAACTCAAAAAGTGTTAGTCCGATATTATTCAGACTTACTCCCTGTTTCCATAAAACTATTTTGTTCGTTCGTTACAAATAGTCAATATTGGAAGTGTTATAAAATGGGGTTCAGACATTATTCAATTCTGGTTTTCGGATATATGTTAGATATGGACATCAATCTCAAAAGCATGAGCTCCCACTACTGCCAAATATCCATTTTATTGCGCCTTCAATTTTGACAATTTGCAACTAACGAACAAATTCGTTTTATCGAAACAGGCAGTTAGAAAAATTGAAATTTCCATAAGCTTTAATGCGTTTATACATTGCTTTTGCGATCGTCTCAGTAGTTTCGAAGTTATGATACAAAATTGAAGCAAAAAATATGTTTTTTTAGGTGAAAATGTTTGTTGTCACAGAAACGTTCCAAATATCCAGCTCCGCTGTCAATATCTATGGGTGGTGTGGATATCGACGAATCAAATACTCTTGATGTTCTGGGCATGATGATACAGGGTGATGCTCGCTGGGCTAGCCATATATTCGAAGTGTCGTAAAAAGCATTTAAGTGTTTAGGCTTTTTAAAGCGGTGCAGGAAATACTTCAGCCCATCTGATCTCGTAAATATTTACACCACCTACATCCGGCCTAAAATGGAATATAACTCCAGTATATGGGTAGGAGCTCCAGGGACATCTTTGCAGCTTTTTGACCGTGTTTAGAGGAGAGTGGTGAAGATGATTGGGGATGGTAGGGTATCCAGCTCTATTGTCTCCCTATAGCATCGCCGGCATGTGGGTTGTGTATCGCTATTCTATAGTTATTTTAATGGTATCTCTTCGTCAGATATCCGTGGTCTTGTCCTTGATGTTAGAACATTTAGCCGAAATACTCGGCTATCCAGGGTCTCTCATCCGTTCATTGTCAAATGGCCGGCTGACCGGACGACGCACTATAGAGAAAATTCGTTCTTCAGCCGGACTGTTCGCATGTGGAATAATCTTCCAGCAAGTGTTTTTCCTGCCTGCTATGACATTATCAAATTCAAGGCAAACATCAACAAACACTACCCATTTTTCTTCCCTCGTTGCAAATCCACATGTAATAGCAACAAAATGAGATATCGATCATAAAAATCGATTGATTCTTTTCGTATTTATTCACAATTAAGTGAATTCGGACATGTGGAACTTCTAACATGATCCATATCTATTTTAATTCACATGCAGCTTCAATGCAACGAAATAAAATTTAATACTTTCGGCAGTTTTCGATTTTTTTCTTCTTTTCATTTTTCATCAGATTTTTTTTTTAAGTTTGAAGTATGAAGCTCGCAGTGGCCTGTGTGAAAGCCTTTGGACCGATTTTTAACCCTTTTTCAGTGATCCAATCGAGCTGATTTTTTTCAGGCAGACTCGTGGAAATGTCTGTATCACGTCAAATTTTTTAAAAAAAAAGATTTTTATCAATTCTCAGATTCTCACGTGTACATGGAAATCGCCGATACACGTGTATTTTTTCCCCTCTTTCCGAATATGTGCATTTGGTTCATAGGACAGAAAAAAATCTATTTTTTGTAACACGGTGATATTGTAAACCAAAATGTTTGTAGACCTGTGTAATTGCAAATACCGCTTACTATCGATCAGCTCTCCATACAAATTAAGCGACAATCTAAAACACACCTATTGTGAATCATCATTAGGGTATTAGATGACTTACCTAATTCGTCCAGCCGTCCGATTGTCGTTGAAATGGACGTTAGTCCACAATATCTGGAAAGAAAAGACGAATTTGTTAAACTCTGATTTTCAGCAGTTGGCAAAAAATCGAAACTTTCAACCATCAAATGTATCTTTCCTAAACCTTATATCTGATCACAAACTGCAGGTAATCTTAATATCGGTTGTTTCCAGCTGACGAGCTGAAGTAGGATAATTCTATTGATAGACATTTAACTAATTATGCTGTAAATGAAGCTTGACTTTAATCTATGATACTCTACAATTCTATTTGTGAACACATAGATTTTAGTCGTCCTAGTTTAAAGTTTAAACATTTGTTAATTAATTATAATTTATATTGTTGTTATAGCTAGTCGGTAAGGAATTTCTGACCATAGACTCAATAAATGAAATGAAATTTAGATATCTCCAGTCCCTCTGGCAATTCAGTTGTCAAAAAATAAATTTATTTAATTCCCCCCAGTGAACATAATTAAAATTAAACAGCAACGGAGAGACTCTACTAAATAAGAATATAAGTTCGACCTATTCGAATGGCATGGAGGGACTTTACCATTCGCATCGGCCGAACTTATATCTCCATTTACTTGCCTCTCTTCCTTTCTGTGTTGTGTATTGGCCATTTCACACATTCCCTTATTGATGCATTGTTCTGGCGTTCGTTCGTTCCATTGTTGCTCACATATCGGCATTAGCAGATGAAATCACATCCAACGGAACGAACGAACATGAGCAAGAAGTCCATCCATTTGAATTTGCATTAAGGGGTCATTTTTCATTTTGTTTCTTCGTTCATTACGCCATACCCCCAAACGGGGTGCGGGTGGCCTTGTAGCATGGAATAGTTTTTCGATACAATGATTTTTGTTCTTTTGGGTGCGAGGACTGACAAATATTGGCAAATATTTCTATGTGTGTTGTATTTCTGTCTTTCGGTATATAAACAGTTGTACACATGTATTTAAATATATATGTACGTGTATATGTGTTGTGCTACAATGCAAATGAAACATATAGATCCATCCATCAGCATGTATATTAGCAATGATAGGAGCGCAGTTCATATTGAGTTTCTGGTGGGGTTTTTTTCTTTAAGAATTTCCTTAAGCCTACACTGTTAGAATGTGTGATTCTACATACGTACCAAACCCCCATTTACACGTACTCACTCTGCCGAGTACTACCGTCGCCAGTCTACCAAACATTTGACGAGTTTTCCCACCTACTTGGTAGGTTTTTACACTCGTCATGGTGGCTCAAATGGAGCGGTTGTTGGTCAGCTAATTGGCTGCTTTAGACATTAAATAGAAGAAAGTTTGCACAGCTCACTAATACAACCGGAGCCGCGCTGTGTCTTTTTTTTTGTTTTTTGTACAGAAATTGTGTTTTCCCCAAATTTTTTTTTACCAAAAATTTTTTTTTCGCAAAATTTTTTTTTCAACAAAAATTTTTTTTTTACATGAATTTTTTTTCCAAATTTTTTTTTTTTTCAACAAAATTTTTTTTTCCACAAAATTTTTTTTTTCAACAAAATTTTTTTTTGAACAAATATTTTTTTTCCAGCAAATTTTTTTTTTTTTTTTTTCACAAAATTTTTTTTTTTTTCAACAAAATTTTTGTTCCGTATTTCAACGGGCGCCATAGGCGCATTACAACTTACTAGTTCATAAATAAAAATTTTAAACCGTTTGTGTGCTTTTGTATATTTTGAAAAAAACTGGTCTTATTTCACAAATTTTCATTGTAACTTTGGAAAGAAACACCATAAATTACACCGTGTTACACACATTCTGTCCTATGAACCAAATGTACTTTTTCAGAAAGGGGATAAAAAATAAAAATACACGTGTATCGGCGATTTTCATGTACACGTCAGAATTTTTTTAAAAATTTTGACGTGATACAGACATTTCCACGAGTCTGCCTGCCAAAAATCAGCTCGATTGGATCACTGAAAAAGGGTTAAAAATCGGTCCAAAGGCTTTCACTCAGGCCACTACGAGCTTTATACTTCAAACTTAAAAAAAAAAAAATTCTGACGTGAAAATCGCAGATACACGTGTATTTTTATTTTTTCCCCTCTTTCCGAATATGTGCATTTGGTTCATAGGACAGAAAAAAATCTATTTTTTGTAACACGGTGTTTGCTTTAAACGAGTATTTCGTCGCAGTTATTCCTTTCAGAGTCTTGTTTAGAGTATGGAAATTTCACATCGTTGAGCGTGTTATTTTTTCTTCAGAAATTCACATCGCCAATATTGATGCACATAAATCAGGGGCAATTGTTTACACTTTTTTCTTTGGCAAAACACAGCAGCAGGATCTACGCATCTGAAATAGGTTGGCCGTGAAGGGAGACCGAGTAACAGACGGAAACTTAATAAATGACAAAACATAGACGGATTTATGTATACACATGTTGACTGATTTAGCTGAGAGATTCGTTTTCGTTTTGTCTGTCTGTCGTTGTAGAACATTTCCTCTTCGAAAAGGTAAACCATAGATTACCAAGACAAATGGCCGTTCACATTGCGTTTCATCCCCTCCTACAAGAAATCGCAAAAAAAAAAAGAAAAAACAACGTAGCCATAGACCGATATGGATAAATAGGTAACTAATATGTTGAAGGTTGCACGAAAAACCCGGCCCTAAACGTGTTTCTACGCAACAAAATTTTAAATTCATTTGTATATCGATGGCCAGCAAAAACAAGTCTTGTGTACGTGTGATCGGGAACCAATTGATGATGTGTCCAAAATGTAATTGTTATTGTTTGGTACGATCCCAAGGAATAATTGGACTAATTCTACATTTGTAGTGAAAGCCATAGCGATGGGTGTTCTCGTTACACCCAGTTGTTTCAAATTCAATTGTAGTCCGAATGCTGGACACACAAGTAACAATTCAATTACGCAGAGTACGCCGACCTATGACAACAGCAAATTAACACCTTTAAAATGTACGTAGACGGATACGTTCCAATGACAAAAACATCCAGTCGTGTAACGTCATGGATATTCCGGCATAGAAATACGAACATATCCGGCATATGTACATTTTATTACATCCAATACAAATTGTTGTGTGAAGGATTTTGTGGAGTGAGTCATGTATACGAAATTAAATTAAGTTTTATGTTAGCCCGACTATGGGGAAAACTTTGCTATTCATCAGGCGTATCGAGCGAAGGTCGCAGATTGGGATGTCAGGTCTTAGGTTGTCAAACATTCCCCTTTATGCATGGAACACGATTTCATTCAGGTGGCTTCGTTGGTGCCTCCGGTCAACGCAATTTTCCAAAAGCAGTTTCTGACTTTATCTCACCATTTTGAACGGCACAGAGCTGTCACTCTTAAAATAGCATGCAGTTGAAAACTAAGCCTCCAGCAGGATCACCCGGCATAAATTCCTCAGCGAAATCTGACTGCGAGAAAAGTTTCGCAATCATTTTTCAAAATATTTCGAATCCATGTCTGTTGGGATTAGAGTTTTTAAACCGAGAATTCCCGGGACATTTTTACATTTTTCACTTCCCGATTCACGGAAACAAAATTCTACCAAAATATGAGATTTTACAACAGGGATTCTGGTTTTTAACCGGGAAATTATACAAATTTTACTTCCTGGAATATTCCTGAACTAGTTCATCTTTTTATATCCATGTCTGTTGGGATTGGAGTTTTTAAACTGAGAATTCCCGGGACGTATTTCCCGGGACATTTTTAGATTTTTCACTTCCCGATTCACGGAAACAAAATTCTACCAAAATATGAGATTTTACCACTGTGATTCTGGTTTTTAACCGGGAAATTATAAAAATTTCTCTTCCTGGAATATTCCTGAACTAGTTCATCTTTTTATATTGAAATTGTACAGGATCTTAATATATATTTACCCTCGACACTGATTCACTGACTCTGTCACGCAGTACGTAGGAATTTAAATAGGCATTCTATAATTTTCTATAAATAATAATAATAAAAAAAAATAATATTTTTTTTTTGTACAGAAATGGTGTTTTCCCCAAATTTTTTTTTCCAAATTTTTTTTTTAGAAATTTTGTTTTTACAAAAAATTTTTTTCTACAAAATTTTTTTTTCAACCAAAAATTTCATGAAAAAACTTTTTTTTGAACAAAATTTTTTTTTTGAACAAAAATTTTTTTTTGAACCAAAATTTTTTTTCCAAGAACAAATTTTTTTTTCAATAAAAATTTTTTTTTAACAAAATTTTTTTTTTTCCACAAACATTTTTTTTTTTCAACAACATTTTTTTTCCATGTTTCAACGGGCGCCATAGGCGCATTACAACTTACTAGTTTTTTTTATATTTTACAAAGAAAATCCAAACCCGGGAATTCCAGGAAGACGTCGAAAAAATTCCCCATTCACGGGGAATGGAAAAAGGTCGGGAAATTAGAAACCCTAGTTGGCATCACACAGAGATCCATACTACCAGACGAGCCCTTTACTGTCTCCTTCGTCCGCAGACGAAAGCGAGACGTCGAAAAACTGCAATCACAACCCACAGCCCAAGCCTACGCCACAAATGTATCTCAATTGCTCCACGTAAATCCCCCAATTTCTGTAAATCTTCAGTTCAAGATTTTTTCGAATCCGTTCACTGTTGTGGATCCTCCTCGACATGAGATAACACAGCTTAAGAGTGATCAGAACGTTGTTATAAACATATTGACAAATCATTCATTTTGTCATGTCCAAGCCATTCCCCCTTTAGCTGCAGTTGTTGCCAAGGAATATTTATTTGTAAAATGTCAACTGCACAACTGATACCAACTTCCATATCCACATCCATATTCACTTCCACAAATACACACACACCTCCACAATTGTTTATGCCACTGACATGGAGACGTCAGTCGGCCATGTCGTCTCGATGTATGACTCTGTGTGTGCATTCAAACTTTTGAGTGTGTGTAAATTGTATTTCATATTCCACATGAATACACGCATGAAACAGGCATTTATGTATGCGTGTGTGTGTGTAAATTTAGTGGGTAGCCCACCACCCACTCACACAATGGCAGATACACTGCCTAACAAACTTTCACATACACTCAAACGCACACACACGTGAACACCGAGGACTGTGAACAAAATTATGATGCATAAAACAATCGTGTCAGAGTAATCAGATACAATTCGGAATATGTGACATTTTATACATGACATTGTCTGTCACTGTGCCTGGACACAGGGAACGCATCCCGGAGCACTTCTCCAGCCTCAACCAAACGGAGTGCAAATAAATACTTGCAATTTAATTTGTGTTTTTCACAAAAGTTTCTTCTGTTAATTTGTGCCGAAGACAAAAGAACAATATTTGAAAATAAACTCAAAGATACGCATCGGAACTCATCTGAAAACTCAGGGGAGGTCATTAGTATCACTTGCCAGCTCATGGTTATCGCAAATTGCCTAAAGATCCCACAGCGTAGCAAAAGGACGAGATTTAGGTATTTACTCCAGTATTGAACGATAAATACAATTTAGGTGATTGCTACAAATATTCTGATAGTTGATGTAAGCCTACGCATCTCCTTTAACGCTGTATCTCAGGGTTACAGTTTTTTAACCTTTAGCTAGGGGACATCTCAATGGGAAATTTCATTTAGTCGAATAGAAAAAAATAGAAATACTGAGCGCTGTCGAAAGGAATACATGAGGGAAAGAGACACGTGCACTGTGTTCGTGGAACACCTCAGCCAAATACTGTGGAGGAGATTTCCAATGAAGAGAGCAATTTAGTTGACCATTCGTCAGGGAGAACGTTGTTAAGCTTGTCCTGGCCGAATCTTAGAAATGGGAATATGTGGTTGGGAAAGGCATGTGTAAAGGTATTTTTTTTTTTGAAATCATAGTTTGGGAAATTAAATTCTTAATCTGTGAGCGCAAAAAAAATTGTTAAATTAAAAAAAAAATTTGGATGTGGATTCATGAGGAAATTTCCTTTCATTCCACTGCCTATCTGTTGTACCTTTTTTTTATCCAATATTGGTACCTTTTGGCCACCTGTTCGTGCCTTCTCTAACTATTATCCACATGTTTTTGCCAAAAAATATGTTTCACTCGTTTTTACTTTTTCTCCCTCTGGGTCACTTTTTTAGCCCGCCTTGCCCCCATTTTCGTCCCACCTTTAACTCATTTCCACCTGTTGTAGATTATTTCTCATTTATATTATACCCGTTTTGGGCCCGTTTTAGGCCTATTTTCCATTAATTCCATTTGTTTTTCCCATTCCTGTCGACAAATCGCAATTTGCGTTTGTCAGACCTGACAAGCTGATAAGTGCAATGGCTACTTAACTATGATTGGTCATAGCTGACAACTTTATAAATATGAGTGCGACGGTCATTAATTTGGCCATTAATTCCATTTTCCTACGTCCCACTATTTCTGATTGATGTCGAAGCTGTTCAAATTTCTTTATTCATTTAAAATGGCCCCATTTTTCATCCCTTCCCCTACTATTATCCACTTGTTGTTGCCAACAATTCGTTTCACCTTTTCTCCCCCATTTTTGTTATTTCTTTTCCAAATTTCCAAAAAATTGTTAACCTATTTTTTAATTTTTGTTCCATGTTTAATCCGTTTTGTTAATGTTATCTACTTGGTGCAAAAACGTCATTCACCTATTTTTATTTTTTTCCCCTTTTCGTTCCATCTGTAAATCATTTCCACAGATTGTAGCCAACAATTTGTTTTAGCTTTTTTTTCATTTTCCCCACTTTTTGTTCCGTTGCTGTTGCCAAAAAATCTGTTGTACCCTTTTTTTATTTTATCCCCTATTTGTCGATTTTTTTGTCCTGTTTTGGCCCCTCTTTTGTCCCATCTCCAACTAGTATTGTTTGCAAAATTGTTTCACCCATTTTTTTTTATTTTTTCCCTTGTTGTAACTTTTTTATCCCGCCTTGGCCCATTTTTCGTCCCATCTCCAACTATTATTCACATGTTTTTGCCAAAAAATATGTTCCACCCATTTTTTTTTATTTTTCCCTTGTTGTAACTTTTTTATCCCGCCTTGGCCCATTTTTCGTCCCCTCTACAACTATTATTCACATGTTTAGTAAAAATTAGTTTCACCCATTTTTTTTTTATTTTTTCCCTTGTTGTAACTTTTTTATCCCGCCTTGGCCCATTTTTCGTCCCCTCTACAACTATTATTCACATGTTTAGCAAAAATTAGTTTCACCCATTTTTTTTTTATTTTTTCCCTTGTTGGAACTTTTTTATCCCGCCTTGGCCTATTTTTCGTCCCATCTCCAACTATTATTCACATGTTTTTCAAAAATTAGTTTCAGCAATTTTTTTTTTATTTTTTCCCTTGTTGTAACTTTTTTATCCCGCCTTGGCCCATTTTTCTTTAATATTAGTTTTGGGACCGTTTTCGGCCCTTTTAGTCCCCTTTTCCGACCACCCTTTTTTTGGCCCATTCCTGTCGATTACAATTTTTTTTCACACTTTTTTGTTTTTTCCATTTTGTACTTTTTTAGGTAGGTTTTTGCCACTTTTTCGTCCATTCTCCTTTTTTTCATGTCTCCCCCTTTTTTATCCCGTTTTGTCCCTTAGATATCGCTACGTATTGGTCGTATGATCGTAGATCGCCATGTTCCTCACATAGTGGGCGTTCTGTGACTGAGGTCTAGTAGCGGCAAACGTGTGTCCAACTGAGGAGTTACAGGTCAATCTTAATTATAAGCAATTAAAAGTATTTAAGGATCCGACGGTAAGATATGTTTTAGGGGAGTTCACACAGCAATAACGATTTTCTCTAATACCGATTTTACTGAACCAAAAAAACAAATTTTGTATTTTTTCTCTTATGGAACAATTGTCCACTATCGGAGGCATTTTATTACAAGTCATACATATACGACTCTAAAAGAGGACACGCATACGACGACAAAGCATTTGATTTATGGACACAAAACAACAAAATCAGTTAACATTTAATTCTTTTGCAGTTACTTTAATTTAATAGTCGAGTGTCGTTGCCCGGTGATTGTGGGTGGCAGAGGATGCGGCCTGAATGTTGTACTCGGGCCGTCGCCGCCCTCCAACTGACCTATAAAAATATGTTCAACTTAACATTGAATGTACAAAAAAAAAAGAAAAAAAAAAAAGAGGAAATGCTCGTACACACACTGACACACTCTCGCTTACTTTCACCCATTTACTTACGTTCATGCAAATACACCTATGATGCTATCACATAAAGTACACTCGTGTTACACACACACACACACAGGGCGTACGGTATTCTGGTGTGTGCTAATGGCGAATGTATGCTGTACGTGTTACGTGTGAATTGTAGTTGCAAGGAGGGTATGATAATGGCGGAGAAATGGAATGACTTGAGGAGCATTTAAAATCCGTTTCAGTTTTTTTGCATTACAGACTACTGTGAAGTTATGCTGATGAGCTTTTCAAGATCCGTCAATGCAGTCAGAAAAATGCACCTTTCCAAATCGGAATGGCTTTCTATAACATCGTTTAAATCTTAATTTTTAAATTTTTCAAAATTTTATATTTAATTTTTATTTCAAATTTGAAAACCCAAAAATTTTGAAATTTTTAATATGAAAAATTTTTTTTTATATGCAATATAGACATTTGCGGAAGATTGCAAAAAGATCTTTTCATCGGCATACCCACTTTTCAAAGGTTAATGAAAAAAAATAAAAAATTAATTCATGTTTTGGAACTAAGTGTCGTATACTCGAAGTGTGCCATTTCTGGCAGGCAAAAGAGTAACCCATCCACCTTTCCAAATCGGAATGGCTTTCTATAACATCGTTTAAATCTAAATTTTTAAATTTTAAATTTAATTTTTGAATTTTTTTAAATTTTTTTTTAAAATTTTATAACCTAAAAAGTTTGAAATTTTTAATACTAATTTTTTTTTTTTTTTTTTTTTTAAATTAAAATATAGACATTTGCGGTAAAATTGCAAAAAAAAAAGGTAACCACAGAAAATACAAAATAAAAATTCTCTCTTCCTAAAATTGAAAAATACGAAAAGCTGTCACCTGGGCAAAATATTTCCAAAAATATATTCAATTGTGCGATTTTGAATGTTGTTACATTAAAATAATCCACTACTCTCCTTGTCCACAATCATTTTTTCACAGAACTCAAAAACATTTACTTACTTACTTATTTCCCTTGACATTCCATGAAGGAACTGACGGGGAACTTCTCTCGAAACAGTGAGTTGTGTACGATATAATTGCGTATACTCACTGACCGGGACCTACTGTTTAAAGCCGGCTAATGCTTTAGCAGAGAAGTTTTTCATGGCTTAGAGATTCCTCTCTTACTCGTAAAGTCGCCAACATTTACGAGGTGGAAACAGCCGGTGAAAAACCTAATACATCACGGCCTTCCACACTCTCTTACTCGTAAAGTCGCCAACATTTACGAGGTGGAAACAGCCGGTGAAAAACCTAATACATCACGGCCTTCCACACTCAAAAATATTTACTAGATCAAAAGTGACAGAATTATTGGCCACTGGATATGGATTCTTTGACATATAGATTTTTTTTAAAGACAACACAAACTAAGATTATATTCTAATTATGGGTCCAATGGTAAACCGTGTGACACACACCATATGGCTAGATTTTTGGCAGCGACAGATCAAAGTGTCTGGTGGAAATCGAACCTACAACCCTCACTTTGCTAGGCAAGCACGCAAGCAATTCACCTTCCGAGACGCCTCCTGTTTCTTTATTTTTTCCCTTTTTATGCCGGTTTTGGAGATCAAAGAAAATTTGCAAAAAAAAAATAAAAACTCAGAAATTTAAATTCTGGAAAAACATTTCAAAAAGCACCAGCTATCTTTTATATATGAACGAAAGAATAGAGAAAGAATCCCACAGATTAAACAAAAACTCACAAAACGTACTTACAGAGGGTTGAATTAAAATCAGTTGTTGGGTATGACCGTTTGCATTAATTTACCGAATACATGATTTTTTTCCCCTTCATTCAAATGACTTTACTTTGCATTTTCCAGTCTTTAGATGTGCAGTCCAACAAACTTTCGGACATTAAATATTCTGATAAAGTTGTCCCGCTTCGCTCTGCTAACTTTTTTTTGTTTTGTAACTCAATGAGAATTAACGATTAAGCTTTTCCATATCCTTTTGGACAATTTCCGCTGCTAATCCAATCTAATATTGGCCGCGACAAACACAAAAAACAAAGAAAAACCGCTCACAAACGACTAACCGTGTTCATTTGAGACTAATTACTCTGTAATTAGGATAATATGTAAATCTCTGTCTGGTTAATGGAACTTATCTGCCTAAGTCTTCAGACTCCAGAATGTCAACGCAATATTTAAAATCCGGCAAAGAAAATGGCGTGATCTGATATGATTCACTTCACTTCACTTTCCACTTCCCGAACAGGCGGGGAACTTCGGAATCGGCCCTCGTTCGCAGATGTTTCTGCACTACACTCGTATTCATGGCAGTTTTTATATCGTGCTCAACATTCAACTTCCCATTATGCAAACACATATATTAAACATTTTATTAACAGCGCGATAAAAAAAATGAAGCGGGAACTCAAACAACATCTGCACACACGCACACACACAGAGACCTACACCCATACACGTCCATAAAACATCCCTGACTCGTGTAAAATGTGCAACTGTGACGTCACAATGCATTTGTGTGAGTGTTTTTTGTAAGTAATGTGTGTGTGTCGGTTGTTGGCCACGCTTTGCAGTTTGTATCCTAAAGGAAATCGCATTTTATGGGGAATAGCAACGGACGGAGACAAGAAAATACTCTGTAGGATTCACTGGGGAAAGTTATGTCAAAAATATGATGCGCTAAATACACTTGAGTGTGAGTATGCGAGTTATTGCGTCCTGCATACCCTACGGCAAACACATGCACCACTATGGAAGTGCCATGACAGGGTCGTGGTTTTAACTGATGGCCAGTGTGACATCAATGGGATACTTTTCAGTGGCAGAAGGCGCCGTAGAATGAGCGAGTTTTGCTTGTCAGGCCTTTTCTAGACATTGTGATAGGATTGATTGAATTGTTATCTGTATGTCTTATTGTACTGACACTAAGTATTCTGACACTAAGTATTTAAATGGTGGTTTATTCAACTAATACTAATAATCCAGTCTTTCCTCCTAGATCATAAACTATCGCGCCCAGTCTAAAAACAGTCATTGCTGCACTTTGTAGTTTACCCACTTTGCCCCATCCATGGAAATGTTAAATATTTCACTGCAGCAAATACGCAAATCGCTTATATGCTCGCACGAAAAAAAAAAAGAAACGGGCAAGCCCGTTAGTCAAATGATGGAAAAAAATACTGAGGCATTTAAATAGTGTGCAAATCACACAGACATACAGTTGTTTCATAGCACTGAGAAAGAGACAGAGGGCGAGAGAGTTCAAAGAAAAACTACAACAAATCTCAGAAATTTTCTGAAATTCATAAAATGTTTTTTGCTTACAGAAATATCCGTTTCATTTACAATTCCTTAAATCCCCAATTCCAAACAAAAATTTAACTCAGAAAAACATTTGACTTTGTTTAATTTTATGAACAGATTGTGTGATTTGTAAAAGGCCTGGCTGCCATTTCAACATACACGCCAATGAAAAATCTCGGGAATGCAAAAAAAAAACACAACTGTTAACGAAAGAGATGCCAAATGTATGGAATATTTCAGCGAGATTACATAAGAAATTCAAATTATTAATATATTTAAACATTTTCGCCAAACATCTGTAGCTGACATAACTGGGCTAATAATACTCAGCGAAACCAGGAGAATGAAAATACAAAATACAAATGAAAATTGAATGAAAATTAGGGCGGATAATTCGGCAGAATTGATCTCGGAAACATGTGTCATGGTTAACGCTGACTATCATATACTTTTTTTTTCCATCGAATTCTACAATTCGTTGTGTGAAAGAATCCAACCTCGTGGAGCGTTTATACGTTATAAGATTTAAATCCATAAACTCACAACGACTTTCAGAATTCGATCGAGATACCTTGGAGGAATAACTTGGATATAGTCCAGACCATTACGATGACAATTATGTAAACTTCTGTAGGTTTCGACTAGTGAATTTTTCAATTTAATCGTGTACAGCTGACTAATATGAATGAACATCCCCGCTTCATTCATAACCTCATGCTCATGCTCATCTTCATCTTTTACCCTAAATTACCCTGATTCTCAAAAAAAGAAAAGAAAGTACAACAAATCTAAAGCATTCATTATTTGAGTCACTTTTAATTGCACGCCATTTTCTTGGCCGGATTTTAAATATTGCGTTGACATTCTGGAGCCGTGTCGATTTGAAGAACAAAAAAAGTCCAAAGACGTAGGCAGATAAGTTCATTAACCAGACAGAGATTTACATATTATCCTAATTACAGAGTAATTAGTCTCAAATGAACACGGTTAGTCGTTTGTGAGCGGTTTTTCTTTGTTTTTTGTGTTTGTCGCGGCCAATATTAGATTGGATTAGCAGCGGAAATTGTCCAAAAGGATATGGAAAAGTTTAATCGTTAATTCTCACTGAGTTACAAAACAAAGCGGGACAACTTTATCAGAATATTTAATGTCCGAAAGTTTGTTGGACTGCACATCTAAAGAGTGGCAAATGCGAAGTAAAGTCATTTGAATGAAGGCGGAAAAAATCATGTATTCGGTAAATTAATGCAAACGGTCATACCCAACAGCTGATTTTAACTCAACCCTTTGTAAGTACGTTTTGTGAGTTTTTGTTTTATCTGTGGGATTCTTTCTCTATTTTTTTCTTCATATATAAAAGATAGAGTTTTTATTTTTTTTTTGTGCAAATTTTCTTTGATCTCCAAAACCGGAATAAAAAGCGAAAAAATTAAAAACAGGAGGCGTCTCGGAAGCTGAATTGCTTGCCTATCAGAGTGAGGGTTGTGGGTTCGATTCCCAACAGAGGCTTTGGTCTGTCACTGCAAAAATCTAACCATATGGTCTATGTCACACGGTTTACCCTTGGACCTAAAATTACATTATAAATTTAAAAATAAAATAAAATAAAATAAAATAAAATACAAAATACAAAATACAAAATACAAAATACAAAATACAAAATACAAAATACAAAATACAAAATACAAAATACAAAATACAAAATACAAAATACAAAATACAAAATACAAAATACAAAATACAAAATACAAAATACAAAATACAAAATACAAAATACAAAATACAAAATACAAAAAAACAAAATACAAAATACAAAATACAAAATACAAAATACAAAATACAAAATACAAAATACAAAATACAAAATACAAAATACAAAATACAAAATACAAAATACAAAATACAAAATACAAAATACAAAATACAAAATACAAAATACAAAATACAAAATACAAAATACAAAATACAAAATACAAAATACAAAATACAAAATACAAAATACAAAATACAAAATACAAAATACAAAATACAAAATACAAAATACAAAATACAAAATACAAAATACAAAATACAAAATACAAAATACAAAATACAAAATACAAAATACAAAATACAAAATACAAAATACAAAATACAAAATACAAAATACAAAATACAAAATACAAAATACAAAATACAAAATACAAAATACAAAATACAAAATACAAAATACAAAATACAAAATACAAAATACAAAATACAAAATACAAAATACAAAATACAAAATACAAAATACAAAATACAAAATACAAAATACAAAATACAAAATACAAAATACAAAATACAAAATACAAAATACAAAATACAAAATACAAAATACAAAATACAAAATACAAAATACAAAATACAAAATACAAAATACAAAATACAAAATACAAAATACAAAATACAAAATACAAAATACAAAATACAAAATACAAAATACAAAATACAAAATACAAAATACAAAATACAAAATACAAAATACAAAATACAAAATACAAAATGCAAAATACAAAAATTCTGTCTCTGCAAAATTCCACATGAAATTTCCTTTCGTTCGATTAATCGTTCGATTAAAAAAAATTCGACGGGTGGTTTCTCCACACCGTTAGTGGGGGTGGGCGGGGGAACCATTCAACCTGAATTTGTTTATTATGAAAGACAATGTATGAGTTTCATTTAAAGCTCGATTGAGTACAGTTTCTCTAGTCGAGTTTTTCTACTAAAGATGGTCCAACCAGCTTGAAGAATATGGGAAATTTTATACGATTTCGCCAGAACTTAACAATGACATTGTCCGCTTTGACATGTGTGTTCATTAAAATCCATTTTAGGTTTCGGTGTAGCTAAGTGAAAACAACTTCAACATTATTATGAATACAAATATTGAAAATATCTCGTCAGTGTCAGAAATATTTATGCCCAAAAATGTTTAACAACACTTTGCAAGGTTCTGTTGGTTTAACATTAAAACTGTGAATTTACATTGCCAAAACCATCAGTGTGTCGGCTTCTCTTTTCATTGTTCGCCGCATCATCTACAGCAATAGTTTGGAATACTTTGCAATATGCTTTTGGTTATTTACAAAGGATCCCACTTACAGCAGTCAGGATTCCTCGGATTTAAGAAATCGTAGTCAACGAATGTCTACAAAAGGCACATTCACATGAACAGCTCTGGCATAATAAACTATTGACATGTTCATGTTAAGATGCCGTGAAGTTTGCCCGTGGCACTCCCTTCCTCCTGTTCGACCCTTTTGCGCACGGACACATAGCGACCCAGGAACAAAAAAAAAGGACAGCGACATAGACTTTTAAAGTAATCATAGCAAATGAAATGGGGATGTTATTAAATCCCTCTCAATACTCTGGTGATTGACATGTTTATAACGATTTTATTATAGTGTCACTAGTGTCCATGGGATGATGTCCTCTTCTTCCGGTTGCCGTATTGTGGAGGGCTTCATTTCATGTGTTTTCATATTCCGACACACACACACACACTGGCCTAGGCCAAAATACAATACGAGCATAAACGGAATTTTGCATTTGCGGATCTCTATAGAGAAAGGAAATGTTAATAAGCCGAAATAGAATCCTTAAAAAAGTCCTGCCGTTTAAGGTCGCATTTCTTTGTTTGCTGGAAATCAATGCTGATGATATCCATTGTTATTATTTAAATTTTGATGATAATAAAATGGTTTCTGGCAGATCCTTTGGCTTTTGTCCCAAACGCAAATTTAATAGTTTGAATTTCGAGGAGAAATCACGCCATATTCTTGAAAAAAATTTGCTGTGCCAGCATTTAATGTTGATAGACGTGAATTATCATCTTTAAATTATAGTCAACCTAAGATATGAGGGACTGGAAATTCACTCCGAACAATTCTAAGCAGGATTGACGGGCGGTTTTAAAGATGTTACAATTACACAAACAAATTTAATGAACGTCTTTTGCTTAATATTAAAAAAATGATGGGTGTGATAAATTGTCTTCAAGTTATAGAGGCTGAAATTTGGTGGTGAATTCGCTGACGGTTAACTTAAAAGTCTATGACAGCTGGAGGAATTTGTCACCCACACTTCATAAAGTACTGCACCATGGTGAAATCATTACAATTTAGGCTAAAAGGACCGAAATTAAGAATATTAGCGATTTCAATTGCCATACACAAGGAAGTGCGACTTGACTCAGCAACTGAAGGCCATCCGATTTTTTATCGCTTTTATTGCGGTAGCAATTCTGGATTTTCGTTTTATGGATTTTTTTAAACATGGCGACAAAACACATTTTCGCCCAATTCTTGTCCTGATAGTAGAACACTTAGGTTAATCGCCAAACGGTTTGAAAGCTGCTTCAAATTGCTGTTGAATTTCGCCAGACTCTCCTTTGTTGTGGTTGCACTGACGAGGTTATGGTCGAGTGTAAGTAATCGTCCGGCACTCATCGGGCTGATCGATTATTCATGTCCAAATATTCAAGGGAAATGTGCTGGAAATGATTTTTGGCGTCACCACCTCTTTTGGGCGAAATGAACGTTTGGCATCACTTGTGCTGGTGCTTGTGGTCAGCATCCTTTCCAATCATAGGAATTGATGGTGCAGAGTCGATAGTGCTCATCACCGATAGCAAGGAAACGCTTGATAAATTATTTTCTGTCTGCTAGCGACGATGGGCACAGGACATATGTATATATTTCAAATTTCAAATTAATTTTGTTGAAATTGTATTGTTAAGTTCCCAGATCAATCGAAGAAAAATTCAACGAAAACAAATCAAATTATAAAAATTTACTTTGAAATACACACAGCTTGCCTAGAATCTTAATATATATTTACCCTCGACACTGATTCACTGACTCTGTCACGCAGTACGTAGGAATTTAAATAGGCATTCTATAATTTTCTATAAATAATAATAATAAAAAAATTATATTTTTTTTGTACAGAAATTGTGTTTTCGACAAATTTTTTTTTACCAAAAATTTTTTTTTTCCAAAATTTTTTTTTTACAATTTTTTTTTTACAAAATTTTTTTTTTTTTACAAAAATTTTTTTTCCTAATTTTTTTTTTCAACAAAATTTTTTTTTTCAACAAAAATTTTTTTTTTCCAAAATTTTTTTTTTCAACAGAATTTTTCTTTTTAACAAAAATTTTTTTTTTTCAACAAAATTTTTTTTTTCCAACAAAATTTTTTTTTTCATATTTCAACGGGCGCCATAGGCGCATTACAACTTACTAGTATTACAATAATCTATTAAGAAATAGAAATTTCGAGAATATTATCGATTTGGGAAAATTCGCCAGAGAAACAGACGGGCAACAGACAGTGGATTCGGTACATAAAGAAGTAAAACCCCAATCGGAAAAAAAGGGTTAGTGTTTGGCAATGCTAGTAAAGACGTGAATGAAACACACAGCTAACAGGGGCGAAGGGCATGAAGAACATGGAAGAAACAATTTATGGCCGAGTATCGGAAAGTAAATCAGTTAATCATGACAACATGTCGAGCCCTAATCGCAAAAAAAGACGTAAGCGCCAAAAAGAACATTTTACGGTACAATTGAATTTGCCATATCTTTGTAAGTAGACATTTTTTAATTTTAAATATGTTGGACAATTTTCTATCAAAAGTGAGCTTCGAAAAAAAAGCGCTTAAGTCTGGACATATAATAACTCTAACGTTTTGGGTTCCACGAGACATACATTCGATCCGATCTTAACTCAATTGAAATAACAAAATATTGTAATAATTCAATAAACTTGCTGAAACTCAACCATAAAGATCATCTAGTTTGTAAAGCCCTTAAATCACTATCTTTGAAAGTACGCATTGAAGCTGGTTGGCAGTTCTTGAATGGTTTTGTGCCGCTCTTCAAATGCCATGAAAAAAAAAATTTTATATGTGTTTTATTTAGGTTTACTTTTAAAAGGCAAAATGGATAACCCTTTACAATAAATGGACTTTCATGAATAAGCAGCGTTGCCATTTTGGTGCTTTTCGCACCGTTTTTTGGTGCTTTTTTGGCATCGGTACCCGGCATTTCTTTTAAAAATACCCTTTTTTACCAAATGTTTCGCTATTCGTCAGCCTACAAAGCCTGTGTTTTCACTGCTAGAATTTACTTCATATTTAAAAACCAAAAGCGTATCAAAGTACAGAATTTAAAACTGTAAATACAAATTAATTGACTTTTTGTTTAAATTTTACCCGTTTTTACCACCTTTTTTTAATTTGCTTGATAGAATTTCCCCTTTAATATTAATTTCAACACAGTGTGATATTCCAGCATTTTAGCGTGGGGTTTGTGGGTTCGATTCCAATCAGAGGCTTTGGTCCGCGTCACCCGGTTTACCATTGGACCCAAAATTACAATATAAATTTACTTTGTATTGTAATTAAATAAAAAAAAAAAAATATTAACATTTTATCAAGTTATTAAAATGAATGCATTTATTCATTAAAGTCTTTTTATTTCCACAACCTTGTCTTGAACATTTTTAATTGGAGAATTATTTATTTGGAAAATTTTTCATATTTTATTGGAGGGTTTTTTTTTTGAAAATGTTTGGGGAAATTTCATCTTGGCCTTCTTGGAGAATTCATTCATGTATCATTTGGAATCTTTTTTCAGTTTATTTTTATAAAATGCTATAAAAATAAACTAAACATAAACATTTGGGAAACTTTTGGTAGATCCATTGTTTTCAAAAATTGGGGTAATTTTTCAAAAATATTTGGGTAATTTTTTTAAATTATTTGGGTAATTTTTCCAAAAATCTTTGGGTAATTTTTTAAATTATTTGGTCAATTTTTCAAAATTATTTGGGCCATTTTTTATGTTGGCCTTTTTTGGGGATTTTTCATTTCTATTTGGGCATTCTTAATTGTTTTTTTTTTTTGGTGCCAGCGGAACTATTTATTTGTAGGGTAGGGTGCATTTAGTGTAAAATGTCAAATTTTTGTAATCCCAAAACTCGAATTAGTTTTATTTTTCTTATTAACTTTTGAAGAATTTTTCATATTTTATTTGGTGGATATTTCAAAATTTTTGTGGATATGTTCATCGTGGCCTTTTTGTGAAATTTTCGCATTTATCATTCGGAAGCTATTTTCAGTTTATTTTTGGGGCATTTTGTATTTGGGAAACTTTTTGTAGATCCAATTTTTTTTTATAAATTATTTGGGTAATTTTTCAAAATGATTTGAGTAATTTTTCAAAATTATTTGGGTAATTTCTCACAATTTTTGGGGCATTTTTCATATTGGCTTGTTTTCGGCGGATTTTTTCTTTTCTTTTTGGGCATTTTTAATTGCTTTTTCAAATTTTTTAATCTCAAAATTCGATTTATTTTTTTCTCATTAACTTTTGAAAATATTTTCCTTGCTCTGAGCTAAATTTTATGCACACCTCATTTCAGTTGCCGATATTATTTTCCATTGGCGTATATTTTTTATAATTTTTTAGGGGAGATTTTTCAAATTTTTTTTGGATAATTTTTCATTTATTTTCGGGAAATCTTCATTTGGGTAGGGAGTTGTTGTTAACGGGCTCTGGAACTATTTATTTGATATCAAGTGAATTATTCATTGAGACTAATTCTATTCAATAATTTGCTAAATCAACACAACCCATACATACATACACACATGCTTGCAAAGTATTCGCACATATGTATGTATGAAAGTGGGTTACAAGGAAGATACACTGACAATATCCATCTTAGTCCAATTTGGAGTCACTTTTATCATTTGATCAACCATTTTCACATAATGAATGGTGACAATGTTAACCAAGGATACACGCTCTCTCCCTCTCACTCTCTCTCTGTCTGTCTCTGTTGTTGCTGTCGGAGTCCATGTTGTTCTTTGCAGTTCCCTTTTTTTTCGTTGCCTTGCTTGCTTCAAATTCCCAACCAAAAAAAATAACAAAAAAGAGAAAACGAATAAAATCCATGATGTAGAAAAACGAAACTTAAGGGGTTCTTTTGTTCCGGTTCATTGATTTCCTTGGAATTCTCATGTCTATCTCTATTTTTATGGTAATTTGCGTGTGTTCTCATTCAAATTAAGTTTGATTGTTTTGCGATGAATGAAGCAAAAAATAAAAACCAACAAAAGTATGACAGACATACAGACAGAAGTTAAATAAAAAAAAAAATCGAAACAGAGGCCAAGGGAAAACTTTGTTAATGGCTTGAGTGTGTAAGAATTTTCAATAAAACTGCTAAAGGAAAATGTACTGGATTTACGTTAAACCGGCAAAGTTTTCCACTTTATATTTCCCTTTTGCCTCACACTCTGTTGGTGTAAAGAGGCATTCAAGTTAATGTCCTTACAGTGTGTACACTCGTAAATAAAGAAATGAACTGAAATTCCTTAAGTTCGGAAATGGTGCAAATTTAAGTTTACATATTTGATAGACAAAAAGAATTTCTAATAAGCATTAAGACATTTGATTAATGGACTGACTGGCGGTATTTTATGCGGGCGAGGGTAGAGGATAATCTGTTTTCGAATTTTTCCAAAAATATGTTTGGCATAGTTATCGACAATTTCACAGGAAACGGATTATTAATTTTGTTGTTAGGTCACTTAATTTGGGACATTTGTTGAATTTTTTTTTTTTACTTTAAAATTATGAAATTTATTGTTTTTGTTTTACGCCAGTATTCATAAAAATGTAAATCTTTGTTAAGAAAAATGTACAAAACTACAAAAACCAGGAGAGCGGTGGTGATGATGATAGGGGATAGAAGGGCATCCGACTCTTTTGTCTTCCTTCAGCATCGCCGAAATGTGGGTTGTACACTGTCCGCCAAATAAGTTTTTTTTTTAAATTCTGTATAAAAAAAGTACTGGATATTTTCTCAAATTTCTTTTTTTTATTTGAAATTACAATCCTTCCGGTTAATAATGGCAAATAATTTCATTCAAATGGCTGCCTCGGCTGGCCATGCAGTAGCCTAACGACATTAGCTCTGCGGCTGATAGTGCGAACTTAAAAAACAGGCCAACTTCAAGACAAATGCCAACAAACCCTACTCCCTCTTCCGGACAATATTATTTCCTTTCACCTAGTGGATTGCAAGCGAAAACCAATTTCCGTCCGTCACTGAAAAATTATGAAATCCCTCCACGAATCTACGAATCGTTTTATTAATTGTTATTCAGAGATACTGCTCTTCGATTCACTAAACAAATTCATAATGTTTGTTGTTGAACATTGAAATCGTCGCAATATCATAAATAGAATTTGTGAGTTTAATGAAAAACTGCTGTCAAATAACTGACATGAAATAAGTGTCCATGCCATTGACTGATAACACACCCCACCCCACTGTTTGTGGACATTTGAGCTGATAACTGATTGTGAATTTGGTTTCGATTACCAACCTATCGCCACATTATCGCGTCTGACAGTTCCCAGACATCAGGGTTACCTTGTTATTAGTAATTTTGTTAGTGTCATCGAGACAGACTGTAATACAAACCGAACAATGAATAGATTTTCGGTGGACGTTATAAATTCATATTTATTTGGAGCGGGTATGAAAGGTCAATCATGGTGAAACAAGTCAACCGAAGTGTGTCTATCCCCAATCTCAGTAAACACATACAATTTTCGTCTCTATGAAATATATCCCAAATGAAAATATGTATGTATTCGGGTATTCCCCTAATTTTTTTTGTTTTGGAGATAAAAACTTGTGATCATCTTCGTGGAGATTTAAAAAAAATGGATCAAGATATTCGCGGAAAACCATTGGCGTTGGAATCTAGTCTATCTAAAGCAGCCATCTCCACACTAAAGGAAAAACATCATGAGTTTTAGAGGCTGTGGCGAACACATATGAAAAAGCAGACAAGAAATTGTTATGCAACATTGTCGCACAAGAAAACGTTCCGATTGTAAATACTATGAAGGCACATTCGTGATGCTATTTCGCTACTTAAATCAGTCTAGTATGTGAACTTGAACTGTGAACTTTCAACCAAATCATTGAAATAACTTTCGAGTGTTATTTCCGACAAAATTCTATGTTTATGATTGTGTTTTTTTTTTTTCAATTTTAAAAATAACACTGTCCAACACCATTTTTGGAACAGAATAGCGACCCTATAATTCTGAAAGGGTATGTTGAGTAGATCATTTTTGTAGAACAAACTTATGGTCCAGCACGTCTGAGTTTTTTTTTTTACAGTGGGTCAAAGTTTTCATTTTTTGGTCGAAGGGAGCATCTTAATATATATTTACCCTCGACACTGATTCACTGATACACTGGTTCACTGACTCTGTCACGCATTACGTAGGAATTTAAATAGGCATTCTATAATTCTATAAATAATAATAATAAAAAAATAATATTTTTTTTTGTACAGAAATTGTGTTTTCCCCAAATTTTTTTTTACCAAAATTTTTTTTTTTCCAAAATTTTTTTTTTTTACACAAAAATTTTTTTTTCAACAAAATTTTTCTTTTCAACAAAATTTTTTTTTTCAACAAAAATTTTTTTTTTAGCAAACAATTTTTTTTTCAACCACATTTTTTTTTCCATATTTCAACGGGCGCCATAGGCGCATTACAACTTACTAGTTATACTATTATACTATATGAAAAAAATGCTGTAAGTTAATGTCTGAGAGAATTCTTATGGTCAGAGTTGTATTGTGGAATTGTATGAGGATTATTTTTGTGGAAGATCTTAACCCTCTAACTGGTCTCTTTATGGGTTAATTTGACCCTTTTTTCGAGAAAATCAAAAAATATCCTTTAAAAAAGGACATTTAAGGATTAAAATATTCTACGAATATGTTTGCCGGAAAATTTCAGTGGGGGTCACCAAAGACACCAATGTTGTAAATAAAGCTCTTTACGCTTAATTAGTAAAATTATACACCAACATATACAAAACAGGTAAAAATGGCGTCAAGTTCGGCCGGGCCAAACACTGAGTTCTGAGTACTGTACATGAAATCTAGCTATTTATGTGTTAATGGAAAGAAATCTGCTAGAATCCATCGGAAAATTGCCAACACTATTGTACCAACAAATAGTACACTTTGTACTACTCTTTCCCTTCTGCTGAAAAGAGAAATAAACGTGAGCGACCATTTTTAAGAGAGTCCAAAGACCAAAGAGTGCCCATAGTAGAGAGATCACCATATGTCTTATTTAACCTTCTGATAAGCTTGCCACTCGCCACGGGTGGTGGGACTCTTAAAACTGGAACTAATTAAAATGTTAGACTTTTTAACATAAAATGCTCTCTCATACATTTTTCAAGCAGTTTTCCATTAAAGTATTCTAAAGGGTCCGCCATCTAATGTTTTTATTTTGTCAACTAGTGCTTATTTCGTTATCGATCCACATTGAACGAATTTTTGTTTACAAAAATTTAAGAGGAGGATATTGACAACATTTGGTTTCAACAGAACGGCGCCACGTGCCACACAGCCGAAGCTACACTCGATGTTTTGGGCCCGGTTTTTGAAGATCGCATAATCAGCCGCAGAGCTGATGTCGTTAGGCTACTGCATGGCCAGCCGAGGCAGCCATTTGAATGAAATTATTTTCCATTATTAACCGGAACGATTGTACTTTCAAATAAAAACATGAAATTTGGAATTTTTATTTGGCGGACCCTGTATAAAGCATTTAATTTCTGCACGATGACTAAGGCAATGTTAAATGTAAACATTAACTGAGCGATTAATTATCGCGCTATTATTAAACGCATTTCCTCAGTCACAGTTTGATTTTTGTGTAGTGCAGACGTTTGCGATGTCGACTGCGTCAACAAACGGAGAAACTTGTAAGGTGTACAAATTATAAAAGTAAATGGTAAATGCTTTAGTTATAAAGGAAATGGGTACAGTGCTTCGGGTGTTGCAAACAAGACTAATAACTCTATGCCGTTGATCATATAGACTTTACTTATAAGTAAAGTAAAAGAAACAGAGAGGTGCCCCTGGGCATTATCAACACAGCCAGAGAATATTCTATCACAAAATGCTCATTCTTTTTCAATATTATATTCTGCTGTTAATGATGTTCTCTCTATCTATTTTACTCTCTCACTCTATTTCACTCTCTCTGTTTGACTGTTCATTCTAATCGCTTAACCAGTGATACCAACTCTATAATAAGAAAAAAACATTTAAAAAGGTGAAGAAATAAACGTTACAAAGCACCGTACGAGCTTTTTAAGTACACTTATTCCTCGATTTGCACGATACTTTTTTTACACGACTTTTTTTTTGTTTCGTGTAAATTATGGGATTTATTAAATTCCTCGATTTACACGATTTTACACGATCAATAACTCAATTTTTTTTTAAATTGTCAATTTTATTTTGTTTATACAAAAGAAGAATACACTTCAAAAAAACTCACGCATGTTTATTTTGAACCAGTCAAGCTTATGACTTTACGAAAATGTTATGAAAAACTCTGGGGAAAAAGTCATCGTGTAAATTCGGACTATGTTGTGCTAACTGGCAATTTGCGTTTTTAACTAACGTATTTAGGTTTTTCTAAGTCTGTTATTACGAATTCCCTGAAATAGTCCACAAAAAAATCTACTTACAGTTGAAAAACAAATCAATACAAGAGGAGCTTTGCTAACACAACAAATTTGCCTGTTTGCTAAATACAAAAATAATTAATAAAATTGCTTATGCTTATGAAATAATTTGGAACACACCATAAACATCCGTCCATCCAAAAAATCTATTGCTAATCTGGCAACGCTGTTTATAAATCATACAGATAACAAATATGTGAGTACAAAATATACAATTTGGTGGCAAATACTCAAAATCGACAAATAAGCTCTTAAGCGGTTGCTTGTGCAAAACCACAGAAATGTGCGCGAGAATTCTCTCTTGAAAACATTAGATGACGTAGTTTGTCTCTTGTAAGGGTTGCCAACTCCATTTCAGATTGAAACACAGCGTAAGAACTAATGTAGGCAACTCTGCAATTAAAACCACCAATAGGAATACACTACGCGTGACGTCATTCGATCAACCTGCTCAGAACATTTTTTTCTGTTCGCCCAGTTCATAGAGCACTTTGTCCGCTTTATGGTCAACGTAATCGGCCTAGTGAGCAAGCTACGTTAATAAGCAAAATTAGCGTATTGGCAGTGAAGGCAGTTATCAAGCCCTTAACGAATCACCATTTACTTACTTGGGGTTGGACAGTCATCCACCGCATCACCATTAAATCCATTTAAATTGGCTGTTTGGTGCGATTTAGACGCTGGCGTCATCATCGGCCGCCATTTCTTTCGAAATGAGGAAGGAGCTGACCGAACTTTGGGTTTCAGAAATTAATCAGCTAAACATCAATGACATTTGGCAACTTGCCATACAGCTCACTTCACAATCGATTTTTTGCAAAATCAATTTTGGTGGCAACTTTGTTTTCCGACGTGTTCCGGTTCACTGGCCACCTCGTTCGTGCGATTTTACAACTCTGGATTACTTCTTGATTACTTTTTATGCGGCTGTATTAAGTCACCAGCAACTCTTAAAGCATTGGAAGCCCATATTCAAGTCACCATTGACGCCATACGGTCAGATTTATTGGAAAAAGTAGTCAAAGATGTGACTGACCGAATGGTTCGGCTGACATGTGCCGAAAATCGTATCTAAAAAAATGTATGGCATGAAAATATCTTCGAAATTGTAATAAGAAAAAAATTTCATTCCAACAATATTTCTGTCTTGTACCATCATTTTAAGTTCTCAAGCTCTTCAAAAACACCTGGGATTGGATCCATGGGTCCTAGCAGCTGAAGGTTCTGATCTTGAAAGAGCCATCACACGCACTTCTTCAAATTCGGATACTTTGAAATCCGAATTGCAAAGGAAAATTGTATTACCCGATGAGAGTTTGCTTGATTTTAAAATCATGATTTTAGAGTCCGCAGGCGAAAGGTGTAGAGAAGATTGGGGGGTTGGAAAAAAGTCTAAAATTTGGCGGCTTGACTTTTTCTTTAATTTTCTTTTGGATTTGCTTCCAAAACTCATATGAATTTATACGGTAACTTCGTTTGATTGACGTTTGCACTTGTTGAGCAAAATGTGTGAAGTCAAAAGAAGTTTAAAAAAAAACCCCCTCAAATTTATGATTTGTGACTTTTTTTACTCCGCAATCTTTCTACCCCTTTTCGCCTACAAACTTGAAAACCATGATTTTTAATATCAAGCAAAATGTCAACGTGCATATAAATTCAGATGACTTTTGGCGGCAAATCCAAAAGGGAATTAAAAATCAGACTGAAACTTTCTCAGTGTTGCAAACGGAATAAAACAAATGAATATACATGTCGTTTTCAGTAGGTCCAAAAGGACCTAACAAACATTTTCATAACTTTCCAGGAGATGCAAAAAACGGTATTTACTCTAAACCCTCTTCTTCTTGTTATGTCATTTTGGAATTAGCGTTGAAAATTGTTAATTTTGGTTGGGTTAATTTTAGTGAGACATGTATTGTAGTCGATTTGACCAGAATCAATCAACAACATAGTTTTGGTATTTTTGATGTCTGGTCATTTTGTGATTACAGTTGGCGATGTGTACATTCATTTCTATGGTGGAGAGTGTACGAATACCTCGAATAGTTATACAGGGTGGCGCAAAAGTAATCCTCCTATCAGAAAATGCTATAAATTTTGCGATTGGCCCCTAATGTCAGTGGCAACTCTGGCGGCGTCCATTTACATGACATCATATTCTCGAATTGATGTAAAAAAAATTAAAATACCAAATAAAAATAATCCACAAGAAGAATCAAAGTTTTTCCTTTTTTTTTTTAATTACAGCCAAAAAACATCGGAAGTTTACTTTTGCGCCACCTGTTATTTGTTTGGAGTTGTCCACTTTCAATCAAAAACATATGATATTCGGTTTTACTTGTTATCAACTCCACCACAAAGTCTGAGTGTTGGTGTTATCAGACTGTCAAGAACTTTGCTCTTTCTGTCCCAGTTTATTGACCCAATTTTATCTACAGTGTAATCTCGGTCAACGTCAACTAATCGAAATCATGAAGGTTAAGGTAGTTGCGAACACCGAGTAAAACATTTGTTGTACAGTTTTTTAAGAATTGTTGTCACTGATAATGTTTAGATCTCGCTACTTTCTGTTGCGAACCTATTGCTCTTTTGGCGGCAATTGCTCAAAAATACCGGGAGATTTAGCCACAGCAGTGGTTGTCAAACTATTGTGGTCGTGGAACCGCCATTGTTACCAATGACTTTTCCAACGACTTTTCCAAAATGTATGACATTTGAAATGAATCAAGGATTATTTTGATCTTTCAGATACAGTGAGAGACTAAAGTTTAAATACACCCTATAAATTTGTGGTTTAAAGAGAATGAAACAGTTCTAAAAAAATTTGAATATGTTGTTTTGTTACATATGACAAATAAATAAAAATATTATGATATTCGTTTTTTTTTCTTTTATTAAAGAAAATGTGTCACACGGAATCCATACACAGAGAGAAAAATTAACATTATATAAGGTTAACTTAACCATAAATAAACATGATTTGGAGTCTACGTTACATACGGTTAATTTGAACATCTTCTTGTTGACTGGTATCCTAATATACCATTTTTTTACCAAAATTTTTTTTTACAAATTTTTTTTTAAATATTTTTTTTTTTTACGAAATTTTTTTTTAACAAAAATTTTTTTTTTTACAAAATTTTTTTTTACAAATTTTTTTTTTCGACAAAAAATTTTTTTTTTCAACAAAATTTTTTTTTTCAACAAATTTTTTTTTTCCACAAAATTTTTTTTTTTCAACAAAATTTTTTTTTTCAAGAAAACATTTTTTTTCAACCAAATTTTTTTTTTTCAACAAAAATTATTTCTTTTCAAGAAAACAATTTTTTTTTTTTTCAACAATATTTTTTTTCCATATTTCAACGGGCGCCATAGGCGCATTACAACTTACTAGTTTAACAATAATAATAGTTAATCTAACTACTCCCTGGTTGAATTGTTTAACCATGAAACTGGTTGATATAAAAATAATTCTTGTTGTTTTAACAATGCATTGTTGAATTTTTTAACCATGAAAATTGTTAATATAAAAATTTCATTGTTAATTTATTGAAACACTGCATGCTCAATTTAATAACGAAATCGTTAATATTATTAAATACTACAGTGTTTGTTTCTGTTGTTCGAGATCGTTGATTTATTCCTATTTCTTTGCAGAAATATAAATTTTCCAAAAAAAGCTTCACGAATTGTGTTTGCTTTGATTGCAGGCAAGGTTTCGGAAGCTGTTACAGTTCTTCATCGTTATCCATTTGCAATGATTTCTGCAGCAATTTTTGGTATAATAAGTGTCGTAACTCTATGCGAGTGAACGAGAACTGCTATTCCCCAAAATATAAAGCAAAAAATCAAGCAGTAAAGCAAACACGTGCATTACAAAGCAACAGCTCAACAAGCAGTGAAGACAGCAGTAATTTGCTCTTTCGACTAAACTAATTTTTTAATTAGCAAAAAATACTTCCAGTATTTTCGCTCAATGAAATCTAGTCCATCCAACCAAATTACTTCTAAGTCGTTAGGCGTGATTCTGCATTCTCTTTGTGGTCTTCCAATGATTTTGTGCCGGGTCTACATGTTTTGCTTTTTAGCAATATGGCCACTCACATCAGTCAGTGTTGTCGAACCTTATCAATTGTAAACGTTTCGAGATTAGGCAACGTGTTATCGACAGTCTTAAGGCTAATCATAAGTCTGTTGAATGTTGCTAGTTATAGATGTAGCTAGAGACAAATAGTTTAACCTTTGAGGCTAAGGAAATATGGTAACAGCGATGATTGAAATTTACCAATAATTCGTAAAACTAATTGCGTATTTTTGTTTTCTTTCAGTACAGCACTATACGAATCCCCCTGCGATCGGGCCACATCGAGGGCTGCTGGTACGGCAAACGCGACGAACGGCCCATTTTGGCTCTGCACGGTTGGCAGGACAATGCCGGTAGCTTTGCACTCTTGGCACCTTTGCTGAGTCAGCATGTGGCCGTACTTGCCATCGATTTGCCGGGTCATGGGCGATCCAGTCACCATCCACCCGGCATCATCTATCACACTGCCCAATATGTGCCGGTCATCAAGGAGATTATGTCGTACTTTCAATGGTCCAGAGTATCGTTGATGGGCCACTCAATGGGCGCCGGGATTTCCTATCTCTTCATGGCCTTATATCCCCACTTAGTGGATGTCATGGTTAGCATTGACATCATGCACTCTCGCTATCACACCCCGGACATACAACTACAAATTGTCCGCTATACCGTTGAGAAGTTTGTGGCCGAAACTGAGCTCATGCTGCACTCACGGCAGAATAACATAGAAGCGCCCTCGTATACATTCGAGCGACTGGAGGAACTTTTGCACGAAGGTTCCGAGTATTCGGTGGATTTGGATAAAACGAAATACATTCTGGAGAGAAACACCAAAGTAACCATGGACGGCAAATATGGTTTTACGCGAGACGGTGGCATCAAATTTATGAGGGAATTTTACGCGGAGCCTGGTCTCTGCCTGGAAATGGCTCGGAAGATGACGAATATCAAATGGTTGGTCTTGAAGGCGGGCGATTCCTATCACATCGACGAGGACCACCGGGTGACAAAGGACATTGTTGAACTGCAAACGGAAAATAATCCGAATTTCAGTTTTCATGTGGTACCGCATACAAAACATCACTGTCATCTGAATAATGCCGAATCGGTGGCGGCGTACATTTTGCCATTTCTTCGGCAACACAGAGAGGCGGAGCCGTTGGCTGACAACGAGGCGGCGATTGGAGTGGCGAGCAAATTGTGATTTTTAGCTGTTGGTGTTGGTGAAATAAAAGGATGTGGAAAAGGATGTGATTTTTCTTTTGTAGATGTGAGTGTTATGAGAACATTCTGTAGGAGGTGTTTCTGTAACATTTCATGGCAAATTTGTTGAGGCCTGAAAGTTCGGATTCATCTTCCACATGGTCATAGTTTTTCCCACGTCTGAATACTGATCGAAATATACAGAATGTCTTGAAACCGGGAAACGTATGTGTTTTTTTTTATTTGTTGATTATTCTTTTAAAGTCCCCCTTACTTTCTTTTGGCCTTTCTTTGGCACTTCATGGTATATTTTTTTGGACCTGTGAACTTAAAAACACTATTTAGAATCCGTTATCCTACTGTCTTTCGGAGCGGCGGAATGTATATGGGTCTCGGGAAATAAGAACCCCAAAATCACAAATGAAAATGGGCCCTTAACAATTCCATGTCAAATACCCAAAATATTAGTACAACAATGAGTGTCAACTGGTTTTCGGTAACCCATTTTCGGCGCCAGGAAATTATGTTCCACGCAAATACAATCCAAATTGAAAATGAGATGAAGCCCCAAATTAGGGCTCTATCTGCCTTTTGAAAATTGACCCCAGAAAATTATTGAACATATGGTTCTCATTCTACTTTCGAGAACAGCAAAACGAAACATTTTAAACAAACATCGGACGAAATATAACGCCTTCGGTGATTTTCTTGTTTTTCCATAAATACACTCGTCATCTAGTTTCCCTGATTTTATTTAGGCTTTCCATGTTTTTCCAGAACTACACTCCTCATTCTAATTTGCTTTTTCGGGGAAAAAATAAAGAGAATTTCGTGCGCTCACTTTTGTGGGGTTAAATCCCTTCCTTCCTAAAATATGCCTAAATATGGTCGCCCCTTTAGAACAAAGTCTCCTCAGACATTTTTCTTTTGTGTGTTATGTGAATTTCCGGTATTCCCCTCCAGCCCCCAAATATTCTGTGGTTAATGCAGCCCTATAGTTTGTCCAACAAGTTCGTTGTCCAATTTATGGCCTTCATTTGATATTTTACTATTAACAGGCCATTCATTTCTCTTTAAAAGCCCAACATCGAAACTACTGGAATCTCTGATGCTTTGACTCTGCCCACATTTTCCACCAAACCCAGCCCATCCAGCCAACTCTTGTAATTAGCTATGCATAATGGCAAATGGTTTTAATGCGTTGCATATTATTCACTTTGTTAACAACTCCGGTCCACAAAGTTTGCAATGCAACTTTATTAATGCCAATTATCTTTCAACCCACCCCCGCCCCCTCACCGTTGCTGAAGAGCAATAGCGACAACACAAAAACTTTTCTAAAAGAGCTGAAGAATAAATAGAAGACAACAAAAAAAAACTGGCAAGAGAACATTGAAAACAGAATAGAAAATCAGTAGATAAATGATTTTAGTCGGGTGAACCGACTCTGGTACACCCTCTGCCGCAGGCAGTTGTTTCTCCTGAAAGTGTGGTAAAAAAAATGTAGAGACACGGGCCAGGACCCACCCCAACTGTCATGGGTTTTTTTTCTAGAGGGTGCATTTGGTAGATTATTCTTTTCACCGTAGCCCCTGTCTGTCCTCGTAATGGCCGGGCTCCATTGGTCGACGTGATACAAGTTCGCCCAACGCCAAGTTGCCGGTCAATATTAGACGGTCGCAACCCGAGCTTGGTACAGTGTGATTTTTCGAAACCAGGTACGCAAAAATCGTGAGATGTAATAAATTCCGCGGTGTAACAATTAAATGATAGATCAAAACTTTTTTTTAAAAAGGGACAAAATGGATAAATCTTCACTCGATAGAAACTTTTCTAGAGTTATTATGATTAATAACTTTATGTCCACACGTTCAAAATCAAATCTCTTGATTTGATTCAAAAGTTCAACATAAAAATTTAAAATATTAGTTTTTATTTCAATAAACTCCGAATATGAGAAGTTACTCGTGGTACACACTTCGGATTTTGTTTCAATGATTGATTATTTTTGTTTTTATAATCATCATTTAAAAATCAATAAAAAAAAAATGTCATGCTCCAATACAAAAATGACAAACGTGAACTTTCCGACTGGAACTCTTTCACCGTGTTACAAAAAAAAGATTTTTTTCTCTGTCCTATGAACCAAATGCACATATTCGGAAAGAGGGGAAAAAATAAAAATACACGTGTATCGGCGATTTTCATGTACACGTCAGACTCGTGGAAATGTATCACGTCAAATTTTTTAAAAACAATTTTGATCAATTCTCAGATTTTCCCCAATTATTATTTTTGAAAAAAGATTTTCGTCCGAACAATCCCCCCCAACAATTTATGAAAAATTACCCAATGCAAAATACCAAAAATATACAACAATAGATTTTCTTTATCTATTTATGAAATATACAACAATAGATTTTCTTCTCGACCATCCCCCCCAAACAATTTATGAAAAATTACCCAATGCAAAATCCCCCCCAAAAAATATTATGAAAAATACCCCAAATATACAACAATAGATTTTCGTCCCGACAATCCGCCCAACAATTTATGAAAAAAATGCCCCAAAAATATTATGAAAAATATCCCAAATATACAACAATAGATTTTCTTCCCGACAATCCGCCCAACAATTTATGAAAAATTACCCAATGCAAAATCTCCAAAAATATTATGAAAAATACCCCAAATATACAACAATAGATTTTCTTCCCGACAATCCGCCCAACAATTTATGAAAAAAATGCCCCAAAAATATTATGAAAAATATCCCAAATATACAACAATAGATTTTCGCCCCAACAATCCCCCCAACAATTTATGAAAAATTACCCAATGCAAATTCCCCCAAAAATATTATGAAAAATACCCCCAAATATACAACAATAGAATTTCGTCCCAACAATCCCCCCAACAATTTATGAAAAATTACACAATGCAAAATCCCCCAAAAAATATTATGAAAAATACCCCAAATATACAACAATAGATTTTCTTCACGACAATCCGCCCAACAATTTATGAAAAATTACCCAATGCAAAATCTCCAAAAATATTATGAAAAATACCCCAAATATACAACAATAGATTTTCGTCCCAACAATCCCCCCCAACAATTTATGCAAAATTACCCAATGCAAAATCCCTCAAAAAATATTATGAAAAATACCCCAAATATACAACAATAGATTTTCTTCACGACAATCCCCCCAACAATTTATGAAAAATTACCCAATGCAAAATCCCCAACAATAGATTTTCGTAATTTGGAAAAAGTGTATTTTTTTAACAGAAAAAAAAACCAAATCACAAGTATGAAGAAACGCCCCAAATTTCGGGTGATTTTTTCCTTTTCCAATATAACCCCAACCTAAAATTTGAAAACAAATCAAATAAAAATGAAAAAAAGCCTCAGACAAATGTCCACTCACGATTTTTTTTTTTTTGTAATGGGATTACGAGAAATGACGCCAATTTCAAAATGAACAATTAATGATTTAAATTTTTTTTGAAAATATCCCCCAAAAAAAAAACGAAAAATTCTCCAAAATAACAAAAATGGGGAATTTTTTATTGTTCAAACAAATTACGAAAATCTTCCCATTTTTTTTTTGGGGAATTTTTCATAATGGAAAATTCTCTAATTTTGTGTGAGATTTTTTTGAGATTCTTTGAGATTCTTTATTTTTTCTTTGGGGGCATTTTTCATAGAGCCATATTATCCCAGCGGACTGGCGGGAGAACATCGATTATACGTTAGGCAAACGGGACATTTTTGAGATTGGCAGTAATGATTTTTTTCTAAATTTTCCCTGTTTGCCGTAAAAAGGACAACTGCATAGATGGGTCACCTTAAAAGTTTTGCGACGACTGAATCATTCAAAGCAGTCGCGAGATTTGTTTTTACCTGGTGTGACAAACGTTGCGACAAACATAATCGGCTCCTCCTTGAAAGATGGACTATTGAGTTTGGTCACTTTAACCCTAAAGACATACTTTGGCACATTTTAATGTTGACTGTCAATAGAAATCCTTTTTCTTTTGTCCTCTCAGTGCTGTGTTGTCCTTTGTTTGGCGTTTTCGTCGTTTTCATCAAAGGAAAAGAAAAAGAAAAAGCTGCTGAACAATAACAGCGGCGAGGGCAACAAAAACTGTTTAGCAATTAACTTAATCCAACAAAATAAAAAATGAATATGGCCTTTTTCTGTAGCGTTTGTAAATGGCCTTTAAGCCATTTGCAAATGGTATTTGTCGGAATCTGTCTGTCTGTCTAACTGTCAGTCGGTCCGTCCATCCATCCATCTGATGAGCCAACATCTGTCCTGTCATTGTTGGGTGGCCTCAACGGCTGTTGCTTCTTGGATGTGAGCTGTTGTCTCCTGTGGTTTGGTTTGATTTTTGCTGTTGTTTTTTCTAAATTTTTTTTTTTTTTTTTTGAAGGTCACTTCCGGGTACTTGTGTCAGAAATTAATGGTTTTTAGACCGAGCGTTGGCGTGCATAAGTCCTTAATTAAAAAGGTTTTTTCTCTCGCTTACATTCATTTATTCTAAGGGGTATGTTGGATGTACTCACTTTCGATAGAATGAGAGCAGTGTTTAATTGATGCTTGGATTGTTTCCGCTTTAGTTTATTTGTGCTATGCTAACAGTAAAGTGGAACTTGTTGGGCATGACAGTTTGTATTACACGGAGGGGGACATAGTTTGACCATCTTCTACTGACCATTGTCCATGAAAAACTTTAAACGACTTTGTACTTCTTCAGAAAAAGTCTCTATACAAACGGGGCTACCCTTTCCATTACATTAACGCTTGCTGTCTATGGGAGATTTCATGCGAATACTTGATGTCCTTCACAAAGGATGTCCCCCCCCCACCCCTTTTTTCCCTTTTTTAGTTTTTCTATACAATGTAGATATGAATGAATGCATGTATGTATGAATGTATGAACACTCTGCTGGTCATTCCGAATACGAAGGCAAATTCATTAAGTTGGAATTTTTATTGCCCAAAAGGATGTTATGCTTAAATATTTTGAATTCAAAAGAGAATCTGACGTTGTTATGCATCTAAAATGAATGCATGCTATTTCATACAGTGAGATTATAATTGAATCAAAATGGAAAAACAAATTTTACTTTATTTATACGGAATTTGATTTGAATTATTTGTTTCCACAGCGACATGTGTACACTGGGATGTACTGAATGTAGTTGGGATAACGATTATTTGAAAAATAATTGTCACAATCAAATTTAAATGTTATTGTTGCCAAGGGTGCATTTTGGCGGCCTAAACTCGAAAAAACTATTAATTGTATTGGAAAATGATTTGACCAACGATTTCGTTTGACATAAAGAAATTCACTTTATTACGTTCGTCTTAGATGAATTCGTGCTTTTCATAAAACGGCTGTTAGGTTACTTTACCGACATATTTGGCTTTTTTATGTACATTGATTGGGGGGTTTTTTTTTTAGGAAGGAAATTAGGGTATCGGAAGGAGGAAAGAGGGAGTTGTGTTTGTTGACATTAGTTTTGAATTTCTGAATGTCACAACTGGCACGAAACACATTTGCTGGAAGTAAACAGTGGTCCTCCTAGAGGTGTATTTCTGAATCATATGCTATTTTTGTAGTGAGATCTTGACAGAAATTCAGTATCGTAGCTCCGTGGAACGAAATGATTCGCTTTATTAAATTTCTCTGAACTCTCCGTCGTGACTCTATGATCATCCCTCGTAGTTAATTGAAAGCCAATACTGAATAAAAAACTGCGTAGGATGGCTAAGGTCGTATGCATCCACCATATTTTACATTCATAATTAGATATGAAAAAGCTATATAAGCGATGGGTGCCGCGTGCTTGGTAATACTATCCATTTTGGCCAAAGAAATGTTTATAATATTTCCTAACCCCCGAAAATATGTATACAATTTATTTTTTCAAAATGTGTTCTTTAATATTGGCCATTTTCGTCGGATAGATCTTTAGTAGTTTGACTCTAACATTGAAAGAAGACGACCGATCAAATAATACACCAACTTATTGGTAATGATGTGAGCTTAAAAATGTTGTTAATATTATTTTTATATAGCCATAATGATAAAAGAGCAGTGTGCAAAATTTTTTTAAAAAAAACAACCGAAAAACAGCGTTTTTGTGTCATTGTGGTGCTCTTACAAAAACGGCCATAACTTCCACTATTATTCACAGATTTTCCTTCAGTGGGGTGCTAGCTATTAGAAAATATGTTTTTTTTTTAAATTTTTTCCGCTACCAAAAAAAAATGATATTCTTATCTAAAAAAAATGATTTTTCATTAAAAAAATGATTATTTCCACAAAAAAACCAGTGAAAAATTTGCAGTCGCCTCACCCTCAGTAAAAACATACAAGTCCCAAAAAGTACAAGTACAAAAAAATTATTATTTTTTTATAAAAAAATGATTATTTTTTTTATCAAAAAATTATTATTTTTTTTTATCAAAAAATTATTATTTTTTTTTAAATTTTTTATTTTATGATATTTTTTTTTCAACAGAAATTTTTTTTGTCGAAGAATGATTATTTTTTTTAACAATAATTGTTTATTTTTTTTTTGTCAAAAAATTATTTCTCTTTTTTTAACAAAAATTTGTTATTTTTTGTTTATCAATAAATGATTTCTTTATTTTTTATCAAAAAATAATTATTTTTTTACCAAAAAACGATTACTTTTTTTTCAAAAAAAAAAATAAAAAACGATTACTTTTTTTTTTAAAAATAAAAAAACATTTTTTTTTTAAAAAAAATAAAAAACGATTTTTTTTTTAAAAAAAATAAAAAACGATTTTTTTTCAACAAAAAAATAAAAAAAAATATTTTTTTTTCAACAACAAAAAAAAACAAAAAACTTTTTTTTTTTTTAATTTTTTGTTCAATCCTACAACCTTTCATTTGATCTATAGTTTTGTTTGATTGAAATATTTTATATCAACAATACAAAATGTGACGCAATTCGCTTACAAGGTCCAGTTGACTGGGCATCTTAAAGCAGACGATCATCCGCTTCGTTATCGATTATGATGCAAGAGAATGTTAACGAAATTCGAATTCCTAGTTTCTCCCACTGAACCATCCTGAATGCCTCAGAACGCTTCTGAGCGGGCTAATTTCTATATCGACCAGATCACTCACGTCCCCAAAGAAATATGTTTCCAGTGTTGTTCACGCTTTTTCGGGCAGGACAAGCGGTGAGATGTTTTTTTTCATACCCATGAAACTTCTGCATAAGTCACCAGTTGCTACCATCAGCCATCCCTTCACAACGGACACCAGTTATGAGACATCGGATCTTGAGAGCGACAGCATTGTGTGATAACGTTTTTTTTATCTAATCGGGGCCACATCTGTCTGGATTGAATACTATCTCGGCCAGATGCCCACTTTGGAGCTTTGAACTGGCTAGATGCATGTCGTCATATTCCAGTTCGGTTGAGGTAGTCCCGAGCACGTCTGCTCTGCAGAGAAAAGGCAATGTTTCGATGGTGGATCGATGGGTGAATATATTTATTCATCTCAATAAAGCCGATTGCGAATTCAAAGAATTGATCACAATCGTTGAATATATTTTATGTTTGCCAGGAACTTCAGCATCAGTTCAACGAATCTTCTCTACGGTGAACAAAATTTGGACGTCAGTGCAAACATTGAAAGCGATTCTGACCGTCAAATGTAATTTGAAGTGCAAATGCGTAGTATCTGTTAAAATTTGTGTTTAATTTGTTTATCAACGATTTCATGTCGGCAATGGAGTTGTCCCATATACACTATGCACCGGTGATTTTCTGATTGCATTTTGCGTGTGTGCATGTCGGAAATGTTATACGGAAACATAAACAGACCGCGAACATATGCCAGATACATTTAATATTATATTATATTCGGCCAAATAATTGTGTAATATTGAGTAAGGAAACCAATAAATTAATAATAATTTGCGTATAAAACCACATTTGCCATTTGGGGATATGCGACAACTTTTTGCAAATGTGTTTAAATCGGAAAAATACAATTACATTCAGCGGTGTTGTGTTCCCTGTCGTATGCATTCGCGGGGATTCTCCATAGGAGTAGACAAAAAAAAAACAAAAAAGAATCAAACGCCCACAATCCGACCACATTATAAATCGTGTAATAATATTAAACCTCTAATTAAAAGTGTATATATTTAGTAATGCTTTAAATAGGATACAGTTTTCTAGTAAGAAAACAATTGGACCTCTAGACACGCCCCTTCGGGTATCTCTCATACAAAGGTGGTTATAAGTCCTCACATTTTGGAAATCACTTGGCTATAGGAGGAGGAAATATGTTGAAGATTGTACTAATAAGGGGGGGAAAAGGGGAAAATATTTAAAAAAAGGTGAAAAGTGTAAGAAATATTTGAAAAAAAGGGATATCAAAAAAGGTAGGATATTGTTTTTTTTTTTAAAAAAACGTGGTAAGTGTATGATGTGATGGTTGGGATTCCAAAAAGGGTGAAAAAGGCTAAGAAGTGATGGTTGGAATTCCAAAAAGGGTGAAAAGATTGAAAATCCAAAATATCCGAATTACAAAAGTGGGGCGTAGCAACATCCTTCGGATTATATATCAGCGAAAAATATTTTTTTTTTGTAAATCGAATAATTTCGAATCCCAATATTGATCCCATTTTTTTTAAAAATATTTTACCCTTTTTGGAATCCCAACTTTCACTTCATACCCTTTTCAGAAATACTTTACCCTTTTTGCCCCATTTTAGTATGTTTTGCCCTTTTTTGTTCCCTCTCCTCCTCAAACGAGTCCGTGAAACTGTTGTCAAATATTATTTTTTATTTTTCGTTTATTTGAGATTTGTTGGGCATATTTTTAGGACATAATATTTTAAAAAAAAGGTGAAAAGTGTAAGAAATATTTAAAAAAAAGGGATATAAAAAAAGGGTAGAATATTTTTGTTTAAAAAAAAGGGGGGAAAGGGTAAGTAGTGATGGTTGGAATTCCAAAAAGGGTGGAAAAGGTAAGAAATGAACATTGAAACTCCAAAGTATCCGAATTACAAAAGTGGGGCGTAGCAACATCCTGCGGATTATACATCAGCGAAAAATATTTATAACTTCGAATCCCAATATTGATTTCTTACCACTTTCCAATTTTTTTAAAAATATTTTACCCTTTTTGGAAGCCCAACTTTCACTTCATACCCTTTTTAGAAATACTTTTTACCCTTTTCGCCCCCATTTTAGTAAGTTTTGCCCTTTTTTGTTCCCTCTCCTCCTCAAGCGAGTCCGTGGAACTGTTGTCAAATATTTTTTTTTCCATTTATTTGAGATTTGTTGGGCATATTTTTAGGACATACTTTTCCGTTTGCATTGACGAATGTCAATGACTGGCAATGCTCATAATTTCCCTCGCCGAACACTTGGCATTTAAATGTCGAATGTCCTTTAAATCGCCACGATACTTTTCATGCCAAGCGATTAGATGGGCAGTAGGGTGGAGTGAAATTCAAAAAAAAAAAGTTAACCTCGGAAAGAGATGTAGTCTGGGGTCCTAATGAGGGGAAAAATAAAGAAAAAAATTATAAAAAATTTTTAGGGGTCGCGCCACTCCCTCGAAATTTGGAAATTATCGCTATTTTGGCGTTGATTTTAGAAAAATCCTTAAAAGTTTTATGTCAATAAATGTTTGCAATAGCGTAAACAATGAAATAAGGGCAAGAAAAATTTTAAAAAAAATTTTCTCATTGTTCAAAAATTTCAAAAAGTAAAATAAGTCAAATCGTCCCTTCTTCAGAAAATTGACTGAACAATGAAATGGCTACCAAAGCTACAAATATTAGTCGATTATCCTCATATTTGCCTCAAATACTTTTATTTGGGCACTGAACAAGCTCAAACTTTTAAATTTCGAATAAGTTAAGTCGTTAAGTTTTAGGATTTTTCTAAAATCAACGCCAAAATAGCAATAATTTCCAAATTTCGAGGGAGTGGCGCGACCCCTAAAAAATTTTTAAAATGTTTTTCTTTATTTTTCCCCTCATTAGGACCCCAGACTACATCTCTTTCCGAGGTTAACTTTTTCAAATTAAAAAAAAAGCATGTTTTCACTCCACCCTAATGGGCAGGTATATAGTCGTGTTGATATATTTTAATTGAAAATGCTCCATCTATGAATGTACACTTCTCATACAATCAGGCGTTGATCAAGAAACGCCATGTCATTGCAATAAATTCCGCAATGACTGAGTCAAATTGAATTAATTTCTATTTACCCACATTTCAAAGAGGGCAACAATCAACCGCATAAGCAACAGCATGAGATGCAAAGTGTTACATGGGGGACGGGGATTTTTCTTTTCGTTTGTGTAGTTGTTATACTAGACAAATACAATTTTTTCAATTTCGCCCCACCTAAACATCCATCTGAGCATTTGCAACTCAATAATGCCTGTCACCCAACGAATCATCGCATATTTCCTTCCATCTCCCGTTTGAAGGGAACGTACATTGACGATGTTCAATCAAAACAAACGCTTAGAATTGATGATGGGGCGTATGTAGCAAATAAATATTGGCACACATCCATTCAGCTCCTGCCAAAAATAACCAAAAACACAAATAGTTTTCCCCAGTGATGAGGGCGAAGGCAAGGACAGTGATGCTGCTCCAGTGGCACTGTTAACTTTTGTGCCATTTCAATGTTTGTTATGATGTCAGCATTGAACCACATGCAAAATAATATTAGAATATCAAAGTTGGTCATGAACCAGATCAAATCCATTTCGTATTTCAACTCAAACAGAAAGCACTACAAAGGAGAAGGGCAAAGTAAGACAAACACAGAATGTTGACTGTGGCAAGCGAATGGACAGTGTGATGGCATCACAACTGAGAGTGACAAATTAGTATTTGTATCTTCTACTTCATAATGAGAAGATAAAGCTCCATGGATCTGGATTTTGAATCTGTAGAATAGAAATGTTTGCATATTACCGGTCCTTTAGGCTAGCCTTCAGATAAAAGTCTAACGGCGTCAAATCGCCGTGTCCAGTAGGGTGGAGTGAAAACATGCTTTTTTTTAATTTGAAAAAGTTAACCTCGGAAAGAGATGTAGTCTGAGGTCCTAATGAGGGGAAAAATAAAGAAAAAAAATTTAAAAACATTTTAGGGGTCGCGCCACTCCCTCGAAATTTGGAAATTATCGCTATTTTGGCGTTGATTTTAGAAAAATCCTAAAAATTAACGACTTAACTTATTCGAAATTTAAAAGTTTGAGCTTGTTCAGTGCCCAAACAAAAGTATTTGAGGCAAATATGAGGATAATCGACTAATATTTGTAGCTTTGGTGGCGAGTTCATTGTTCAGTAAATTTTCTGAAGAAGGGACGATTTGACTTATTTTACTTTTTGAAATTTTTGAACAATGAGAAAAATTGTTTTAAATTTTTTCATGCCCTTATTTCATTGTTTACGCTATTGCAAACATTTATTAACATACAACTTTTTAGGATTTTTCTAAAATCAACGCCAAAATAGCGATAATTTCCAAATTTCGAGGGAGTGGCGCGACCCCTAAAATTTTTTTAAACATTTTTTCTTTATTTTTCCCCTCATTAGGACCCCAGACTACATCTCTTTCCGAGGTTAACTTTTTTTTTTTGAATTTCACTCCACCCTAGTGTCCAGGTAATCGAACCAAAAAGAAGGATTGTGGAGTGGACTGTCTGTCACGGCGAGACTTCCTGCTGCAACCACAGACCATTATCTCCGGCTCTACTTAATATCGCTTCGGCTTTGATTTAATTGTCACCCTGATATTATTCGGGAGCCTTCAACCGATTACCGACTCCATTTCCAAAAAAAAAAAGACACCAAATGCTCCTGCTATGCTGTGCGGTTGGAAAGGTCTAATTGCCACAATTTCCAGCGCCACCAAAACTATTGGAATTATAAGTTTCTGGACGAGATCGTCGATTTAACAATACAACAGTGGTTAAAGCACGGGGTTTTAATCCCACTATTTAAGTAACATATTTCTGTCACTTCACATTAATAAATTCACAGATTCTAGGACTAATTCAGCATCGTGCAGGCACGTTGCTGCCACCAGCGAATGCTGATCACAAGTTTCTTGAGATTTCTTGCCTTGACAACTGTAATGATAAAACCTATCAGTGTCCTTATCAATATATGTATACGCAAAGGTCAAGAAACTAACAAAACGGTCATCTATATGAATTTGTATGCCTATCGTTTGATGATTCGTCAAAACGAGGACAATCAAATATTGAAATGTCGCAAATCATTTCATCAATTCGCTATTGGTAAATTTAAAAATCAAAATGGGAAAATCTAAAAAATTGCGTTCTGCAGAAGGAAATGCAAACAATGTCGGCCGACTTACCATTTTGCCATTTTGCTTTTAATGAACGATTTACGCCATAATCAGAACTACTTTTTAGGAAATAAGTAAATACATGCCCAAAGTCATCGAATTTGTAGAGATATGTGAAAACTTACAATTTAACAACGAATATACTGATCGAGTAACTAAATGATCAATCGGCGGACGTGCTTTCGAAGCAACTGTTAGACATTGACAATGGGGACATTTCAGTTGACGCTTCCACTGGTCTCATTTCGCCTTCACCTAGTTTTTGGCAATCCACAACTTTAAAAGAAGATTTACCAGCGAGTATTGAAGCAAATTATAAAAAAAACATCAATTCAAATACAAATCGTTGGCCAATTGTATTTAGTTCAGTCGATCGATTCTATTCCAGATCCAAATGAAGTCGTCAACCATCCAACTGAATTCCTCACGGGATTTCCTAGGAATGCAGCCGCACAATTTGCAGTTCAAAGTAGGATCGGTTATATTCATGTTACCCAACCTGAATCAACCCAGAATTTGTAATGGAGCAAAAGTAGAGGTTAAAAATCTGATAAAGCACCTGATTCCAAGGATACCAATGATTTCAACTGACTTGGCATTTCAGTTCAAAGGCGTCCAGTTAACAGGTCGCCTTGAATTCGCAATGACGACTAATCGAAAGGTCAATCATTGCAAGTCTGTGGAATAAACCTCGATCTTCTCTGTTTTCCCCATGGACATACTCGACATTTGGTAAATCATCAGCGCTTTTCACTTTGCTCCGGCAGAAGAGACAACAGCGGCGGTTTATCAGCAATCTTTGCGATGAGTGCATTTAAATCATAAGCAAATTTTTTTCAAATTAATTTCCAATTTGTTTCATTCCAAGAAATTTATTATCGATTCAATGCACATAACTATTTTTCATACGTAAACATGTGTTAGGCGATGTCCAGGTCTACAGTGGTAAATGTACTTAGGGTCACCGAAGTTCACATTTTTCTAGGTAGGGCGAAGTCTACCGGGTCAGCTAGTAATTTCATAAATTCTGCCACTTTGACTCAAATTATTTTCGTTATTATTTTTAAGTTGTGCGTTTTTAAATGAATAACTTTGCGTATTTGAACTGATAGTGAACCATTTTCAATTCAAAGTCGACTTTGTTAAAATAAAGTTGATCTAGAAAAAATCAAATATGTTAATTTTCAATTCAACACAGAAAGTTTTCACATACAAAAAAAAACTTTTTTGTTTTGAACACGAATATCAATTTCTATGTTGTTTTTTTTTGTTGATTTAAAGTGTTTTTAGTTCGTTTCCACGTTGTTCATTCTTAAATTAAAGTTGAAATGTTGAAAATTGCAAAATTTTAAAATCAACAATGGTTCACTTTGATTTTAAGTTGCGATTTTTCTCTTACTATCGTATCCCACTATGCAACGCACACAAAACATTCAATCGCAAATCTTACGCACACACACAGACAGACAATATTGTGAAGCCACGATGATATAACTTGAGACCACCCCTCAGGGAGAGGATGTCTAAGGATGCCCGTCTGCATCGATTTAGGATTCTAAGCGTTGGGTGGATGAGTATGTATATGTGTCTGTGTGTGTGGGTGTGTGTGAAATGCATTTTAGGAAATCTACCGGAATTATAATAGAGATTTAAACTTTATTCTGAGTTATTAAGCAGAAATGTAACATCTCCATCGCTACGACAATATCAACATGGAAAAGTGGCAACTTCGAATGCTGTGTGTTCTCGGTAGACAATCAAAATAAATGGAATCTATGGGATTGCACAAGATTTCGTCCATTAAAATTTATTGCGACTGACTGAGTGGTCCATAGACGAGCAAAGAGTGTAGACACGTATACACACATATACATATATGTATGTGTGTGTAGGAGTGGAAATGTAAAGGCCTGCGCATGTTTTTGGAAAAAAGTGCATTAAAAAACCGTGCAGGGCAAACATCTCCATTAGCTTTTGCATACATCAGTGGCCCAAAACCATAACGGCCTAACTCGAGTTAGGATCTAATTCAGTTTTTAATACCTTCGTATTCGGCATTAAAGCAAAACCACTGAAAAAGTTGCAGTTTGTCGAAAACTTTGTCTAGCAATATCTTTACTAAGTACAGAATTTGGGCAAGATCGCTTTGGTCATGTTGATATTATTGGACGATTTCTAAAGTGGGTGGAATGGTACATTTGTATGGGAGGTACCAGAAGGGGAGTTGCCAGACTTCCAAGTTTTTGTCCGAAACTTTGTCTAGCAATAGCTTTACTAAGTACAGAATTTGGGCAAGATCGCTTTGGTCATGTTGATATTATTGGACGATTTCTAAAGTGGGTGGAATGGTACATTTGTATGGGAGGTACCAGAAGGTGAGTTGCCAGACTTCCAAGTTTTTGTCCGAAACTTTGTCTAGCACTATCTTTACTAAGTACAGAATTTGGCCAAGATCGCTTTGGTCATGTTGATATTATTAGACGATTTCTAAAGTGGGTGGAATGGTACATTTGTATGGGAGGTACCAGAAGGTGAGTTGCCAGACTTCCAAGTTTCTGTCCGAAACTTTGTCTAGCAATAGCTTTACTAAGTACAGAATTTGGCCAAGATCGCTTTGGTCATGTTGATATTATTAGACAATCGTGCCTATTTTTGAATTTTTATATTTTGCCTCCTTCTGCTAAATTTTTGTCGGGTTTGAAACACTTTTAGGGATCCCTAGACATTTCTGGGGTCTCACCTGACTTTTTATTTTATATTTCTGACCAGATCCCGAAATGTAAGAAGTCTGCCGAAAGTTTTCGTCCGAACATTCTCTGAGAACAAATAAAAAAGGTCTTGAGAAGAATTTGGCCTAAAACATTCCTAGGGACGCAGGTGATTTCTCTAATGAGATAATGTTTGTTCTGGCAGGACTCGAAGACTTAAAGAAATCTTTACAAGGATTTTGTGCAAGCATTAATAGGATTTCAAGTGTCTTCTTCGCTAAGATATTTTGTTATTGTGGACATCGTTTCTGGTATTTGTTTTTGGAAAATAACTCCCATATATGGACGAGGGCTTCAAGGACAACTTTTTAGCTTCTGGACAGCTGCGGTTATGTTAGGGGATTGTAGGGTATCGAAATGTATTGTTTCCTTGCAGCATCGCCGCAATGTGGATGGTATATCGATGTTCCATAGATATCTTAATGGAATCGACTCTTTGTTTATCCGTCGTCTAGTTCCTGGTGTTAGGACTGTCAGCCGGAATATGCGGCTTGCCAGGGACTCTCATCCGTTCATTGTCAAATGGCCGGTTGACAAAAATCGTTCTTCAGGCGAACTTTGCGTAGGTGGAATATTCTTCCATCTTTCCTTCCGCCCACAGTTCATTGCATTTATGGGGGGGACATCCTCCGAGTGTTAGTCAAATATAATAAATCCCAGCTGGTGAAACCCACCTGAAATAGTTGCTAGAACTCTCCAATTATCTACCGCAAGGCCACTTTGGCCGAGAGCCTCACAAATTCACACCGCTACAAGGCGACTTCAGTGTATGTGTGTGTGTGTGCGTATTTGTCATCCGAAATCGTCGACATAGATTTCACTTTGTCTGTCTCGCAGTCTTCGGGCATTGCCTGTACGCCGTTTTTATATCCCATTCAATTCTTAATGCACAGTAGTTTGTAGCTGATTGTTTGGGTGTAGATGTAACTCCGTCTATATACTTGTATGTGTGTGTGTGTATGTGTGCGGATGCACTTTTCCATCTTCCAAGTAACTTTTCCCAGCCGACGGAATGAACTCCATTTGTGTGGATTTCGGCAAAAAAAAAAAGAACGACCATCAATGCGGAATTCGTGTGTTTGCACTGTGAAAACTTTATTGTTTTAGTGGAACTTCTCGACATTGCTGCTCTATTTCAGTTATGAAAATATTATTGTTTATCTATAACCGAAACTAATCGAATTGCATGACTGCGGCTCTATGTGTGTGTGTGTGTGTGTTATAGGAGTAGGAGGGAAATTTCGACAACAACAAAAAAGTTGGCTTTTTCCTACTTTTCGTCGTTCCCGGTTTATTTGTCTTTGAGCTGATTTTTATGGGAAAATATTTGATTTCAATTCGTTTTTTTGTTTGTTTGTTTGTGATTGCTTGGTGAAATTGTATTTATGGAGAACTTTTATGCTGCACTCAAGTGATTAAAGTGGTTTGTTTGTGCTTAACCAAATGCAACCCCCTCCCCATCGGTATCGATAAGATGGCGGCTGGTAATGAAAATATTAATATTTACTGCGACGAATACCGCATCCATGTTTCATGTGTACTAAACTGGAATTGAAATATAGGAAGGGGCAACATTTATGGAAATGTTGATGGCCAAATATTCGTCATCATTCGTAAGTATTTTTCTTAGCCCGTTATCGGGCACTGTTCGGTGTTTGGTAATAAAAACGACCAAAATTTCACACTCGGAAGAGAAAAGTCATATAAATTCTATAAATAATAATAATAAAAATAATATTTTTTTTTGTACAGAAATTGTGTTTTCCCCAAAAAATTTTTTTTTTTACAAAAATTTTTTTTTTTACAAATTTTTTTTTTTCCGAATTTTTTTTTTTTCAACAAAATTTTTTTTTTCAACAACATTTTTTTTTTTCACAAATTTTTTTTTTTCGAGAAAAAAATTTTTTTTCAACAACATTTTTTTTCCATATTTCAACGGGCGCCATAGGCGCATTACAACTTACTAGTAAATATATATTTACCCTCGACACTGATTCACTGACTCTGTCACGCAGTACGTAGGAATTTAAATAGACATTCTATAATTTTCTATAAATAATAATAATATTTTTTTTTTGTACAGAAATTGTGTTTTTCCATAAATTTTTTTTACAAATTTTTTTTTTTACAAAATTTTTTTATCCAAAATTTTTTTTTCCAAATTTTTGTTTTTCAACAAAAATTTTTTTTTCAAGAAAAATTTTTTTTTTCAACAACAATTTTTTTTTCAACAAAAATTTTTTTTTTCCACAAGAATTTTTTTTTTCAACAAAATTTTTTTCCCATATTTCAACGGGCGCCATAGGCGCATTACAACTTCTTCTAATGCTAAATTGTATACCAAACAAATTGTATTTAAGTTACCAGCGCTCTGGCCAAAATATCCCCACTCTAATCCCAAATAAGTTCAGTTTTCTAATTTCGAAATTTATTTTCCTCACCGGGAGACAAAAAGTTTAATTTTTTTAGCCATCTAAAAAAGCGCCTTTTGTGAACAGTCGGAATATTTAAATGTTATGTTAGTTTCACTTAACATCTGACAGGGCGACGAAATGAATTTCCCCTGCAGTTAGAGAGAGAGAGAGAGAGAATACGAAATCAGTGTGTGTACCAATTAGAATTGAAATGTATGTATTTATATGGTATGTATATACATATGTTCAGATACATGTTTGTATCTACATAACAACTATTTATTTTCACATCAGTTGCGTTCCACAGGAGTTGTTGTCTTAATAACGAATTCTTTGGAAAACAAAGCAACAACAATCTATTGTTTCCGCATCCTCTCATTCACATGTTTTGTTGTCGCATTTGTCGTAGTTCACCGATTCGTTTTTATTTAAACATTTTGTTATTCGCAGCTATTTGGGTCGAAATTAAAAATACATACATCGTATTAGGGTTTGCCATTTTCCCGGGGTCTTAGTCATATTTAACCATAAATAAATATTTGGCGGAAGTTAGCAATTTTTTGAGAACCGAACCAAATTTGGAACCTTGTTGCTCATCTCTGGTTAGACTCACTAGGTTAATTTTCCTGACTTAAGCACAAACAAACTAGAGATTTTGGACTTTCCACATATTTTAAGTCCAGTCCAGTTTAAAGCCATTCCATAACTTTCCCAGCTAAATCGAAATTGTCAAATCCTAAAACAGACGCACCTCTGATCTGACTAAGTTAAAGTTACTTCGGCTGGTTTCCGAAGAGAGACGATGTAAAATTATTGATTTTTTTAATTATTGAATTAAAAATTTTTTTTAGTTAGTAAAGGTATAACTGGACAAAGTTTCTGACAATAACTTTGAAGTCTGGCAACTCCCCTTCTGGTACCTCCCATACAAATGTACCAACCCGCCCCATTAGAAATCGTGTAATTATATCAATATGACCAACGAGATCTTGCTCAAATTCTGTATTTAGTAAAGCTATTGCTAGACAAAGTTTCAGACAAAAACTTGGAAGTCTGGCAACTCTCCTTCTGGTACTTACATACAATTTTCGAGAAAAAACTCTACAATATTTTTCTATATCTGCTATTATGGAATATGAGACTTGTATGTTTTTACTGAGGGTGAGTGTATTTATAAGTCAGTTTACCCGACTGCAACTTTTTACTGGTTTTTCTGCTTTTAATTTGACATTTCTCAATTTCAGACTAACTCAATTTCAACCATGGAAAGATACACAAGCGAGGAACTCATTAAAGTTGTTCAGGCTTATTATGAAAATGGGCGTTCACATCAAAATGCATATCGAAGAAAATCATCTTCAATGATGAGGCACATTTTCACCTCAGTGGATAATCCCAGAGTGATTGTCGAATAAACAATGCACCCTCAAAGAGTGACTGTTTGGTGCGGTTTATGGGCTGGCGGCATCATCGGACCGTATTTTTTCCAAAATGAGGCCGGCCGGCCAGCCAGTTACTGTGAATGGTGTTCACTATCGTGAGATGATAACGAATTGGATGTGGACGATATGTGGTTTGAACAGGACGCATATAGGTGCGCCGACGAGGTCGCGGTGGCCTTTTGACCGATATTATCATAATAAAAAGAAATGACAATATAACCTAAATAATTTGTGTTCTATTCAAAATCAACATCGGCTCTTAAAATTTAACCACCCTTTAGTTACGCTTTTTTTGGAGAATATTTTTTGAAAACAAAAGTGGATCATATATGTCGAGCATCAGCAGGCGTTTTTTATTTTTGATATTTTGGTTGTTTTTTTTTTGATTTTTATCTGTGGTGTTGTTGCACCTTTTAAGGTTGGGGTGATATTGCATAATGAAGAATCACCCCAAATTGGGGGCGATTCTTCATTTTCGAATTGGTGCCACTGTTCACGGAGCCATTGCAGCCAATATGGATGAAATGAAATATCCATATTGCCGGAACGACGCTGAAGATATTTTCGCACTTTATGTGTGAAAGCAAAGAACATATAAATAATATGAATGTCTAAATGTAAAATTAATATATTTGTCAAACTTTTGATTTTGTTGTTGTTAAAAAATACACTTTTTTCCAAATTGGGGGGATTTTTTCAGAATTTTTTTTGTCTATTTTTGGGGTCTATTTTTTTTTTTGGTTTTTTTCATAAATTTCAAAATAATTTAAAATTTGTATTGTTGAGAATTTTTGGGGAAATTTTCATATTGCTGTTTTTTTTTGGGGGGGGGGAGTATTTTCTTTTATTGTGGTGATTTTTTTTTTTTTTTTTTGGGGTATTTCTCATAATGAAAAATGCCCCAAATTTGTATGCGATTTTTTATTTGTTGGCCATCTTTTATTTTTATTTTTTGGGGCATTTTGCATTTGGAACATTTTTCATGGAGCAGATTAGTAGTTTCGTATATTTATTAACACGTAATTCTCTGAGGAACCTCTGTACGGTACAAATGCACTTATTTAATCCAAGCCAATTCCATAAAATGTCGATTTCAGTCGACTGCTGTGGGACACACTTTTATCTCCCTTCTTTTATGCCCCACTGGTCGGTTAGTCATCACCATTTGTTAAAGGCTTGGAAAACTAAAGTTTTCGGGAGTTCCCAAACATTTTGCACTTTCTAAATATCCTCGTATACAAACCCTATCATGTATCACCAGAAAGACTGCAACAACAACAACAACTTGCGAACAACGCACACCCACCATCGACCCTGATGACGGCGGCAACAATTAAAATGTAGACGAAGAAGATGAAGAAAAAAATTGCATTTGATGCGCGTAACAATGAAAGGAAATGAAATGAATTTGTTAACAATACTGCGAGCAGTTCGAAACAAAAACGATTTCATTGTGTGTTGTTGCTCGGTGTTCTCCTTGTTCTGCAGAAATGCAGGACGGAGAATGGCAACGACGAATCAACAACGACAACAACATTGTGTCTATGTGTGTGTGCTCCTTCCGGCTTAAGCCCTTAAGCCATCCTGCAACTAAACTGTGCACTTTGTTGACGTTGACGTCACTGTTGTTCTCGTCCTGATCGTTGTCCTCGCCGTCCTTAGTTGGTGGGCTGCTAACGTTGTCGCTGTTCTATTCAGTTTTTTTTTTTGTTTTGTTTCCAGAACATTCTCACTTATTGCTGTTCGTTATTTGTTGTCATTGTTGTACGTTTTGAACGTAATGTTTGTCGTTTCCTTGTTTTCAAATATATTCTCGTACATCAAGTAAATAACTCACATGTTGGCATAATCGGTGGACATATGTGTGTTAACTTTGTTAACACCTCAGCTTCAAGGCTTGAACTGATACACACACACACACACACAGACATACATATATATCGAGACACCTTTTGTACGGATATGACGAAAAAAGCGGATACCGACTATACATAAATGGGTCCCATTTTCTATTATTTCCATTTTTTGGCCCATTCCTGTCGAATAAAATTGTTTTCACACATTCCCTCCTCCAGTACATCTATTTTTCAGCCCAATTAAAAATTTTTTTTTGACACATTTTTGTTTTCCCACTTTTGTGTTTTTTTTTATTCCGTTTTGGTACGTTTTTCTCACCTTTCGATCCTTCTCTAACTATTGTCCACTTGTTTTGCCAAAAATGTGTTTCCCTTTTTTTATTTTTTCCCCCTTTTTGTAACTTTTTTATCCCGTCTTGGCTCCTTTTTTGTCCCATCACTATTTCATCTCCTCCTGTTGTAGACTATTTCCCATTTCATAGGAAAGAGGCTTCTTTTGTGTGGTCAAGCTTAATAACGTGTACGATACAATTGAATTTGCTATATCTTTGTAAATATACGATTTTAATTTTAAATATTTTGTGACAATTTTCTATCGAATTTCATTAAAAAGTGGGTTTAAAAAAAAATGTCTTAGGTCTTTTTCCCGGTAAGGGCTCGATATGTCTAATATTTTCGTTTTAAGAACTACACGGATTTTTTTGCAGTGGACAATCTTTCAAGCACCTGGTAAATTTATTTAAATTTAAGCAATTGTTAAAAATTATCACTAAAACCTCAAAGGCATTTTCTTATAATAAATTTCGAGATTTAATCTAACCCTGAGGACTTCTTAACATTCCTAAATCGTACGTAGGATAATCCTGAGAATTATTCGCTGAAAAATTCGAACTAAAACTCACTAAATGAGGCACTGACATTTACATATAATAAAATAATAAAATTTTTAGATATTTCGCCAAAAAAAAAAATTTTTTTTTTACTAACTCCGTACACTGAAAAAAAAAGTAACTGTACATCAAATCAATGAAAACGATTCTTCGATAGTTCTACATCAAATTGATGAATAAATTCATTCACTTGATGAAAATATTCGTCAATTTGAAGTACTTAGTTTTTATGGCATTTTTCGGTGTTCAACGAAGAAGTTTGTGCATGTGTTTGTTTTGGCTTTACTGCCTGCGCTACTAAAGAGTAATTCTCGTTTAAACGATAACAAATAGTCCCTATATTATACCAATAATTGTTGTAGAAATCATTGCAAAGGGTACCGATGAAGAAGGGAGGTGGCTTCCGTAACGGATTCGTATACCTTGGCAAATACATCTTAATATATATTTACCCTCGACACTGATTCACAAAATTTTTTTTTTCAACAAAATTTTTTTTTCCACAAAATTTTTTTTTCCACAAAATTTTTTTTTTCAACAAAATTTTTTTTTTTTCAACAAAAATTTTTTTTTCCAAATTTTTTTTTATTCAACAAAATTTTTTTTTGCAGCAAAAATTGTTTTTTCCACAAAAATTTTTTTTTTCCTCAAAATTTTTTTTTTCAACAAAATTTTTTTTTTCAACATAATTTTTTTTTCCACAAATATTTTTTTTTCAACAAAAATTTTTTTTCCACAAATAATTTTTTTCCAATTTTATTTTTTTTCGAAATTTTTTTTTTACAAAATAGTTTTCTCAAAATATTTTTTACAAAATTTTTAAAATTAAGTAACAAATACTTTCTCAAGCAAATTAACGGGCGCCATAGGCGCATTACAACTTACTAGTAGTATAATACTCTTTAAAGAAAACAATTTTTATTTGAAAAATGGAAATGTTTTATTTTTTTAATTTTTTTTTTTTTTAGAAAATAGAAATGTTTTATTGTTGTTGAAATTCTAATTGATGTAAAATTATTCATAAATTGATGTAAAATGTTCATGAAATGAAAAGTTCTACATCAAATTGAAGCAAAGTGTAGTAGGTTGGAAAATGATGTCCAAATTCATCAAATTGAAGAACCTTTGTTTCATTGTACGAAGCCTTAGGTGGACATTTTTTTTTTTATTTTCCCATTGAAATTGTTAAAAGTAATGAAAATCAAAACTGGCCAATTCCAGCGAGTTCAGTTTTTTCAACAAAATTTTTTTTTGCAACAAAAATTTTTTTTTCCACAAAAATTTTTTTTTTCCTCAATATTTTTTTTTTCAACAAAATTTTTTTTTTCAACATAATTTTTTTTTCCACAAATATTTTTTTTTCAACAAAAATTTTTTTTCCACAAATATTTTTTTTCCAATTTCATTTTTTTTCGAAATTTTTTTTTTACAAAATAGTTTTCTCAGAATATTTTTTACAAAATTTTTAAAATTAAGTAACAAATACTTTCTCAAGCAAATTAACGGGCGCCATAGGCGCATTACAACTTACTAGTAGTATAATACTCTTTAAAGAAAACAATTTTTATTTGAAAAATGGAAATGTTTTATTTTTTTAATTTTTTTTTTTTTTAGAAAATAGAAATGTTTTATTGTTGTTGAAATTCTAATTGACGTAAAATTATTCATAAATTGATGTAAAATGTTCATGAAATGAAAAGTTCTACATCAAATTGAAGAATGAAAAGTTCTACATCAAATTGAAGCAAAGTGTAGTAGGTTGGAAAATGATGTCCAAATTCATCAAATTGAAGAACCTTTTTTTCAGTGTACGAAGCCTTAGGTGGAAAAATTGTTTTTTTTTTTATTTTTCCATTGAAATTGTTAAAAGTTATGAAAATCAAAACTGGCCAATTCCAGCGAGTTGAGTTTTTAAAAGTGGTCATGTCCATTGATTCAGTTTTAAAATGAACAGTATCTAAAATCTTGGAGGTGGAATGGCTGTCCGCCTTTCTCCTGCTCTGTAAGAGTTAGAAATATCTTCATCAGCTAAGGCTACCTGATGTCGTCGACTCTAAGAGTCACTAGAATACGAACAATATGAAGTCAATTCGTTTGCTCGCAGGACATATGAATGTTTCTTTTTTTTTTTGTCCTGACTCCAACTTAGTGCAACATGAAAGTGAACTAGTTTTTCCTTTGGTTTCATTTTTTTGTTTTTATTATTTCATGCCTTCTGTGTTGTCTTGCACACAAAACTGTCGTAGTTTGTTTTTTCTTTCGCTGGTCTGGCGACTGACGGTGAAAAGTGGCGAACTACAATTGCAACAGCTCAAATACAGTTAACCGTCGATGTCAACCATTCAAAAGTATCAACAACTGATGTTTTCGCTGAAAAAGCATGGACAAAGGACACACTCCTGCAGGGTGTTGCTGCATGTGTCGTTAGTTACTGTTTCTCTTTTTTTGTTGTCGGTTTGTTTGTCTTTTATTTTGTTACCACTTCAAATTTATTGTTGTTGCGCGAATTGTTGCTGCCGTCGATGTTTGTTTGTTCACACGACTCACTTTCTGTCCGGCTGGCGGGCTGTGTTTGCTGCACTTTCTGTTGGAATTTGTGCTGCTTTTGTTTGGTGCAGTGTTCACCCTCGGGGGGGTTTCTCATTGCTGCCCGATTGTCTGTTGGCGACTTTAGTTTATGCGGAAACGAGATGCTGATTTGGAACGATTGAATGAAATAAACTGGCTGATGACACTGGCGAACAAATGCGAAACGAGATTCACTGAGATTACTCCAAGTGAGCTTTAGAAACCAAGTCTACTTAAAAAGTTCGATTAGCTCGTATCGTATTGTAACGCGGTGAAAACTAAATACATTTTAACAATCAACGACTAATCGATTCAATAACAATGAATTCACAAAAATTACCAATTAAATTAAAAACAACAATCCCTCATCACCCCATGGCCGGTTACCCTTCGCCCACTGCCGTTCGTGTTCATTTCGCACATTTTGCTACGTGTTCTACTTTCGCCATTACCGGAGGTGTTGCCACTACTGGCGAATGCAGCCGTTCCTTGGTGCTGCCCCCTGACGTTGTTGCATTTCACATTTACCTTGTTGTTGTTTTGCCAAAAAACAACACGATTATATAATCATAATTTTCCGATCCTTTATCGCAGTTTATCCTCGAGCGTTTGCCTTTCGTATTAAACAATCGTTATTTCTATTCCATGCTGAAGAATAGCGGCACATTTTAAATGATGACATGGAATAAGAAATTGTTCTTTTGAGGGAATCGTGTTAGCGGTCAGATTTATGAATACTTAATATCCGCCAAGATGCTGGCGTTTTACGTATTGTTAATAGTAAAACTTCTAAAAAAAATGTGTGGGGTTAAAATCAAATGTAAAAACATTGTTAAGTTCGGCCGGTGCAAATCGTAGAAGTGGCGGGTGTTTTTTAAGAGCTTGAGAAGTTAGACAGAACACTATTAGTGGAAACTGTCTGGTAGACAGTTTCATGGCATTTATTTTTTTTTATATGATTTCCGTCATATCTGCCGCTCGTAGACCGATCCATGATCCATTCGATCAGTCCCACTTTGCTTTAAAGCTGCCATTTCTCAAACTACTTCTCGTTTTGTATATTTTATTCAGAGGTCCGAGGTCATTGGGGCATTTTTCATTAAGTGGCTCAACAATTTAAGGCAAGCGAACATGCGTTTCGGAGTCGGGACCTCATTTCCATCATAGCGCGCTGCCGTTGACATTGTAGGACCGATTTTGAAGTGGAGAATTTTTCAAATATTACACCGTGTTACAAAAAATAGATTTTTTTCTGTCCTATGAACCAAATGCACATATTCGGAAAGAGGGGAAAAAATAAAAATACACGTGTATCGGCGATTTTCACGTACACGTCAGAATTTCTTTTTTTTTAAGTTTGAAGTATGAAGCTCGTAGTGTCCTGTGTGAAAGCCTTTGGACCGATTTTTAACCCTTTTCAGTGATCCAATCGAGCTGATTTTTGGCAGGCAGACTCGTGGAAATGTCTGTATCACGTCAAATTTTTTAAAAACAATTTTTTATCAATTCTCAGATTTTCCCCAATTTTTATTATTTTTGAAAAACTCATGTGATCAAAGAGAATCCAATGCATCGTCAGAGAGTGACAGTTTGACCAGGGCTGTGAAGAACGCCGAGGCCCAAACAACGGCCTGTTGCGTCTGTAGAACATGTGGACGGTGCAAAGGCTCAGACAGCTGCAGCCACTACCGATATTCCGTAGGAAGCATTTCCGTGCCACTTTATCTCTCGTTTTGATGCTTTGCACTGGTCGGCCAGATCACCCGATCTAGACATCTTTTAATGGGGTTTTTTGAAGTGGCGGATTTATGTCAACAAGTCCCAGAGTCTGGAAGCCCTTAAGCAGAATATTCGCCTAGTCATCAACTCCGAAGGCGGCCGATATCATTTTCTCAACTTGATGTAAAAAATCCCATATCAAAAAATATTATTTTCTCAACTTGATGTAAAAAATCCCCATGTTTTAAATAAACAAATTTCAAAAGCAGAACAATAAGTTTTTCATTAAAAAAAAAAGAAATTATAGCAAATGTCCGGGGGATGATTAATTTTTCCCCACTTCGTGTTTAACTTTTCCGTTGGGGCCTATTTTATCTGGGGGCAATTTCGTAGCAGCCCCCCTTCAATACGTAAGCAAAAAGTTCACTATTTGTTGACAATGATTGCTACGAATTACGAATATGTTCGGTGATGAATCTTTAAACGGATGTGACCATCGAACTGACTGACCTCGGATTTGTTGGGCAATAAATGTATGAATATTAACAAACGCTGGATGGCTTCGCCCTCGCCCGCACCGTTCCCTTATCAGTTATTTGATTTGTCATTTATCACAGGGCAAACATAATTAATAATCACTCCCCCACGTACCGGGCGTACTCGGAGAGTCAACAGTGCGCACCCAAGTGAAATATTACAAATGTCAACAACTGAATTAGTTCAAGTTGTCCATAATTCACAGGCTCCATTGGCCAATCCACTACACGTACACAGGCGTCTGTATGAATATGTATATAATGCTCGATAAATATATAAAATGTGCGTATGTACATTTATATATGTATGTACATTGATTGTGCTCTGTGTACATACAGACAAATAAATACAAACATTTGTATGTTGGAAAGAGCGGGGAAATCAAATAAATTTCAGCTTGTTTTGCTTCCGACAAAGATGACTTGTATAAGCGACTCGAACATCAACCTCTGGTGGCTGGTGGCGCTTTGTGTATTAGCCATTAATTGAATTTTATTTATGGCCATAATTTATTGGTCAGTTAGATATGAATGGAATGGACGGAACTGAACTGAACTGAACTGAAGTGAAATGAATGGCGAAAAGAACAGAAGGCTGGACTAAGGAAAGCATCAATTGAAAATTTGTTAGCCTTTGTAAAGTAAAGTAAACTAAATCAACCGGAAAATAATGAGCCAGAAAATTAATTTGTAAATAAAGTACAGCTAGCAGGATGGGGCGGGGAGTGTATTTGAATCAAAGGAAATGCTGCTTATCAAGTTTATTCCAAAGTAAACAAAGAAGAAAATATAAGAATCGAAAGACGTCTAAACTTGAACCTGACTAACAAATCTCTAAATCAAAAATTCCTAAGTTTGAATAAGCGATGAACGATTTGAAAGGACTTGGATGGCAGTTGGACAGTAGATAGGAACGGACTCAATATCAGGTTCGAGGCGAACCTTTTTTACGGCAATACGTGTAGATCGCTAGATGCTGCCCATAACGAGACAGTTTGGGATCGAAAACATATCGGAAGGTGAAAAAAACAAAGGAAAAGGCGATTATTTCTATTACAGGCGACTGAAATGGAAGTGAAATCGTAAACTAGGCGAATACTCATGAGATGTGCATGAGTGAAAATGATACCCAGAAGAAGTGGTTGAGGAATTTCCAAAATGTAATGAAAAAATTACCCAAAAGAGTGTGAATCCCCCAAATAATTTATCCAAAAACTCCCCAATTAAAAAACGGCAATACGACGTTGCCGACTCAAAAAAAAAATTTAAAAAATCCCAAGAATTGATAAAAAATTTCCCCAAAAATAATAATTCTGAAAAACCCTCTAAATAATTTATCAATAACTCCCTAGTTGCCGACCCAAAAAAATACATAAACTCCCAAGAATTTATGAAAAATTCCCCTAAAATGCCAATATGAATATTTTTCCGGATAATTCTGAAAAACCCTCTAAATAATTTATCCAAAAACACCCCAATTAAAAAACCGTCAATACGACGTTGCCGATCCAAAAAAGTTGATAAACTCCCAAAAATGTATGAAAAATTCCCCTAAAATGCCAAGAAAAATTCCCCTAAAATGCAAAGAAAAATAGTCCCCAGATAATTCCGAAAAAACCCTCTAAATAATTTACCAATAACTCCCAAGTTGCCGACCCAAAAAAATTGTTAAACTCCCAAAAATTTATGAAAAATTTCACAAAAAATAATAATTCTGAAAAACCCTCTAAATAATTTATCCAAAAACACCCCAATAAAAAAACCGTCAATACGACGTTGCCGATCCAAAAAAATAGATAAACTCCCAAGAATTTATGAAAAATTCCCCAAAAATACCAATATGAATATTTTCCGGATAATTATGAAAAACCCCTCTAAAATTAAAAACCGGCAATTTGAAAATGGTGCTCCAAATGAAGAACTCCCAAAAGTTGATGAAAAATTCCCCAAAAATCCCCAGATAATTCTGAAAACCCCTCTAACAATTTTGTTCCAAAAACTCCCCAATTAAAAACCGGCAATTTGACAATGGCGCTCCAAATGAAGAACTCCCAAAAATTGATAAAAAAAATTCCCCAAAAAGATCCATATGAATATTGTCCAAAAAAAGAAGAAAAACATGCGCGCGACAGGCCCTCATATATCGTGTAATTTTTCATTGATCAAATTTTGGGTAATTTTGCACATGAAAAATGGATTAAGAACAACAAATTAAATATTATTTAAAAATTATGAAAAAAACCCAATTATGTATTTTTTTTTGCCATCTTGGGTTTTTATGTTGTTTAATTAATTTCTGTATTATAGTTTTGAAGGAATTGTATGTTGCTATGTCTAATGCAAGCCAAAGTTGGGCAGGTTATCGCGAGTCATGCCAGCGAAGGTACAGCCTACACAATCAACAGACTCGTTCAATGGAAACGCCCTAACGATACTCTTGTTTTTTTTTTTTTTTGGTCTCTTACTCTAAATAAAGAAATCACAAAGTTATTGTTGACCATCGGGATTTTAGAGAATTAAAAACGGTTGACAGGTATTTCTTTGTTGGTCGATGGAGATGTAGTCTTAACCAATCTTGGATGCGTGTTCTTTGCAGATCTAAGATAGGAAGAAAACGAGCCTTTTGATGGTATAAACAAAATGGCTCCATGAAGGGCTCTATGAAAAATGCCCCCCCAAAAAAAAATGGAGAATTCTCCAAAAAAAATCGAATACAAAATTGGTTATTTGTTCATAATTTTTAGATAACATTTAATTTTTTGTTTTTCGGGGCATTTTTCATATGAAAAATGTGGAAAATTTCCCAATTTTTTATTTTATTGAGGAGTCCGCGCGGCTTATTTTTCTTAATATATGTGGGTGATTTTGCATTGGGTAATTTTTCATAAATATGTTGGGGGATTTTTCAGAATTCTTTTTGGGAAATTTTCCTATTGGACTTTTGGGGGGATTTGTCATTTATTTTGGGGAATTCTTTATTTTTTGGGGTTATTTTTCATAGAGCCTCCGTGTACGGTGGCCCCAATTCAAAAATTAAAAATCGCCCCAAAATTTTACATTACAAATAATTTTTCATATTTTGCATATTCATATTCATTTTAATATTTGGGGTCATTTCTCAAATGTAATAACTACGGTCGTAGCCCCAAAACAATATAATAAAAAAAAAACACTTTTGTTTGGGGTTGTTTTCCATTCCTATTTGGAGTGATGTTTTTTTTCACATTTTAGTTCTAACTCATCTATTCTGTTTTCTTTCAGGAGTAACCCGCTATCCCATTTATGAGTTGGCGATTGAACCCGCTCTCCCGCGACTGCAACCCCTCACACTGTCAACACACACATTATTTATGCACCATAAAAATTCGTAATTTCTCAAAAGCGTAATAAAAAAAAAAACAAAAAATTATCATTGCAATCCTTTGCCAGTTGGTGTAGTGCCTGGACACATGACCGTGTTAAATTGTTGGGCATAATAAATGGATGTGTTATCTTTCCGAGCACATAAACACTCATTAAGTCTCATTTGAAAAAATCTGAAGAAATCGAAACACACACTAATACAGATTTCTGTAGATACCCCCAAATGTCATTAAAGGCAAACAAACAAAAATAAAAATGTGACAGATGGACCCAGGGGTGCTGGTCGGTAATGTAGGCGCCTTCGATGGCAAAAAGCTACTAAAGTCATAATACATTTTTATGACGACATTTATAACATAATGAATTAAACATTTCGGGTAATTACTATGAGCTTTCGCTTGCTGCCTCCATTCCAAATGGGAGGTACGGATAGCACATTTGTAGAGCGAGTATAATAAAATGTCGATGTTTTTTCTTTACATTTTTGTGTGAATTTTTATTGCAGTAGAACATCTAGAAAAAAAAAGAAGGAAAATAATGTTTTATTTAAAATTCACAACTCCCCCTTGAAAAGGAAGCGCAACTTAGAACCAAAACCACACCATGTATGAGAAATGGTTGAATAAATGGTCAACAAAAAACTGTGTCTAATGTGGGAAAAATTGCGGAAAATGGATGGCGGCCAGCAAAATGTTAACACACGTGTGTGGTGCTTTTGATAAACAAACGCGTAACACTCGCATATTAGCAAACAAACACTTTTTTCCGACTTTTTATACAAAAATTCTTTCAGCAAAAAATGGGAAACATTTACATTCCTTATTGTTTGAGGCTCCAACAAACGCAATTTGCCCAAACCCCAAAAATGCGGTGTTTTTTGTTTTAGGGTTTTCATCCACACCGTTGTTGTGGTTTGTAAGGACTTTTATTCATATTTGCAAATGACTCAGATACTCGAGTACGCCACGATGGCGAAAAACTATTGCAATCACAAGTTTAAACATAGGAGAGGATACAGTATGGGGACTATGTCACATAATCGAATTGGGGCGAGAACATTTAAAAGCCTTTGAAAATTTGTCTAAAGCGAATTAAACGAGCGGTAGCAAGTTTAGCCAAACTGCTTAAAAACAACATTTCTTCAGAGAGCTTTCCTTGCTACACAAATCGGGCAATAAAAATGGAGGATAATCATTTTTTTTTAAATTTCGTTCATTAGTGTACCTTTTTTGATTTGAAACATCGATGGATTCACAAATATAGTAATTGAATGAGAATCGTCTTTTAAAATCGGAATATAATTGAAACACATAATTGGCGCCATGAAATAACATCTCCAAAAACAAAAATTGCAAATAATTATTTGGGCATTATTTCGCCTATTTTGGGGGTTATTCCATTAATCATTTGGGGATTATTTCATAATGAAACCACCCCTAATCAATATTTTTTTTGGTTGTGGGGGTTATTTCATTATTTATATGAGGATTATTTTTTTTTAAAAAATATATAAAACATGCAGTGAGTTTGTTTAAAAAAACATGACTATAATCATTTTTAAAAAAAAATATTTAAAAAAAAACATTTTTTTAAAACAAAATCATTTTTTAAAAAAAAATATAAAACATGCAAATAGTTTCTCATTTTTAAAAAAAAATATTTTTTTTAACAAAAAAAGTTTTTAGAAAAATTTATAAAACATGCAGTGAGTTTGTTTAAAAAAACATGACTATAATCATTTTAAAAAAAATATTTAAAAAAAAACATTTTTTTAAAACAAAATCATTTTTTAAAAAAAAATATAAAACATGCAATTAGTTTCTCATTTTTAAAAAAAAAATATTTTTTTTTAAAAAAATTTAAAACATGACTAATCATTTTTAAAAAAAATATTTTTTTTAACAAAAAAAGTTTTTAGAAAAATGTATAAAACATGCAGTGAGTTTGTTTAAAAAAACATGACTATAATTATTTTAAAAAAAATATTTAAAAAAAAAATATAAAACATGTAGTTAGTTTTTCATTTTTAAAAAAATATTTTTTTAAGAAAAAATTTTTTTTTAAAAGATATATAAAACATGCAGTGAGTTTCTCAAAAAAAAAAATGACTACAATCATTTTTAAAAAACATGCAGTGATTTTGTTTAAAAAATACGACTATAATCATTTTTAAAAAAAAAAAAAAAAATTAAAACAAAAAAAAATTTTAAAAAAAATATAAAAATATAAAAAAAAATTCAAAAAAAAATATAAAACATGCAGTGATTTTGTTTAAAAAATACGACTATAATCATTTTAAAAAAATTTAAAACAAAAAAATTTTAAAAAAAAAATATAAAACGTGCAATTAGTTTCTCAATTTTAAAAAAAGTATTTTTTTAACAAATACTTAAAATATGCAGTGGGTTTGTTTAAAAAAACATGACTATAGTCATTTAAAAAACAAAAAATATTTAAAAAAAAAAATTTTAAAAAAAAATATAAAATATGCAGTTATTTTCTCATTTTTAAAAAAATATTTTTTTTATATAAAACCTGCAGTGAGTTTCTCAAAAAAATACGACTATAATCATTTAAAAAAAAACATTTTTTAAAATTTTATATTTTTTTATAAAAAAAAATATAAAACATCTTTTTTTTCTTAAAATAAAAAAAGTATTAAAAAAAATATTTTTTAAAAAAAAATATTTTATATATATAAAACATGCAGTGAGTTTCTCTAAAAACTAGATGAAACTCACACTCCAATCACCAATGTACAGTGGTGGAATTCCAAAATGATTGGGAAAAATCTGGCATTTGAAAACAGAAATTCTTCTGACGGCCGAAATACCTAACTTTGCCAGACTTATGCTCAAATACACTTCAGCCAGATCTGTGTGGAATTTTAAACATTAACATATTTAGAGAAAAAATGTAGCAAGAAAAACAAAGTTAATTTGCATATTTGCAACACAAACCATTGCCACAGCCTTTTGTGAGACTGCACACCATGGGATCGCTGTGTCTATTTTTCGATACCGTTGGGAATGAATGATAGCTTATCGCAATATTGTCCGCTTTAGTTACCAACTTCGCAAAGTCCTCGAGGGCATTGAGAGAGAGTAAGAATATTTCATCAGCCACAAAAACAAACAAAAATAAATAAAATCAATCATTTGACCGAAATCAAATTAGCAAGAAGACCATCCATCTAACGCATCCCATCTACATAAATGCAAAACAATGTTCTCTAAATCCCTCCATCCTAATTCTCTCTTGCCCAACAGCATGATTGATGCCAGACAAGTAGAAATATTATAAATATGTTATAGTTTTACAACTAAATCTGTTATACGAAGAGCCAAATATTTAAGATTATTTCTTGGGTGCATTTAAAATGTGTTGAAAGATTTGAAATCCCGGAAAAAGTTTTCACAGACCGTTAACGGAATTCATTGATGACCATTTCTGTCGTCATCCATCTTGTGGGTCTATATTTTGTGAAACACGCGCAATAAAAAGCCCGATGACCAAGGAAACATTTGGGGGGGAACAAGTTTTATGGGCTCTTGTAGTTTTGGAAGAAAAAACCAAACAATTGTTTACACTCAGAAAAATATTGTATCAAAGAAAATACAATGCATAATATTTCTATTTTGTATAAAATGGAAATTAATAAATGAACTCGAAGTCGACTAACAGAAATAAAAAAAAATTCTCTTCACCAATTTATATATTTTTGGGTTAAAACTAAATTTTAATAAATTGTATCTAAGATCCATTCCATTTCATTGTGGAGGATTCATTGTTATTCAGTTTTTTCTACCTTCTCTGAGTGTAGCGGTAAAGCAAAACTGATTTATGTATGAGTGTATAGTGGATACCATATACCATTTCATGGTACATATGCAACTCCAGGGCTTTTATGAAAAATTCGAATGACATGTAGACATTGTGTATATAACGAGTCATATATCAAAAGAAATGCCAAATATGTTGTACGAATATGTCAATAAAGCCTTGGAATATTTTTAGGATTTTTTTTTTAAAAAAATAGATTATTGCGTGATCAATTCAGCTAACTTTTGTTACACTAAAGACATAAAAGAAATGATTTCGATATTCTCCCAAAAATGGTACAATCCACTGTGGTCCCAAATCAATTTTTTTTGGCATAAATTCGAAACCAAAAAATTAAGAAATTGTAAAAAGTTTACATATTTTCTCAATGGCAACATTCCAAGCAATCATCGATAATAAATAAAAAAAAGTTATTGGCAACACTGAAAGTTTGGCAAGCATTGAAAGTTGAATGTTTTAGCACCTGTTATTACTTCGAAGTCAAAACAGTGTAACAATTATATTAACAGTAAAAATTTAAAAAGGAAAGTATAAAAAAGTTGTGCAATGGAAATTGAAGATCAAGGTAAGTAGTTTACATACATTATTTAAAATTTAATTTTTGTTGTGTCCTTGTCGTTATTCTTGAGTGTTATGTTATTATGTTTTTATTATTCAACATAACCTATATGTTTGGTAGTTGGAAAGTTGGGTCTGGGCATGAACTTGCACGGAAGTTTAAACGTTAAAGTATTCGTCAATGTGTTTATTATTTGTGGAAACTTAGATCTCCCCAGCAAATTCCAGCAAACTCATAAAATTTAAATTTTTATTTTAGCTCAATTTCTGATTAGCCCATAGCGGTCTATGGCCTGAAAAGCGCCATCTATTGCAAATAAATCACACTATGTTATATAATGAAACTTCCTCACATTATTTTGAATACACAAATAAATATCTATCAACATTTTGTGGAAAGTGTTTCCATACAATAAAGGTCATACGAAAATTTTTGAAATTAATCGTACTAAGATTTGTAGTTCATCTGGGGGCGGGAGTGGGCGTGGCCCGATCACCTCAAAAACTCGTAAATTTCATATTATTGGAATACCTTACAAACAGGTAAGATTACAAGTCTCTATCGGCATTATTCGAATTTATGCCAAAAAAAATTGATTCTAGACCAGTGTGCAATCGATAAGTTGCATCCAATATTAAAGCAGACAAATAAGAAATTCTATTAACAAAAGGCTTTAAATTGAAAAACATACCGGCATTTAATGTTAACTAAAAAAAATCGTAATTTTGCCTATATGAATTTAATGTGAATTTAATTTAAAAGAGTACAAAAAAAACTATCAATATTACAGTAGAGTAAAAAAACCTATTTTCATACAATTAGGACTTGAGCCAATTGACCACGGTTTAGGAATATATAAAATTGTATAGGAATCACAATTTCGCCCTTATATGAAAATCGTCGGTGTGCTGCAAAACGATCTCATATCCACTTTATTGTGAAATGGACTTAATGATGGACTTATTGTAAAAATGTCCCAAAAGTAATAGTCTATGTCCTATAAAAAAAAAGCCCATGACTATTGAAAGTAGTTTTGGAGCATCAAACCAATTCAATTTATGTCCAAAATACTCACACCCATTCACTTTAAATCCTCAAAAACTCAGAAATACAATTATGTGACTTGAATTTAATTTAAGAGTACAAAACAGTTACGACTTGAGCCAATTCACCACTGTGTGTATGGGACACCTGGTGGCGTACGTGTTATCGATGACACAAACCGGAGCGAATATCAGTAAAAGATCAACGCCACATGCCGATGGAGCAGGTGATGTAGATAGTGCGAAAATTAACTAAGCATCAACCAAGTTGACATAAGCAGATTCATGAATCATTTAGACAACTTTTAAAAACGACTATTGGCGAAATAAGCAAATAATAAATCGATGTTCTCCAATTAAAATGAATAATCGAAAAACATATTCATTATCCAGTTGGACAATTATAAAATGTTATTAACAAAAAGCTTTAAATTGAAAAATATGCAAATTCACTTACCTTTTTAAGGGTCCGCCATCTAACGTTTTTTTTTCAACTAGTGCCTATTTTCGTTTTTGTTATTTTCATTATCGGGCCATGTTGAACGAATTTTTGTTTACAAAAATTTAAGAGGATATTGGCAATATTTGGTTTCAACAGGACGGCGCCAGGTGCCACACAGCCGAAGCTACAGTCAATGTTTTGCGCCCTGTTTTTGAAGGCTACTGCATGGCCAGCCGAGGAAGTCGTTTGAATGAAATTATTTTCCATTATTAACCGGAAGGATTGTACTTTCAAATAAAAAATGAAATTTGAGAAAATATCCAGTAGTTTTTTTTTTTTTATAGAATTTTGGAAAAAAAAATTTATTTGGCAGAACCTGTATAACACTAGAGTCGATGATCGGCATTTAATTTTAACTAACCGGTGAACGTAATTTCAGTCACAGTCAATTTACCATTTGTTTTGAACGAACGAAGGCAGAATATTACACAGACACTTTTGAGTATTTTACAAAACATACACAACACTCCTCCCACAAGGAAGCTGACCCATCCGTTCTAACAATTGTTGTTGTTGTTTCCCAAATTATTCCAATGTGTTAACAACCGAGTAGGCGAGTGCGCATCCATCTTACACAAGTGCAACAAACACACACACACACAACCGCACACACGCACGCGAACCCGACTTTCATACATTTACGAACGACCGACACACATTTATTATTAACGAATTTGTAAACCAGGCAATACAGTTGATCTACGATTGCGACTCTTAACAATTTTCTTTTAATTTTTAAAACTTTTCATCTGATTTTCATGTTTTGCTAATTAGCTCCAATTTGCACGTTGACACACGAAAAGCGCGGCGGAAGAACTGATTAACTGATGTTGTTGCAGTTTTTCTTCTTCTATGACCACATACGAAATTTGTATGGGTGTAAAAGAGACAAATGCATGCGTACATGTGCAATAGGATAAATGGAGGGATATCAAAGTTGTATGGCTAATGTTGCCATATCGATTGATTGAAAAAAGTATTTGCTAATATTGACGCTTTCAGCATTTCGAATTGAAATTTAGGCGCTTTTTTTTAATTTTTCTTTGTAATTCTAAATTTCAATTAAGCGCTTCTGTGTGAAATGTAATTGAAGTTGGAAATTATAAAGTTAAAAGGAAAGCAAAATCAATATTAAATATCAACGTTTATCTTCTTCTTGCAAAAGTGTTTAATTTATTTTAACGCGTAAAATGTTTTTTTTCTTTTAGTACAACGTAAATTATTTGTAATGTAACTTTCTTTCTCATTTAACCCGTGTGCATTCCTTAGAAAATGTATTTCATGCATATGCAATAATTCTTAAATGATGTTCTCCTTGAGAATATACGTCAGGAATAGATGTATACAATGGTTGAAATGTTATCCAATTGTTGATCCTTTTATAGTAGTTAGAGCGGTCGTTTCAAAATTGAATTTTAAACTGAAATAAATACAGCTTGGGATTGCAATAAAATTTTCAGTCGCAGGTTTTATCTAGCGGAACTTGCTGATTATATAATAAAGCGGTCAATTTTTCGAACAGAGATTTTACCCATAACACAATTTTTAATAATTTAATTTTGTGCACAAATTTTACCAAACCTTCTTAATTTTATACATATATATATATATGTATTTTAGGGGCGTCGATTTGTAGGAGACCAAAAAAATAAACAAAAAGTAGAGCAAAAACGAGAACTACCAGAAATTCAATGAAATATCACCAAGAAACCATGGGTGTAAAATAAATTCCTAATCGATTTGATACTTTTTTTCAAAATCTTCTTTTTTTCAAATATGTGCTAGAACCATACTACATTTGGTACAAATAAAATGCTAGCGTCATAATAATGATAAGAAAATACACTTAATTATAAACAAATTAGAATTAAGTACCATAGCTGTTAAAATATATTAGATACAGTGCGACAAAAAGGAAAAATCAAATTACATTTTTTCAAATATCATATAAGAACTCAAAAATGTTTACAAGACCAAATGTTAGAAAGTTTTGGCCGATGCAATTGGATTTTGTATTACTAAGGCCAAAAAAATGAGATCAAAGTCAAACCACAATTAGGTAATACTCAGTTTCCAATAAACACTTTTATGAGTGGTCAGTCAAAGTAATTCAAATTTCGGCTGTTGATGTGGCAACACTAAGAAAACATATGTTTCCGTTGAATAATTAAAAAAATATATTTTTGGTCACACAAGATTTTTAGAAGAAAAAACTGAAGACGTCATTCCTTTTTTTTAAATAATTCTCTAATCTTCATTAACTTAATTTTTTAATAGGTTTTACCATAAAACAATTATTTTCATACGTTTCAACAGTTTTTGTATAAACACCATTTTGGCGAAACGATTTTGACAAGTTCACTTTACTAAGAACAGCTACTGAGAATGGCTACTAAAAGAACGCGTGGACAGATTACAGTAGAACAAATAGCTGCAAGCTTGCACAAGACACAATGCTACTAAATGAAAAAAAAACACAGGTCAAACAAATCGAAATATCGAAACTTATAAGCATATAAGTGCAATGTTGCCTATACGCAACATCGGGCATGAAAGGGTTCACAGAAAAATTTAAAAAAGTGAATCCGATGAGTTCTAAAATGATTGAAAACAATTGTTACTGGGTCAAATTGACCAAAGCATCATATGAAGGGTACATTTTTGGGGAATCCAGAATGATTATATACAAAAAAAATTAAAAAAAATAAATTACATTACCAAAATAAAGTAAACACTTTTGCAAAAAGAAGACAAATGTTCATATAGTCAGTGTGCTGCAAAAAGATCTCAAATCCACCTTTTTCTGAAATGGTCTTAATGATGCAAAAGTGCCCCAAATGTCAATTCAAAGTAGTTTTATTGTCATTTTATCAAAACAATTCATTCTATGTCCACTCATCAATAACATAGAAACGCAATTATGTGACTTGATACAGTGCAACTTCGATAATCCGGACACATATAGTTTTAGGCTCGGTCGGATTATCGAGGCATCCGGACTATAGTAGGTCAACAATTTTTGAAATAATTTAAGTGAATTAAAACATGAATTTGAATATATTTATTCAAAAACAAAAATAATACTAAATATAATCCATATTTTTATGTGTATACACTTATGTTCATATGAATATACATACTATGGTTTATTAAAAAACGAAGTTATTTTGTGCTGACAAACTTTGTTGAGGTGGTTAATTTTGGCTTTTTCTTCTAGCCTCTTCAACACGAGAATATCCTGTATATCCAAATTATTCTCCTCAGCCCACTGAATCCAAAGTGCAAATGATTTCTTTGCATCTGCATTAGAGATCTTTGTTTTTACATCCATTACCATCAAGTCGTCTTCAGAGTCTGTAAGCAAAACTGACGAATTATTTGGTTTAGCATGTTGTATTATTTCTTCGTCTGAAAAATCCAATGAACATTCATTTGCACCAGTTGCCCAATCATTGATATCTTGTTCAGTGATGTCATTACTGAAATTCATAGCTCCAATCATATCAGCAGACATGCTATCAGACTGCAGTTCATGGCGCAAAACCTGAAGCGGTATCATATCTTCATCATCCCAGCACGATGCAGGTCTTGGCCACAATGCACACCAGCTTTTCTGAATATTTCTTTCACTAATGCTTTGCCATGCTAAGTTCAAGAAGCAAACAGCATTTTTAAGGTTAAACATTTTTAAAACTTTAACAACGTCGACGTCATCATCATTTTCGGATAAAATATGGTGCAGTAACTGCTTTCTGTAAGCAACCTTTACATTTTGGATTAAATTTTGATCCATAGGCTGTAAGATTGCCGTACAATTTGGTGGTAAAAACAGAACTCTGAAATTTGGGTCAAAATTAATTTCATCCGCTTTTGGATGAGAAGGAGCATTGTCTAATATTTATAATGCTTTGAGTGGTCTGTTAACCTGTGTTAGAAACCCTTTTACTTCTGGAATAAAATGGTTTTTGAACCAGTCGAAAAAAAGGAACATTGACATCCATCCTTTATTAGTTGCTTTATATACCACTGGAATCTTATAACCTTTAAAGGCTTTTGGATTAGCAGATTTGCCAATAACCAAAAGAGGCAGTTTATGTGTTCCTGCAGCATTTGAACATGGCATAAATGTCACACGATCTTTGGAAATTTTTCTTCCTGGGGCTGATTTTTCCTCTGCATGCACCCATGTGGTACCAGGCAACACTCTCCAGAAAGCAGCAGATTCGTCTGCATTATAAACTTGCTCTTCACTCAAATCCATCTCAGCAACAATGTCGGCAAACTTTTTTTTAAAAGGCTCTACGGCAAACGTAAACAAGCCAATACCGTGCCACACATGCAAAGCTTTCAATGTAGTGGTGTCCATAGCTAATCATAATGCGAATAACAAAACATGAGAGCGTAAAAAAAAATTGTCCGGATTGTTGAGATAAAAATTTTAAATTGTCCGAAATGTCGAAGCGTCCGAATTATTGGAGTGACCGGATTGGCGCATGTCCGGACTATCGAAGTTGCACTGTATCTTTTTGCTGCATACCTTTTGACTTTATAGTTTCCAACTTCAATTACATGTCACACAGAAGCGCTTAATTGAATTACAAAGAAAAATTCAAAAAAGCGCCTAAATTCCAATTCGAATGAAAGCGTCAATATTAGCAAATACTTTTTTCGATCAATCGATATGGCAACATTAGCCATACAACTTTGATATCCCTCCATTTATCCTATTGCACATGTACGCATGCATTTGTCTCTTTTACACCCATACAAATTTCGTATGTGGTCATAGAAGAAGGAAAACTGCAACAACATCAGTTAATCAGTTCTTCCGCCGCGCTTTTCGTGTGTCAACGTACAAATTGGAGCTAATTAGCAAAACATGAAAATCAGATGAAAAGTTTTTAAAATTAAAAGAAAATTGTTAAGAGTCGCAATCGTAGATCAACTGTATTGCCTGGTTTACAAATTCGTTAATAATAAATGTGTGTCGGTCGTTCGTAAATGTATGAAAGTCGGATTCGCGTGCGTGCGTGCGGTTGTGTGTGTGTGTTTGTTGCACTTGTGTAAGATGGATGCGCACTCGCCTACTCGGTTGTTAACACATTGGAATATTTTTGGGAAACAACAACAACAATTGTTAGAACGGATGGGTCAGCTTCCTTGTGGGAGGAGTGTTGTGTATGTTTTGTAAAATACTCAAAAGTGTCTGTGTAATAGTTTGCCTTCGTTCGTTCAAAACAAATTGTAAATTGACTGTGACAGAAATTACGTTCACCGGTTAGTTAAAATTAAATGCCGATCATCGACGCTAGTGTAATACAGGTTCTGCCAAATATTTTTTTTTTCCAAAATTCTATAAAAAAAACTACTGGATATTTTCTCAAATTTCTTTTTTTATTTGAAAGTACAATCCTTCCGGTTAATAATGGAAAATAATTTCATTCAAATGGCTGCCTCGGCTGGTCATGCAGTAGCCTTCAAAAACAGGTCGCAAAACATTGACTGTAGCTTCGGCTGTGTGGCACCTAGCGCCGTCCTGTTGAAACCAAATGTTGCCAATATCGTCCTCTTCAATTTTTGTAAACAAAAATTCGTTCAACATGGCCCGATAATGAAAATAACAAAAACGAAAATAGGCACTAGTTGAAAAAACAAACGTTAGATGGCGGACCCTTAAAAAGGTAAGTGAATTTGCATATCTTTCAATTTAAAGCTTTTTGTTAATAACATTTTATAATTGTCCAACTGGATAATGGATATGTTTTATCGATTATTCATTTGTTTGGAGAACATCGATTTATTAAAGTGGAAATACATTTTTTTGCTTATTTCGCCAATAGTCGTTTTTAAAAGTTGTCTAAATGATTCATGAATATGCTTATTTCAACTTGGTTGATGCTTAGTTAATTTTCGCACTATCTACATCACCTGCTCCATCGGCATGTGGCGTTGATCTTTTACTGATATTCGCTCCGGTTTGTGTCATCGATAACACGTACGCCACCAGGTGTCCCATACAGACAGTGGTGAATTGGCTCAAGTCGTAACTGTTTTGTACTCTTAAATTAAATTCAAAAACATCTCAAGTCACATAATTGTATTTCTGAGTTTTTGAGGATTTAAAGTGAATGGGTGTGAGTATTTTGGACATAAATTGAATTGTTTTGATGCTCCAAAACTACTTTCAATAGGCTTTTTTTTATGGGACATAGACTATTACTTTTGGGACATTTTTACAATAAGTCCATTTCACAATAAAGTGGACATGAGATCTTTTTGCAGCAAACCGACGATTTTCATATAAGAGCGAAATTGTGATTCCTATACAATTTTATATATTCCTAAACCGTGGTCAATTGGCTCAAGTCCTAATTGTATGAAAATAGGTTTTTTTACTCTACTGTAATATTGATAGTTTTTTTGTATTCTTTTAAATTAAATTCACATTAAATTCATATAAGGGCGAAATTACGATTTTCTGTTTATAGAACTTTTGTAAGTGATCGTAGGAATGATTGAGATAAATGTTTGTTTTTTTGTAGTTCTTCTTTTTTAGGGTTTGACAAATATTGAAGGAACAATTACCATTTGGCATTTAGGAAAAAGTTCACCGCTTGACCGATTTTTGCGAAATGTGTGTCATATTAACATACAATTTTGTTTTTCCCTTAACATTCCATGAATGAAAAAACGGATTTTTTTTTATTTTTATAAAAAATATACAATTTATTTTCCGCCGACTTTAGTCTTCCTGAGACGAGGACTGCAATGAAGGTAAATTTCCACAAGTGTGTACTGAAATATGTATACGCCAAAAAATCGGACCTTAACCCTTTCAGGCCCGATGTTGCCTACAGGCAAGTGGTGGTTATATAAAACGTATTAAAATAATTGTTTATATTAAAACCAATTGAAAATTAAATAAATAAATGTCAGAGAATTATTTAAAAAACCAGTAATCATGTGATAAGTCTTTGGTTTGTTTGTAAAATCTAAATCTACTATCTACAGGCAACATCCTGTAACTGACGAAACAGGATTTTTTGAATTTCTTGTCAGTACATATTTGACTTAACACTAACACAGATCTGGCATAAACAAATGCTTGGACCCACCCGCTGTAACTCGGACAAGAGAGTGTCAAATATATGTTTCTCTTACACATTACAAAAATTTACCCAGTTTCACACTAAGTTTCCCTATAATAAGCGCCGCCATTGAGCTTTGCATATGTTCTCCAATTCCTAGACAACACAACAATTATTGACAGTTTCACGAAATAAAATTTCCAAATTGCGCCAACAAATTTGCATAATTCCTAACTTGTACAGCATGAAACACCCATATTTCTACCAGAGACCGACATTACATCTCGACTAATGTCTACCTGTGTATGTGCACACACACATACATAAACCGTACACATTAACGTCACAGGTGACAGCTGGGCCTTGCCAACATGTGCCATTCACACCCATACAACACAAAGTACATGTGCTTCTTGTTTTGTTTGCCAATTTGATATTTGTTTTCAGCCACTTATTTTTCTGTTTTTTTTCTTTTCTTCTTGTTCCTTGAAAACCTCATTTTCAAGGAACAACATAGAGTGATTTTTTTTGGCTGGCGTTTCTTAAGGCACCCCGTTCACTTGAACAGAACGAGTCAATGGCAAATCCTGATTGCCTTTGGATTTAAAGATTTAAACTTTTCAAATATCGGGAAAGTGGATTTTTTTCTGACAAAACCGCTTAATTAATGCAAATTGTGGAGGACGGATAAAATGTATACCGAATATTCAAAATATGCAGTTAAATTAAAAATAATTTCTATATTGAGATTTCATTTAAAAATGGTTCCCTGTCCATGTCCATGAGATAGTGGGCATAATGTTTTAAAATCAATAGCAAAATGCATTACTTGAACGTGCAATTTACGATTACGTCCTAAATCTACCAACATCGAATTGGACCGACCTCCGACCAAATCTTAAAATTTTAAAACCCATCCGACAAAATTGTGGTAGAAAAAGCCCGGTAACGCTATTTCTCGTACTCTCTCACACTCACACCTCATAAATGGTACTTGGTCGTTTTGTTCACCCGTTTTCGCTCCGGGCACAATTCCAACAAATATTTTTATCCCATTTGAAGAACAAAAAAAAAAAAAAAGGAAAAACAACGAGAAAAACCGAGGAAATCCTTGTGTACCTGGCATTGCAGATTTTTATTTATGCGATGGTTAACTCGATTTTATTGGGATACAACGATAAACGTAGCCAAAAATATATTGATGGTCAATAGATGTCGGCATGCCAGTGCGATTTACGATATGAAGGGAAACAAAACGAAAACGAAAACACTTGGAAAATTTATGCAAATACCTTTGTTGTTTGTTTGTTTGGCGGATGCAAGGAATTTAAGAATTGTAAAATCTTCAATGAGAAACATAAACAAAATCCAATAGTATGTTATGAAATCGCATGTAGTTTATAAAAATCAATCGAGGATTTTCGTTTTTATTCACAATTTAGTGAAGGTTCTTTCTGTCGCCTGCCGCACAAATCGTCACTCGAAATCCAAAATGACCAAAAATCAAAAAACCCAAAAATAGAGTTTTTAGATTGATTCTGGTGAAATCACCTAAAATCACCAATATGAAAAATTTACAATTTTAAAGCCAATTTCCACTACGAAGTACCTAGAGCAGAAGTTATAAAAATGCATGTTAGATCATTTTGGATTTCCTGGTGACGAAATGCTTTTTTCGAAAGACGTTTGATGTTTCCGAGGAACCCAAGGGAACTGAATCATCTTGTGAAATATTTCGATGGCAAATATTGTGAGTGAAAACATTACCTGTTCAAGTATCTTCCCGTTGTTGTCTGATCAACTTCGCCATTACTTTCTTGCTTTAATTTGATATTTAATGAATATTATAAGAAAATTTATTTAAAAAAAAAAACTCATCAATATTTACTTATTCTTGCGGAAACTTACGGAAAATGCAAAAAAAGTTTCTTCTCTCGCCGCCACGGAGCGCTCAGCTCCAGTCATGTGTACAAACGTCAACAGCACACGGTAGGTGTGCAGAAATTCATTGTCCTCCAACCTCCAACCCCAGCAGGATATTTATGAGTGTTTGTTTGTTTTTCATGCTGATGTATTTTCCTAATTTGATATGTTTCGAACGGTTATCGAGGCAAGGCATGCAAAATGTACATTAAGATTTGTTGTCGTTTTTTTTCCACCTTTCCGATACGCAGATGAGAGTAAGAGCAGGGGGAAAAACGCATAAAAAGGAAAATTGTCTAAAAATTAACTCTCTTAAGGATTTAAAAATGTTGATGAGGGTTTGACTTGAAAAACACAACACAACATTGGCTAAGAAGTGATACGTAAACGGAAAAGGTGAGTCAAAATGTGCAACATATGGCCCTCGACCACAAAAGCGATACATTGCTGTGAAGAAATTTATGCAATTTAAATAGCCCAAGTCAAAGAAACTCCCAACACACAATTGTCGCACACGTTGGTCACATCTGCACATTACCGCTAAACGAAGTGGCTGTTTGCAAACATTTTCATTTTCATTTACCGCTTTACGGAAAGTGAAATTTTTTATATTTTTAAGGAATTTAATTCCTATTTTATGGTCCGATAAATGCAAATACTTTGTCAAGTTTGCTAAAAGGTTACCGAGTTGAAAGGGCTTTTAATTTGGAAGGGTATTTGGGCTTTGGACGGATTTATATGCAATTAAGTTATTTCAATTTTTTTTTAAAGATGCAAGACAATCTGCAAAATTTTGATGAGCTTTATTTCAATGAAAAGCAAAACTTTTTAATTGTCAAAGTTTTCTGAATTTTAAGAAGCTCTGAAACAGATTCCCTCTTTTTTGTTATTCCTTAATGGGTTAATGAAGGGTGAATGAGGTCTGTTACTTCACAAAGTAATTTGTATACATTTTCTAAAACTTGAGAGAAATAATTTTCTAATAGCCGATAGAATTATTTAATCATTTGGAGAAAAAAAAATGTTTAAGGGCTTCCACAAATAGGTCTCCAGATTATAGATGGGCTAAATACCGCGTATATATCTTTTTTTTGGAACTAATTTGGGTAATTATCAAAACCATTTGAAATGCTTGTAAAAACAGTAAAGTTTGGCACTAAACGGGATAAAAAAGGGGAAAATTAATAAAAATGTGAAACTTTTTTAGAGAAGGGACGAAAAAGGGGCCAAAAAGTTCGACAACGGGATAATAAAGGGGGAAACAAATTGTGAAACTAATCTCTAAACTAATAGTTAGAGAAGGGACGAAAAAGGGCCAAAACGGGAAAAATTAAAAAAATTGTGAAACTAATTTTTGACAACAGCTGGTGGATAATAGTTACAGAAGGGACGAAAAAGGGGCCAAAAAGTTCCAAAACGGGATAAAAAAGGGAAAAAATAAAAAAGTGTGAAACTAATTGTTGACAACAGCTGGTGGCTAATAGTTAGAGAAGGGACGAAAAAGGGGCCAAACTGTTCCAAAACGGGATAAAAGAAGCGGAAAAATAAAAAAGTGTGAAACTAATTGTTGACAACAGCTGGTGGATAATAGTTACAGAAGGGACGAAAAAGGGGCCAAAAAGTTCCAAAACGGGATAAAAAAGGGAAAAAATAAAAAAGTGTGAAACTAATTGTTGACAACAGCTGGTGGCTAATAGTTAGAGAAGGGGCGAAAAAGGGCCAAACTGTTCCAAAACGGGATAAAAAAGGGGAAAAAAGTGTGAAACTAATTGTTGACAACATCTGGTGGCTAATAGTTAGAAAGGGGACGAAAAAGGGGCCAAAAAGTTCCAAAACGGGATAAAAAGGGACAAAAAATGGGGGGGAAATACAAAAGTGTGAATTTAATTGTTGACAACAGCTGGTCGATAATAGTTACAGAAGGGACGAAAAGGGTCCAAAAAATTCCAAAATGGGATAAAAAAAGGGAAAATAAAAAAAAACTGTGAAACTAATTGTTGACAACAACTGGTGGCTAATAGTTAGAGAAGACACGAAAAAGGGGCCAAAAAGTTCCAAAACGGGATAAAAACGGTACCAAAAAAGGGGGAAAACAAAGATGTGTAAAAAAATGTTCACCGACAGGAATGAGCCAAAAATTTCCAGTAGTGGAAAAGTTGACTAAAAGGGTCCAAAACGGGCCCAAAACTGGTTAAATATAAATGAAAGAGCGGAGACAAAAAACGGCCCAAACTGGAATGAAAAACAAAATGATAGCATCCGTTGATATGATTATGAATAACAGATTTATTAACTCTTCGAGTATTTATTAAATATTCTGACCACTGAAAAATATTTTTTTTTTAATTACAAAGTGAATTTATATTCTTCTTTGTGGGTCCAAGGGTAAACCGGGTGACGCAGACCATGCGACTAGGTTTTTGCTGCTACAGACCAAAGTCTCTGGTGGTAATCGAACCAACAACCCCCACGCTGATAGGTAAGCACGCTGTCTGCCTGGCCTACCAGGACGCTTACTATACAATCATTGTCTTATGTCGTTATTTTTTTTATTTATGAAATTATTTTAAAAAAAAATCCTCTAAATGTTGCTGCACAATATGTTTGTACCACCTTTTAGGTAAATACCTGGGTATTTACTCATTTTTAAAGTCGCCTTCTACTTAAGTTACCAAACTGTAACGTCTATTCAGTTACGCAGAATCACATCACCAATTCATACCAGAGTTTCAAGTGCTATGCGAAAAGCGACAAGAGTATAACTTTTCCATTTGTACGCGATTGTCAGACGAAGCCATTAACAGTCTATGGCCTTTTTAAAACACCATTTTGGCAAATAACACTTTTCCCCCATTTTATAATTATATAAAAAAAAAAATATTACTATTGAAATAATAAGAGTTTCAAACATTTTTTATATTATTTATACTTAAATCTGTGGTCACAACCCATAACAGCCTAAGTCTGTTTTTCAATATTTTCAGTACAGGAGTTTAAAGTTTTGAATCTTCACTGAAAATCAGGAGAAGGTGTTTTTTGTAAAACTTTGCTACAGATTCCAAGGAAACGAATTTCTTTACTTAGTTGTTAACAAAAAATAGTTGTTTATTCTCGCAGTCAAAAGATATTATCAAAAAAGACACTTAGGCTCTTATGAATTGTTGAACGAAAGAAAGTCAAAAAGTTCAAGTTGAGTTAGGCTATTATTCCAGAATCTCGATATTGGGATTTATTCGGGAAATACCCAACTCTAATTACAGATGATCTAAAAGTAATCAAGATTACTTCAAATTTCCATGTGGTAATCAAAAAGAATCACAGAACACGTTACACGACAGGATCGTTAGTATGTGTACATGTTTTACAGCCAAAATCAATGACAGTAATCATGATTACTTCCGATTACGATAAATAATCAGAAAGAATCAAATGTTATCTCTGAAAGTAGTCGGATTACTTTTGATTCTTTTTGATTATTTATAGTAATCGCAAATAATACTGATTACTTGTATTGGATTATTTGTAATTGTAATCAATTTTAAGAAAAAGTGAATATAATCCTAATTTAATCATTACTGCGCCTCTAAAAAAAATGTAATTTAATTAGTAATTATTACGATTAGTAATCATTAATTAGCAACTATGGTTTAACCCAAAAAATTTAATTATTTATCGTATTTAAGCGAAATTTGTTAACGTGGTCCATATACCATCTGGTAACAATTCGATCAATATCAGATAATGATAACACGTAGCCCAACGAGGTTAGAGGTCAATATTTTAATATTTTCTAACTATTTTTAATTTTTAAGCGGATTTCCACGGTCACTTGTCACTTAGGGATAAAAAAAAATAGCTAAAGCAACTAATGTTAAAACGATAACTTTTGTGGCATAGGAGATAAGCACATACATATAAGCATTTTTTTTTGCATGTAGGTGCCGTTTAATCGGATCACAACTTTAGCTTTGGTGAGCTTTTGAAGATTTTTCGTACCCGAGGTAGCCAAGTTCGTGGCCCTGTAGCATAGACACAAGAGGGCCTAGGAGGCCCAAATTTTCCAGATAAACTCGAAACACTAAAAGGGTGTATTAATTAAAGCGATCGGAAAAGTTGCTGACGACCGGGACCTGTCATTTATTTATTCGACTTTGAGTAACACAGGGAATAAGCAACTAGAGGAAGAGACACGCTGATGGCCTGACCTTCCACCTTTATCTCATTTGTGGACTACCCGACTACTCGACTACAAATTGCCTACAAGGTTCTCTCGAGCATACCATGTGAACGACTGAAGTCACTTGCTTACAAGATTTAAACTGGTAAACTAGTAAACCAACCACTGATCAGATTTTCAGTTTGCGCAAATCCTTGAAAAGTGACACGAAAAACAAATTGACATCTCTTCGTTGATTATAGTCCTCCTTCAACAGCCCAATTCGATCAAATCCCTTTGAAGCCTTTTCTGATTTTTGTATCAATGCAAAACTAGTGCGTCTGTGCGAGTTGGATCTGACTGCTGCGAAATCTGCGGTCAAAATTGGGAAGGACCTCTCGTGAACCTTTCAATACGAAACATGGTCTCAGACAAGGCGATAATATCATTGGCAACCAGCAGCTAGCAGCAACCGAAACTAGGGAAAAGGTTTTCCCCTAGGAAAATTAGAACCAGAAGAGGTTGCCCTCTTCAAATATTTGTTGTCTTATAATAATAAACCTCATGACGTCTTCACAAAAATATATACACAGTCCGGTTCTTCCATCTCTCTAAATATATAAATAATTTGCAACGACAATGGACATCGCTGAGCAATGCTCCAGCTTATGTGGATTAACAAAAAAATTTAATGGAATATTGAGATTTTAATAGGATAGTCCTGTCGGGTTTGTCTGAAATTGTGTTACTCTAATAGAGGGTTTCCCTTTATTTTACAGTTATGATCAAAGAAAATTGCAGCTAGTTCTCTCTGAAGTCATTTATTTCCAATCTTTAGTGATATTCCCCTACTGTGTCACATAACTTTTCTTTGAGAACCACCATGCGGTCATATTATTAAAAATTGTCCCCATTTCGCCAAAGGGAAGACATTCAACGAATGCGAAAACAAAAAAAAATCAACTGCGCTTTCATTTACCAATTCAAATTCCTTTTTTCTTCTGGATTTTCTCTCTCTATTGGCTCTTGATTCTTGGCATTATTGCAGTCGGTTTGCTTCGTTCATTACATGACAAAGAAATAAGTACTTTTTAATTTAATTTGCAACATTTGTTTGGGGGAGTCCATTCATATCGGGCGCAGTAAGATTAGAGCCGAAGAAGAGATTGAGTCGAATGAAAGGAAGGAATGAAACAACAGCTATAAATTAAATACAGACAAATGCAATTTGTTCCTTTTTTTTATTGGTGCTGCCCTGTCATTCATGGCTTTTTTTTTATTGTTGTTTGTGTTTCCGTGTCTGGCAGCCGGATGTGGAAAATTTGTTACAAGGTTTAATTAAAATGTTTCCAGTTTACGGTGTCCTACGCCATGGCCTTTGAGGGTTGTAATTGCGAGGTTGTCGGTATTTTGTTGTTGCTATGTTTCCGCCAAGGTGATGTCGTTTTGCCATTGCTGTTGATTAAAGAACTTGAGAGCGAACACTTTTCATGTAAATTACGAATGTCTTTAAGCGGAGCACTTTTCCTTCGGTCCCATTTTGAGGTATACATTTGTAGTGCCAAATGAACAGCGAGTGTGAAATGTTAATTAGCAGGTGGTGATTCTATGAAATGATTGGAACTGATTTGTATTTCATACGTTACTCTGTAGTATTTAAATGTTTCATATTTGAAATAAATGATCGACACAGAATGACTAACTTCGATTTAAATGGTTTCGAAAAGCACAAGACAATTCCTACATGGGTTTTCCAAAAGAAAAAAAAAATAAATATTATCACGAATCCGACTATTCGTTTTAAGACTTTCTTATATTTTGGGTCAAAAGTCGCCAGACAATTACACTTGATCTATGTATGAGTTGCAGAAGACCAAAACCTGTATCTCCAAAGATGATGTGGGCGCAATTCACATCTTCATTGCGACAACGGTTTGACTGGAGAAAGCAGACTGGAACCTAGAAACCTACTATCAAATTTGGGTGACGAGTAAACATCACAACGGCACCTGCTGAGGGACCCAAGTGAGATAGGTGTCGGGCTGCTGCCCAATTCATCTAACCTTGGGCCAAACATCATGTGGGACCGTAACCTAAGCCTATTTGTTTGGTGGCAGTATCATAGACAGATCCGACCTATTTCTAACTACCTTCGTCCAATGATTAATTGTGCAGCTATTCGGTCGCTAAGACTCCAAATCAGGCTTTACATTCGTAACAGGACGATGTCAAGACGAAACTCAGGCGGTGAGCAACGTTTAATCAAAATTCATTCACTTAAGCGGCCTGCACTTTGTGTAAAGAGCATCCGGTTCGAAGGACCAAATGTAAAGACCTGTTCAATGGAATAGCACTCTTTGCGCGAGGAGTGCTTTTAGGACACAAATTTATTTCTGAAAATATATCCAAATATACACGGATAAAAAAAAACAGTGAAAAAGTTGCAGTCGTGTAAACCGACTTATATATACCCTCCACACCCTCAGTAAAAACATACAAGTCTCATGTTCCAAAGTATCGGTGAGGGTATAAATATGGCCGGTGGCCGGAATATAGAGGCGGGATGGTACATTTCTATGGGAGGTACCAGAAGGTGAGTTGCCAGACTTCCAAGTTTTTGTCCAAAACTTAGTCTAACTATACGTTTACTAAATACAAAATGTTGGCAAGATCGCGTTGCTTATATTGGTGTTATTGCACGATTTCTAAGGTAGTCGGGATGGTACATTTGTATGGGAGGTACCAGAAGGGGAGTTGCCACACTTCCATGTTTTTGTCCGAAACCTTGTCTACCTTTATCTTTACTAAATACAAAATTTGGGCAAGATCGCGTTGGTCATATCTTCTTCTTCTTAATATATATTTACCCTCGACACTGATTCACTGACTCTGTCACGCAGTACGTAGGAATTTAAGTAGGCATTCTATAATTCTATAAATAATAATAATAAAAAAAATAATATTGTTTTCCCAATTTTTTTTTTCCAAATTTTTTTTTACAAATTTTTTTTTTTACAAAATTTTTTTTACAATTTTTTTTTTCCACATAATTTTTTTTTTCAACAAAATTTTTTTTTTCAAGAAAAAATTTGTTTCCAACAAAATTTTTTTTTCAAAAATTTTTTTTTTTCAACAAAATTTTTTTTTTCCACAAAATTTTTTTTCAACAAAAATTTTTTTTTTTCAAGAAAAAATTTGTTTCCAACAAAATTTTTTTTTCAACAAAAATTTTTTTTTCAAAAAAACTCGGACTCTGTCTAGTTATAATTTTCCTAAATACAGAATTTGGGCAAGATTGCGATTAAAAGGAAAACATTAAACGTTGTAAACAAAACATTTTCCAGAAAGTTCTTTAATTTTAAACCGAAACCCTTTGACAATTTTCGTCCGGCTTTCTGCCGTCATCGCCAACTAACATTCCAACATCCTGTTATTAACGTTTTCCTACCAAGGTGCTGTCATTACTTAATGTGTCTCATCTTCCAATCAATACCCCCCTAACTTACCCCACCCACCATGTTTTCTGGTTGCCAGCTGAACATTTGTGCCAAGGGACACAGCCAACGTCTGCATAAGAGTGTGTTTGTGTGAGTTTGTATTTCGGTTTGTTTCGCATAACATCACATCATCTGGCATCCTAAGCTCCTCCTGATCCTTCAACAACTTTTGGTGTCTTCTCTTGTTTGTGTTTAATGTCCTGTCCTGTAGATGTTTGCACTGGGCAAAGGTAATGACTGTAAAACATGCTCATCTTCATGACATGATTTAGTCAGCAGTCGATATTTTAAAATTTAGTATTGCCAACCCTCAAAAGGTGGTTAAGAAAACGCACTTGAAATATGTGGAATTGATTTTTTACGACGATGACTGGGTAGAACTCGTAATTAAAGGTGAAAGTGCGTCCTTTTTAATGAAATTCGATAGAAAAGTGCCCAACGCTCTTAATACCAAAATATTAAAAATTAACATATGACCCAGTCATTTGTAAATGTTACTCTTGAAACATTGAAGAGATCATGACAACATTCTGTCGAATTGAGACTCTTCTTAAATATCAAATTTAAGAATGAAATGTGAACGCCCGCCTTCCACCCAGCCATTAGCCGGGATCACACCCATAAACATTTGTAGCGTCTTCAACACCTTCACACAAACACATAAACATTTTCAACCACAAAGTGTTCTTAACGGAACTCGTCATAAGGGGAAGTGAGAACACTTTCGGTCGGATTAAGTCGACCGAATAATGGCAATGACACAAAGCGATGACAAAAGTTTTCCAATGGCAAAAGTTGTTAAACTTTAATTGAATATTTGTGCCGCATACGCACATACACATGTATGAATAACATATGTACACATACATATGCAAATGTGTATGTGCGCCAGAGGCGGAATTCGTGAGGCCTTAGACGGTGACGGCACATATTTCTAATTCCTTGGTTTTTTTGTTACAGATTGATTGGAAGAGGGGGACTAGTGTTTTTTTGAAAAAATTTTCAACACTCATGAGATGCGCCCTATAAATATAATACAATGTATTAACGGACGGAAATTAGGGTATCAGAAGGTGGAAAGAGGGGAAATAAGAGGGGGTTCGACTGAACATTGCCAACTTTCCAACGTGAATGTTGGAATAAGGACCTGGAATTTTTGTTTATGTTGAGATCTGCAAGAACCCTTTTAACTCCAGATGTTCGAAAAATATCTGAGGCCTTGAACTAGACCTCTTGTAAATTTGTTTTACCTGATGACTCTGTTAAATTGGGTCACCACATAACTCTCAGGTTAAACCATAAAGTTTCCTGACAGATTATTATTAAAGGGAGTTCCCAGGGATCCGGCACATGAAGTGGACACTGCGGTACCATAGTGATAACTGGATGAGTTGTAACTGAAGACTACAATCTGGTACAGCGGATGCTCAGACTGTCCCTATTAAGGTTGTCCTTGCCTGAACACATGGGGAGTTTGGCTGTGGCTGGATGGTCCAACAGGATGCGACATAAGCGGAATAATGTGACTGTTAATGAGGATGCACCCCAAGAGCGAATTGTTTAGTTTTCGATAGAACATCAAAATGGATGAAGGTTTGACAGAATGCTAAGACTTCCCTGATCCTTCGATTTCGTCTTCTGACCGTTTGCCTGTCTGGTGGGTAACGTATATTTCCCACATTCTCCTAAACAGAAAGAGTCCGCGAAAAACAAATGCTAACAAAAAAAAAAAAACTCGATCAACGTCGTTTTGACAATTTCTGCGAAATAGACTGATCGTCATAAAATTTTAATAGTATGAAATTACTAAATCCGGAAATTGTCATAGTCGTGTTGAATTAGGTGATGATTTGATAAAAAGAGATCGTAACAGCTTTCATATAACTCACAGCTTCGAATAAAAAATCGCTCGCTCAATAAAATAACAGAGTATAATGAACTTGTTAGATCAAATGTCATTTCTTTGAACCCACTCTAATGTACGCACACATATTCATGTGAGCTATTAAGTTTCCAATTTTATGAGAAATTCCTATTCACTTTATCGTTTTCTCATAAAGAGCAAAGGCGGTGGCCAACAAAAGATACAGAAATACATTTAGAAAGAAGAAAATATTAAAAAGTATTTCATTGTTTCTTTTCGCCCTTCTCCACTGGAAGATTTTATCGGTACAACATTTAAACTTTAGTTGAAAGAAACTTTTATTTTTTTAGTTGTTTTAGTAACACGACATCACTCAAAGGGACGCCAAAGAAATGGACCTTTTGGCCTGACCTTGATACCAGTGCCACAGTGTCCTTTGTCCTATTCTGTTATCGGCAATCAGCCAAAGAGAATTACTTATTATGTATGTGTGTGCGTGTGTGTGTATGTCCCCTTGTATGTCATACATTTGTGTCGTATACCAACGACTACTTAAACAATTTAATAACTCGGCATTTTTTTGTTTTCCATTTTTTTTGTTGTTCATAGCAATCTAAGTATTTCAGCATGTTTTTTACGACATTACCATAAATTCAGATTGGATTATGGCGGATTCCAATGAGATTCCAAGACGTGGTAAAGATGGCATGAGTAAAAGGGTTTATAGTGTTAAATCACAGTGATGTTACTACCCTCGTATGTTACGAGTAATATCGTAGACTAGTAAGTTGTAATGCGCCTATGGCGCCCGTTAATTTGCTTGAGAAAGTATTTGTTACTTAATTTTAAAAATTTTGTAAAACATATTTTGAGAAAACTATTTTGTAAAAAAAAATTTCGAAAAAAAATATTAGTGGAAAAAAAATTTTTGTTGAAAAAAAAAATTCGAAAAAAAAAAATTTTGTCGAAAAAAAAATTTTGTGGAAAAAAAAAATGTTGTTGAAAAAAAAATTTGATGAAAAAAAAATTTTGTAAAAAAAAAAATTGGTAAAAAAAAAATTTTGGAAAAAAAAATTTTGGTAAAAAAAAAATTTGGGGAAAACACAATTTCTGTACAAAAAACAAATTTTATTTTTTTTATTATTATAATTTATAGAATTATAGAATGCCTATTTAAATTCCTTCGTACTGCGTGACAGAGTCAGTGAATCAGTGTATCAGTGAATCAGTGTCGAGGGTAAATATATATTAAGATTATTACTCTAAACCTGGTGAGGGGCGGCAATTTTTCTGTAGGGCTGGACGTGTTCATCTTTTAAAATCTGATCATAAATCCAAAAGGACTTGTCCGATTTGTTTGAAATAATTTTTGAAAATTTAATCTTCGCCTTCATTGCATTTTGGTGTTATAAACAAATTTATGTGGATTTTTTTCGTAAATTATTTTTTTTGGAAAGATTTTGTAAAAAAAAATCGAAAATGGCAAACAAAGTTTTTTGAGATATAACTAGAAAAGGTATTTTTCCGATTTCTTTAAAATACATTTTAAAAAAATTGTCACCGAATGACGGTTTCCGAATTGTTTACAAAGTAAAGTTGGGAAAATTTTGTAATTTTTTTCATAAATTATTTTTTTTTGGAAAGATTTTATAAAAAAAAAATTGAAAATGGGAAACAAATTTTTTTGAGACATAACTAGAAAAGGTATTTTTCCGATTTCTTTAAAATACATTTTCAAAAAAATTGTCACCGAATGACGGTTTCCGAATTGTTTACAAAGTAAAGTTGGGAAAATTTTGTAATTTTTTTTGGTGAAAAAAAAATTGATAAAAATTCGAAAATTGTAAAAATGTCCTCTTATCTTTCATTTAAATTGAGGTATAGCTTATTAAAATCGATTTAGTATTTTCGCTTTTATTAACAATTTAGTGAAGGCCCCTCCTGGTATGCGGGATTTTTAATAAATATGCGGGATTTTTAATAAATAGAAATTGTTCTTTGGGAAGAATCAACATTTTCTTAATCTAGTACTTTTGCTAAGTTGTGCTAGCCTAGCACACATTTATCGTTTAAATAAGTACGCTACGGTGGTTTGGTTTTTTTTTATATCAGAAAAGTGTGAAATTCGATCACAACAACCTAGGTCGAATTGTCTATTTAGGTTTATTTTCAGGTTGGAAAAAAAAAAAAAAAAAAAAAAATAGCGACACTTTTTTTGGAATTGTCGATTTTTTCGACAACGACAAAACTGTATCGTAATTTTTTTTTGTGGCTGTTTTTTTCTTGTTTTTTATTTTTGAATAATTTGAAAAATTCAGCACAACTGTCATTTGGCTTCATCTTAATTTTTTCCCTGATTCGAGAGAATTTCCCCGTCTGTTCCTTCGTGGAATGTTAGCCAGCCATTTGAATAAAATTGTTTTCCATTATTAACCGGAAGGATTGTACCTTCAACTACAAAAAAGAAATTTGAGAAAATATCCATTAGATTTTTTTTATAGAATTTTCAACCAAAAAAAAAAAAAATATTTGGCGGACCCTATACAATAATAATAAAAACTAAAACAAACAAAATGCTCATATAACAATGTTAACAAATTGTGTGGTTTTCGTCTACTTTAATTTTGAGAAAGTTTTCTGTTGTAAAATAATACAAAAAAAAAACTTTTTCTCTACATTTGGTTTACCTACCACACCACACCAACTTTTGATTGTGATCCCAAGTAAGAGATTGAAACGACCACCGTCATGACTGCCACGACTGAAAACCCCGACCATCACCACAACATCTGCCACAGGAAATTTTGTGGAAGTTGAGACGAAAAGGCAAGGAAAACCAGATTTGTTTGGGTTTACACATTTATAGCGTTTCAGTAATACTCGAATAAAGTTCACCACATTAAACTGGTGTTAGGGACACATTTCACTAGAAACGCCGGGAGAAAATTTCCTAATTTGAAGGGAAATTGGGTGGAAAAAAAATTTAAATTTAAAACCTTAATTTTACCATGCCCAGATCCAACATACCCAAAATCGGTTATTAGTAAAACTTTAATTAGACACAGTTTTCGAGAAATAAAATTGGCCAAACTCCATCGGGTGCGCCCACTTTGGAAATCGTAAAATGTGTAGGTGGTGGCCGTGCCCACATTTCGAATTCGTTTACTTTGGAGTCCGAATTCCACTGGGAAATTGTGTATACAATGGAAAATGGTATGTTTTTACCCAGGGTGTGGCCATATGTAAGTGTGTTTATCTGACTGAAACATAATTGTCATAGTGTCGATTGCTGAAATCATTGTGGTCGATGCAGATTCAGTAATTATCTATTAATTATTTCATTTATTAAATTCATCGTAATATAAAATAATAAAAAGTTAATTACACTCATTAATCCTTATTAAATACCTTGTACCATCGATAGACTAATGGATGTTATCATTTATAAATAACAAATATGACAATGATGAATGAACATGTAAATTAAAAATTTGATTAACATTTGAAAATAATTATAAAAAAAAATTTGGGGGGACATTTATAAATATAGATTGGAAATGAAATGTCTGACCAGCCATCTAGACAAAAAGCGGGGTCAACACATATGGATGAAGTTAAAACCGAGAAATGATGTAGGAACTGCACACAAAAAAAAGGATTGAGTCAAGGTCAGCGTGTATGCTAATGGGAATTTGGGATATCTCGTTGCCCGTAGAAGGTGCAAGAATTCGTACACCTGAGATGGTCCAGATTATCCCCCAGGCACCGCAGCGCGTTTTCACAATCTTCTAAGAGCCCAGATGCTCCCCTGCAAAGCCGCAACATATTTTTCGCAATCGGAGTTTCTAAGTGCGAACTTTTTTTCTCAAAGCACTCGTAGAGTTAAATGCAATACTAAAATTTATGAAATAAACCGATTGGAAAAGGAGATTGAAGGATTACCAACTACGAGCAAATAACACACACACAATCTTGCCAATCTTGATGCCGTTTCTGATCGTTGGGATACAAAGACGCACCGTTTGTCGAATAGACAGAATCCGCCATTGAAAAATAGAGCAGTTTGCAAATCTATCACAAGTTAATTTTAAAATTATTCAGAATGGGAAAACTGGTCACTCGTTTGTGAAATAAAAAACGAATAATATCAGATCAACTGAAAAACTATTTCCAATTTAGCCCAATAATGGATTTAATGGCCTTTATGACTAGTTTTCCGACAAAGGGTTGGCAACTCGAATATATTTTTTTAATGGGGCTGAAACGAGTTTTGTCTGGCAAATGAAAAGAAGGGCTCTATGAAAAAGGCACCAAAATGCCAAATTCGGCCCCCCCCAAAAAAAAATCCCCAAAATGGCCAACATGAAAATGTCGGCAAAAATTCTGAAGAATCCCCCCAAAATTAGTTATGAAAAAAATTCTCATTTTTCATTGGCCCTACGATTAAGGCGGTGGCTCTGGCTGGTCGCGGATTAACATACCTTCAATTCTAAGAAATCTGGAATCAATTCAATTAGTTGGTAAATATTTCATTGTACCAATTTCATGAAAAAATCAAATATTATTATTATTAAAAAAATCATACTATCGTCATGAAATGATTGCCACAATTTTGTATACGATTTTTCTGGGGCATTTTTCAAAGAGTTCGAGAAAAAGAAATTCTGTATGAAAGAAAAATAAACAATTAAATGAAATGAGGGAATTCTCGAAAAATCTCCCAAATCTATCTATCTATCTATATACATAAAAATGGATGTGTGTATGTATGTAACGTATGGACTCGAAAACGGCTAGACCGATTTTGATGAAATTTGCAGGGAATCTTCCGAATAACCCCGCGAGTAACATAGGCTACACATTGTTTGGATTTATCTACATTTAGGGGGTGAAAATGGCAAAAGGGATAAAAACTCCCCTTTCCTATATAAATATGTGTAATACAACACTAATGTTTGCTTAGGGCCAGCAACGCGGACCGGGTCAGCTAGTAATTTATAAACCAGTGAAAAGGTTGCAGTCGGGTAAACCGACTTATACAAGTCTCATATTCCATAATAACATCCTCAAAATACCGCATGTTATAGAAAAATATTGTAGAGTTTTTTCTCGAAAATAAATACAGAATTTGGGCAAGATCGCATTCTGCATATTGATAATATTACAGCTCACAGCTGACTAGACGCGAGAACTCACTGTTTGGCCCGGCCGAACTTAACGCCGTCTTTACCTGTTTTGTATATGTTGGTGTATAATTTTACTAATTAAGCGTAAATAGCTTTATTTACAACATTGGTGTCTTTGGCGACCCCCATTTTCCAGCAAACATTTTCGTAGAATATTTTAATCCTTAAATGTCCTTTTTTAAAGGATATTTTTTAATTTTCTCGAAAAAGGGTCAAATTAACCCATAAAGAGACCAGTTAGAGAGTTAAGATCTTCCACAAAAATAATCCTCATACAATTCCACAATACAACTCTGACCATAAGAATTCTCTCAGACATTAACTTACAGCATTTTTTTCATATAGCTTAATGCTCCCTTCGACCAAAAAATGAAAACTTTGACCCACTGTAAAAAAAAACTCAGACGTGATGGACGATAAGTTTGTTCTACAAAAATGATCTACTCAACATACCCTTTCAGAATTATAGGGTCGCTATTCTGTTCCAAAAATGCTGTTGGACAGTGTCATTTTGTTAGATCATTTGTTTGGTCCAAATTCGAAAGTCTCCTCGCAGTGGCTTTCATAGAACTTATTATGATCAGCTCATAATAAATTCTATTGTACCTACTACAGCATTGTCAACAGCATTGTGTATGTTTTTTAATGTAACGGCACATTCATCATATCTCTCTTAAGCGGTGTTCGTATCATATTTTAGTTTATGTCTTTGCATTAAAAATGTATTTCGCCTAAACGTTTTTTTAATAAAGCGGATTTTCGTTTGAGCGAAGTACAGTGCATGGAAAATCAACCAGAACAATTGAAACTAATATATATTTTCAATTAAGCGATTTTTGTTATTACACATTGTAGGGAAAATGTCTCATTGTTGAGATGCCCTGAATTCATGGCTGGTTGATATATTCCAGGTTTTTGGCTGCTAGGACCCGAACAACTGATGTGGCTTCGTCCATGATTTATTCAAATTTATGAAATAAATGAGAAAATAACCCATATGCCATTGTTTTTTGGTCCTTTTCCGGAGCGTTCACGCTCCTTAGGAGCCCACAAAACAATCATATTTGCTCCGAAAACCTTCAGAAATGGCCCGTCAGAAAGAGCTCCTCTTAGATAATGTCAGAAAAGTGTCACAATTTGGAAAGAAACACATTATAAAGATTTTTGCTTTTGGTGTCTAATGATGGAATGATCTCCCGGCACTTCGGTCTTGTGTGGGATTTCTCCAGCTGATGATGCCATTGATGTGAAGTAGGGTGGTGTGATATAATAAAATGTCACACTTTATTATAAAATTTCCAGAGGTCGCCATGACCTTTGAAATGTTTGCTTTTTTATTTTTAGAGTTTCTGGTCAATAAATGTCCACAATTTTAATTCAATTTCAATGTCCACTACGCTGCAACTAACAGCCTCCACGATGTCAGTCTCAAGTCTTATCATTTCAGAAACACCATCTGAGCAGATTTAGACATGCCCATTCGTCCGACCAATCTAGGCTTCCCCTCAAAGTACAGGTCGCAACTATAAACGTATTTCCATACAACATGGCAGCTGCATTCGATGCGACCAAATCGCAAAAACCGACACTATTTGCTCTAAAAAATTATTCAATTGCGTAAATTTAGTTTTCAATTCCCCCCCTGCAAATTGTCCTTTCCCTATTTAATATTTATTAGGAAAAACAAATCGTTTACATATGAGTGCACTTCGGTATAATTTTTCAATTGTGTCGCAACAGATGTTTTCTCCTCTAGTTGTGATTACAAGGAACCTGGTACATAAATATTCTGTAAATATTCTCTCGTGCTGCAGTTTCTGTTTAAATGCAAATGGAAATACTTGTTACTTTTTCCAGTAGCTCGAGTTGTTGTTAATGGAAATGGGGCACTGCTCATGCACAAAGTGTATGTGAATATGAAAATAAAAATAGGAGAATACAAAGAAAATGCTTACTTTAAGCTTTGTTTGTTTTTTTTTTGTTTTTTTTATGAATATATGGTACAGTGTCGAACAAATGTAGTGAAGTATGAAGCATTTCGAGTTTATTAAGAATCCAAGTGGGCATTGGAAATCTTAAACGATCGATGGTAATTATTTTAGTAGAGTGATCAACTATCTGTCTTTGACTACGTAGATCACCCAGTAAAAAAAAAAAAAAAAAAAGCGCAGCAACCAATGTGATTGTATTTTCATTGCATTCCGATCTCGAACAACGTATCTTACACAGTACAACATTTTTCAGTTCGTTGATGGCCAACTCAATTCTGAGAACAGTATCTGAAATTATACCCAAAAAGAATAATTTCTGCATCATTCGTTTTGTCTTCTTACCTGCCGAAATATTTTTAATATCGATTTGAAGTTAGTACTACCGTATAGAGGAATTTATCACGTTTTAGGCCCTGTTGTTTGACATAGCTCGACAGCCACTAGCCCGATTTAGTTGAAATAAATTTTAAAAAATTAAGAATTACAATTCCCTTAGTCTGTTCATATATTGTTTTCCTATACAAGCAACAGTTTCCAAGTTAAAAATAAGTTTCCAATAAAAAATGAAGAAACATTTTTTTTTATTTTTTTTTTTAAATTCATAAAAAATACAAAACGGATATAAGTTTCAAGTGTAGTTACTTTTTCGCAAAGTCACATAACCTATGAGCAAAATGAGACAAAGATCATGAAAATCGATGCAAGCGTTTCGCTTTTATTCGCAATTGAGTAAAGGTATGAATTTCAAAAATAAAATAAAAATAAAAATTAAAAAATTATCATGCAAAAAAAAATTAATTTATAAAAACTTTATGAAAATAAAATAATATGCAATTAATACGCAATTATAATATGCATAAAAACAAAATTCAGAACATTTTTTCAATTATTGGCAATATCCATGCTTGCAGAAGTTGACGCAAGTACTAACTTCAAATCGATATTAAAAATATTTCGGCAGGTAAGAAGACAAAACGAATGATGCAGAAATTATTCTTTTTGGGTATAATTTCACATACTGTTCTCAGAATTGAGTTGGCAAATCATGTGTTGTACTGTGTTATGGGTAATTCCAAAATCAAATCGACCCAAAAAAATACACTTTTGGAAAAATTACCTCTCTGATTTTGATGAAAATTCTCCTCGTTGTCATATCAGTTGACAAAAACATCCTGTTTTTCTTTTTTTAAAAAATACAAGAACCAAGGATATATCCCCGATTTACAGGGTTATGACGAACAAGGCCATAGATATTTTGTACATTATTGTAAAGAGATGCAGCCCCAAAGAGGCCAATTAATATTCAAAATGGTGCGCAATAGAACGATTGCGGCGTTAGCTGTGTGGCACGGCACGCCATCCTACTCAAACCAAAGATAGTCCAAGAACATCATCGTTAACCGAAAATCATCATCGGAAGATGCTTTGGCTTCCCGACGACCACTTGCGGGTTCTTCGGTGCCCAGATATTTTGGTAGTCGATCAATTACCCATCTAATTCATAAATGGGTTACCTCCGCTAAGACGAATAATTTTACACAGTTCATAGGGATGCGATTCACGATACTGACACAAATTGTAACTCGTATTGGATGCTATTTGCCATGATTTCGAATCTCGAGAATATCTCAAGATTTCTCGAGAAATCCATTTTCTTTTAAAAAATTTTTTGTTGACAAATATTAATAGAAAAACCAATTCTTTCAAAAGTAAGAGAATCTTAAGGTTGCAAGTAAGAGAATGCACATATGATTAATACGTGGAAACCCCAAACTGTAACGGCCATTCTGTTAAGCAGAATCAGATCACCAATTCACACCAGTGCACTATGGTTGCAAATCCGAATTCTGTGGCCAAAAGTCATTTTTTTATGTTCTTGAATTTTGATTTTGTTATGCAAATCTAAAAATAGACACTCCAAAACAATAGAAAACAAGTTTTGTTGTTGTAATATATAATTTACCGTTAGGCAGTAAGTCGTCAAAGTTGCATTTTTTGCAGTCAGTTGCAAACCGAAGTGCGTGTAGTGTTTATTGCGCTTATTTCAAGTTCCGAATTCGTTACAAGAAAACAAAATTATAAAAAAGTGTTAAATGGAAAAGATAGATGATGGTAAGTACTTTTAACTTAAAAAACAAAAAAAAAGAAACTTCGTTTGCTAAAATCGAAAAAACGACGCTTTTCTAAAAGCCCTATTTTTTTATTTTATTTTTATTTTTCGATTTGCCTTAAGCTTTACAAATTTTGTCTAAGAGTGTCCAGTCTAACGTTAAAAATTATAATTACTTTGAAGTGTGTAGTTTTAGAAAATATGTGTGCGAAGTTGCGATTTTTGAGATAATTTCCCTTTTTTTAGGCAACATTTGGTTACAAAATTCGCAACTGTTGATATTTGGCTCGAGAATCAGAAGAGAGAGGAAAACAATCACTCCCTTTTGGAATATTCTCTTCAAAAAAGTGGTTCCGACACAATTTCAGATAATTACCTAAAATATTTATCCGAAAAAGCTCGCATAATTAGCGTTAAATTGTCTGGAAAATGGGGAAAATGTCACAGAAGGTTGGATATTTGGATATATATATGAATATCATTTTATTTTAACATAACTCCATAATATAACAACTCTAAATAAAAATTGTTGTTCAGAAAATAATAATTTTGCAATAAAACATCAAAAAAGTAATAAAAATTAAAAGTTAAAAAAAAAATACTTTTGGCCAAAGAATTCGCATTTGGAACCATAGTGCAGTGTTTCAATTGCTGTGCGAGAAGCCACAGCAGTATAACTTTTCCATTTTAAAACACCAGTTTGGTTAATACTGTTTTCAATCACTTTTCCCCCCTATTTTAATAAGTATAATTTTGAAATATATATATTTTTTTTTTTTTTTGGAATTATTTTTGTTAAATTATTTCTTTTGTTGAAATTATTGAAATAGTAATATTTTCATGTCATTTCATTTCATTTATTAAGTCAATGGACATAAATTCCTTACAGTCTAGCAATGTCACAATAAATATATTAATAATAAGGGGTTATCCATTTCGTGGTTTCAAAAGTTATGGGGCTGGAATTCGACATCGGTCAAACTAAGTTGTTAAACCAATTTTTTCTTCTTTTCAGTTGGAAGTCTGACATTGACGAAACTATCTTAACTATCACACAACGCGTAAAATTTATTCATACCTACTACAAAAATGGTGATTCTGGCACAGCCACATATCGTGCTTTACGAGTAGATTAGGGTTTGTGGTTATGAAGCACATTTCTCACTCGGTGGTTATGTTAATAAACAAAATTGTCGTATTTGGCGTTCTGAGAATCCTCAAGTAATTGAAGAGAGGCCATTACATCCACAAAAAGTCACTCTTTAGTGGGCTCTTTTGTCCGGAGGTGTGATTGTACCTTACATCTTCGAAAAGGACAAGGGAACGACTGTCACCGTCAATTCGGAGCGTTATGGTCGTATGATAAACGACTTTTTTTTTGCCTGCTATTAAAGAATACGACTTGGAGAATATGAGGTTTCAACAGGATGGTGTCACATGCCACACAAATCGAGCGAATATGGCTTTATTGCAAGAGACAATTCCAGGTCGCGTAATTTCTCGTCGTGGCGACATCCACCGGCCACCAAGATCATGCAATTTTAAACCATTAGACTTTTTTTGTGGGGCTACGCGAATGACCGTGTTCATGCAGATAAACCGTTAACTCTTGAGCACTTAAGAACCGAACCAACATTCGTCAAGTTATGGCTGAGATACCGCCCAATATGTGCCAAAAAGTGGTTAGCAATTACCTCAAAAGAATCAACACTTTGCGTGGTGGTCATTTAAATGTTGTAGTGTTTCACACATAATGCCAACGTTCAAACTTTATAATAACAAAGAAATATGGTGAAAATAAATATCTTAATATATATTTACCCTCGACACTGATTCACTGATACACTGATTCACTGACTCTGTCACGCAGTACGTAGGAATTTAAATAGGCATTCTATAATTCTATAATAAATAATAAAAAAAATATTTTTTTTTTTGTACAGAAATTGTGTTTTCCCCAAATTTTTTTTTTCCAACATTTTTTTTTACAAATTTTTTTTTTTAAAAAAATTTTTTTTTACTAAATTTTTTTTTACAAAATTTTTTTTTCAACAAAAATTTTTTTTTTTACAAAAATTTTTTTTTTACAAAATTTTTTTTTTCAGCAAAAATTTTTTTTTTCAACAAAATTTTTTTTTTTTCCACCAAAATTTTTTTTTTCCACAAAATTTTTTTCTTTCAAGAAAATTTTTTTTTCAACAAAATTTTTTTTCCATATTTCAACGGGCGCCATAGGCGCATTACAACTTACTAGTTTTATAATAACAAAGAAATATCATGAAAAAAAAAATATTTTATATGTGTTTTATTTACGTTTACTTTTGAAACCGCTTATAAAGGTTAACCCTTTATAAGATAATTTACTATATTATTCAACAATGGTTTTTGCTTAAATCAATCAATTCACAAATGGAGTTGCAAAATATCATCGATCTAAGTAGAGCTTCTAAAAATGTGTATCTGTATCAAAATGTGTATAATGTCTAAAAGCTCGAGATGGCGCCTTTAATTCAACTAACGACAATAACTCCCAACAATCAACATAACATCAACGAATATGCTTTTGGAATAATCTAGTTTAAGTGACCAATAAAGGTTAACTTGATATCAAAAAGCACACCACGGTCAACACTTTCATGAACTGTAGTCAAATTATGATTTGTAATATTAAAACGGGAAATGATTGCATTACGACATCTATGAAATGTCATGTGAAAGCATTTAGATAAGTTAATTGGTAATCCATTACATTTTGATCAAACAACAAAACGATCTATATCATTTTGCAATAATCTTGCGTCATTCAGAGAATGTATGGCTTTAATAATCTTTAAGTCATCCGCACATAACAAATGTCTAGAATTTATAAAACAGTAGTCGATGTGATTAATGAAAAGATTAAATAGTAGGGGACCCAAAACACTTCCCTGTGGTACGCCAGTAGGAATATAAATTTCTGAATAAAAATTATCATACAGAACAATGTCTTTAACAAATAAATAAGTTTTCAAATATTGTTTTATATTATTTATACTTAAATAAAAATAAAAAAAAAAATATTTTATGAAATTCATTGTTTTTTCACTGTTTTTAGATTTTTTTAAGACTTTTTTTTATGAATTTTTCCCGATATTTCGAGAATTCTCGAGAATTGAAATTTTTGTTATTTTGAGAATCCCGAATCTCGAGATAGGGATTTTTTTCGGGAAATACCCAACTCTAAATAAATTAATAAATATGATCGGATGTAATCATATATACGATTGAATATAATCATATATACGATTGAATATAATCATATAGATGATTGGATATAATCATATAGATGGTTGGATGTAATCATATACAGTGTACTCTTTCCTTGCGGACACCTCTCTTAGGCGGACACCTCTCATAACCGGACACTTTTTTAATACCATTCCGTAATCCCTTGATTTACGTCGTCTCGATTTACGTCGCTGTTTTTCGGAACCAATCACGACGTAAATCGAGGGATTACTGTATATGATTGCATGAAATCATATTTTTAACATACTTTAACGGCTCCAGCTTTAATTTAACTCTTTCCGGCGCACTATATAAAATCGGCAAAAATTAAAGAAAATTTTTATTTGCTTTTATTTATAGAAGTAATTTATTGAAAAAGATGTTAAAAAAAAAACAGGATTTCGCGCAAGGATGTGGTATGATTTTTATACCACCACCATATACTATTGCACACAGAATGTAGGAAAATTAATTAGATAAGTGGTATAGTTTTCATACCACCGCGCCGGAAAGAGTTAATGTCTATAAATCGTAAAAAAAATGATTTTACTCTTTTTAATATCAAAAATATATTTTAAATATCAAAAATACATTACATCCAAAATTTAGCAATGCCAATTATAAAATACACCCAGTTCCAAAGCCGATGCCCTCATTACCATAGTGGAAAAGTACCTAATCATCGACATCTAAGTGTGATGCTGGCTCGTTCCATTCACGCAGACCACAGCACGCCGCCAGCTTTCTCCCGTTCGCATTCGTCTGCCTGAGTTGTTACCGACACATATCGTGTATCTGAAATTCCTTAAATTATTCTCCAATAAAGTTAAATCGTTCGTTTACAAATTCATTGAATATCGCACACACGGTGACAGAGGTACGAGAGGCGTCGCAATAAATTCCAGATGATAAATTATGTGCCCGTCGCAATATCGCTGCCTGCCATAATGATGATGATGATGCCATGCCATTGTAGCTGAGGAGGCGCATATCTCGGTGAATGCGTCAAAAATGGAAGAATTCATATTTCACTCGTACAGCAGCAAATAGAAATTACTCACGTGTAAGTGTCACGGCGTGATATGCATTTAAATCACACGATTTGTACACTGGCACACACACACCCACACACAGAACAAAACAAAGATATGGCTGTGTGCGTGTGTTAACGTTCCGACAACCGAATCCCATATAATGATGTTTGACAGGATATGAGCGCGTGGAGAGAGAGAGAGAGAGAGATAGGCAGAGAGGGACCTCGCTAGCTGTGATGTGACAATGATATCTGTGGAAATGTCCTCATCAAAACTGTTTATAATAATTTCATGACTACTGCGACTAATTAATAATGGCTAGGAAACGGAAATTGCTGATAGGGTTTAATTAAAGCAATGAATGCATGACTAGTCCGTCATGAGGCTGAACATTGATTAAATGAACACAACACAGACTTTGTTGGCCATGTTCAATGGCAAGTTTTTGTTGTTTTGCCTTGCTGGTCATTTTGTCGGAGAGTTATCGTAACAAACGAATGATGGTGTAATGACATACAAAGAAAATACATTTTTTTTTATTATTTCTATATACCCTACTTTAGTCTATGTGAGACATCGGGCTGAAGTGGCTCTGTGGAAAATGTCCCAAAAATAAAATGAAAAATGTCCAAAATATACGAAAACTTTCACCAAAAAAGGTCAACATTAAAATTTCCCCAAAAAATTCTGAAAAATCCACCAAATTATTTATGAAAAAAATCCATAGTGGCTCCATGAAAAATGCAAAATTACCCAAAAATTAAATTAAAAATGTCCCAAATAAAGAATTCTCCAAAATAAATAAAAAGTTCCCCAAAAAATTCTGAAAAATCCCCCAAATAATTTATGAAAAAAATCTCCAATTAAGCGCCCCGGTAGGCGAGTTGGTAGCATGCTTGCCCATCAGCGTGGGGGTTGTGGGTTCGATTCCCACCAGAGGCTTTGATCTGTCGCTGCAAAAATCTCGCCATATGTTCTGTGCCATCCGGTTTACCCTTGGACCCAAAATTAGAATATAAAAATTACTTTGTATTGTAATTAATAAATAAATAAATCTCCAATTTTCATTGGCCCTACGAATAAGGCGAAGGCGCAGGCTGGTTGCGAGTCGGTCATTCCAGTAATCCCAGTTCAGTTTTATAGATTTCGGGGAATTATTCATTTGAAAATTAAACCAAAAACGAAAAATTAAATATTATCCAAAATTTATGAAAAACTCATCATTAGGTTAGATTAGATTAATTGGGCAGCTGCCCGAAGCATATCGCAGTTCTTGGGCCCCAGAGAGAGAAAAATTAACCTTATATAAGGTTAACTTAACCATAAATAAACATGATTTGGAGTCTACGTTATATATGGTTAATTTGAACATCTTTTTGTTGACTGGTATTTAACAATAATAATAGTTAATTTAACTACTCCCTGGTTGAATTTTTTAACCATGAAACTGGTTAATTCTTGTTGTTTTAACAATGGATTGTTGAATTTTTTAACCATGAAAATTCTTAATATAAAAATTCATTGTAAATTTATTGAAACAATGCATGCTCAATTTAACAACGTAATCGTTAATATTATTAAACTAGTAAGTTGTAATGCGCCTATGGCGCCCGTTGAAATATGGAAAAAAAAATGTTGTTGAAAAAAAATTTTTTCTTGAAAAAAAAAAAATTTTGTTGAAAAAAAAAATTTTTGTAGAAAAAAAAAAAATTTTTGTAGAAAAAAAAAAAAATTGTCAAAAAAAAATTTTGGAAAAAAAAAATTTGGGGAAAACACAATTTCTGTACAAAAAAAATATTATTTTTTTTATTATTATTATTTATAGAATTTATATAGAATTATAGAATGCCTATTTAAATTCCTACGTACTGCGTGACAGAGTCAGTGAATCAGTGTCGAGGGTAAATATATATTAAGATACTACAGTGTTTGTTTCTGTTGTTCGAGATCGTTGATTTATTTCTATTTCTTTGCAGAAATATAAATTTTCCAAAAAACCTTCACGAATTGTGTTTCCTTTGATTGCAGGCCTAGGTTTCGGAAGCTGTTACAGTTCTTCATCGTTACCCATTTGCAATGATTTCTGCAGCAATTTTTGGTCTAATAAGTGTCCTAACTCTATGCGAGTGAACGAGAACTACTGTTTAGTAGCGCATATCCCCAAAAAATCCCAAGCAGTAAAGCAAACACGTGCATTACAAAGCAACAGCTCAACAAGCAGTGAAGATAGCATTTGGTGGTGGTTTTTTTGAAACAGCGAGATTAAGTGCTCACATTTTGAGAGAAAAGCAAGAGTGGAAAAAGAGTGGGAGAGATAATCGCATTTGTTGAAACTTCGTGTAACATAATACTGAACTTCGTCAAACACAAAGCAGCTCAAGAACTTCGACACAACAGAGCCGAGTGATCTTTGAATTGTTGTTTATTTCGCACATTTTTCAGCCTCTCTCTCTCTCGAAAAAATAAACCTTATATAATGTTAACTCAACTATTTTTCATGTAAATTTGACCTTATATAACGTTATTTTGATTTTGTAATCAAATATTTACCATGAAAAAATTAACCAGACACATGGTTAAAAAAATCGTTGTACTTTTGGCTCGGTGTAGGTTTCCTGATTCCGATTACCTTTCATCAGCGTAACCGTTGTCCACATCATTTTTGGAGAGAGACCAGTTTTGTCTTCTAGTCTTTTGGTCCACAAAAGTCCGGCAATGACAGAGAAGATGTTCGGATGTCTAGTCATTCTTCTCCCATTCATTGTTGCAAACTTCTACAGAAGTCATTGTATGGGATACGCTGTCTCCGAGCATGTGTGCCCAGAAGCCAGTGACCACTGTTGACCACAGATTACTCGCTGTTGGCCTCCTCAATATCAGGACAGATTTTTCTGGTTTCCAGGCAGTCCGTGTCCAATTCCACCTATCTTCGGAAATGAGATGAACAACAATGTCACCATTTATCTTGGACCCAAATAAGGTTAACCGACGAATGTCCAAATGTTGGGAATAGTGGACAGTGCCTTAGACGGAGTCATCCAAAGCACCTCGGCCGTGGGCTTATCGAATTGATGGATCTTATATGACAAAAGGGTTTAGGTTTAGGTTTAGGTTGTTACAAACCGAACCTTATCACCAGCAACCTTAGAATGCCCTCCCGTAGGGTATAACAACTAACTGCGCTCCATATACACTTTGTTCCATATTGTCTAAAGTATTGCACGAAATTACACACATGTTCAGATACCTAAATGTATAACACACATCCACACATACATACATATACCTAGTGTGTAAATAAAGACTTGTGTATGTGTATGTACTAGAGTAGAACAATTTGTGAAACTTATATTCATATATGTGTTTTCTCACATAGTCAGCTATTGAAAGGCACATGTGTTGTTCACGGAAATTACTTTTGCAAAAGTTTTGCTTTACTTCGAAACTTGAATGTCGCTGTGTTATGCAAAGGATATCGAAATCGTATATTACTGGCATAGCCCATTGGAGGTACACCGTTGGTTGGGTGGCACATGGAAAAGTTTTTTGTGCGCTAGTTGAGTGTGTGTGTGTTGAAGACAATTGGACACACTTGAAGACACACTTTCAAACACACACACAGACTCACAAATGGTTAGACAATTATGTGAAGTACTCGTAATTGCACTTGTGGCTTCAATGAGTTACTGATGTTTCCACCGTGGTATTATTATTGGGTCAACTACGAAGTGACTTCATAAATAACATTTTTTGCATATGGGTAACCACACAATAAACTTTGTGGCATATTTATATTGCCACATAAATACTGGGGTTTGGCCAGCAAATTGGTGAAACAAGAAGACTCGGATACAGTTTTCGCTGTGGAAATAGTCAACTTGTATTTCATATTTCACAGTTTTATTTTGTGAGTGCAACCCACTCTAAGACATACATCAATTCATTCAAACAGGATTCACAACCCAGTGCAGTGAAATGTGTAAAATGTGGTTTCGAATATTTTAAACTAGTTTGGTAACTAAAAGTAACTAAAAGAGATGCTAAAAATTGTCTACCAAATACTGAAAGAGTCATGAGTTTATTAAAATCTGGTACACAATTTCATGACATTTATTTTTTTTTGAATACGAATTCCGGCAATTGTCTGGCGCTCCTCCACGTTACATGATCCATTCGATCTGTCGGAAAAAATTGTTCAAGGCTTATTACTTTCGCGTAAATCTGCATAGTTTTATGAAGAAAATGAGACATAGATAATGATAATCGATGAACGCGTTGCGCTTTTATTCACAATTAAGTGAAGGCATCACATTTTTATTAAGAATATTCATTTGTTCGTTCAATGATGACTTTCAGAAGTTTTATTACTTTCTTACTTTAGTATGTTTATTCATATTAGAAAATAAGTTTTATGTGTAAAAAAATAAACAGTCTATCGTTGAGTACTTTTGGCTGGTTGTTGAACTTGATCATGCGAATTTGATGCACCACAACTTCCGAAAGTGTTTGAAGGCTCTTCGTTATCAACATTTGTTCTTCTTATTATTTCTCTTCGTTGGCTAAAGTTTTGAATCTGTGTATCTTACATGACCACCAGCAAACTTCATCGAGCATGGCATCCAATTGCTTTTCTTTGAATCGAGTTTCGATCGGCATAATAACCCCGTTCGTCAGATTCAGGGAATTGACAATCAAATAGCGAAAATATTCGGAATGATCGTGAATGTATTAAACTGCTAAGAAAACGTCAGTTCTAAAAAAATATTGAGAACTAGTAAGTTGTAATGCGCCTATGGCGATTGTGAAAAAAAAAAGTTTGTTGAAAAAAAAATTTTTTTTGTTGAAAAAAAAAAATTTTGTTAAAAAAAATTTTTGTGGAAAAAAAAAATTTTGATAAAAAAAAAATTTTGCTGAAAAAAAAATTTTGTTGAAAAAAATTTGTTGTTGAAAAAAAAATTTTGTAAAAAAAAAAAATTTGTAAAGAAAAAAAATTTGGAAAAAAAAAATTTGGGGAAAACACAATTTCTGTACAAAAAAAAATATTATTTTTTTTATTATTATTATTTATAGAAAATTATAGAATGCCTACTTAAATTCCTACGTACTGCGTATATTAAGAAGAAGAAGATATGCATCGAAAGCTGCATAAGTTTTAGCGGAAATGTATCCAACGAAGAAGTTGACCCCGAAAGATATTATTGAATACCAGTCTTGGTCAATTGGAGAGGTTTTTGAAGAAGCACAGGAGTCTCTTACCAAATTGTATAGAACATGTTGCAGAACATGTTGAAAGCATCAAGGGTGGGGCAAAAGGAGAACCTCTTCAACATGTTGTTCTCCGCTTATTTCTTGCCTGAGACATGTGAAGTCATCATTAGAGTTAGAAAATAATTATATTCTTTAGAAGTGATTAGGCTTTTAGATGTGAATTCTCTTGCGAATTGTAATGAATATTTTACAGAAAATTGAAGAAGAAAAAAATTTTTTTTCATTTGATGGGTAATAATTTTAAAACATACAAAAAAAAACTTCAAAAAAAAAATTAAAAAAATCAAAAATTTATTTTTTGAAGAATTATTTTTTACGTTTCCACCAGTTTTAGTTTTGGAAATCCATAAGTAAGCACCTCGAACTGTCATTTCATAGGCTGAGCAATTATCTATGCTAGGTTATTTCAATTATTTGATTATCTTATTCGGTTCAAAAGATATGATTTTTTGCAACGAAAAAACTCAAATGGCGCCACCGACATAATCCAATTCCTATGGGCCAGTTAGAAATCAGAAAATATACTCGTACACAGATTCGTTCTTAACGGTTCATATTTATGAACTTTGCTTAGAGAAAAAAAGAATAACAAGACTAACATGATTTCTAAAGTCGATCGATGTAGCTTACATGGGGTTGCCGGTATCTCGCATCCGCCAAATCATGGGGTAGGAAAAAAAAACAGAAGCTAAATATTCTTTTTCTCCGAGGTTTACTTTTTTAAATAATGACCTTTTTTTATGAATCCAGTGTTTTAATAAAAAAAAAACAATGAAATACGAATTTTGTTAAGAATTTTAAAAAAATATATTGGGAAAATATTTTAAATATTCTTTTGGCTTTTGGCTAGCATTCATAAAAATGTATAACAGTTTTATAAATATTTCTAAAGTCGATCGATGTAACTTACATGGGGTTGTCGGTATCTCGCCAAATCATGGGGTAGGAAAAAAAACAGAAGTTAAATATTCTTTTTCTCCGAGGTTTCCTGTGTTAAATATTGACCTTTTTTTTGAATCCAGTGTTTTAATAAAAAAAACAATAAAATACGAATTTTGTTAAGAATTTTAAAAAAAAAAATTGGGAAAACATAAAAATATATAACAGTTTTAAAAACAAGGCAAGCAACGATTCTCCTAATTGATATATAGGCAATCTTAAGCTTCAATAACGTTATTAGGCAGACTGTACTTTAATTTCACCACCGACTTCCTCCTTTACAAGTCATACATTTTCCCTTCAACATCCCGATTATTCCCCCGTAACTATGTTTCCGCAAAACTATTTCACATCACCAAGGACGTGTCACCTCTCTGTCCATGTCCATGCAACATCAATGGCATCTTAATTAACCTCTTCTGGCTGCCTCGACATTCCTGGACCAAAACGAAAACGCTAGAATATTTCAGGGGCGAAAGGGTAAGGCTGATACCGCAAACAGGATCGAACGCAACGGTGGACAATATGAGCCAAATAACAAAGAGCCCCCACTGCTGTGGATGGGGAACGTTTTATTATTGCGGTGACAATCACCGCACAAGATGGCAATGATTAACGTCGCTCCGACGTAGGACACAAACAAGACGATAAATCTCATTAATGTGACACACGAATGACATGTAATTAAATGTGAGATGAGGTGAATGAATGTGTTCACGTGTGTCGATGCTGTTGACACATATGCTGGTCTATCATTATATTCATTTCTCGCATTCTGCATATGTACATTAGGGTGGAGTGAAAACATACATCTTTTTGGGGAATTTGAAAAAGTTTCACACTCGGAATGAGATGTTGTTTGTGATTCTTAATAAGAGAAAAATAAGGGGGGAAACAATTCAAATTTCAAAATTTATCGAAAAAAAAAATCAACACTAAAATTTTGGAAAATGTGGAAATTTTGGCGGTGATTAAAATGTTTTTTTTAGAGTTTTTTTTAATTTTAATTAAAATTAAAAACAGTTTTAATCACCACCAAAATTTGCCATCTTTTTAGAGTTTGCTTTAATTTTAATTCAAGGAAGTGACTCGACCTCTAAAATTTTTTAAAAAAATGTTTTCCTTATTAAGAACCAAACAAACTACATCTCATACAGCCAGTATGACCTATGTTGTCCCGTATTTCACTCACTCCACCCTAATGTACATATGGGTCCATGCCACCGCCGTAATTGTTTTCTATGACAGCTGCATATGCAAATGCAGCATGTGCCACCGCACATTGTTAAATATTTGCATATTTTGATGCATGATTTCGTCTGAAAGCTCATCAGTTTCCAGTTGTGGCTGGAGCCAGAGATCAGTTCTGATTGGAATTGATAACAAACTATTTGCAAAGATTTTAATTATGTTTTGTAGATATGCAGACTTCTATTTAATGCTTTTCAAAATAATGTACCAAATTTAATGAGATGAGAGAAATAGCAAGACTTTTCATATCGTGATGGGGCTGACTAGCAGCCGAGAAAAACAATGAATGAAATTCTTCCCGGGATGGCGAAACTCAATATCTATAAAAATGGATATGTATGTATGGGACTTATGGGCTCCTAAACCGTTGATGATTCAGCTTAGCACTGAGGGTAATCTTGGCATGTTTTTTTTTTTTAGAACTAGTAAGCGGAATATTAGAACACATATAGTGACATATGATGACGGAGAATATAATTTTTATGGTGGATTTTAGATTGTCTGTTTGTGGGCGGAAGGGGAATGGTGGAAGTGTTTTTGGTGCTAGAAGTCTGAAAATTGACACACATATAATATGGAAGATCAGGAATGTCAATTTATTCTGGACTTTTTTTTATTTGGGATTTCCGGTTTATGTGCAGTTTAAGAGGGATTTTCAATTAAAAGCCGTATTTTCTGTTCCAGCTTACACTTTCATTCCACCAATGTGAATGTTAGCTGTGACAAACAGGCGTTGAAATGATCAACTTTTTTGTAAATCAATTATTTGTTTAGTAAATGGCTTTAAAATAAATGTTGAAGTCTTCAAATAGACCGAAAACATTTCAAACTTTGTGTTTCAACTTCTTTTTACTCCATTAACTTACACCGTGTTACAAAACATAGACTTTTTTCTGTCCTATGAACCAAATGCACATAACTTGAAGAGACTCCAAATTTTTAAACTACTTAAGCGTTACGAAAAAAAATGTTTTTTAACTGAAACCTTAAAAAAACGATAACCATTTAAAAAAAAAAAAAAAAAATTAGGAAAATCTGAGAATTGATAAAAATATATTTTTTAAAAAATTTGATGTGATACAGACATTTCCACGAGTCTGCCTGCAAATCAGCTCGATTGGATCACTGAAAAAGGGTAAAAAATCGGTCCAAAGGCTTTCACACAGGCCACTAAGAGCTTTATAATTCAAACTTAAAAAAAAAAAATTCTGACGTGTACATGAAAATCGCCGATACACGTGTATTTTTATTTTTTATCCCCTTTCCGAAAAAGTAAATTTGGTTCATAGGACAGAATGTGTGTAACACGGTGTTATCATCTATATTTATAAAAGAGAATGCCGTCCGTGTGAACACGCATAACTTTATAACGGATCGTCCGATTTTCACGATTTTGGGCTTGATGAATTCGTGTTGGCCCAAGGAAGGACATAGGATGTAATATCCTGGAAGATTGTACAATGGCTCACAAACGCGCATTGGAAGCTTTAAATCGCACATTGAAAGATTTACGGAATGACACACGACATTTCGGTGGCGCATTGATTTTGTTGTCAGGCGATTTTCGTCAAACGCTGCCTGTTATTCCAAGATCAACTCCAGCAAATGAATTGAACGCTAGCCTGAAGGCGTCGGCTTTATGGCAATACGTGAAGAAATTGCAGTTGAAAACGAACATGCGAGTTGCTTTACGAAGTGACCAGTCCGCCGAGGAGTTCTCTAGGCAATTGTTGGCGATGGGTAATGGCGTGATTCCAGTCGAATTAGTTACCGGCTTAATTGAATTTCCACAGAATTTTTGCAGCATTACAACTACGCCGGAAGAGCTGATTATGAAGGTTTTTCCGAATATCGCGCAGAATTATGTTGACCATGATTGGTTGAGTGCACGAGCGATTTTGGCTGCGAAAAACAAGGATGTCGATCATTTGAATTTCGTCATTCAAAATGATATCTCCGGTAAGTTGCATTCATACAAATCCGTCGACTCCGTGATGGATGAAAACGAAGTCACGAACTATCCGACAGAATTTTTGAATTCTCTGGATGTCCCGGGCTTGCCGCCACACTTTTTGAAATTGAAAGTCGGCTCAATTATAATTTTGTTGCGTAATCTCAATGCACCAAAACTTTGTAACGGTACGCGTTTGATTGTGAAGACACTCAAATCAAATGTCATTCAAGCGACGATTTTGAGGGGAAAATTCAAGGGCGAAGATGTTCTCATTCCGCGGATTCCTCTTATTGCGAACGATTTGCAATTCGTATTTAAGCGTCTTCAATTTCCGGTGCGTCTCGCCTTCGCTATGACAATTAATAAGGCGCAAGGACAATCGCTGGATGTTTGTGGAATCAATCTTGAGTTCCCATGTTTTTCACATGGTCAATTGTATGTGGCGTGCTCACGTGTCGGCAAACCTTCCGCTTTGTACGTGTACGCGCCACAGAACAAAACGAAAAACGTTGTGTACCATAAAGCACTTCAGTGAAAAAGCGGAAGGTTGGCTGATAACTCAATCATTGCGGTTTGATTAAAGCACATCGTTATTCTTTTACTTTAGTTATTTCCATTGTATTTAACACAACTTTTTAATAAAGAATTTTAATTGACTGAGTTATATAAAGCAGCAAGTGCATGCTCGGAATTATTTTTTTCGTTGCATTAACGAATTTAAGCGGAACGAAGTTCGCCGGGTCAGCTAGTTCATTATAAAAAAAGGATTTTCGTTTTACTTTCCCCGGGTATTTTCAAGTGAAACACATTCTCCGAAATTTCGGAGAGTTGTCACACCTGTGGCGGGATAGATTTTCACTTTCACTCAAATGCGAAAGACAGAACAAGGGCATTTGTTTTTCAATCGGTGGGTGGAGCTTCTTTCAAGGGCGTAGCAATGCATGCCGGTCTCCACTAGTTCATAATAATTTTATGGATAACTATCGATATCGATAACTATGGTTTGACAGTTGATATCGATAACTATGATTTGACAGTTTTTCAAGCTCTGTTGACATTTCGCTTCATGTGAAGTGAAGTCCTCTTTATTGTAAAACTAAAGGCTATTGCCTTCAAAATGGAATTCAGTAAATCAATTTTCACCGCTGTGAATTGATGGTGCAGAGTTGCCATTGTATTTATCAATCCATTATCTGTGGATTTGATATTTTTTCGTTAATGGGATTTACCGTTTTTTTTTCAAAACTTGCCAGATTGTTGGTTTAGAATTTGGGGAAGTTTGCTTAGAATCTGACAGTTGATGGGATTTCTTCAATGTGGCAACTTAGACTCGATTTACGCGATGGCTTTCCACCCAGGTTGCACATGCAAGACGTTCGACGATTTTTGGCGTAGGGGCTAGAGAAGCAACATGGGAAAATGAAAGGAGATTGGACATCTAATTGAAACTTTTTATACACTCCATCATAGGATGGAGTTAATACTAAGTTTGTCATTCCGTTTGCAACACCTCGAAAGAGTGATCTGCGACCCTATAAAGTATATATATTATCGGTCAGTGTAACATTCTAAGACATTCTAGCGATGTCCGTCTGTCCGTCCGTCTGTTGTCTGTTGAAATCACGATAGAGTGCGAACGACCAACGCTAAGAAGCTGAAATTTTGTAGGAAGATGTTTTTTGCCCATAAGCAGGTTAAGTTCGAGAATGGGCAATATCGGACCAAAGGGGAAAAAGTTCCCCTTTACGGGACTAAATATATCCCGGCCATAATCAAATTTTTCAAATATTTTTTTTCACTACATCTGATTTTTTTTGGTAAAATTGTTCTAAGTTTATATAATTTATAGATGGGGAAAAAAATCCCAAAAATGGGCGTGCTCATGGGTTCCGTGAACCCTTGGGACCCAAAAAAGGGCCCATGATAAACATGCGAATATGGGTATCGAAGTGCAACGAAATTTACTCACGAACCCAAATATGCATTTATTTTCATGATTTGGATAAAATTTGTGATCGGGTTCCTGGGACTATCGGGTCACGAGCGGCCCAAAAACTCAGTTAGTTTTCTTATTTATTGACTTTTTAAGGATCCATGACGGAGGGTATATAAGATTCGGCCCGGCCGAACTTACTATTTGTCCACTTGTTTTTTTTTGATGTTGTCAATTTTATATTATTTAAACAAAAGAAGAATACACTTCATAAACAGGCAGGCATGTTTGTTTTTAAACAGTCAGCGTGTAAATGTCTATGACTTTACGAAGGGGTCTCAAAAGAGAAAATCATCGTGTATTCCATTGTTGTAAGCGATTTATTGATTAGATGTCCCATGGATATCATTTTCTGCCAGGTCCAATCATTTAAAGTTAAAAAGAACTCCTTATCCAACCCAAATTCAAACTAATATTTAACAAATTTTCCCTGTGTGCAGAAATTTTCGAAAAAAAAAGTTTACAAAACAATACGTTTACAAAGAATTATATTCTTTTCCCCCATTTTATTTTTCGTTTTATTGTTTCAATATTAATGTCATCTCGTCCTAGTTCTGATTATTTTACACTTTGTCCTTCTCGGATAGTTTTTTGTTCTGTTTCTGCTTTGTTTCCTTTCACAAATAACTGACTTAAAATACTTTAGTGCATATTTATTGTTTTCCTTATCTGACACGGAGAGACAAACAAAAAAAAAACAAAAAAAACGCAGGGGAAAGGGACACCGTATCATCGCAAATCTTGACCTAGTTGGCAACGATTCATAAGAGATTAAAGTGTACCAAGAATAATTTGTTCAAGTGTACAACAGAAACTAAATTAAATTCTATGGTCTTGAGTAGAACGACATTTTTTCTATATTTTTTTTTTAATGAAATTCATTTTTTATGTCAGATAATTGTTTAAATTAAATAAGGATAATTGCCTTCTCTGTGATTTCTTCAAAATACAGGGCTGGATTAAGACTTCAACGGTCACTGGGTACAAATACAACAAAACCGATTACTATTCAATGATGTTGATAACCAGTTTTGAAATTGGCAAGGGATTATTGCGCGAATTTTGGTAATTTTTAAGGACACAATTGCGTAAGTTTTGGGAGAAAAAGAATGACTCAACCGACTGCCGCATGTGCGTATTATTGGCTTAAAACTAACATGAATCGGGAATACATTACTGATTCCAGCCGAACCGGAATCCGTAGGAATCCGTCGCTGTCCCAACTCCACTTCCCATTGACTGTGTCCGTCGTGACAGGACTCCGTTTGATTGGACGGCGTGTAAAGAGACTTAAGGTTGCGACTAGCCACATATCAAAGCCATTATTTTGTAGAGCAGGAGGAGGAGTCCATACAACACATTCTTTGGAATCCTCCTTGCCCTGTCGAACAAGTAGGGATTGACACTGCATCTTAATATATATTTACCCTCGACACTGATTCACTGATTCACTGATACACTGATTCACTGACTCTGTCACGCAGTACGTAGGAATTTAAATAGGCATTCTATAATTTTCTATAAATAATAATAATAAAAAAAATAATATTTTTTTTTTGTACAGAAATTGTGTTTTCCCCAAATTGTGTTTTTTCCAAATTTTTTTTACAAATTTTTGTTTTCCAAATTTTTTTTTTTTCGACAAAATTTTTTTTTTCCACAAATTTTATTTTTTTTCAACAAAATTTTTTTTTTCCACAAAATTTTTTTTCCATATTTCAACGGGCGCCATATGCGCATTACAACTTACTAGTTCTTATATATTTACCCACCGTTCCTACTGTACGTATATTCGTTCATAAAGTCAGTGAGACTGGCGTTTTTGTTGGACAACACTCACGGTTCCCGTCATCGTACAATGCACACTGAGGAAGAGTCAGACAGCGGTCGATCTCAACAGCTCAACATCATCATTCAGACATCAGCGAATTATTCAAGAAGTTTTCTGCGCGGTGGCCAATTTTTCTTTGAAAACGGCACACAGTGACACTTGTTCGGGATAAATCTGCTATTTGGAATTGGCTTTTGCGATATGATTAAAATTTCACACAGACCTATCTGAAGTGTGTTCGAGCTTAAGCCTGAAAGACACCAAAGACGGTTGTAAGAGTTCCATATTGTAATCCGCGGTTCTCAGAAAAAAAATCCACTTTCTTCAAATTTGTATTTATAGTCCAATATGCCTAGAAAGGTCGTGATAAACGATATGCAAAAATGCTCGCCGCCGCTTTAATTGGAGATTTTTTCATTTATGTTTTGGGGACATTTTCATGTTGGTCTTTTTGGGGAACTTTTCATTTATTTTTAGGCATTCTTCATTTGGGAAATTTTTCCTACGCGATCTTGCTCGAATTCTGTATTTAGTAAAGCTATTGCCAGAAAAACTTTCGGACAAAAACTTGGAAGTCTGGCAACTCCCCTTCTGGGACCTCCCATACAAATGTACCATCCCGCCTACCTTAGAAATCGTGTAATAACACCAATATGACCAACGACATCTTGCCCAAATTTTGTATTTAGTAAAGCTATTGCCAGAAAAACTTTCGGACAAAAACTTGGAAGTCTGGCAACTCCCCTTCTGGTACCTCCCATACAAATGTACCATCCCGCCTATCTTAGAAATCCTGTAATAATATCAATATCCCCAACGCGATCTTGCCCAAATTCTGTATTTAGTAAAGCTATTGCCAGAAAAACTTTCGGACAAAAACTTGGAAGTCTGGCAACTCCCCTTCTGGGACCTCCCATACAAATGTACCATCCCGACTTATAAACGTGTATTAATATCAGACCATATAGCTAAATTTTTGCAGCGACAGGCCAAAGCCTCTGGTGGGAATCGAACCCACATTCCCCACGCTGATAGGCAAGCACACTACCAACTCGCCTACCGGGGCGCTTGGACAAATAAATAATAACATTAGAACGTTGAAATATTCACTCATTGAATTATCTCAGACTTTACTAGTTCATGTGGCCACACAAATACAGAAATTGACAACAAAGAAATGTAAGCCTCTATTCTCAGATATCTCCTGTCAGCTGCTGATTATTGCGTTTTTGGTGGTTTATTTTAAATATCCTATCAATTCAATTTCGTTTCTATGCCTTAACTTGGAAACGTCTGTCGACGTTTTCAGTGTGGCATTCATAAAACTGTTCCTTTGTCATTGCTTGCAATAGAAACGCACATCATTTTATTTATGCGAAACCATCAAAAGCACAGCCATTATTGTTATGACCTTTAACACCCCACAAAACGGGGGCCATTTGTGTAATAATACGCGTTGTTTTATTGCGCCTTTTATGAGTTTTAAATGGCAGCCGTTAACCTGACGTTATTGGCCTCTCTGTTACAGCGATTACCAAAATGTAAATAGTGAGCGGCACGGTAGGCAGCGTAGGGAGGAATAGGTGTAATAGTGACATTTTAAACGACAACAAAACGGAAAGTCATCAAATTTGTAGCACGTAATCGCAGGGCCTTTATATGAAGTGATGTGGGATTTTATGTATTTTCTTTTTTTTTTATGGAAAATACAGACATTTTTTTTTGTCGACTATCGAAATTGAATAGTTATTACGATGTGTGTGTGTGTGTTTGTTTGCCTGTAAATATACATAAACGTTTGAAATTCAAATGGTTACCTTCGAGTGTCTTGGGAAAGTCTTCTGACTTTGATTGAAAATTAATGAACATGTTTAGTAGACTAGGAAATTTCTTTTGAAACCTGTGACAACCTACATGGAAAAGTTTGAATATTTCGAAAAGATGGATTTTTTCAAACATTTAAAGCTTTTATACCCGGGGTTTCGAACTCGGCTTCTTCTGTGTGATAGTCTTTTGTCTTTTGTTAATAGGACTCGCTTACACACATCTTGACGATTCAATCCTCACTTGGGAACCGAAATACTTGAACAATTTCGTTTACGGAATTAACCAATCTGTTTCAGTTAAAATATAAACTTAAAAAGTAAAACCTTGTCACCAACTCCAAGCCAAATTAGTCGCCAATGCGGAGTTCACATTAAAGTTGCATCAGCATAAAAGTGCGTTATCTGGACGTGCATTGGAGTGACCTACATTTGCACCTCGCTATGCGTAAACTCCTAATTATGTTCATTTCATTTTGTGCGGCCACCGTCACGGTATTCCGCTCGTGAGAATTTCCCATTTGACAAAGTACGTACTGCGACAAGCTTCAAATCGACAAATTGTAACACTAATCCAAAATCAATTAAAATCCATCTGCCACTCAAACATACAGACGAACACACCGCCATTCAATCTAACGGAGACACACTCATACTCACACACAAGCAGTGTGTCAATGCATGTGAATCCTCTAACAACATTTGGAATTGGACCTTTATTTAAAATCACGTTTATCTAATTTATGATTATGCGAGAATACCAGTGGGTGTATTGGTGGCAATACACCCAGCTGGCCAAGTCTTTAGGTCATCCTCAATAAGAAATACACGATTCTCGTAAATCATGGGCGACATAGCGGCGATTGGGCAAATAATTCATTAGCTATGTGTGTATGAATGTGTCGCCAAAATTAAGCAACAACAGCTACCAGTTTATTAAATTGGAGATGAGAACAGAGATTCTGATTCCCTCCTTTGAGCTGGTAGATATGTAACAAGTAAAATGCCGAAAATGTCAAAGCCGAAATTTTGAGTTGTGCCTCTTTAGTAGAATGTGTGAGATATGTAGTTGTGAAAAACCGATTACCGACTTTGAGGGAGACACAGTTAATATTTCCAGAATAAATAAATATTTTTTGAGAAAAATCAAAATTTATATATTTTTTTTTAAAAAAATAAAAGTGTAGAATCCGATTACTTTGAGGAGACACAGTTAATATTTCCAGAATCTTCTTAATATATATTTACCCTCGACACTGATTCACTGACTCTGTCACGCAGTACGTAGGAATTTAAATAGGCATTCTATAATTTTCTATAAATAATAATTATAAAAAAAAATAATATTTTTTTTTTGTACAGAAATTGTGTTTTCCCCAAATTTTTTTTTTACAAAATTTTTTTTTCAACAAAATTTTTTTTTTACAAAATTTTTTTTTCAACAAAATTTTTTTTTTTACAAAAATTTTTTTTTTACATAATTTTTTTTTTTGACAAGAAGTTTTTTTTTAACAATTTTTTTTTTTTACAAAATTTTTTTTTTCAACTAAATTTTTTTTTTCCACAAATTTTTTTTTTCAACAAAATTTTTTTTTTTTCAACAAACATTTTTTTTTTCCACAAAATTTTTTTTTTTTTAACAAAATTTTTTTTCCATATTTCAACGGGCGCCATTGGCGCATTACAACTTACTAGTAAATAAATATTTTTGAGAAAAATTAAAAATTTTGTTTTTTTTTTTAAAAAAAAACCGAAAAGGTAAAAACCGTTTACTTTGAGGGAGACACAGTTAATATTTCCAGAATAAATAAATATTTTTTGTGAAAAATCAAAATTTGTATTTTTTTTTAAAAAAAAAAAGGTAAAAACCGGTTACTTTGAGGGAGACACAGTTAATATTTCCAGAATAAATAAATATTTTTTGTGAAAAATCACAATTTGTATTTTTTTTTTAAAAAATAAAAATGTAAAAACCGTTTACTTTGAGGGAGACACAGATAATATTTCCAGAATAAATAAATATTTTTTGAGAAAAATAAAAAATCTTGTATTTTTTTTTTAAAAAAAAAACCGAAAATGTAAAAACCGGTTACTTTGAGGGAGACAGTTAATATTTCCAGAATAAATAAATATTTTTTTCCGAGTCGTCTGAGTCTGGAGAAGACCTCCCCACTCGCTGACCAGGAACCATGGTGATCTCATGTTCACCCTCGTCAGAGAGCAGAGCGAGCTCTTCCAGCTTGCTGACGGCGTCCTCGGTGTCTGAGAAAAAAAATATTGTTGTTGAAAATGGTTGCAAATCAATTGCAAAATATCTTTTGATGAAACCACATTTTTGAGCAACACATTTTCATTTGCGATGATTTTGCCAACTGGAATATTTTAGACTGTGTGTGTGCGTGTGTGTGTGGATGTCCTTCCAGTTCAATTGACATTTGCCAAATTGAAGGTTATTGGCTGCGATTATATGTGTATGTGTGGCTATGGGCTCATAATGTAATTACAGTTGTATGTCATAAGCACACACATACACATATACATACACACTCTCATCGATGGTGAAGCATTTATGAGTGTCATCATAATTTGATATTGAATTAAATAATGTAATAACGACACAAACATAAATATAATCGGATGGTAAAGATATTAGAATGGGTGGGGTCAAGCTCTAGAAAATCATATTCTTCTCAGATCATAAACATATCACAACTATCTACCGAGGTTCATAAGTTATCCTTGTTCTCTTAAGGAGAATCCATAAACAAATCCCAGGTATCTGCAGGGGTTCACAAGTCATCCGTGTTATGGTATCCCCGCTCGTATCAACGAAAACGACCCACACTAATATAAATGCACCGATGTAAACGATTGTACTTACATATTTATGCTTTAATTTTCCAAATTATCAATAATTGCTTACAATATTCTGCAATTGACTTTTTGATGTACATTCGATTCGATGTCACTGACTCTGTTTCAATTTCAAAAGGACCTACATTGTTGTTCAGGTGGGACTCTTCCATGAGGGCGTTTGGGAACTTGTCTGTAGAAAAGCAAAGTTTTAATGGGTACAGATTTCACCCTATAACAAGGAATCCTGAAGTATGATTTCGGATTATAACGAGCCCTAACCGCGAAAAATAAAATTTTACAGGAGAGGATTTTTTTTGTTTGTGGACAAGCCTAAAGGCCTGTGGTGCTTGCGATACAATTCAATTTGCCATATCTTTGTAATTATACATTTTTTATTTTTAATATTTTGAGATTAAGAGTGGGATCATTAAAAAGCCAGTTTGGCGCTTAGGTCTCTTTTGCGGTAAGGGTTCGTTATATTCGACACACCATAGCACCGTGCGACACGATCTTTCTCTAATGAACGAGACAATGGGCAAGCGAAATTAGGCAAAACTGATTTTTTATATCGTGGTGGTTTGTCCTTTTCTCAAATTCCACGGATATCCTTTTTAAAATATGGTTCATGAAAAAGAGGACACTATTCTCTATCGGTTACAAAGTTTTATTAAATTTTTCAAGTGAAATAATTAAGGTCCTTTTAAAAATAAATCCTTGAATATTTTTAAAACTTTTTGTTTTTTTCTTCCGAAATCACTAGACCAAAGCTGTTCCGTTTTTTTTTTATTTCACAATGGTTTGTTTTTTTTTTTGCAGGACTTTAAGAATTCCAAGGATTTCAATGATAAAATAATTTTCGTGGCCTTTGTGACAATGTGCATATCATCGATATGCATATCAAATAAGAGAGGACATTATTCTCTATCGGTGACAAATTTTTACTAAATTCTTCCGGGACCAACAACGTTAAATAAGGTCCTTTTAACAATGTATCCTTGAATATCCTTAAAATGTTGTAATCAATAAATCTGAAAAATATGTTGTGACAAAGAGCTAGAACCATGACATCTTGGCCCAAAATTTCAGATTTCTAGCATTTTAATTTTGTAGTTTTTTTTTAATTTTCATACAGGGTCCGCGAAATTTTTTTTTTTTTGTAAACTGGGCGCGGTACATCGTGTGTAGCGTTGGCTGCGTGGTACATAGCGCTGTCCTGTTGAAACCAAATGTTGCCAATATCCTCCTCTTTAATTTTTGTAAACCGAAAATTCGTTCAACATGGCCCGATAACGATCGCAATTGACTGTAACGGCCTCATTTTCGAAGAAAAATGGCCCAATTATGCCACTGGACCAAAATCCGCACCAAACAGTGACTCGTTTTGGGTGCATCGGCTTTTCAGTGCGCAATTTTCGCACACATTCTGCAACATGACCATGATTTTCAAAGTAATGTCGCAATATTATTACAAATATTTGTCTTTTAAGTATTATGAGCTGATAATTGTAATGGTACTTTTAAGTACCGTCGGTCGACAAAGGGTTAAGAGCGTTGGACACTTTTCTATCGAATTTCATTAAAAAACGTGTTTCGAAGAAAATGTCGTTTAGGGCTCAATGTATTAATTACATGATTTACTATATTTCAAAACTATTTTCTTTATTTTCTTTTAATTTTTCCTAATCGGAATGTATGATTTTTGTTTCCAGTTAATTAAGAGACTTTGACGTATTTTGTTTTGCTTTAAATAATTTTCATTTCCCAATTTATTTGGATTTGATGCAGTGATGGTTTTCCTCGTTTTACACGTTCCCTGTTCATGTTGTCGTATGTGTCAGTTTTATGTGTGTGTGTCGTTTTTTTTTCGTAAATTCTCTTTGTCGCTTTTGCCAAGCTCCCCAGCGGCAATTTGCGAATGTATTCTAATTGTTAGATCTGAACATTTGCATTCATTAAAACTGTCATCATTGTAATTATGATTACAATGAAATTTCATATGATTTACACGTATGGACAATTAACAGCAACATCACAATCAGCACATACCCGTCGTCGTACCCGAAACGAAATGAAAAGTGCGCTCGCTCGACCATTGGTGACTCGGGGAATACCCTCCATAAATCAGGCGAGTAGTTCGTGATCACAGTACTGTGTATGTATGTGTAGGAGGAGGACTGTGTGACACTCAGTCCATGGTAGTTATGTTTTTATTATTATTTTACACGCTGTCGGTTTGGGAGAGTATATTCACTGTCTAAGTTCATGCTGAACTAACTTTTGGGAATTTTGTTTCATAGCTTTAATGGGCATCGGGGAATTTTAATGAAAATGAACAGATGGTCTTAGAGACGGCAGTTAATATCAATCTAGGCTCACCTCTCTCATGTGATGAACTTACTTAGTGAAATGGTTCTTCACCATATCATGCCTTTAACAATTAGTTACACTTAGAGTTGGGTATTTCCCGAAAAAAATCCCAATCTCGAGATGAGGGATTTACTGACATAACGAAAATTTAAATTCTCGAGATGCGGTATTTCCCGAAATAACAAAAATTTCAATTCTCGAGAATTCTCGAAATATCGGGAAAATTTCAATAAAAAAAAAGTCTTAAAAAATCTAAAAACAGTGTAAAAACAAAGAATTTCATAATATATTATTTTTATTTAAGTATAAATATAATAAATATAAAACAATATTTGAAAACTTATTTATTTGTTAAAGACATTCTTGTGTATGATAATGTTTATTCAGAGATTTATATTCCTACTGGCGTACCACAGGGAAGTGTTTTGGGTCCCCTACTATTTAATCTGTTCATTAGTCACATCGACTACTGTTTTATAAATTCTAGACATTTGTGCGGATGACTTAAAGATTATTAAAGCCATACATTCATTGAATGACGCAATATTATTGCAAAATGATATAGATCGTTTTGTTGTTTGATCAAAATGTACTGGATTACCAATTAACTTATCTAAATGCTTTCACATGACATTTCATAGATGTCGTAATGTAATCACTTCCCATTATAATATTTCAAATCATAACTTGACTACAGTTCATGAAACTCGAATACTCTGCGATTGTCAGACGAAGCCATTAACAGTCTATGTTTTTTAAAACGCCATTTTGGTAAATAATGTTTTCAATCACTTTTCCCTCCTATTATATTAAGTATAATTTTGAATTATTTTGTTTTTTTTTTTGTTTTTTTTTGGAATTATTTTTGTTATACTATTAGCTTTAGCTTTAGCTTTAGCTTTAGCTTTAGCTTTAGCTTTAGCTTTAGCTTTAGCTTTAGCTTTAGCTTTAGCTTTAGCTTTAGCTTTAGCTTTAGCTTTAGCTTTAGCTTTAGCTTTAGCTTTAGCTTTAGCTTTAGCTTTAGCTTTAGCTTTAGCTTTAGCTTTAGCTTTAGCTTTAGCTTTAGCTTTAGCTTTAGCTTTAGCTTTAGCTTTAGCTTTAGCTTTAGCTTTAGCTTTAGCTTTAGCTTTAGCTTTAGCTTTAGCTTTAGCTTTAGCTTTAGCTTTAGCTTTAGCTTTAGCTTTAGCTTTAGCTTTAGCTTTAGCTTTAGCTTTAGCTTTAGCTTTAGCTTTAGCTTTAGCTTTAGCTTTAGCTTTAGCTTTAGCTTTAGCTTTAGCTTTAGCTTTAGCTTTAGCTTTAGCTTTAGCTTTAGCTTTAGCTTTAGCTTTAGCTTTAGCTTTAGCTTTAGCTTTAGCTTTAGCTTTAGCTTTAGCTTTAGCTTTAGCTTTAGCTTTAGCTTTAGCTTTAGCTTTAGCTTTAGCTTTAGCTTTAGCTTTAGCTTTAGCTTTAGCTTTAGCTTTAGCTTTAGCTTTAGCTTTAGCTTTAGCTTTAGCTTTAGCTTTAGCTTTAGCTTTAGCTTTAGCTTTAGCTTTAGCTTTAGCTTTAGCTTTAGCTTTAGCTTTAGCTTTAGCTTTAGCTTTAGCTTTAGCTTTAGCTTTAGCTTTATCTTTATCTTTAGCTTTATCTTTAGCTTTAGCTTTAGCTTTATCTTTAGCTTTAGCTTTAGCTTTAGCTTTAGCTTTAGCTTTAGCTTTAGCTTTAGCTTTAGCTTTAGCTTTAGCTTTAGCTTTAGCTTTAGCTTTAGCTTTAGCTTTAGCTTTAGCTTTAGCTTTAGCTTTAGCTTTAGCTTTAGCTTTAGGTATGTTGATCTGGGACACTATAAAGCATATATCTGATTATTCGAACGTCTGAAATCCTGTGTCTCTACCTTTGCGGTGTAGGGTACCAGGACTGAATAGAACATAATAATGTTGGCAAACCGAAACAAAAGCGAAATTCATTCAGACACAGATATACACACAAAACAATACAAACTATGTACATATTTCAGTTGGTAAACAACATTGGAATACAACACCTCTCCCACCAAATGTTGTCACGGACGCACAGATACCACCATCATACATTTACATATTGTGTATATGTGTGTGTGAACAACAGTTTCCAGCCACTGCTGCCCATCAACTCACATCACAATTAATATGAGGGAACTACTGCGATGACAAGGACGATCACAGTGGCGGAGTTGATTTATTTCCTATGGAAGTATTTCAGAAAATGTTCACAGGAAGAATATTTCCTGCTATCTGTGAACGCACATTCCTTTCATTATCATCAAAATTAAACCGGCTCCTAAAAAATCCGGGGCATTGTAATCTACTTTGTTCATTTGACCCCAGTCACAAATCAGCGCAATGAGTCATTCATTGTTCGTATGTATGACAGAGCTTGGTAACCTTCCCAAAAAAATTGAATTGGGGTCGCAGTCTGACCCAGCGGTTAAAATATGCTCATTGGATAAGACCCCGTCTGTAGCAACTCGTATAGAGCGTTCTCTGAGAATACTCGATGGGACTGGACAGAAGGTATTACCGACACCAAATGCAAATGCAAATAATAAGACCCTACCGATCGCCCTCGAAATATCCAGAGCCACGACATTGAATATCGCTACTCCATCGTTCCGAAAGAATGCCTGGAGAACAGTTTCTACGAAAGCCATACTGTCGATCTTTTAAAAGGCTTCCGCATGCTTTCCGCAACCTTCGAGAACGCAGAACATATCGAGCCTCCTTACCGCGCAAAAGACCTAAGCGCATCGCTTTTTAATGAAATTCGGATAGAAAATTGTCCAAAGCTCTTAATCTCAAAATATTAAAAAAAAAAATTTGTATTTATAGATTTTTCAAAATACAAGTTTTTTTTTTAAAAAAAAGAATGATTTTTCAACATAATCTCCTTTTAGCTCAATATGCTTAGTCCAACGTTTCTCCAATTTGTGTACGCCTACCAAATCATCGGATTTTTCAAGGTCCATAAAATGGGCATTTGTTTGATTACTATTTTCACCGTTTGAGCTGAATCCCTTTCCACCGAGCCATTTCATTAGGTTTGGAAATGGGAAATATTCGCTGGGGTCTAAATTCGTAACCCTCAAGTCGCAATTTGTTTTCTCCAAATCCAACTGTGATTTCACTTCAATGTGTGTGACAAAGTCCCCTTTCCCCCTTTTCTAAACGCCTGAAATTGTGCAAGTCCCTAAATATTATCCACAACGAAGCAAAGCAAATGTTGCTGTCCCTGCGTTGAGCGGCCTGTTTGCGGTTCTCACATTAAAAGCTAGCGGAGCCCGAACTCATGTCTCAGGTCTCGATGAAGTTCAGAACAAAAAAAAAAGAGAAACACAAAACCCATGTCATACAATACGGTGTGGCTGTCTATAATGTTTTCTTATGAAGTAAAAAAAAAAAAAAAATCCCACTGTGTCCATGATACGTCATGACGTACAGCGGGACCAGCGACAACAACAACCTTCTGTCACAACAACAGTAATGTCACACCGACAGCAATAGTGTCACCGACAACTACAACGACCATAAAAGCTTCACCAAACAACAACAAAAATGAATGAATACAGTGGAAGCAGAACCAGCAAGCATGAACATGACTTGTGCGAATTTCACATTTTCCGCTAGCAATTCTTTTTTTTTTTCTCACATTTTGGCGGCCATTTGGTGAAAACTACTAACACATCCACACGCATCAAATGTGTTAATGCTGTGAGTGTACGCGACAACAACGGCAATGATATAATTTCACCAAATCGGTCTACCCACTGATGGACAGACACCCCCCATCCCCCCCACACAGAGGCACACCCTCTCAACTCATTGTGAGAGTGTACTTGCAACTTTGGTTGTTATGTTCTTGGTTTTTCTTTTCGGATGGGAACCACAGTGTATAGGTATCTGGGGAAATCGGAATATTTGTGTTTTTTGATAAAAAAAAAACGGGTTTTCCAAATTTGTTAAAGTTACAAACTTCTAAACTTCTAAAATAGCTGCAGACTTATTTCTCATTCAAATAATGTACGTTCTTGAATTTAATAAACTGCGTATTTTTTTCTCAAACACGAAATACATAATAATTACAGCAAATGAGGTATATTTGCAGCTAACTAATCTTTACTTGATACAAGCTCCAAACACACAATATACTTGTGTTCAAATATTTAAAAAAAAATACATATTTTTCAGCATTTGCACTTTCTGGTAATAGTTGTCTTAATTGTTTTGCTGTCTTCGAACACTGTGCCCACAAAAACACTAAACAAAACTTGTTGAAAAATTAACAAAGTTTTTGTTACCGCCATTAGTTGTAATGCCACGGAAAACATGTGACAACTGTGACAAAAAAAAAAAAAACAGAATACGCTTAAACAAAAACACACAAAATAAAGTGAAGTGTGAAAACCTCCTGTTTGACGATATAATACTCACCAGCGCAACGTGGAATGTGTGGAAGGTGTCGTGTGAAAGCGTTTAAAAAATATTACATTCGTCCAAAAAAAAAAAAAAAAAAATATAACAATACCGAATAAATGTATGTTGGGCCATTGACCGTTTTAAATGACAACCGTGATAATTTAGTGGGGATGCGTGACATCCAAGTGACGCCATGTTCTGCACAGAATAAACAATTTGATTATATGCTCAACCTACGGGTAGGAGGGTATATATCATTTGATACGACCCAAAAGTGTAACATCTTAATATATATTTACCCTCGACACTGATTCACTGATACACTGATACACTGATTCACTGACTCTGTCACGCAGTACGTAGGAATTTAAATAGGCATTCTATAATAATTCTATAAATAATAATAATAAAAAAAATAATATTTTTTTTTGTACAGAAATTGTGTGTTGCCCAATTTTTTTTTCCAACTTTTTTTTTTAAAATTTTTTTTTTTTCCAAAAATTTTTTTTCCCCAAATTTTTTTTTTCCACAAAAATTTTTTTTTCTACAAAATTTTTTTTTTTCAACAAAAATTTTTTTTTTCAGCAAAAATTTTTTTCCACAAATTTTTTTTTCCAATTTTATTTTTTTCCAAAATTTTTTTTTACAAAATAGTTTTCTCAAAATATTTTTTACAAAATTTTTAAAATTAAGTAACAAATACTTTCTCAAGCAAATTAAAATTTTTTTTTTCAACAAACATTTTTTTTTTCAGAAAAATATTTTTTTTTTTCACAAAAATTATTTTTTTCAACAATTTTTTTTTTTTTTCAACAAAAATTTTTTTTTCAGCAAAAATTTTTTTCCACAAATTTTTTTTTCCAATTTTATTTTTTTCCAAAATTTTTTTTTACAAAATAGTTTTCTCAAAATATTTTTTACAAAATTTTTAAAATTAAGTAACAAATACTTTCTCAAGCAAATTAACGGGCGCCATAGGCGCATTACAACTTACTAGTATAGAAATATTCACTTTAGACCGTAGGTGTCTTTGAAGCAAATTCGATTATTGACTTTCGCACGATAACTTTCGAAAGAGTTAAGCAATCACTCTGCAATTTGGCATGGGTTAATATTTTCCCAAAAACTGCTTATGGGATTGCATATGGGCTATATGGCCACACCCCTTCGGGTACCTCCCATACAAATCGTCTATTTCGCCCACTTTAGAAATCGACCAACGCAATCTTGCCCAAATTTTGTATTTAGTAAATCTATAGCTAGACTAAGTATTGGACAAAAACTTGGCAGTGTGGCAACTCCCCTTCTGGTACCTCCCATACAAATATATCATTTCACCCACCTTAAAAATCGTGTAATTGTATAAATTCGCTCAAAGAATCAGTCCGAAATTCTATATTTAGTAAAGCTTTAACTACATAAAATTTTCGGAAAAAAACTCTGCTTTTTATTCCGCCCTTTTTGCCAAACGTGTAATACAATATTTTTCTGGAAATTCCCTATTTTCAGCTTGCTATTATGGAATATGAGACTTGTATGTTTTTACTGAAGGTGAGGGTATTTGTAAGCCGGTTTACCCGACTGAAACTTTCTCACTTGTTTTTCGATTGAATGGAAAATGTTATAAATTCAAATATAAAAACATAATTGATAAGCTCATAATAAAGTATAATAATATTTGAATTTATTTATAGTGTGTTTTTGAAACTGCTTGTGAACTATCGACATTGATAATTATGGTATGAGAGCTGATAAAGTCAAACTGTCTTGACAGTTTCGGTCCAGTAGTGTATGGTAAGGAATTATAAGTAATTTACTGCCAGAACAACCCTCTCCAAATTGTGGAAGTTTAATTTAAAAAAAAAATAAAAAATTGGACTGATCGATTGGACATACACCGCAAATCAAAAATAAATGCCATGAGATCATCTACGAGATTGTAATATTGTATTCCAACAATATTTCTATCGTGTATTATCATTTTAAGTTATCATTCTCTTAAAAAAATATAAATTCAGCAAAAAAATAAAGTAATTATATGTTGTTCTGAGTTCTGTTGCCTTGTCAATAACATCGAAATTCCACCGCTGATTCTAATGATCCAAGTTAAGGATACTTGGATGCTTTAATTAAAAAAAATATATTTTGCTCACTGCCCAGAATTCTAAATGATAAAAGATTCAAGTTTAAATTTTTCAAAATATTTTATTGACTTGCATTTGATAAATTTTGAAGAACACTATGCTCTAGATCGTCCCGAACTCGACTGACTCCAGCGTGGGATGGTTGTCAACTGCATACCTTAACTTATCGGCAGCGACGCGATCTTCCTCAGTCTTGTTTGTAGCTCGGTGTATGAGGCCAACCATGGAATTTCAGAATGCAGTTGGAGTGAAATATGGCAAATGGCAAATTAAAGGGTCGATTGGAACAACATGATGAATGTTATTTCATATGTAGTCAATGAAAAATACGTGTCGTAAAAATTTGAAGAGTTCATAAAATTCAACTGTTGAGATCAACAATTTCTGGAAAGTTTCATTCGGGTAAACCTACTTACTCCATCCATTTGAAATCAAACCTCTTGCAAGTTCAAGTCTTCAATCTCCGGATAAAAAAAAGAAATGATTTATCATGCTTCAGTAGAGATCACCGTTAAACAAAATTGAGTTTTCCTAACTAACGTTCAATGAAGAAGGGGCCACAGGCGACACGGTTTATTGGCTGGCTTGGATGCGGTAGTTTTGCCGTTTAATATACCAGCATTTATTGAATTTTTGCCAATGGAATTTGATTCTGAACCAAAATTTCTATTTAGTTGTTTATTGGCTACATTTTGTACCAATTTATCTAACTTATATGGAAAGTGGTGGGAAACTTTTGACTTTTTTTTTAGGTAATTCGCCAATCTGCCAGCGTGGTTAGTCAAAGGCTGGTGAGGCTATAATGTATGGCCTATAAGTGGTTTAACTGATATTATATAACAGATATGTCCCTGTTGATGTCACAACTTTGTATGCTATCTCTTTTAATTTCAAACCAAAGTTGCCCTTTTATGATTTCTTTTTTTTGCAAACAATTGTCTTTATAAATACCGGAAATTTATGCCATACAGCAGAATATTGCATGCCAGAGTAAATATTGCATTGCAATAAATTTGTTGCAACAACAAAAAGTAATTTTCCTTTTATTCCATTTGGCTTGTTTGTTGTTTTAAACGAAAACGAAAGTTTTGTCGTCGGTGTCCTTGTTTGCCATTATCCTTGTTGCAATTGTTATTCATACATTTAATAAATGAGTCGTCTGAATGGGAAACAGGAAGGCCGGCACACAGAAAGAGAGAGAGAGAGAGATGAAGAAACTGAAAGTAGTGCGACAACACGCAGTCATGACTGTAAATAATTAAAATGACAGCAAAAGTTTAAGTGAAATAAGTTTAGAAAGTTAACTCGAACAAATTTATTATGATGACTGTTTTTCTATTACTGTTTGGATTTGATCTAAGAAAAGTTTGTTCGGAAAGTTGCCGGGTAGTATATCCTAATAGGGCCAATAAGAGAAACAGGAAAAATTTATTTTAAAAAAAATATATACTCTTTCAATGTGAAGTTTAAATTGGAGTTTTAGTGGACAACAAATATGGAGCCCTAACCGCGAAAGGAAAATTCTGCAGGAGCTGGCATTTGTGTGTTTAAATTGCTATATCTTTGTAAATATATTGTTTAAATATAAAATATTTTTTGGGAGTAAGAGCGTTGACAATTTTCTATCTAGTATGTCATTAAAAAGCGAGTTTCGAACAAACTGGCGCTTTTGTCTTTTTCGCGGTAAGGGCTCGACATTAAGAATTTTCTTTCTACAAGGATAAGCGGCTATTTGAAGATATGAAATTCGCTGTCATGGGAAAACACTAAAGCAGTTGCTTAAACAAATAGGTCATGTAAAACTTCTCTAGAAAAGCAAAAAAATTTAATGAATGCTAGGAGTCTAAAGTCAACTCCCACTCTGAGTTTTATTTCCTTACATTTTCCATAAAATAAATAAAATGTATTAAAAACAAGTTAATGTTGCTCAGACGAGTTGGCGGCGTGATTGCCTATCAGTGTGGTGGTAGTGGGTTCGTTTGCCACCAGCGGCTTTGGTCTCTCGCTGCAAAAATCTCGCGATATGTTCTGTGCCATCCGGTTTACCCTTGGACCCAAAATTAGAATATAAATTTATTTTGCATTGTAATTAAATAAATAAATAAGTAAAAAAAAAAATTTAAATTTAAAATATTTTCAATTATATGAATTGTTTTATCTTTAAGATACGTCTGCCAAATGACCACCGCAACCACGCTAACAGGACCATATCCTTTTTATGAAATTGTCAATCGCAAAGTGGCTGCCCTATGTCCTCACGATAGCCTCACGAATTCTGTCTTTGAGCTCTTGTATCGACGCTGGGCCGTTGGCGTAGACCTTATCTTACACGTGACCCCAAAGGAAGAAGTCGCAAGGTGTAAAATCACAATATTTCGGTGCGGAAACACGGTCCGGAAACTTTTTAGTTTTGCGAACTGTGACGGCAAGATTTTCAAAATTTTTGCAGTAAAATTTTAATAAATTCGTGCATCGTTCCATTTTTCATAATTTCGTAGTTTCTACTTGTCAAATGTCAAAGAATACATGTTTCAAAAGTGACAGCTACCGGAATAACGGGTTATTCAAAATAAGACCGCTTGTTGGAAAACGTACCATTTCGTTGAAATCGCACATAACAAAAAATTTATATGGGAGTTTCTAGAAGGGGCTCTCACGAAATTGTGCATAAAAGGGAAAATACGCCATCGAAATTGTATGGTATGGGGCTTTAATACAAAAAATTTTTGTCATTTCCGAATTTTTATGATTTTCATCGATTTTTTTTTTTCAAAAAAAAAATAAAAAAAAATTGGTAAAAAATTTCTATTTAGATTAGAAAAATATTCAAAATATTTTTTTAAAAATTTATTTCAGCCCAATTGGACGAACCTTTTTTTCAATTATTTAATTTGTGTCTCAAATAGCGGTTATTCATTAACCCCTTCATAGCAAGCAATGCCATATGGCACAGAGAAAATGATTTTGTAAAGTTACAAAATGCCAATGGATTCGAAATCAGGACCCCTTTTTTGTAAAATATAAAATTTTTTTTAAAAATATCTTGGTCATGTATGGGTTGAAAAAAATTAGAGTTATGACAAATTTATGTTTCTATTTTTGTCATAGCAGAATTTTTGATAATTATCAAAAAAAATTAAAAAAATGTTGTCTTAAATTTGTTTATAACACCGAAACTGTCATTCAGATTGAAAGTCTAAAGGTAAAAAACAATTTGACAATTTCTCCGACCAAATCGGACTAGTCATATTCTAGTTATGACAATTTATATAAATAGGGGGTTTTCATTACCAAAAAAAAAATTGAAATTTCTGTCATAGCCGAATTTTTAATGATTTTGAAAAAAAAAAATATATTTCAGATTAGAAATCCAAAGACCAAACATAATTTAGTAAACAATTTTCCATCAGTACGGGGCCTGTATTTCTATTCCTAGAGCCCATGGCTGCTGGTCTAAAATGTAATCTGATTAAAAAAAAATATTAAAAATTACTAAGTAATAAAAATAATTCATTTTCGAGTTATGAGTTATGTGTGTGTGTGTGTTATTATCGGCTTATTATTATTATAAGAAGAGAGCAACCATTTTCAATACCTCCGAGAATTATAGGCCACATATCTGTTAGATAGAATGGAACTGTTTTTTTTTCTTTTCTTTTTTTTGAAAAGTATGTACTCTTCATTTTTTTTTAGAGTATGTGCTCTTCATTTTTGGAAGATGTTACAAACGGAATGACAAATTTAGTGGAGGTCATAAAAAAGGCCGACTGAAATAACATACATGGTTTGTCATAGAAAATACAAAATTTTGCATTAAAAGTTTTCTCCTGTCGAAATTCCTCAATGGGCAGGGACGATAGTAGGTCAGCCATTCGAGGACACGAATATTCTGCAGTCAGTTCAGCTTCGCGCATAATTGTTGGCGTTCTAAAATAAAGTTGCCAAATATTTCATTTTTGTTTTTTTTTTTATGATTGGCCCACCAACCGAAATCCAACCAAAACGATCCGTTAACAACAAAATTGTGGAAAATTGTCGACTTTACTGTTAAGTGTCGAATCAATTCCCCCCTTAAATATTCGAATTGATTGCTTCGGTAGAATTGTGCAACGTTGCAACAAACTGACTACAAAGCAACTGCACGGAATGCGACAACATTGAGTGAGGATATTTTACAATTTTATGTGGTTAAGAAAGCGAGCAGCACCGAAGACGACGACGAAGAAGATGCAATTGCCGAAAGAAACTACGGTTTTGCTATTGCGGAGGAGAGAAACATATCTCCGGAGACATGTTTCGTAACAAAGACCATTTAAACAAAACTTTGTTAAGGAATTTGCCATGTTTGGTTTTTTCATGTACGCTACACTGCAGTCAGCGGGCATTTGGCAAAGGGATGAGGCAGCGATTATACAATCACAGTAAGTTTATTTAATTTCAGGATATCATTGACAAGTCCTGCTTCCATCATGAACAACTTCTCTGCTAAAGCATTAGCCGTTCGGAATCGGCTTCAGACAGTAGGTCCCGATCAGTGAGTCTACAGAATTATATCGTGCTCTGCTCTCTGCTACGAGAGAAGTTCCCCGTCTCTTCCTTCATGGAATGTTCAGGGATCAAAGTCAGTAAGTAGGTAGAGGCCATCGGAAATTCGGCATGGCCCCAGCATGGCAAGTCATTCTACACATGCCTGGCACTGCTGCTGGAAACTTTTGCCTTAAATAAGCACACATAACATTGGGTTGCGTTTGAATTTATTTCATACTTCCGTCAAACATTTGGGACTCATATGTGCAACATACGACGATGTTGCCGCTGAGCAATATGCGTACATGTCGTATAATTTTTCTGATGACATAAGTGCCAAACAGTTTTCAAAATCCCATATCGATGGGGTTTTTTTGTTCTGCCCTGTCTGGTAAGATATTTCAGTTACATACACTGCCGGGCAGAACGGTCGATGCGAAAACTTCAAGTGAAGTAATGTGTTTAATAGTTCAACAAAGTCGAGACATATTTAAGGACTCCGGTGGATTCCGCTGAGATGTTCATTTTGTATGAAGATTAAAAATGCTGCCATATTAAAAAAGATCTCGGTTCACAGCAAATGGAAATGATTGGGATTTTGGTCGTCCTACGAGGTACGAGGAGACTGCGTTGAGAGATTTATATATACAGGACAGCCAGGACATCGTTGTAGTTTGTCCATTTGTCCACAGCGATCAAAGACTTTGACAGAGAAAAGGATTTTGTAAAGTTAAAAATGTCAGAGGATTCGAACTCAGGACTCCTCTTTTATGAAATATACAAGTTTTTTTTTTAAAAAAAAAAAAAAATTCTTCATCATGAATGGGCTAATGTCAAAATCATGATATTTGGTGATTTTTGTGGGAAAATTGGTCCACCACTGCGATTGCCAACAACAGGTTGAAATGAATTCGAGGTAGGACTAAAAAGAGGCCAAACGGTATAAAAAATGGGGGGGGGGAAGGTGAAATAAATTGTTGGCAACAACAGGTGGAAAATAGTTAGAGATGGAACAAAAAAGGGGGAAAAATTTATTCCAAAACGGGATAAAAAAGGAACAAAAAAGATAAGTAAAAAAAGATGACATAAATGTTTGGCAACAACAGGTATACGTTAGAGATGGGACGCAAAAGGGCCCAAACGGGATAAAATGGGTGAAAAAAACTGTTTGGCAACAACAAGTGGAAACTAGTAAGTGATGGGACGAAAAATGGGTCTAAAGGAGGGAACTAATTTTATCCCAAAACGGTATAATAAAGAAAGAAAACGTTAGAGCTGGAACGGAAAAGTATCCAAAATGTAACAAAACGATAGAAAAAAGGGACAAAAATAAAAAAAAGTAAAACAAATTGTTGGCTACAAAAGTGGATAATAGTTGGAGGAGGCGTGAAAAAGTGGTCCAAAATGGGGGGAAACCAAAATGTTTAATAAGAACAGCTAACAAGAGGTACTGCAAAAAAACGACTAGGCTCGTCTTTTTTTATTTAATTTTTTATTACTATTTACAATATTTATTTCATTTCTTTATTATTTCATGATATTTCAAATTTTACAATTTTAAATTTGAAGTATGAAGCTCGTAGTGGCCTGTGTGAAAGCCTTTGGACCGATTTTTATCACGTCAATCACAATTTTTATCAATTCTCAGATTTTACCCAATTTTTATTATTTTTGAAAAAAAAAAATATTTTTTTCACTTTTCTTAGCATAACTTGAAGAGACTCCAAATTTTTAAACTACCTAAGCGTTACGAAAAAAAATGTCTGTTGACTGAAAACTTAAAAAAAAACAATAAACATTTAAAAAAAAAATGTAGGAAAATCTGAGAATTGATAAAAATCTATTTTTTAAAAAATTTGACGTGATACAGACATTTCCACGAGTCTGCCTGCCAAAAATCAGCTCGATTGGAAAATTCTGACGTGTACATGAAAATCGCCGATACACGTGTATTTTTATTTTTTCCCCTCTTTCCGAATATGTGCATTTGGTTCATAGGACACAAAAAAATCTATTTTTTGTAACACGGTGTAAGTAATGCGAATATTTGCACTTTCCAACAAACCATTAAAATGTCGAACAACTATTATAAAAAAATGTTTGTTCTTTTTTTGGATTAAAAAAAAAACTTGTATTTTGATCAACCTTTATATTTTTAATTCTGGTTGTTCCAGAGATGCAAGAACCATTCGTTACTCGACTCCTTTGGAAAAAAAATTTGAAGTTTGTATTCTTTTTGTTTTGTATTACAATAAAACGTGAATTTATATTCTATTTTTGGGTCCAAGGGTAAACCGGGTGACACAGACCATATGGCGAGAATTCTGCCACCCCCCACTCGCTTACCGAGCCGCCAAGATGGGTAAAAATAATCATAAAAGTTGAGAAGTAGAAGAGGAAATAAATGTTTGGAAATTGTTCCGTGCTTGCCAACAGCAGTTGCAAAAAGTACAAAAAGGGGGTTGAAATGGGGAAAATTAAAAAAGTGTGAACAAATATTTCCCAAATTGGTAGAATGCGATAAAGGTTTTGAATCCGTAAAAATTTTTTTTTTTTTTTTAGTCAATACAATTAAACAAATATTTTGAGTGAGGCTCTAAGACATTTTATTGATGTTCTTAGCAGGATGCGAATCAGGTTTGATGATTTATGATAATCAAGACACTGTCTACTCCACAGGTTTTTTCTAAGCATAATCCATACACAAAAGAAACCGAACTGCAAACTACAACGAAAATTACAGTGGAACTTCCATAACTTGCACTTCCATAAGTCGAATTTTCTTTATGTCGAAGCACTTCTAGCGGCAGTTGAGCAGACAAAATCCCTTAAACAATTTTACAAGCAAATCCATAAGTCAAAGTCTCCGTAAGTCGAACTTTTCCACGGGATAATTGTGGTTATGGAAGTTCTACGATGTTAGACTGTATGTAGTTTGTACACCCCAGCGTATACGCAATGTGATGTGAACTGAGCACTGACTAAATACATCATACGTCACATGGCCCAATAAGGGACAAACTATTTATTCCATTCAAAGAAGAGAGGTTGAAAACAAAGAAAAACTTTTGCCGGACAGAAGGGTAACCAATCAGTTTCATCTCATCGATGTATGAGTGCGTATGAGTGACACGGACTACGTGACGGGGTAACGTGGTATCGTGACAATACATTTTGTCTGGAAAGTTTAGTTTTTATCAGAAAACTTGGCCTTGAATTGTATGAAAAGAAAATGTAACAAAAAAAAATAGCTACACATTTTTTTATAAATCCTAGCCTGCCTCCCCCTTTCCATCATGCTCCAATGTTATCAAAGTACATGCAAACGAGTCCCCCCCCCACTTGCAGAATTTCACAATAAAAGACATTCTCTTCAATTAATTTTGTGTTTTTTTTTGGTGTTTTCCTTTTTGTGAAATAGCATTTATTTCACAGCCATTTCATCTGATGTGATAAATAATGAGATCGTTTTGTAACAAATTTTCCGTTTAATTTGAAATGTTTAAGTGTGTGAGTGTCGCTCTGCTTGCACATTTTGCAATTGAAATTGTGTGTGTGTGTGGTTTTTTATTTGTTCTTCCTTGTTGCAATTGGTTTGGAATTAAATTAACATATTTATTTCAATTAAAACATGTTCTTAATTGTTCACATGTTGAACGTGACATCATTTAAATAAGCGGCATGCCACAAACAAAGATAAGTGCATACCCTACAGCGGTTATGAGGGGATGTCCAACGATAGGACATGGCTTGGATGTAATGCCAATTAAAAGTTTATTTTTCATACTCGGGCCAGTTGGAAAGGAGTTTTCAAAATGAGTGTCAAATTTGTGGCTATTTGAACATGAAAGTTGGAAAAATCCCAGGCAAAAACCAAAAATGTTTGCAGGCAAATGAATTTACAATTTGTCAGTCGGTCATTGTTAAATAGGTAGTATCTTTGACGAACGAACACAGCAAATACAAGTTCGCATCACTTAAATATTATCCTACATCAGTCGACGTCAGCCCCTACCCACAGAACGATTTGCTTTGATAATAACAATATAAAATGTCCTCATTCATGTCAGTGGTCTTAAAATCGTTCCACACAAAACCAAAATGTGATAATTAATTTGCCATCAACTTCATAAAAACCTATCTCAAGATAGGCGAAACCGATTAAAGAAGATGGGAAATAATTAAAATTCCACATTAAAGCAATTTCAACAATGAAACCACATTTGCTGGCTTCATTCAAATATTCTATGAAAAATTCCATGGGCAAATGGATTGAAGTGGCACTAATGTGAACATGTTGCTGTGCGATAGGACACATAAAGGGTCATCCATTTTGCGTTTTCAAAAGTAAACGTAAAGAAAAAACATATAAAATATTTTTTTTCATGATATTACCATAAACCATTGGTACGACCATAAACCATAATCTCCTCTTAAGGCACGATATGTGGCTGTGCCAGAATCACCATTTTTGTAGTTAAGCGACCCATTTTCGTCAATGTCAGACTTCCAACTGAAAAGAAGAAAATATTTGTCTAACAACTTAGTTTGACAGATGTCGAATTCAAGCCCCATAACTTTTGAAACCACGAAATGGATAACCCTTTATTATTCTTTTGATTATTTTGGGTTTGCAGAAATAACTGAATGCTATTTCTAAAGAAGCTGTTTAAAAGGAAATAACTTTTTTTTAGCGATAAGGGAGCGATGGGGTGGTGATTGATACAAATACACATCTTTGAATAATACATATGTATATGGGAAAACATGTAATAATTGGTTTTCTATAGCACATGTTGTAGTGTGGGCAATGGCGCTGTTTAGTTTCTCTGTACAATAATTTGTATTTTTTCTATACATAACACCGTGTTACAAAAAACAGATTTTTTTCTGTCCTATGAACCAAATTTACTTTTTCGGAAAGAGGGGGAAAAATAAAAATACACGTGTATCGGCGATTTTCATGTACACGTCAGAATTTCTTTTTTTTTAAGTTTGAAGTATGAAGCTCGTAGTGGCCTGTGTGAAAGCCTTTCGACCGATTTTTAACCCTTTTTCAGTGATCAAATTGAGCTGATTTTTGGCATGCAGACCCGTGGAAATGTCTGTATCACGTCAAATTTTTTAAAAACAATTTTTATCAGATTTTCCCCAATTTTCATTTTTTTTAAAAAAAAAATATTTTTTTCACTTTTCTTAGCATAACTTGAAGAGACTCCAAATTTTTAAACTACTTAAGCGTTACGAAAAAAAAATGTTTTTTGACTGAAACCTTAAAAAAAAACGATAAAAATTTAAAAAAAAAAAAATTTAGGAAAATCTGAGATTTGATAAAAATCTATTTTTTATTGATCTGGACAACGTCTACTTTCAACAAGATGGCGCTGCGTGCCACATAAGCAACAAAACCATTGCACTGTTACGGGAAAAGTTTCCGAACCGTGTTATCTCTCGAAGAGGTGATCACAGAGATCTTGTGATTTAATCTTCGTTTGGGGCCACGTGAAAGATAAGGTCTACGCCAAAAACCCAGCATCGATTCAAAGACAGAATTCGTGAGGTTATGGTTAATTTCATGGAAAGAATTTTGTTTCTCCGTATTATGAAATAAACAACCGACCATTTATCCCCAAAAAAAAATTAATTTTTCTTTGAATACCAAAATATCACCTCTTGTTGGAAAACCCTGTATATAATAATTTTGAAAAAATAATTTGAAAAAAAAATAATTTTGAAATAATACGTCTTTTTGAATATATGACGGATTTTTTTCTCCTGTTTTGACGATTTTGAAAATATTCGTTTTCCCTAAATTTGAAAAACAACAAAAACGCAAGACCTCAGTTATTCAGTTTTAATCTAAATATAATACTGACTCGATTCAGCGGAATGGTTTTTATTGGCAAGTTAGCTTAGGATGAATATGCTGCCCGCCCCTGAGTGTATGATTAATTTGAAATTGACTTTCATGCGATTTATATTAATTATTCTTTTGTTATTCGACATATGATTAATTTTAATTATTCGATTCTGATTCGGAGTATGACAGATGTTAATTATCCAATTTGTCGACTATGACCGGGGGTATGATTAATTTTAATTATTTGATTGTGAGTTAAATTTTGATTCATTTTGAAGATCCAAATGAATAATTTTAATTATTCTATTGTGATCCAGCGTTGGAATAGTTTTTTCATGTCGTAAGATTAATTTTAAATATTCGATTATGATTTCCAGAATGAATAATCTTAATATATATTTACCCTCGACACTGATTCACTGATACACTGATTCACTGACTCTGTCACGCAGTACGTAGGAATTTAAATAGGCATTCTATAATTCTATAAATAATAATAATAAAAAAAATAATATTTTTTTTTGTACAGAAATTGTGTTTTCCCCAAATTTTTTTTTTCCAAATTTTTTTTTCCAATTTTTTTTTTCCAAATTTTTTTTTTACAAGTTTTTTTTTTCAACAAAATTTTTTTTTTCCACAACATTTTTTTTTCCCACAACATTTTTTTTTTCAACAAAATTTTTTTTTTTTCAACAAATATTTTTTTTTGAACAAAATTTTTTTTTCAACTAAAATTTTTTTTTCCAAATTTTTTTTTTCAACAAAATTTTTTTTTTCAACAAAAATTTTTTTTCCACAAATATTTTTTTTCCAATTTTATTTTTTTTCGAAATTTTTTTTTACAAAATAGTTTTCTCAAAATATTTTTTACAAAATTTTTAAAATTAAGTAACAAATACTTTCTCAAGCAAATTGACGGGCGCCATAGGCGCATTACAACTTACTAGTGTTAAATAATGTCCAAGTCGACTGTAGGACGTATGAATTATTTGAATTATTCGCTTATGATGCAGCGTATTATTAATATTAGAATTAATTATTCGACTATAATTCAACGTATGATTATTATTAATTATTAATTATATGAGGCAGCGTATGATTAATTTTATATATCCAAATCGACTGCATGGCGAACGATTAATTGTAATTATGTGATTGTGATTCAGCGTATGATTAATATAAATTTTTGTCGGTTATGATCGGGCGTATGATTAATTTTCCATATCCAAATTGATTGGATTGCGTATGATTTTAATTTTAACTTTCATATGGCGGTCTTCAATAATTGTGTTTAATTTCATAAAAAATAGTATCCCACAAATTGATGGCATGGCCTATGATTATTCGATTAATTATTACTATATTTACGTATGATTAATTTTAATTATATGATTTGATGCGATTATTTGGCCCATTGTGGTATCATTGGTTGACATTTTGATCATGCCACATCCTTTAAAGGTCACTCGGTATAAGTTTCATTTAATTTGCCAGAAAAGCAAACAGACGTTTTTAAATTTCATTGTCTTTCACCCCCCAATTTCAGCGACCAACTATCATCAATTTAATTATTCACGCGTCTAATAACCGAATAATGATGACGATAATGAAACTATAAAAGACTGAATAGAATTGTAATGACCGAACCACAAGGAAGTGGCGACGGGTTGTGGCGAGCCATATCATGGCCCGAAACTGAAATACATATTTTAATGATGCTGTGACCGAATCTAAGGAAATTTGCAAATACTGAGGCAACCACGAGAAGACCAACACAATTCACGGCGATACCGGAGCAAATAATTTCATTATCATTTCTCCTCGCTAACAATGGCAACATTTTATGGTTTTCAAACTTCAATAGAGTGAGCGAGCTCCGGAAAAAAAACCACTATAACAACACAGACAAACTATAAAATTGAACATGGAATACGGGCACAAGGACCGGTTTTGGGTGGGGTGGTTGGATGTCCGAGAACATTTACTCCAACTAAAGTAAATTGTAAACTGCGGCAGCTGTTGCAAAAGTTGCAACCTGTTTTTTATGCTGGTCTCCAGTTTGGTCTGTTGTTTTTTTGTCGATGCTGGAGTAACTTTTTTTTGTATGAGAGGTAGCGGGAGTTTTCCTGGCATTTGCATAAAAGCGGGCAAAAGGCAACAAAAAGTATGGCTGAAACAAATAAACAATTTGTTTGCGCTATTTGTGATTCATTAAAATTTCAATTGTTGCAGTGACCGGCAAAAAAAAAGCTGCTGCTGCTCGTGATGATGAGGGCCGGATGTCAGTTCAGCTGGAAAACGATGGAATTATGAACAGTATTCGTGGTTGAATTTGATCTCCGTGGCGTACTTTTTTTTTTGACAAGGGACGTATGAAAAAAGACAACACAAATATGTCTGTTATGAATGAATCTAAGGTTCGTGGGAATGGATTTGAAAACAAACAAGAGAGGGGGTTTAACATAACCTTCCCGGTGTACGCAATTTCACACAGTAAATCATTAAGAAATAGTCCTCCAAGGAAATCTAAAATATTTACAAAATATTATACAGAAACAGCAGATGTATTTTTGGATATGTGAGCGAGGGCTCTAAGAAAAATGCCAACGAAAGACTATTTCAGTGAGAAGATTGAGTTCTATGGAAATAGAAATGAATCTGAATAGAATGAATGGGAATCTGAAGCTGAGGATGTGTAAACAACATTTCTCCAGCTTGTTAGAGGCCGACGAAAACCGGCAAAGAAAACACACCGCAACCAATCACCGATGTTGATGATGAATGTCCCACCGCTGTGGAGACGAGCCAAAATTGCTCAAATCCGCCTTGATCATTTTTAAATAGTTCGATTTTTTTCGATAGCAAAATTTCTAAAATTTTATTTCGGTCCTCTATTCCCATGCTCTATGTGACGCTGAGGTGCTTTGGTATCTTAAAGATAAAAAGGTTCATATCATCGAAAATGAATTAAAATTTTCAAAAATATTAACAGATTAACTGTCTGTTTCCATAAAACGAATTTATTCGTTCGTTACAAATCGTTAATATTGGAAGTGTTATAAAATAGGTTTCAGATTTTCAGATATACATATGTTAGATATCGAAATATGAAACACAATTCCAAGAGAATAATCTCTCATTACTTATTAGAGTAGAGTGCCTCTGAGTGACACTAACAATTTAGGAGAACTAGGAAGCGATCTATCTGAGTCATTCACCACTACAAGAGGTCTTCGACACGGTGACAGCTTATCGTGCAACATCTTCAACATTCGGATGGAGAAAATATTGGAAAAAAACAGAAGTTAATAAATCGGGCACAGTAAACACAAAAGGCCCAAATCCTATTCGCATTGCCTGTTTCAATGTATATTTTCGTGCCGAGAATGAAATACATAAGAATTATCTTTAATATATATTTACCCTCGACACTGATTCACTGATACACTGATTCACTGACTCTGTCACGCAGTACGTAGGAATTTAAATAGGCATTCTATAATTTTCTATAAATAATAATAATTGTGTTTTCCCCAAATTTTTTTTTTCAAAATTTTTTTTTCCCAAATTTTTTTTTTACAATTTTTTTTTTAAAATTTTTTTTTTTACGAAATTTTTTTTTTTTAAATTTTTTTTTTTTACAAAATTTTTTTTTACTAATTTTTTTTTTTCAACAAAAATTTTTTTTTTCAACAAATTTTTTTTTTTCTACAAAATTTTTTTTTTCAAGAAAACATTTTTTTTTGTACAAAATTTTTTTTTCAACAAAAATTTTTTTTTTCAAGAACATTTTTTTTTTCAACATTTTTTTTTTCAAACATTTTTTTTTTCAACAATTTTTTTTTTCCATATTTCAACGGGCGCCATAGGCGCATTACAACTTACTAGTTTTAAATAAAAACTAAAAAAAATATATTCGCTTTAATAAAAAATAAATAAATAAATAAAAATCTTGTTATATTTCCAATCATATATGATTCGTAAGTGTAAATGAAGTTTGCCTTCAGCCATAAATATTGTAGATAAGCCCGGCCAGCCTCTGATTCTCTTGCAAACCATCTTATACAAAATAGTACACCATCACCATTAATTCCATTCAAGCTATCACATATTCTCAATTCGACATTATACTCACATAGAATTACATAATAATAATAATAATAATAATGATATTATCACCTACCACATATTATTATCATATGCTGATCACATTATGCCAAATATGTCGTCCGATACGAAGGTGCTGGTGGCTGGCTGTCCACAATCATAAGCAAATCATTTTCCACAATTTGCATAAGTAGAATATGGAAACGCCAAAATAAAAAAAAAAATAAACTCTGAATATTATTCACACTGTTTGCGTCACATTTTCCTTTGGAGCCACAGCGTTCATACTACAGATGAAGATTACATCGAAAATAAAAAGGACAAATATTCAAATGCTTACTCATACATGGACAGTAATTCAGGACCTTTGGCCCTTGGCAATTCTCTTTATTAACACAAGCAAATAAATTTGTTCCGCTACAGCGGAGTCTCTTTAAGGGAGAAATAAATAAAAGGCTTAGAAAAAAATCAGAGAAAAAAAACATTCAGCAAAAATTAATAAATAAGAAGGAGGAGAAGTGAAATGTGGGTGTACGAATGTGTGAACATGTTCCGAACTTATGTTTGGTCAGATATGGTCATAAAATATAAATAAACACCCATTTGTTATAACTCAGCTCTGTTCTGGTGTATTCATTACCATCGACGAACCGTGGTTTCCATCAACACACGTGTGAGAACATTCTCGCCACATTAAACATTAAAAGCTCGCCAACACGATGTGTGAAAACATTGCATGATTCAACGATTCCAACCGGTCTCCTTTACACGATACAAGCTCCAAATATGCGATTCACTTGTGGGCCAAAACTTTAAAAAAGACAGATTTTTCAGCGTTTCTGGCTGCATTTTCATTTTAATCATAGATCTCCTTTAAAATGTGCCCAAATAAACACTTTGGGCTTATTTTAACAAACACACTTTCAACGGTTATGGATTTAATTTTTTTGGGACTCATTTTCATTCTACCCACATTTGGTGGCCTACTTTGTTTCACTTTGTTGCGTGTATATTCGTGGGGTCCATAGAACGCATGACAACAGCATGTGGAAATGGCTTGCAGATGACTCAAATGGGACGAAACCGCGACAAACATTTGAAAAAGTTAACCAAATGCAGTGAAAACGAGGCCAATGTTTTTCACCAGCAGCGCTAATTAAATTTTAAGATGTTTTTTTTGCAGTTTTCCGCTTGAGAAATAACGGAAATATTTTAGTATGTATATCATACATTTTGGTAAAACATAATCCTATGGAAATTTATACCAATTTACGACATGTCAAGTTCATTTAATTTTGTAATTTTTTGTCTTTTTTCCGCCCCGGAAACCACTGTGCCACAGGACTCTCATAAACACATATATGTCATAGATTTTCCATAGTAAACATTCTCATTTGGTGTCTTATAATTTAGGGTGTTCATTTTCAGTTAGTTTTCGTCGGTCCTTCTAAGGTCGTCTAGACTGAAAGACGTCCTAACCCATACTGAACACACCAACAGACAGACACACTCACACACACAATTAATTACGGTTGACCTCAATGACAAACCAATAAAAGAACGACAAATCAAGCCTGTAGTTATGGTCGGCCGCTATTCTTCTTACAGTCCAGGGCGAAGAATTTACAAACCGAATATGAACTTTAAAACAGATCTCATTCACTTCTGTGTGCATTAGGTCATTCATCTCAGGGTGACCAAACAAACTTTGTGCATATTGAACTGTACGAAGCCTTCTGCCGGAATTCCTCGGAGTTGTGGTCATAACTCATATTTAACATGTCATGATCGCAGTCAAAGTCGTTTCAAAGTTGTTGCCGGTTTAGTATTTACACATTTACGTGGCCATAAAGATTGCCGGAAACTTTTTCTGTTTTTTTTGTGTTTTTTTCTTCTTCTTCTTCTGTAATATCATAACTGCGGCAATTAGAATAAATTTGTTTTTGCCATTATGGCAATTAATATTTTATGTTTTCATGCCATCGCCATATACGATGCGGATGTTTTTCGCTGGAAATGCGTTTGTTTTCGTCGGTCCTTTTTTGTATTTGGGTCATGTTCGAGTATTAAGGAAATTGTCATGTTGTCGTATATGTACGTATGTGTGTTGTGGGTTCGATTCCCGCCACAGGCTCACAGATCAATATGATCTGTGTTAGCCGGTTTACCTAAATAACGAATAACAGAACTATTTAAAAAAAAAACCGAAGCTCCCCGGTAGGCGAGTTGGTAGCGTCACACTGCCTATCAGTGTGACTGTTGTGGGTTGGATTCCCACCAGTTTACCCGGTTTACCCTTGGACCCGAAATTAAATATAAATTAAATAAAATTAAAAATAAAAAAACTGAGAATAACCCCTATACAAGAATATAAATTGTTTGCCCAAGTGCAAGTGCAAGTGCAAGTGCAAGTGCAAGTGCAAGTGCAAGTGCAAGTGCAAGTGCAAGTGCAAGTGCAAGTGCAAGTGCAAGTGCAAGTGCAAGTGCAAGTGCAAGTGCAAGTGCAAGTGCAAGTGCAAGTGCAAGTGCAAGTGCAAGTGCAAGTGCAAGTGCAAGTGCAAGTGCAAGTGCAAGTGCAAGTGCAAGTGCAAGTGCAAGTGCAAGTGCAAGTGCAAGTGCAAGTGCAAGTGCAAGTGCAAGTGCAAGTGCAAGTGCAAGTGCAAGTGCAAGTGCAAGTGCAAGTGCAAGTGCAAGTGCAAGTGCAAGTGCAAGTGCAAGTGCAAGTGCAAGTGCAAGTGCAAGTGCAAGTGCAAGTGCAAGTGCAAGTGCAAGTGCAAGTGCAAGTGCAAGTGCAAGTGCAAGTGCAAGTGCAAGTGCAAGTGCAAGTGCAAGTGCAAGTGCAAGTGCAAGTGCAAGCGAAAAAATCTATCCATATGATCTGTATTACCCGGTTTACCCTTGAACCCGAAATTAGAATATAAATTGTTTGCCCAAGTGCAAGTGCAAAAATCTATCCATATGATCTATTTTACCCGGTTTACCCTTGAATCCGAAATTAGAAGTGCTATTGCAAAAATCTATCCATATGATCTGTTTTACCCGGTTTATCCTTGAACCCGAAATTAGAATATAAATTGTGCAAGTGCAAGTGCAAGTGCAAGTGCAAGTGCAAGTGCAAGTGCAAGTGCAAGTGCAAGTGCAAGTGCAAGTGCAAGTGCAAGTGCAAGTGCAAGTGCAAGTGCAAGTGCAAGTGCAAGTGCAAGTGCAAGTGCAAGTGCAAGTGCAAGTGCAAGTGCAAGTGCAAGTGCAAGTGCAAGTGCAAGTGCAAGTGCAAGTGCAAGTGCAAGTGCAAGTGCAAGTGCAAGTGCAAGTGCAAGTGCAAGTGCAAGTGCAAGTGAAAAAATCTATCCATATGATCTGTATTACCCGGTTTACCCTTGAACCCGAAATTAGAATATAAATTGTTTGCCCAAGTGCAAGTGCAATTGCAAAAATCTATCCATATGATCTGTTTTACCCGGTTTATCCTTGAACCCGAAATTAGAATATAAATTGTTTGCCCAAGTGCAAGTGCAAAAATCTATCCATATGATCTGTTTTACCCGGTTTACCCTTGAATCCGAAATTAGAAGTGCTATTGCAAAAATCTATCCATATGATCTGTTTTACCCGGTTTATCCTTGAACCCGAAATTAGAATATAAATTGTTTGCCCAAGTGCAAGTGCAAGTGCAAGTGCAAGTGCAAGTGCAAGTGCAAGTGCAAGTGCAAGTGCAAGTGCAAGTGCAAGTGCAAGTGCAAGTGCAAGTGCAAGTGCAAGTGCAAGTGCAAGTGCAAGTGCAAGTGCAAGTGCAAGTGCAAGTGCAAGTGCAATTGCAAGTGCAAGTGCAAGTGCAAGTGCAAGTGCAAGTGCAAGTGCAAGTGCAAGTGCAAGTGCAAGTGCAAGTGCAAGTGCAAGTGCAAGTGCAAGTGCAAGTGCAAGTGCAAGTGCAAGTGCAAGTGCAAGTGCAAGTGCAAGTGCAAGTGCAAGTGCAAGTGCAAGTGCAAGTGCAAGTGCAAGTGCAAGTGCAAGTGCAAGTGCAAGTGCAAGTGCAAGTGCAAGTGCAAGTGCAAGTGCAAGTGCAAGTGCAAGTGCAAGTGCAAGTGCAAGTACAAGTACAAGTACAAGTACAAGTACAAGTACAAGTACAAGTACAAGTACAAGTACAAGTACAAGTACAAGTACAAGTACAAGTACAAGTACAAGTACAAGTACAAGTACAAGTACAAGTACAAGTACAAGTACAAGTACAAGTACAAGTACAAGTACAAGTACAAGTACAAGTACAAGTACAAGTACAAGTGCAAGTGCAAGTGCAAGTGTTTCCATCAACTGTTGTTGGTCTTGGCCTGCATAATATATAATTTTCAAACACTTTGGTCTTTTGTACAATTTGCAAAATAATCGATATAATCCAATCCAATGCTTGTATATTCTTCTCCCCCCAGTTAACAATTGCAAATACGGCCAGTCATTCATAAGCCTTCGAAAAAGCATTTATCCATTTATCTCTCCGCACATTTACGTCGTTTGGCGCCAACATTGTTACAAACGATCTATGATTATTTTAATTTTGAACTTCAGTCGTTCTCCTCCTCATTTCCACCTGAATTATATTGTTGCAATAGCCAAAAAAAAATAGCAACGGCAACTCGAGAAGAACATCAACAATCATTCAATGAACGTCCGTCGGTTTTACCAACAAAAAAAAAATCCGTCTAAAAATAACAATTGTTGGAAAATTCTGTAATAAAAACAACAACAAAATTGCGAGCATTTGAAAATGTAATGGAATGAAATGATTCCAGCGGTTTTTGATGTATTGCCAATTAGGTCAAAGTGCCCAGCACAGCTTAAGGTGAGGATGTTCAGTGAGCACAATGGCTGGTGAGCATCGACCACCTCCCACCCAACCCGCACCAGACAATATCCCTTACAATTTGCACATGAATGAATGAATGAATGATAACAATGTGCGACAGTAATTTAACAGCTTGAAATGTGGGCCATTAAAAGACAAAAGTTCGTGGTGAGTTGTTATTTTTGTATTCCGACCTCATTTCCAATTTCAAAAGACTCCATTCAATGGTGTGTATATTTTTTGTGTACTTTCATATTCTTGATACGAGTAAAAAATCGAAGAAACCGACAGACGCTTAAAAATGTGAAATCAATTTTTACAGCGACAGCTCTTTCTCGCTCCAAATCTTGACAGAAGGACAGTATTCGATGACCATAGAATGAAATGAATCGATTTACACTTCAACAGTTCTTCAAAAACTGAAAAGAAGTTTTGGCCGAAATAAGGTACGCACAGCGCCCGCTGTTCGGTGCACAATGACTCATAAAGCGACTCAGTCCTGGAACATGGTATTTCAATTTTCTATCGAATTTCATTAAAAAGGTAATTTTGTAGCTAACATTTTCTTTCCTTGTGTACCGCATTGCATTTTTTTCTGTCGCATGGTGTTGTGAATGCAATTTGCTGAATGAAGTGCGATAATATTGCTTTTAGATACATTTTAATTTGTAATTGAATGTTCCAAAAAAAATAGAAATATATAAATGAGGAAACGTTTAGGTTGTTGTTTAATTAATTCATGCTGGCTGTGAGATAATTAAAAATGAGTTTTTTTTTTGTTATAAACAGGTGAGTAAATGTAGCTGGTATAAATTTAGAATTAGTCACATATGTAAACTGAAAACAAATTAAATTTTGTCAAATATTCGAATACTCACATTTGCAGTAATTATTGAAGTACATGAAGTAACATAAGAACAATGCGCTCGTAGATTAGACGGAGGACGAGCTGGACAGTAACAAAGGACATATAACGTATGAGTTCAAACGTGACGCGGTCTTCGTGTGTGAACGTCTAGACTTTGGCTTTGATCTCAGTCTGGGCTTCTTGCTGACGGGACATGGCTCAGACACTTCAACTGTGGTTGTGAGAGGGCTGGGGGGACCTGAGGGCCTTACTAGATGTTGGGACATATTGAAGGCTGGGTGACTTGGCCTATGAGGTGTTTAATAGGGGAAGGCAGACACTGATATAGTGGAGGTAGCCGATTGTAGACCCCCGTGTAGTGCCTGAGGCCTGCTGTTAAATTATTTGTGTCGTTCATTGTTGTCAAATTTCATTGCTGATGGGCCACCATTTCTGAACTCTTTGGAGTTCAATCGGACTTAATTAAGCTATCACGGGAGTCTGAATAGTCTGGACTTCTTCGCGGCGATAGCTTCGCCTCGGTGTGGAGTTAAATTTTTAAACCGGGTGCCGTGACCCGGATAACCATAGGCTTTTTTCCTAATTTTTTGTGGAAAAAATTCATAAAAAAATCGAAAATTACAAAAAAAAACATTTTCAGTAGATTATAATAAATCCGAATTGGTCTTTGTATTTGAATAACAGTTTCACAGTTATAGACAAATTTAAATACAAAACTGATTTTTTCCAATATTTTTTTTTTGTGAAAAAAATTCATAAAAAACATCCATTTTGAGTAGAATATCATAAATTCGATTGGGTCTTTGAATTTGAATTACAGTTTCCGAGTTATAAACAAATATAAATAGAAAATTGATTTTTTCCAATATTTTTTTTTTGTGAAAAAAATTCATAAAAAATCGGAAATGACAAAAAAACATTTTTCAGTAGAATACATCATAAATTCGATTAGGTCTTTGAATTTGAATTACAGTTTCCGAGTTATAAACAAATTTAAATAGCAAATTTTTTTTCCTACATTTTTTGGTGAAAAAAATCATAAAAAAAAACCTAATTTTCAGTAAATTATCATAAATCCGATTTGATCTTTGAATTTGAATTACAGTTTCCGAGTTATAAACAAATTTAAATAGAAAATTGATTTTTTCCAATATTTTTTTTGGGTGAAAAAAAATTCATAAAAAATCGGAAATGACAAAAAAATCCATTTTCAGTAGAATATCATAAATTCGATTTGGTCTTTGAATTTGAATTACATTTACAGAGTTATAAACAAATTGAAATTGAAAATTTTTGTTTTCCAAAATTTTTTTTGGGTAAAAAAAAATTCATTAAAAAATCCATTTTCAGTAGATTATCATAAATTCGGTTAGGTCTTTGAATTTGAATTACAGTTTCCGAGTTATAAACAACTTTAAAGAGAAAATTCATTTTTTCAAAATTTTTTTTGGTGAAAAAAATTCAGAAAAAATCGGAAATGACAGAAAAAAACATTTTCAGTAGAATGACATAAATTCGATTAGGTCTTTGAATTAGAATTACATTTACAAATTGAAAATGACAAAAAAATCCATTTTCAGTAGATTATCATAAATTCGATTTGGTCTTTGAATTTTAATTACAGTTTCAAATTTAATTAGAAAATTGATTTTTTCCTACATTTTTTTTTTTTGTTGAAAAAATTTATTAAAAATTGAAAATGCCAAAAAATCCATTCCAGAATTTTTCTTTTTACAAAAAAAAATTTTGTTCTTAAAAAAAATCCACAAAACATGGTAGATGACAAAAACAAAATCCATTGTCAGTTGATTATCATTGAGCCACATATCCTACAATTAAAATGAGTTATAGTTCTGTACAATAGATGGAGGATTTCCGCATTTATTCACAATTGAGTGAAGGTCCCTTCTGGAATCTCCCATACCAATGTGTGATATTAACCGTGTAATAATGTAATTATTAACATAATCCATAAATATTATGTAAATATCGAAATTTCTTTTTTGAGAGAAATTTCTTTGAAAAGTTACCCTCACTGCTTCTATAAAATAAAATAATACAATTCCTTTCCCCATCCACTAGAAGAATCCTCTTGATTTCATTCTTGCTTGACAATTCATTCTCTGACAATTTGATAACAAAATCTCATCGCTCAATGGGATTATCGTGAAATCATAAAACGCTGTTTAACGGTTCGCCATCAAATCGTAATCCACCCATCTTTCGGTTTATAATTGTAAACCTTTTATTGTCGCAACATAAATGCGATATTGTCATTTCGTTTCGTTTTTTTTATTTTACAGCATCTTTAAAATTAATCCGGTCTTTATATTTGTTGTTTGTATTGGCCATAATGAATGCTACGCTTTGTCGTCGATGGATTCTAAACCGATTTGATCCAATTTACTATAATTTGATATATTTTAAACAAGATTTACTGTATGTTGTTGAGATAGCGCCAATACTTTTATTTTTCGTTTGACGACGTTGACAAGTTGATTGGTATTTGTGTGTGTGTATGCGATTGTGGGTGTCTCTCTGTGTGTGTATTTATATCGTGTTCTTAATCAATGACAATATAATCATGTCGATTTCTTAGACACAGAATACATTGTAGAGCCTTCGTCATTGTTGGGTAAATACGTCATCTGCTTTGGAGTGATGGCATTTTGAAATGCCAACATAAACGGCACTTATGTGAGATGACGTCATTAACCGTACGAGTCTATACAGCTCGTGGCTTGAACGTGAAAATACTCTTTTTTTCTCTGTTACAATAACCGTTCTGGTCTGACTGAGGAATGAGTATGAAAAAAGTTTGCCCTGATGATAAATAAATGTATACCTACGGCCCACAGATTGCGTTAAACGGGTTTTGAGGGCAACATGTAAAACATAATAAATGACTATTTGCAGTCTACTAATTTAGTTAACGCTATCTCGTCTGTATATTTTTCTTTTGGAAGTCGAATATTTTTCATCGACTTTAAATCGACTATCAGCAAACTTCTATCACTCCGATATGATGTCCCCTTTTTTTTGGTTTGCTCTGTTCAAACACAACATTCTATGAATATTTATTTGTCGTCGACAAAATGACTCATTTTTTAAATTTTTTTTTTTTTTGTATTTATGAAAAATCGTTTTTCATCTTTTCTTTTCTCTATTCGTTGCTGTTCTTCGTTTACCATTTGGCTTTCCTTTATATTTGTAGCCATAATAAGCCAAAAGAAAACTAACTCATACTGTACTTATACACATACAAAAACAACACAGATATCAAACAAAAAGAAATGTCAAACAAATGTTTAGTTGTCAATTCAAATATTTGAAAAAAAAATTGGGTGTCTCAGCTTATAACCACTTCTCCGATTAACTGAAAAATTATTTGAAAACAATTTTAAAAAATCTTTAAATTTTGCTTTATTTAAAAATTAATGTTACCATTACTTGTGGGGCGACCTGAGATAAGTTTATTGTTTGTGAATTCATTATAATTATTTTTAATTTTTTTTTTTTTTTTCCGATAAAAATTAAATAAACGCACGTATGGTTTTCAAGAAGAACTAAATCGCATATAATTTACTGTTATGGTCAAGAATTTATCTTTATTATAAAGATAAGGGTTTTCCCATTATGTTCTATAAATGATTTCGGGCAATTTTCGGCAGCGGTTGGTTGGAATAAATTCGAGCCGAGAGGCCTAATTTTCGAAAACTTTGGAGCCGTATATTCTCTGCCAAGGCATCAACCGTGTCGGGCTTATCTGCATAGACAAGTGACTTCGCATAACCACACAAAAAATACTACATTGGTGTTAAATCGCCACAGGCCCATGGCAAGCCAAACAGAGCTGTCAAAAATACCAACTGCGAAAAAAGTGTGGTCAGATTGAAAACCAAATGTAAAAAAAAACAGCCGTTAGCCTTTAAATACATCTATGAGTTTGTAAAGAGGCTCCTGGCTTTTGGAATGTTTTTATTGTCCAAGGGTCTACTGTCTTTAAAAAGAGGATCATTTAGTTCAGTTTCCACTCGATTTCACTCTTTTTGCAGAAGGCTTTTCATGCTGTTTTAAATTATGAACATTTTTATATTTCCCCTTGCATGGCCAAGTTGATAATCCGTATACACAATTAGCCGACACCGTTCTCTCTTATTGCGCCAGCATATATTACTGCAATTATTACATTGGATTGGATTGGATTTAAAAGTGTTATCAAAATGTTGCCATTTACAAAATTTCACACCAATAAATCAAAATATATTTGAGCTTGCAGTTGTTCAATTTTAATAATCCGTAATTTATCGCCATGGACAGTCTTCCGACAATTTAAATAATTTACATTCAATAACACAATTAATATGTTCTGTTAGAACATAATCCATTTAGGACATTTACAAAATGCCAAAATTTGAATATGAATGCATTTCGAAAATGATAATTTATTTATAATTTAATGAGTTTTATACGGACGCTGCTGTTAATGGCAAACACACGCACATACACACACACATAAAGGCGGCGGTGGGTGTGTGTACTTTGCGTGGGGTGTGTCTGTCGAATTGACAGGGTTTCTGCCCATGTCAATGGACAACGCTGCTGACTTGTTAAGCGATAATATTCATATCTTAATACCAACGGTATGAACTTTTCAACTGGATAATGTTTTTGGAGGAAAACTGAATCGGTATTCGGCATGAAAATTTAAGTATACAGTGGAAAATTAAGTATGACAGACCAAAGCCTCCGGTGGGAATCGAACCCACAACCCCCCAGGTGATAGGCAAGAACGCTACCAACTCGCCTAACGAGGCGCTGGGACGTAAAAGTCCATGAGGTGACTTTGCGCTTTAGATTAAAGTTTACATGAATATTTCGACTTGAAATCCGTACTCCAGCTATGGCTGCCGCCATTACTCATTAAAAAAGGTTCAGCCGCAATCAGAAGTAGTTTTTGCATCGTCTCGGAACGGTGGATATTATAACTGAAACTACTATTTCGAAGGTCTTTCAGATAAGCCGACGTTAAAATTTACTAAGCAAAAAAATATAATTGACAAATGTTGACAAAGACAATTTTTTTCGCGACGGTCAATCAATGACTGCAATATTGGAGTCACTAGAGCGACGGTCACTAGAGCGACTTTAATGACTTCCTATTTTTTTTTGGTTTTTTTTGCAATCAATGACTCTAATATTGCGACGGTCAATCAATGACTCCAATATTAGAGTCCCTAGAGCGACGGGCAATGCAATATTGGAGTCACTAGAGCGACGGGCAATCTATGACTCCAATATTAGAGTCAGTAGAGCGACGGTCAATCAATGACTTCCCACTTTTTTTTTTTTGAAAAAATAACTCTCATATTGTAGTCACTAAAGCGACGGACAATCAATGACTCTAATATTGCGACGGTCAATCAATGACTCCAATATTGGAGTCACTAGAGCGACGGTCAATCAATGACTCTAAAATTGCGACGGTCAATCAATGACTCCAATATTTGAGTCACTAGAGCGACGGGCAATGCAATATTGGAGTCACTAGAGCGACGGTCAATCAATGACTCTAATATTGCGACGGTCAATCAATGACTCCAATATTTGAGTCACTAGAGCGACGGGCAATGCAATGACTCTAATATTGCGATGGTCAAGCAATGACTCCAATATTGGAGTCACTAGAGCGAAGGGCAATCAATGACTTCCCACTTTTTTTAAACGTTAAAATTTACTAAGCAAAAAAATAAAATTATGTTGACAAAGCCATTTTTTTTCGCAACGGTCAATCAATGACTCCAATATTGGAGTCACTAGAGCGAAGGGAAATCAATGACTTCCCAAAATATTTAACAATCAAAAACTCGTATAGATTCTAATAGTAAACATTTATTATGGTCCTACAAGGATACGAACGTCTTTGTTTGTTGGACAATCGCACACACCACATGTCATATGACGGTCGCCCTGTAATGAGGTTACTGCAAGAAAACACAAACAAACAAATCCAGGGATGGCTTTTGTCCCTCTTTGCGTCGTTCATTGAGAATTTTTTTTTTGTTTTGAGTCTGAAATTTATTAATTTGCTATTTCCAAAAATTAATTTGCTAAACAGGAAGGCCATACAGCGCGCATGTCAATCGATTTATTGGATAATTATTTCCAGAAGGGATCCTGTTCTCTGGTCCCCTCGTTCGTGCGATGGACAACTTCTTTTTGGGGCTCTGCATATGAAGTCATTGGTTTATGCCGACAGACCAGCAACTCTTGAAGCTCTGAAAGCCAATATTCAAGCCACGATTTCCGCCATACGGCCAGATTTGTTTGCAAAAGTTGGACTGATCGAATGGACCATGTAACTCGTAGATGCGTAGACACATGCCGAACAACGTATTAAACAAATAAATGCCATGAAATTATCTACCAGATTATTACACCGTGTTACAAAAAATAGATTTTTTTCTGTCCTATGAACCAAATGCACATATTCGGAAAGAGGGGAAAAAATAAAAATACACGTGTATCGGCGATTTTCATGTACACGTCAGAATTTTTTTTTAATCAATTCTCAGATTTTCCCCAATTTTTATTATTTTTTTAAAAAAAAATATTTTTTTTTCACTTTTCTTAGCATAACTTGAAGAGACTCCAAATTTTTAAACTACTTAAGCGTTACGAAAAAAAAAATGTTTTTTGAACTGAAACCTTAAAAAAAAATTTAGGAAAAACTGAGAATTGATAACAATCTTTTTTTTAAAAAATTTTGACGTGATACAGACATTTCCACGTGTCTGCCTGCCAAAAATCAGCTCGATTGGATCACTGAAAAAGGGTTTAAAATTGGCCCAAAGGCTCCAAACTTAAAAAAAAAATTCTGACGTGCACATGAAAATCGCCGATACACGTATATTTTTATTTTTTATCCCCTTTCCGAAAAAGTAAATTTGGTTCATAGGACAGAATGTGTGTAACACGGTGTTATAAAACAAATTTCATTCCAACAATTTGTTTCTAATTTCTATTGTCATTTTAAGTTCTCAAGCACCTTAAAACAGGGTGGCGTATGAGCAATGGACATATAAAGAGTTGCGCATACGATTGGCTAATGGTTGAAAGTTAGCATTGGTCTACACCTCAATTCATACAGGTTTTGCTTATAAACAATACAATGAGAATACCGCATGGTTCATCTACGGGGTTTTCCAACAAGAGGTGGTATTTTGAATTACGCGGTATTTCGGTAGCTCTCACTTTGGTCCTGTAAGCGTGGTCGTGGTGGCTGATGTTGTTTTTCATTATTAACGGCATTCCTTCCTCTTTATGATGAAATAAACATTCGATCATTTATCCCAAAATGCTAAAAAATAACACCTCTTGTGGGAAAACCCTGTACTTGATTTTTTCAATTTTGACAAATATTTGTGGGTATTATAAATCTGAACCCTGAAAGTAAGTAACAATACTCTATTCCACTTAATGAGTTTGTCTATAAAATCAAAGACGACATTAAGTGATTGTCAGCTACGGTGTTCAATCAACCCCAAAATAAACTCTATTTACACTTACCAATACAAATTAAGCGACATTTAACGAATTTCCCAGAATTTCTCCCGGAATAGCTATTTGGGGGGGAACATTATCACAACCACGTGCAGTGAAGTTATGATTATAGACACAATATTTTTGTAAATCTCCACCTCATTCCGGTGAAACTGACTGTAAAGCCTCCGTACCGCAGTATTTGCTTCGTAGCCCCTCGAACATATTTACTGTAATGGCGCCCGTAAGTATGGTATTCAAATTACGTGACGCAAAATATTATCGCCCTTCGGAGAATTTACGTATGCAAAAGGAGCAGAAAACAAATTTATCATTAACATATTGTCGCCTAGACACAAATGAAATCGATAATTTGTGTAATGCTCTCGTTTTTGTTTTGTTTTTCGTTCTATCTGCTTTGGCACCTTCGCATCTTGAAGAGATTCAAATAAAAACGTCATCATTAGGCCAATCATTTAGGGAGTGTGTGTGTGTGTTGAAGTATGTATGAATATGAACACACTTGTCTGATGATTTATTTATAAATCGTCGTTCACTTCAGTTTTTTTTTGTTTGTTTTTTTTTCTCTTCTTTGTTGCCGCATCGAAAGCTGTAGAGAGTGAGAGATTCATAAATCTTTGCAGTCATCAGCAGCGTGACTGTGACGTGAAATCCACATGCGAACATAATTCATAATTCAACTCTGCCACAGTGTCACAATGCTTATTATTGAGACACAAGAGTGCTGATGAACAACCACCGAATACCGCAAAACCCCCCAAACGAATAGAACAGCAAGGCACGAACTGAAAATGGAATACGGAAATGGAAAAAGAAGAAACAAACTTCTATCCGAGAATAGATAAGACGAATTTCGTACACCCTGTTGGAAGTGGAGAGGAGGTTAGGGTGAACTTTATTACACCGTATTACAAAAAATAGATTTTTTTCTGTCCTATGAACCAAATGCACATATTCGGAAAGAGGGGGAAAAAATAAAAATACACGTGTATCGGCGATTTTCCTATACACGTCAGAATTTTTTTTTTTTAAGTTTGAAGTATGAAGCTCGTAGTGGCCTGTGTGAAAGCCTTTCGACCGATTTTTAACCCTTTTTCAGTGATCCAATCGAACTGATTTTTGGCAGGCAGACTCGTGGAAATGTCTGTATCACGTCAAATTTTTTGAAAAATAGATTTTTATCAATTCTCAGATTTTCCTAAATTTTTTTTTTTTTTTAAATGGTTATCGTTTTTTTTAAGGTTTCATTTCAAAAAACATTTTTTTTCGTAACGCTTAAGTAGTTTAAAAATTTGGAGTCTCTCCACGTTATGCTAAGAAAAGTGAAAAAAATATTTTTTTTTTCAAAAATAATAAAAATTGGGGAAAATCTGAGAATTGATAAAATTTTTTTTTAAAAAATTTGACGTGATACAGACATTTCACTGAAAAAGGGTTAAAAAAATTCTGTCGTGTACATGAAAATCGCCGATACACGTGTATTTTTATTTTGAATCCCCTTTCCGAAAAAGTCTCTATTATCTCCCTTCAATATCAGCGGGGGCCATCTGCCGAAAAGGTGGGCAAATAAAAAAAAGCTACAAAATATAGCGCCAAACATACATTCAGAATTGCAAAGTTATCACGAGAATATTCTCAAGGAAAGTTCGCCAGTAAAGTTATCATGGAACACAACTACCGTCTCCCGAATGTCATCAGCGCCAGTTTCTGTATTTGCGTTTGCCAAGCCAAGCGGCCTTGCTCTATCTCTCTCTCTAAAAATCTTCGCCCATGTGCCCATGACTACTTGTCACCAACTCTGTGGAGTCAGAGTCATGGTGCCGATCTGTAGTCGGAGTTGGGCAATTTTGGCTCGACTCCACAGTCCTGCTTGTCACTAGCCAATTCCAATTGAAGAACTTTAGATACATGCCAAATCTCAAGGAAAACATGGTCTGAATATAGTCGGAGGAGATCCAAATCTCGAATCGATCACCGACAGAGCTGGCATATCGAAACTGATATCCGTACTTACGGGAAACTGGTTGCCGCACTATAATGACCACGGCCGTAGTTTAAGGCGATGTAGACTAGGAGGAGATGCTGAATCTAAGTAACTGTGACAATAAGAGGTTTAGATCTGAGTGATCTTCTTACATTCATCAATCAGACGAACTGGATATGTGGAATCGTGACAAGAAGAGATTCAGATCGGAGTCACCTTCTTAAATTCCTCAATCTTAAGAACTGGATATGAGTAATCATGGCAAGAAGAGGTTCATATCCCAGTGATCTTCTTACATTCATCAATCAGACGAACGGAATATAAGTATTCGCACCAAGAAGAGGTTCAGATCCGAGTGACCTTCCTAAATTCTTCCATCTGTAGAACTAGATATAGGGAAGAGTGACAATAAGAGGTTAAGATCCGAGTGATCTTCCTAAATTCCTCAATCAGACGAAATGGATATGAGGAATAATGACAGGAAGAGGTTCAAACCCGAGTGTTCTTCTTAAATTTCTCAATCTGAAGACCTGCATATGAATAACTGGAGGAGGTGAAGTGCTAAAGCTTTTCTCAAAGACACTGCGTGACGCTCGTAAACCAACCAACCCGGATCGAAAGGAAAAAAATTTTCTAAGACCGTATTTCATCTGTCTCTGCCTCTGCTCCGTCCATCCTCTATCATTCCCCCTCCTCCTCTAGGCATGGGCCAATTCACGGCCCATGGGCTCTTACGACCCATTTAACCTAACAATTTAGATTTGTTATGTGATAGTCTTACATCCTACCTATCACATAATGTCTGTCCACTATTAGAAAATAGGAGTCACACGCCATTTTCATTGACCACATAACAAACCCTCACCTGTACAATTTTTATTTTGGCGCTTGCCTCTTTTTTTTGCGGTTAGAGCACGTTATGTGAACGATTTCAGAGTTATTAAGCACAATATTCTTTCATTGTTCTTCTTCTCTAATCTGTGACTTGTGAAGCTGTATCTGTTTGTATCCGTTTCTCACTGAAATCGATGAAAAGTTTACAACGAACGAAGAGCAACTTTATGTGAACCTTCACACAGGATACCAACATGTGTATCCTAATTACCAACAAACTTTTCCTGCTACAGCAGACATGGCCACAGACTTCAACATTCTGTAGTGTGTAATCAAAAACCAAGTGACCGAAAGTAACAAATCGTCTCCACTTTACCACACCGCCTGCCCACCCTCCTTAAGCCTTATTGGTCCACACAAAGAAACCCAATTAGGCTCCCTGAAGACAATTACAGGACATTGTGACGAAAAAAAAAATGACTTTATGTTCGAACGACAGCACGTCTGCCATGTAGGGTATTACCCAAGGAATTTCACCGCAACCAAAAGAAGATAACAGAAAAATCTTAAATTCATTAATGGAACATATCAAAGTACTTCACATGTATTTACTTCAGTAACAGCCGGCCTATTTCCTTTTTTGCCACCCCCCGGTCCCCGTCCCACTCGAAGAAAAAATAAGAATAAAGAAACTTTGTGAGTTTTGGAGGGAAAAAATTGTCAAAAAACAAAAAAAAACTAAGAAAAAGTTTCCCATAAGCATTGGGAAAAACCACACGTTTTTCATCACCTCCATCAACTTTTTGAAGAAGAAATCGAAACTGTGTATGAATTTCAAAGGAATTGATAAATGTTCTACTGTACAACTTTTCTTTTCTCCCCCCAGTTGGTGGGAGAAAAAACAGAGGAAGAGGAAGTTGAATTTATTGTCATTAGTGTAAGGATGTGGTTTTCAAGATCATGTTTCAGGGCAAGGGGGGGAGGCGAAACACAAATATATGGACTCATTAAAGTTTGGCAATGTTAATTTGATTGAATTCGGAAAATTTATTGTCTCATTGGTTTTTTTTTTGTACAAATGTGGAAACGATTGTGAAATTTTGAAAATCTGATATAATTTCAGACGTTTTAATTTGATATTACACCGTGTTACACACATTCTGTCCTATGAACCAAATTTACTTTTTCGGAAAGGGGATAAAAAATAACAAGTGGACAAATAGTAAGTTCGGCCAGGCCGAATCTTATATACCCTCCATCATGGATCCTTAAAAAGTCAATAAATAAGAAAACTATGAAGAAAGTAAGTGCTTTGAAAGTGTTAACATTTATTTAAAATGGGCCGCTCATGACCCGATAGTCCCAGGAACCCGATCACAAATTTTATCCAAATCATGAAAATAGCCGCATATTTGGATTCGTGAGAAAATTTCGTTGCATTTCGATACCCATATGTCCATGTTTGTCAAGGGACGGTTTTTGGGCCGCTGGTGACCCGATAGTCCCAGAAACCGGATCAAAAAATTTAGGCAAATCATGAAAATAAAGGCATATTTGGGTTCGTGAGTAAATTTCGTTGCACTTCGATACCCATATGCGCATGTTTATCATGGGCCCTTTTTTGGGCCCCAAGGGTCCACGGAACCCATGAGCACGCCCATTTTTGGGATTTTTTTACCCATCTATAAATTATATAAACAGAATAATTTTACCAAAAAAAATCAGATGTAGTGAAAAAAAATATTTGAAAAATTTGATAATGGCCGGGATATATTTAGTCCCATAAAGGGGAACTTTTTCCCCTTTGGTCCGATATTGCCCATTCTAGAACTTAACCTGCTTATGGGCAAAAAACATCTTCCTCACCTGGTCGTTCGCACTCTATCGTAATTTCAACAGATTCCTAAATTTTTTTTTTTTTTTTAAATGGTTATCGTTTTTTTTAAGGTTTCAGTTCATAAAACATTTTTTTTTTTCGTAACGCTTAAGTAGTTTAAAAATTTGGAGTCTCTTCAAGTTATGCTAAGAAAATTGAAAAAAATATTTTTTTTTTCAAAAATAATAAAAATTTAGGAAAATCTGAGAATTGATAAAAATATATTTTTGAAAAAAATTTGACGTGATACAGACATTTCCACGAGTCTGCCTGCCAAAAATCAGTTCGATTGGATCACTGAAAAAGGGTTAAAAATCGGTCGAAAGGCTTTCACACAGGCCACTACGAGCTTCATACTTCAAACTTAAAAAAAAAAATTCTGACGTGTACATGAAAATCGCCGATACACGTGTATTTTTATTTTTCCCCCTCTTTCCGAATATGTGCATTTGGTTCATAGGACAGAAACAAATCTATTATTTGTAGGGGGGCCGACTTGTATTTAGCTTTATCGCGCCAAAGCTGTCGGCGATGACATGGCCACAAATCAGGGCTGTGGAGTCGGAATACGGACGTTGTCGGAGTCTGGAGTTGAATAATTTGGTCGACTACAACTCCGAGTTTTATTTGCTCACTTTTCCCATAAAATGTATTAAAGAGAAGTTAATCGGTTAATATTTTGTTAAAATTTTAGATATTTTCGATTATATGCATTTTTTTATCTTTAAGATACAAACGCACCTCCGTGTGATATAGAATATATAAAATTTTCGAAATTCTGTTAATATTGAAGAGCTGAAGTCGGAGTCGAGCTATGTAAAAATGCTGGAGTCCTGGTACAAACTATACATTTGGGAAAAACTGAAACAGACAAATGAAAGGAAACTTTTAGTTCGATTATTTTTGGTCCATATTTACCGGGTCATTTATCTAGTGTTTTCCTGTTGAATCATATGTTATTCTGAGAGTTAACGCTGTTTTGAGCTCGAAATCTGGGCAGGAAGTCTGCGTGCAAAGAAATTACATAATTGGAAACTAATCGGGACCCACAGTGAATGGCCGACTCCGAACATCTACATTATTAGTAGAGAAATGTAATTGAACACTCAGATGTTCTTACCGGGATTTGAACCTGGATTTCTTGTAATGTAATTGAAAAATCAGATGTTTTTACCTGAACTTCAACCGCGATTTCTTGTTATCACACCATGACCTTGCAAATGTTTAGTATGAAATATCCCAAATTTACACAAACTTAGCTCTCTTCCGAGCTAATCCGACTTTATTCGATTTAACTTTACCCTCATATACACAAATACCGGAAGTTTCAAACATGTGCACAAAAACAACAACATAAAAGACAAATTCCCAGTAACTCGTGTAGGAGTTTTAAAAAAAACACTTTTTTTTCTTCTCGTTCACATTCTTCAATGACAGCAAAGACAAGAACAACAACAACAAAAAAGTTTAATGGCTGATTATTGAGATAAATGTCACACTTGTGTATCGATCTGTTACGATGAACATAATACAAATTAGCACTTGTACACCAAAGCCCCCGATGCCAAGGATGGTGGGTGATTGGTGGTGGGGGTGGTGACGCTGACAGGGGGATGTTCGCTAAGGCAGGTGATAATTTATTACTTTCCGTAAACGTACTCTTATTGTTTTTAATGCAAAAACTTTGTGAAAGTTGCGATTATTTGCGGAGGGAGAAGAAAGGGCGGGCTCTTGGAAAACTTTAGAAATACATAAAAAGGATATATGTACATACAAACCCACCTACATACTTATGTAGATATTTGTTTTTGGAAGACAAAGCCACGTGTTCCGGCCAGAGTGTAAATTGATTATTAGATTCACAGATGTTTTCAGATATCGTGACATTCACGTATTACCCATTACCCATTACATAGTAAAATATCCTGTGACAGTTGTTTCTATTTAGAGTTAGCTAAAATTTAGTCCCAAAATATATTAATATGCAGGAATTTCTAAAAAAAAATCACTGCCCGATGTAATGGCTGGGTACAAATAATTGATTTTTTTCTGTCCTATGAACCAAATGCACATATTCGGAAAGAGAGGAAAAAATAAAAATACACGTATATCGGCGATTTTCATGTACACGTCAGAATTTTGCATCACTTCAAATTTTTAAAAAAATAGATTTTTATCAATTCTCGGATTTTCCTAAATTTTTTTTTTTTAAATGGTTATTGTTTTTTTTAAGGTTTCAGTTCAAAAAACATTTTTTTTTTCGTATCGCTTAAGTAAAGGGTGTTTTTTATTGGGGTATAGAACTTTAAGTTGTCATCACTTTTTTAACTGGCGGCCATTTTGTCAGCTGTCAAGTGATTAATATTTAGTTTGGTTTGCCATTTCATCATGAACAGGTTGACAAAAGAACAACGCTTGCAAATCGTGCAAATTTATTTCGAAAGTAATTGTTCAGTTCGCGAAGTTCACCGCAAGCTCCGTCCACAAAAACTGACTGTTTGGTGTGCTCTATGGGCTGGTGGAGTCATTGGGCCATACTTCTTCCGAAATAATGCTGGAGATTCAGTTACCGTTAATGGAGACCGGTATAGAGCCATGATAACCGACTATTTTGTTCCCGAATTGGATGGCATGAATGTGGATGAGTTGTGGTTCCAACAAGTGGTTCAAAATTGGACCTGTAGAATTGGCTTTATTCGAGCCAGCCGCGGCGGCCACATGCCCGAAATCATATTTAAACATTAATGGCATAAAATTATCCTTCCAATTAAGCCAAATTGATGGACATTAAAACGATTTTCTTGTGTTTTATTTCAATTCGAAGTTCTATACCTCAATAAAAAACACCCTTTAGTTTAAAAATTTGGAGTCTCTTCAAGTTATGCTAAGAAAAGTGAAAAAAATATTTAAAAATACACGTGTATCGGCGATTTTCATGTACGTCAGAATTTTGCATCACTTCAAATTTTTTAAAAAATAGATTTTTATCAATTCTCAGATTTTCCTAAATTTTTTTTTTTTAAATGGTTATCGTTTTTTTTAAGGTTTCAGTTCAAAAAACATTTTTTTTCGTAACGCTTAAGTAGTTTAAAAGTGTGGAGTCTCTTCACGTTATGCTAAGAAAAGTGAAAAAAATATTTTTTTTTTCAAAAATAATAAAAATTGGGGAAAATCTGAAAATTGATAAAAATCTATTTTTGAAAAAATTTGACGTAATACAGACATTTGACGTGATACAGACCACGAGTCTGCCTGCAAGAAATCAGCTCGATTGGATCACTGAAAAAGGGTTAAAAATTGGTCCAAAGGCTTTCACACAGTCCACTACGAGCTTCATACTTCAAACTAAAAAAAAAAAAATTCTGACGTGTACATGAAAATCGCCGATACACGTGTATTTTTATTTTTTATCCCCTTTCCGAAAAAGTAAATTTGGTTCATAGGACAGAATGTGTGTAACACGGTGTAATGATTCTGTAATTGATTCATGGACGTCTCAAAAACCATCTTTATTGGTTTTATAGGATTTTTGTTTCCACACAAACTTAAAGTTCATACAAATATATTTGTCGTAGTCACTGCATTTGTATTAACGCATGTAAATCTATAAATACGCATCCATTGAACATTCGCATGGATGATATTTGATACGATTATTTTATGTATTAAATATTAACATATTAATTTATACCGATTTCAGATCATGCACATGATGTCAACAAATATCGTTATAAGCGGCCAACAGTTGGGCTCATTAAGAGAGCAGAGTAGAGTGTCTAAAACGGAGAAAAACTTGTACAATTAAACGTTTATGGATATGAAAAGGTAGCAGAGGTGAGTACTTTTAAAAGAAATCATTAAAAAGATTCAAAATTATAAAGGGGCAAGGCTGACTTAGGAGAGCGACTGCACCACCACCAATGAGCCGTTGATTTTTTTCAATAAGTACCGATTGGTCCAATTAATACTTTATTTTTGAATCAGATGTAATTTTATTAAGAAGCCACCGAATTAATTTGCAATTTTTGCATTTGTGTTTTTTTTATGCCTGTTTTCTATATTTTGTCTGATATTTTATTAGTTCCCAAATATCCACAAATGTCGCTGCTATACAATTGACCCACAAACGTGATGGCCACTGTCCGTGAAACAATCAGAGGCTTATTCAAATATTGTATTAATAACCGAACAAATTTCTGCTTAAACATGACTTTGTCCGTCTTTCTGTGGGCCCGCTCTGGCATGCGTACACTTATTATTATCAATGATAATATTAATGTATGCAAATTGGATTACAATATAAATGTTATGACAAGTACACAACGGATATGATTTTTTTTTTCCAGCGAAAGAGTAACCGATGATAAAGAAACAGTGGTAACGCCAATTTAATCAGAGGAATGATACAAATAAGTAGGAATTTCTGTTTGAGAAGGTCAAAGGAGTGAGAGACTACATAAGAGCACACGTGTCTGTTTTCCCAGGTCTCCTACCATACGTGTCTGTATTGAGTTAAATTTGGATTGTAAATATTTTCACATTGGCCCTTTTATTAAGAAGCCACCGAATTAATTTGCAATTTTTGCATTTCCGAGAACATTTAAATCACAGTTATCAGTTTGCAAATCACTGTAAGTGCAAATACGAATTGATATGCGATTACAAGCAAATTGCACCACAATCACGATATTATTTTACAAATATTTACAAGTTGCTGTTTGTTTTATCAAATTGATATGGGGTTTTTTTTCATACTCCACAGGCATTAAAACACATTTCGAAGAAAATCCGGTCACATTTATTACCCAAAATGAAAAAAAGAAAATAAACAAAAACACTCGTACACACCGTACACATAATTGGAAAAGTGCTTAACATGGATTAAATCTCAATTTACGCAACTGCGAACTTTATGGCCCAAATTGAATTAACAAAGGTAACAATAACAACATAAAAATTAACAAAAATGCCATAAATGCCAATGGAAGCGGATGGGAGAGATATGACCGGAATGCAAAGGAATATTTATTACCAGCGTTGCGTCTGATAAAGTTTTATGAAACACGGACCAGTTACATCGAAGAAGACTACAATTTTATTTTGGTATTTGTGGCCGTTAAAAGACAGCGTAGATCTTCCTTTGAATGGCGTGCCGTTTGGTGTTCAGTTTAATTTTGCAATAACGATTAAACTCCCAGTTCACGCTGTTGCTTGATTAAATTACAAAATTATTAAAATACTGTTGAGACATACAAATATAAGAGTAATTTGTTCGGCTACTTCAGGCATTTGTTCAATTGTTTGCATTCCTTACATTTCATTTAAATTCATTGCGGTTTTGCCATTTCCTTCAATCGACTTTCTCACACTATTGTTTGCCAGAAATTTGACTTTGCAACACCTTAAAATCAACAACAACAAAAGAGAGAAAGTATTTTATTTTCTATTGAAAATTCTTCACCTTTTCAAATGGATGACATTCCAAAAATAAACCGATGACCACAAACATTGGTAGTCGGTGCGCACTTTTATGGCCACAGCACACAAAAGAAGTGGTGGGCGGAAACTGCAGAGATGAAAGTAATTTTTGGCTTTGAAAACAATTTTCGAAATAGGAAAAAATAAAACCTATTCACTAGCGTGATTCTGAGTCATACAATTAAATAAATAACACCGTGTTACACACATTCTGTCCTATGAATCAAATTTACTTTTTCGGAAAGGGGATAAAAAATAAAAATACACGTGTATCGGCGATTTTCATGTATCACGTCAAATTTTTTAAAAACAATTTTTATCAATTCTCAGATTTTCCCCAATTTTTATTATTTTTGAAAAAAAATATTTTTCTTAGCATAACATGAAGAGACTCAAATTTTTAAACTACTTAAGCGTTACGAAAAAAAAAATGTTTTTTGAACTGCAACCTTAAAAAAAACGATAACCATTTAAAAAAAAACAAAAAAATTAGGAAAATCTGAGAATTGATAAAAATCTATTTTTTAAAAAATTTGACGTGATACAGACATTTCCACGAGTCTGCCTGCCAAAAATCAGCTCGATTGGATCACTGAAAAAGGTCGAAAGGCTTTCACACAGGCCACTACGAGCTTCATACTTCAAACTTAAAAAAAAAAAAATTCTGACGTGTACATGAAAATCCCCGATACACGTGTATTTTTATTTTTTCCCCTCTTTCCGAATATGTGCATTTGGTTCATAGGACAGAAAAAAATCTATTTTTTGTAACACGGTGTAATAATTATTTTATAAATTATATTATTAATAACACTACTCAACAAAATGAAAAAAATTGCATGTACTCCGGATGCGATAATTTTTTCTGTGTAGATAACCTTGACATGAGCTCGAAAAACGCAATAAAATTTTTTTTTTTCGTTTGGTTTTTTTTTATTTTTTTTTTTAAATTTTAAAAAAATTTTTTTGGTTAATTTGTTTCGTCCGGCATAACTCGGGAACCTTCGCTTTTATTCGCAATTGAGTAAAGGTATGAATTTCAAAAATTTCAAATTTTCATATATTTTTGTCACCCAACAAATTTTAATTTTTTTTGTAATAAAAAAGAAAAAACCTTACCATAGACAAAGTTGTGCATATGTCGAGCAAATTTTTGAAATTCATACCTTTACTCAATTGCGAATAAAAGCGAAACGCGTGCATCGATTTTCATGATCTTTGTCTCATTTTGCTCATAGGTTATGTGACTTTACGTAAAAGTAATAAGATTTGACATTTTTTTTCATTTTGGATTTTTTATGGATTTTTTTAAAAAAAAAAATTTAAATCTTTAGGCAAAAAATAAGTTTTTTCCTTTATATATTCATTTTTAACTTGGAAACTGTTGCTTGTATAGGAAAACAATATATGAACAGATTAAGGGAATTGTAATTTTAAATTTAAAATTAAAATTTAATTCAATTAAATCGGGCTAGTGGTTCCCGAGTTATGCCGGACGAAACAAATTAACCAAAAAATTTTTTTTAAAATTTAAAAAAAAAAAAAATAAAAAAAAAACCAAACGAAAAAAAAAATTTTATTGCGTTTTTCGAGCTCATGTCAAGGTTATCTACACAGAAAAAATTATCGCATCCGGAGTACATTTTGACTGTTGACTAGTGTAATTATTATAAAACCCCTGCCTCGGGACATGCCACGAGCTATGATTTTGTTCACTATCATTTGCTGCTGCATTTTGTCGATGACCATATTTGTAAAACCTCTCGTAATTCGTTAACAGACAAAAAGCCTCCAAGATGGATATACTGATTTCCCTTAACATTCCATGTTTGAAAGCCGGCTCCGAACGCCTAATGCTTTTCTAGAGAAGTTTTACATGGCTTAGAGATTGCTCTCTTACTCTCTTATATCTGACAAACAGATACCAGTTGGATACTCTACTATCCCCTATCATCGCCACCGCTCTCCTCTGTGATCCAACCAGGATTCTCAAAGACATCTTCTGAACTCCAGCCCGATGTAGATGGTGTAAATATATACTAGATTTGATGGGGTGAAATATTTCTTGCACTGACATCTATTCTGTTTATTTGACCCCACTTATAAATCGACCTCCGGAGCCATGATTTAATGAATACGAGTGACAGAGGTTGCTGTCATCTGCAGAGTACTAAATTGGGTTCAAAGTCTGACCCAACAGGTCGTTAATGAATATAAGAAATAGAGAACAAGTGAGAGAAGAACCTTGGGCAATCCTGCGGTCAGTCTATTGGTGGAGAGACGCCATTGGCTCAGGTTAGCGGCCCCAATTGTCCTGAAATCTTTTAAATTCGAAAAAAATCCCCAAAAAATTCCAATAATTTCAATATTTGTTTTTAAAAAAGGATTTTATTTTGAATATTTTTTTTAAATTAATGAATAAATGAATTGAATTTTTTTTATCTGAGAACACTCTATATTATTCAAGAGAAGATATGACAGCTAATGAAATAAGTTTAGAAATGAGTGCCGAACGCCTTGGAAATATCCAGAGTCACGAGTTTACCTTCACCAAGACGTTGAATGGCTCGACTCCGTCATTCCGAAAGGAACGCGTTCAGGTCTCCAGTAGATTTCTGCGGATGCCATTGTGTCGATCATTTATAAGGCAGACAGACTTTTTAGGTACTCAACCGTATGGTGCTTAGCCAAGCTCTCTGAGAGCGCAGAAAATATTGCAATTGGTTCGACGGAACATGGGCAACCATCTCACGTGAAGAGTAAATACCAGCCGGCATCGAAGAGCACTTACAAATGAAAACTGCTCCTACATCTCCGGGAGACGAAAGAAGAGCATTTATCGTTTGGAGTATTTTTCATAGATGCCTATAAAAAATTTCCCCAAAAAAATAAAACAAAAGATTCATTAAGAAAAATTCCCCCCAAAAAAAAAACTACAGCAGCTCATGCGAAACATTTCTTTAAAGCTGTCAGTTTTGCCAACGACTTCTGATTTTCTATATTTTATTCAGAGGCCATTGCTGAGAACCTAAGCTACATTTAAAATTTTGCCTAATGGGTGATTCAAATAACTCGTCGTCGTTTAAGTCGAATACTTGGAATTGAAGATAATTTTAAGCCTTGCAACGGGGCAAATGGTAGGCGGGGGGTTTGCGACTTTTTGACTGCGGTATTGGCGCGACGGACCCTCGACCGTCTCGCTACCACCGCCTTAATCGTACAGCGAATGAAACTTGGGGAATTTTTCATAAATTATTTGGAAGATTTTTCAGAATTTTTTTGGGGGAAATTTCCATGTTGACCTTTTTGGGAAACTTTATTTTTGGGGAATTTCCATATTGGGAATTTTCCATATGTCATTGTTAGAGCCATTTTATAATCACTAAAAAGGTCTTGGCATTTTAAGCGGCCTCTCAACGGCTACACATATTTTTTTTAATTTCTTCAACGCCAGTTGATTTTAGCCTAAGCTGTTTAAGTATTGTTTGTCATACCCGTCCAAACTGCGGTCCACCACCGACTTATCAGTAAAACAAATTAAAACATAATCTAAAGCGATTCTGAACAAATAATGACCAAAATTTGCATTTATTCATAAACAACACAATTTGTTTCTGCTTTGGAAAACATCAGCAAGGGTTTGTCGGGGGAACTGCTCGTATTTGCAGTTTTAAATTGTATTCTGACATACGGGGTTAAAGGACGTTTTCCTAATAACACCCATATAACGCTGACAAACAAACACACAATGACATTGGCTATAGCTGTGAATGTGGATGTGTGTACATGTGCAATGCTTTTAGTGTATGTGTGTGCGTGTGTGTGTAACATTATTAAAAGTCTGCATAGATTTTTCTGCTAAAAGCCATTTCTGGCTAAGAGGATGAAAAAAAAAGCGCCTCTCTTCTGTGCCAGCAGGGTCCGGTGGGAGGGAGTAGATGGAGAAATGTTGTCGTATTTGTGGAAGTAGTAATGCTTGCTTTATTTTGCTTTATGTCATTGTTATGCATTAACATTTTCCCAGATTTTATTTCTCATGTCTCTGATGTCGTCGTTGCATGTGTTTGCCAGTCGTCTACACTACATGTTTGCCTGTGTTCGGTCCGGTGTATGTGTGTGTGTGCGAGAGCTTACTACTCTGTGCTCTGTTTGTTGGAATCACTCATTCACTCTCTGGCTTAAGAACATCGACACAGAGGTACTTGCAGCTATCTAGTCATCATATTATTGTCTGAATGATTGCAGTACGCACACGGTTCAACAAATAGCAAACATGCAGCAGCGCACTCGTTGACACAGTGTAATAAAACAGGTATTTGGAGTGTTCGATAACACTACGCAAGCTCCAGTTTGTCCAAGAGATGTTTATAATATTTCCAGGGGTATTTTGGCGTCCTGAAAAGACATTTACGAACTATTTTATGGATATTTTTTTATTTTTGATTGTAATTCTGAATGGAGACTTTCGGATCAAACAATACAATACATAGGTAATTATGTGAGCATAAAATATCAAAAAAAAGTGTTTTTTTTTTCAAAAAAATGTTTTTTTTTTTTCAAAAAAAAAAAGTTAAATGTTTTTTTTTTTCAAAAAAAAAATAGTTTTGTTTCCAAAAAAAAAATGTGTTTTTTTTTTTCAAAAAAAAAACAATGTGTTTTTTTTTCCAGAAAAAAAATGTGTTCCATGATGTTTATAATATTTCCAGGGGTATTTTGGCGTCCTGAAAAAACATTTACTAACAATTTTATGGATATTTTTTTATTTTTAATTGGAATTCTGAACGGAGACCTTCGGATCAAACAATACAATATATAGGTAATTATGTGAGCATAAAATATCCAAAAAAAAAAGTGTTTTTTTTTTCCAAAAAAAAATAGTTTTGTTTCCAAAAAGAAATGTGTTTTTTTTTTCAAAAAAAAAACAATGTGTTTTTTTTTCCAGAAAAAAAATGTGTTCCTAAAATAAAAATGTTTCTTTTTTTTCAAAAAAAAAAATACTTTTTTTATGGAAGAAAAACAAAATTTTTTTTGGAAACAAAACTAATTTTTTTTTGGAAACAAAACTATTTTTTTTTTTGGAAGCAAAACTATTTTTTTTTAAAAAAAAAACATTTTTTTTGAAAAAAACTACTTTTTTTGGGAAAAAACATTCTTTTATTTAAAAAATACATGCCACTAAGAAGTCATAAATTCCTAGTTTTTTTTGAAAAAAAAACACTTTTTTTTTTGGCAAAAAACACATTTTTTTTTTTTGGCAAAAAACACATTTTTGTTTTGGAAAAACACATTTTTGTTTTGGAAAAACACATTTTTTTTTTGGAAAAAACATTTTTTTGTAAAAACAACCTTCTTTTATTTAAAAAAATATTTAAATATTTAAATCTTTGAAAATTTAGAAATTATTGCGCTTTTTGTAGTGAAACTTGTAGTGTAGTGAAAATTTATATTTTCCGTAAACCCCGTTTATAGACTAGGTTTGAACTTTTTTTCTTTTGATTTTCACATTAATGAAATTTTAAAACTTTTATAATTCTATGGTTAAAAGAAAATACACATTTTTAAATTTTTTTCAAATCAACCGATGAGAATATTTTTCCCGAATTTCTTCCGCTTCATTGTGATTGTGTTCGATAAGGTGTTTTTTAAGAGCTTGAGAACTTAAAATGTTAATAGAAGAGAGAAATGTGGTTGGAATATCGTTTTTTTTTTACACGACTTTTTTGGATTATTTTGTAAATTAAGGGATTTATAAAAAACCTCGATTTACACGATTTTTGTAGGAGTTTTATTTTACATAGATATATTTTTGCCTTCACTAACATATTTGAGTAACTATGATTCGTCCGGCAGCTCCGAATGAAATTTCCGCACTAGTTCGCATATGCGAATTATATTAACTCGGAATGCTAAGAATTTTCTAAACAATTGTATTTCAATATTCGCTTTCTCTAGACCCACAATCGTTACATCGCTAGTTTCAGATTGGTGAGTGTTGCATTGTCTTATTCATTGATACAAAAAACATAATTTCTTAATAGAAACTAAATATTTCTTACGCGATTCCTTCTGCGTTTTCGATGTAAACGATTTTTTATATAATAAGTTTCATGTCTTTTACGCCTTAAAATGAAGCATTTTTTTTAAAAAAAAATGTGGAAAATAGGTCTTTAATGCTTAACACGAAGAATCGCAATCTCAGTCACGGTTTCGATTGTGGCCTTATCTGAATTTTGGAGCTTGTGATCTTCTTTCGGTCTTTTTGAATTGTGACCGAAGCCGAGTGTGTGCGAGCTCAGTTTTGCATAAAGACCTCGCAAAATCCGTTTATAAGTTCACTTGTATTCAAATGTGTAGAAAGTCCTTTAGGAATATTTATTTATTTATTTATTATTAATTACAATGCAAAGTATTCCTTTAGGAATATTTAAAATGGTTTTTCTGCAGGAAAAGCAACAAAGGCACGATTAAAGGCAGCACAAAATATATTTCTCTCATTGGATTTTTATATGGACATTTATGTTAATTAAACTGTGTAACAAAATAAAAAAAAATGTCGCTTGAATCATAGTTCTTGACCGCTAGAAATCTGGACAAAAAGTCATTGTCATATCTTCGCGGTATGACATGAATCGCTTTACGCTTGAAATAAAGCATTGGGAAATAAAGCAAACTTGGACTGGCAAGCTGGAGGACAACACTCACGGTCCCCCTAGTCGACAAAGGCTCACTTTGGTATTTGCTAATTTAAACCCGATCAGATTATTGCTTGATATGCCCCATTTCCTACATCGCCCAACTCATGTTAACGAGAGTTGGCTTTAAGCCACATTGCAAATAGTGTACCCCATTGAGGTCGGCCACCCTTTGTTGGTAAGTCCTTTCACACACGCATATGACAATTTCAAAATTAAGTACTTCTCTGCAAGCATCCAATGAGTTCAACGACATTAGAGTTCAACGACATAAGAGAGATAATAAAAAAAATTATAGAAAAAAATATTTTTTCCAAAGATTTAAACTGAGGACATTCTGAGACAAATAGACGACCTCTTACCCAGAGTCTAGACAGTTAACCACGGGAGATCTCAAACAGAAGTAAGTGAGTTTGTAACTATTCCCTTTACAGACCTCCCACAATGGGCACCAATGAATGTTGTCAGCAAGATACAGAGCGAGAGAAAAGGAGCGATATAGAGGAAGAATTTAGGCTACTCGTATTCAAAGTCATTATTTTATGTTTCAGTTACGGGCAACGGGCAATTCGTTGACATCAAAAGGTAATGCGAGTGGAACGTATTTGGCATTACCAAATTTTGAGTCTTTTTGAGTAATTCCATCAGATCTCTCAGATTTGTTAGAAGTGTAGTGCACTGTGCGACGAATATCCTTGCGAGAATTTCACTCGGAGAGATTTGATATTGGTGATGTTGTCGTTGTAGGTGCTACCACAAAAACTAAATGCACATGGAAGTAGAGGGTGGGCCGGTGAGGGGGTGGAGTAAAAAGACAACAAATGGGGGGAAAAACCAGCAATCGTATGCGTTTAAACACAAAATGCATTTTGTATTACCACAAGTACATCCATATAATTACATGTACTCACGCATGTACATATCCTTACATATGTATGTACGTATATAAGGACGACTACTCAAGTCTATATTCACACACACATGTGTGTGTGAGAGTGTGTTGTATTTCGGTATATGGAGTAGTGTGTTATTGTGTTATTTGCTATTGTGTAAAATCATTGTTTACAGCAGACGAGTACAAGTGAGCCCAAACAAGTGAACATTGCGAAATGTTCCTCTTCGCTCTTAACATGGCAAAAACAAACCCTTGTCTTAAGTACAAGGAAGCCGAGGAAACGGAGAGCAATATGCACACACACACACGCATACCGGTTACTGTTTCATACATATGTGTTGGTAATGCCATCACAATGTGAATTTCCTTGCTGTCATCGTTCCACACACACACACAAAATGTTAAAGTTTTGAAAAATTAAACTTTGCCTTCTCGTGCAACAACACTCATCTCTAGTACATGTACATGCACAATTGTTATTATCCACATGCCGGCATGTTGGGAAAATTCACAGGTCTCTCGACTACATTCGGAGCAAATTTCATTTTGCTCCACAGAGCACAATGCGAGCGATAATAATTTATGAGGCATCAATTTGCCTGACTCTTAAAGTGAGGATTTAAGGTGGAAGGCAACAGAGAGTAAACACAAATTGAAAATTTCAACAAAAAAATAGAAAATTAAAGATTGTCACAAAAATGATAAGAAAAAAAAAGAAAATAATAAACGTGTCTCATAGAAAATAAATATATGTGTCGTCCCATAGAACCATTCAAACATTTAAATACGAATTTAGGTTCGTCTTTCAAATTTAATTTGAATGCAGTGAAGTTAAGTCGGATAACAAGTTTTCGTAACATTTTTTTTTGGAAATTTTTTTTTAATACCGAAAACTGCCAAAAATGTTTTCACTTTTAGTGATTTATTATAAGACCAAATATTTTACAAACTAAAATGAGGTACAGATCATTAAATCAATGGAGTATTTTGAATTTTAATCTGGTGTCTCCCATACACATTTTTGGTTATATGTGATTTAAAAAAAAAAAAAAAAGCGAAATTGTGAATTTGTGTGGGCGCTTCCAGAAGGGCGCTTTACGAAATTCTGAATAAAAACGATAGTACTCCATCGATTTTAATGATCTATACCTCATTTTAATTATAAGATATCTGGCTTTATGATAAATTACCGAAAGTGAATACTTTTGGTCATTTTCGATTTTTGATGAATTTTTTTTCTTTTCAACAAAAAAAAAACTATGTTAATAACACTCTCAAACTGTAATTCGTCAATTTAAATGCTCCAACAGTGACTTTGAATAATTTAGTAATACATTTTTTAAATCTATTCAAAAGACACTTTTTATCATTTTCGATTTTTTATGAATTTTTTTCAAAACAAAAAAAAACGAAATTACAAAAAATATTGTTTTCTGAATGAATTTCGCTAAATCTAAAATTTGAATAGGTCATTTCCGAATTTTTTATGAATTTTTTTCAAACAAAAAAATTAACTTTGTTAATAACTCTGAAACTGAAATTAGGCTTATCTTTGTTTATAACTCTCTTACTGTACATTGGCTTCAAATGTGCTAAAGGCGAAAATTTAGAATCATGTAGTGATGCATTTTTTAAAATTTATCATTTAGTGATGAATTTTTTAAAATTTATCATTTAGTGATGAATTTTTTAAAATTTATCATTTAGTGATAAATTTTTTAATGACAACTTATGTCACGAAAAATTGATTTTTTGCCAACCTAAGTTTTTTAAAAACATTTAAATTGTAGTTCGTATTTAAATACACTAAAGGTGGAATAATATTGTGATGTTTTTTTCGGAGAATTCGTTTTTAAGGTTTTTTTTTGGGGTTTTTTTAACTTTCGGTTTAACTTTGCTCAAAGTGACTTAGAATAGTTTAGTGATAATTTTTTGTTTTGAAATCCATTTCAAAGACACTTTTGGTCATTTTCGATTTTTTATAATTTTTAAATATTTAGTGATACATTTTTTAAAATTTATTTTAAAGAAATCGGATAATTGGTTTTCAATGTTTGACAATTTATGTCTTGAAAAATAGATTTTGTTGTTATTTATTTATTATTAATTACAATACAAAGTAAATTTATATTCTAATTTTGGGTCCAAGGGTAAACCGGGTGACAAAGAGCATATGTTTAGATTTTTTGCAGCGACAGACCAAAGCCTCTGGTGGGAATCGAACCCACAACCCCCACGCTGATAGGCAAGCACGCTACCAACTCGCCTACCGGGGCGCCTAAAAATAGATTTTTTTATTTTCAACATTCGGCTTAATTTTTTTTTTTAATAATTTTTAAACAACAAAAATTGCGAAAACATCATTTGGGCGATATTTCATATATTTTAGGGGTTATTTAATTAAAGCCAAAGGGAAAAACAATGAATTAACCCCCAAATTTAGTGAAACAAGCCCCAAATGAAATAAACCCCAAAGATATTTTATGGCGGTCTCGCCCGTTAGAAGGTTAATTCATTTGTGGGCTTTATTACATTGGGGATTAATTGATGTTTCGTTTGGCGATTATTTCATTTGGCAGGCAGTGACTTCGGGTCACTATTGACATTAATACGTGTATATATATTTTATTTTACATAAGTCATTATTGTCCCATACGTCCAAGATTCTTCCTTTAAATAGATTACTTTAAAAAAAACGTCCATTCGCATTGTTTTTACTTTTTGTTTTTATAAACCATTGTGCCTTTTCCTGGTGTTGCTTTACGTCATACATTTAGCTTGCTACGAAAAGCTTTATTTATTCTATATGCGAGTTCCGTCCTATTTCATTTGACTTGCCGATGCTGTTCTTGCAAGACTGTTCTTCACCAGGTATTTTTCGGACGACCAAGTCATCGGCTGTCATGGGATTTCCATTCTACAGCTTCTGCAGGTTTAACCTAACCATTTTCACTTTCTTCCAGTTATTTATGCGGATTATGGATTCCTCGTTTGGCTTGATGTCCACAGCTCGGCCAAAATATATCGAGCCCTAAGCCCTAAGAAAAAGACGTAAGCGCCAAAACAATTTACAGGAGCTTACGATACAATTGAATTTGCTATATCTTTGTAAATATATTTCTTTTAATTTTTAAGCCAAGGTATTGGCATCACGAAACCAATGTCTTTAGTTGTTAATAAACGATTTTTCACGGTGTATACGAAAATGGCGAGGAAGCGATGGTTTTGACAATTTAATTGCTCAACCACCGGAAAATGTTGTTTCACCTTCACAACACTAGAAATTATTGCTTTGCTTATAGTTGTGGTCAGCCGTTCTGGGTGTTGGTTTCACTTGGGTTTCTGCATGTTTACACCAGAGAAATTATTATGTAATTGTAGGTAATAAAAAAAAAAATCAAACTCCAGTTCAGATTTGAAATGTTACATGTGGAAATTATTGAAATTTCTACACGAACAAATGGCAGCCACACACACACACATATCAGTGAATACTCTGTTAGAAAGACAAAGGGGACAGAAGAAGAAAAAACTGAATCTACTTCATGCCAATTTAAGTTACACATTTTGCAACTCTTCGGAACTTTGAGTATTGATCAATTTGTATCTGTGCATGCAGTGACATTTTACATTTTCCAATTTTCAATGAGCACTTTTTTTGAAAGTCATAACAATATGAAATTAAAGACAAATCACATTCATCTGGAAAGGAAAAAATGGAAACATGTGAAGGCATCAGAGCACTAGGGGTAAGCCAGCAAATAGGGCACCGTATTCAAAAAGAAATTTCAGCAGCTTTTACAAAACTTTGTTAAGAAAACTGTATGAAAATAAAAAAAACAATTTTTACACATTTCTCTTAATAAGGGTTTGTAAAGCTATTTTAAATTTTTATAAATACCGCGAATAGACTCTTTTTTTTTTTTTTTTTTTGAACCAACATATTTCTTTTACAGGTTTCGTACAAAAAATCCTGGATGTGGTCGGTCGATGATTAGACCGAGGGTTTGTAGATCATGAGTATTCTTCGCAGCAGCTACCAATAGAACGAAAGAGAATACCAGTTGAGGACTTACGTCTATGAGAATTTCGTTTCTCCTTTACAAGTATAGGCAAGATGGCATTCATTGTTTGTTGTTATTGTGAAATATTTCCAACTTTTCAAATGTAGATACCAAGGGCCACTGCTTCTCTGAAAGCTCCATATGCCTACATATATACGAACATACGTATATTTATATAAAGGGTCCGCCATTTAAAGTTTTTTTTTTCAACTAGTGCTTATTTCGTTTTCGTTATTATCGTTATTGGTCCATGTTGAACGAATTTTTGTTTACAAAAATCGAAGGATATTGGCAACATTTTGGTTTCAACAGAACAGCGCTACGTGCCACCCAGCCGAAGCTACACTCGATGTTTTGCGATCTGTTTTTAAAGATCGCATTATCAGCCGCAGAGCTGATGTCGTTCGGCTACTGCATGGCCAGCCGAGGCAGCCATTTGAACGAAAATAATTTTCCATTATTAACCGGAAGGTTAATATAAAAAAAGAAATTTTGAGCAAATATCCAGTAGTTTTTTTTATAGAATTTTCAAAAAAAAAAAGTTATTTGTCGGACCCTGTATATTATCTGTACAGATACGTATATATCATATTATATATGCAGAGCATTTTGTCATTGATATTGTTGCTGCCAAACTACAGATGGCCATACTTTGATATGTTGTGCATCACAACAATTTCACATTTATTGTTATCACATCAAATGTCATATAGTCAATAACAGATTGATATCGAGTATATCGGCACTGTCGTGTCATTCTGTTGCAAGTGTTATTGTTTGCAATTGAGATGATAATACTCAATTATTTTTCAAATTTAGATTTACAATTTCAACGAATATCGGAAGCAGACTATACCGTCGTCCTAGGCAAAAAAGACGCAAGCGAAAAAAAATTCAAAATTCATTTCGCAACCATGAATGAGATTCAGATTTTTTGTGTTATGCTTATGACACCCATATACCTCAAAATCATTTCTGAAACGTTTAAAAACTAAATTGATTTTAAGCAGCGAACGATATGAAATGTAAAAGCTAAATATCTCAAAACTATCATAATGGAGATGTGACTTTCTGTCTTACGAGGGCCAAATAAATCGTCTACAATCTGTTAAGTTTCAAATAAAATGGTATTTGCAACACAATAACATGTGAGCGAGCGATGTGTTGTCAATTGTGTTATACAAATGTTGCAATTCTCAATTTTAATTGATCGAGGAAACCTTTTGTTTTATTGACAGCACATTACTTTTAAATAGAGAAACAGAAAACAAAAACACAAACAAACAAACAAGCAAGTACAATACAGTGTGTTGACGTCGACATTAACAAATTTGTTAAGGTTGACTGAGGCGAATCAAATACATCAGACTTATAGGTGAGGATATTTTTCCGTTGGTTTTTTCAACGTTCATAGAAGGAAGATTACATAATCTCTGAAAATGTCTATGAAGAAATTTTTCTTAAAAATTCTTAGGGACTTTTTTCTTAATTTTCCATTGATACTACGAAAAAGTTTCATAGCAATTGCAAGTGGATGATGTCTATAGAACATACTTTATTAAAACAAATTTTTCATTGTTATTACGAAAAAGTTTCATACAAATTGTATTTATCAGCCAAACGGCTTAATAGAAAAAAATTAATAAAATATTGTTGGCATTTTCAGTTAGAATCGGTACAACATTGTTTTCTGTCTGTTTCATATAATTAAAAATGTCATTGTTTTTATGACGGTTTTCATAGTTTTTTATGAACAATTTCATCGTGTTACACACTTACTGTCCTATGAACCAAATTTACTTTTTCGGAAAGGGGATAAAAAATAAAAATACACGTGTATCGGCGATTTTCATGTACACGTCAGAATTTGGACCGATTTTTAACCCTTTTTCAGTGATCCAATCGAGCTGATTTTTTGCAGGCAGACTCGTGGAAATGTCTGCATCACGTCAAATTTTTTAAAAAATTAGTTTTTTATCAATTCTCAGATTTTCCTAAATTTTGACGTGATACAGACATTTCCACTAGTCTGCCTGCCAAAAATCAGCTCGATTGGATCAATTCTGACGTGTACATGAAAATCGCCGATACACGTGTATTTTTATTTTTTCCCCTCTTTCCGAATATGTGCATTTGGTTCATAGGACAGAAAAAAATCTATTTTTTGTAACACGGTGATATAATTAAAAATTTCATAGTTTTTTATGAAAGATTTCTAATAGAAGGAGAATTTCTTTCATCAAACATTTGTATTCAAAATTCTTCATTAATATCAAATATAAAAATTTCCAAAAAAAAAATTTCAAACTCGACGGAATGAATAAATGTCTATTACACATCCTTTATTAAAAAAAATCTTTATTAATAAAAGGACATTTTTCGTAATTTTCATTGGTATTACGTACTAATCTACGAAACGGTTTAATAGAGAAAAAAATTCAATAAAAAAAATTAATAAAAAAAAAATACCAAAATTATCTTCCTGTATGTAGTGAAAAATATCATTGTTTTTATGAAGTTTTCCATTGATTTTATGCAAAAGTTGTATGAATTTTTATTATTTACTTGAATCTTAACGTTTTGTTCAATAATTATAAATTAACTGTAACACTCCCCAATGAGTATGCGTTGGGTAGATCTTTTTGGCCATTCAATATTTGGCCATCCAATATATATTTTTTTTCTGTTCTTTTGGCATCGGAGATCGAGGGTCGATCTACCGGCAATTTTCGTTGCGTCGATAATAACTTAGGCAGAAACAAATGCAACCTGGCAACCTGTGCCGGAAAATAATTCCACTTAGGGCCAAAATGATGAGACGACAGTCACATGCTAAACAAAAAAATTTAACTCATCGAATAATCTTGACAGACTTTGATTGTTATACATTTCATGAAGAAATTGCCATTGATTTGATTGTAGATTCTCTGCAGTTGTCTGTTATATATTTCTTGAAGAAATTGCCATTACCATTGTATGAACAATTTCGTAGATTCCAAGTTTCCTATTTGTGGATGAATGTGAATTAGTTCCATTGATCCATATAAAGGACTGAACAAAATTTGTGTTCTGAACAAGCCATATTCCATGGACAGAGCTCGTTTAGTTTTATGCAATCATTGTTACATTGATTCTACAAAAAAGTTTAATAGAATCTAGGAATGAGGTAATCTAAGTATTTCCGTCTCTTTATAGATTATGCACGCTTTATGTTTTCCACAGATATCCATGGAGAATTTAGCAGTCTGACTAGCAGACAATGTGGAAGAGTGTAAACAAAACTTTTCAATCACATCTGCCTTTACTGTGTTGACTATCTATCACAATAACGCTGCCGTCATTGTTGCAATGTGATTGTTCACAAATTGTATGCGATTTTGAGAGCGACATTTTGAAATGTATCTTCGTTATCGAACATAAACGCACGCACCAGAACACATCTGGTCCATTAAGTGTTTTCCAACAATGTGAACGTGTAGACTGATTCCAATCAATGAAAGTGCGCTCACGTCCTTGTATTGATTTAATTGTATGGCACTCGAAAAAATAACATTCAATGTTTATTATCGACTAAATGGCGATGGCGAAGGGAAAAAAAACATGAGAACATAAAACAGCCGGGAAGTCATTAGAGGGCCAGTAATTAAAGTTTATCAAGAGTCCTTTTCACTATGGATTAGTTTTTCATTGAGACCCACGAAAATACATCCCAAAGTAGAAAATGAAATTCGTTCTTTTTTTTGGGGGCCTAATTTCATATTTTTAATGGCGTATCTTCTTAATATATATTTACCCTCGACACTGATTCACTGATTCTCTGATTCACTGATACACTGATACACTGATTCACTGACTCTGTCACGCAGTACGTAGGAATTTAAATAGGCATTCTATAATTCTATAATAAATAACAAAAAAAATAATATTTTTTTTGTACAGAAATTGTGTTTTCCCCAAATTTTTTTTTAGCAATATTTTTTTTTTCCAAAATTTTTTTTTTACAAAAATTTTTTTTTTACAAAATTTTTTTTTCGAATTTTTTTTTTTCAACAAAAATTTTTTTTTTCCACAACATTTTTTTTTTCAACAAAATTTTTTTTTTCCACAAAAATTTTTGTTTTCAAGAAATTTTTTTTTCAACAAACATTTTTTTTTTCCACGAAATTTTTTTTTTTTCAACAAATTTTTTTTTCCATATTTCAACGGGCGCCATAGGCGCATTACAACTTACTAGTATTTTCATAATGAAATTAAAAACATTTTTGGAGAATAATTTCATAAAAATGTTGGGGCCTATTTTAGAATTTTGGGGTCCAATTCATTTCGCTATATTCTAGGGTCTCACATTGGGGCCCAATTTCATGTTTGGCGTATATTTTCATAATGAAATTAGACGCCAACTGTTTGTGTGACACTAGACACCGACAATTGTTGGGGCCTATTTTCGCATTTTGGGGTCCAATTTCATTTCGATCTGTTCTAGGATCACACAAAATAATTTTTTTGGCATTGAATTAAATTTTTGGGGCCTCTTTTCTTTTCATGTTTGGGTTATAACTTCGTAAGGCCGTTTTTTTGAATAATTTCATTTTTGATTTGGGGTGTATTTTCGTGGAGACCAATGTCACATCGCCTACTTTTTTCCTACAGTTTTATATTTTCGTGACACGATAGTTTTTTTTTTATTATTTGTCGATATTTTTTTCCGCCCTTTTAACTCTACTCTCAATTTCGAGCAGACTTTATCCAATTTTTTGTCACGACTTAATTGTGTTTAAATTCTTACCCCCGAAAGTCAACGTATACAATTGCTGTAGTCCATCTCTGTTTTTGGTATAGGAAAATCAGTGTACATTCCTCCCCTTCCCCGAACTGTGGTGGATCCTATTAAAGAGCTGTCATCCACATAGAATTTCACAGTTTGTCACATTAACCGCAACATCAATTTATGGTTTAAGTACTTTTTAAAAATTTCCAAAAAAAAAAAAAAAGACACATGTATTTAAAATCATTGGCCATTGAAGTGGTACGTCCCAAACAGGCCCAACAAAATTTGGTTAACATAAAAACATGGAAGAAAAATAAGTTGGCCTAAAGACAAGCCTGTCCACTCCAGAATGCAAAGGAAAGAAGCAAAACATCGCAACAGCCGCCCAACAATCTACAAGAATAGCAGGGAATTCGTTTTGCTGGCGTATAATGGCGTATTCACGTCGAAGATATACCCCCTCCCCCCCCCCCCCCCAAAAAAAAATTAAAACTAAAATGTCATTCAATACTCCTCGGAAGTACCTCCAAAGATGACAGTGTGCTTGACATCTTTATAAGGGTCTTATGGCACATTCTGCCCAACAAAGTCTATTCATGCCTAACCTCCTGCCTCCTTTTCGCTCATTCTCTTTTCCGTTTCACGTTTACTCCACCTCGAGTGAAGCCATAGTGAGAAAAACCCAAAATGATGTTGTAAGTACTCCCATCACATGCAGGACGACCCATCATAAAAGGAGTCAACATCGAATATTGCCGAAGAAAAAAAAAACTGAAATTTACCCATTAGATTTTGTTGTTGGCTGTTTATAGTGCTGTGCCCATACTGGCTGTGACTTGGCACTGACCATTTTCATCCATTCGGAATATGTTCTAGTTGTTTGTTTGCCAACTGAATACAATGGAATGTCTTTGGAGTGCTAACCAAATATCTTCGGTTGGCTGTGATGTTTTACAACTTGTCGTCGTATTGAAGACGAAAAAGGCAATAAATATCTAATCCAATCAACACAGTTTGCTAGGAAATGCATTTGAAATTAAAACAATGGCATTGAAAGATATCGTAAATCTAAATAAACCTCCAACGTAGAATGGGGGTCAACCCAGTGTTTGTTGACATTTGTTTTGAATTTCTGAATGTCACAACTGGCAGGAGAATGTCACTTGCTGAAAGAACTCTAGCAAATCTCGCAAGTAAAGCGTGTTTTTTTTTGTTGTCTGGATTTCCAGAAGAAATAAAACGCCTATAATTTAAGGTGATGGCCAAGAATTCATCTTTATTGTAAAGATAAAGATTTGCAATTATGTTTTTTAAATGATTTCGGGCCTAATTTTCGACAACATTTTGCTACATTTTGGGGACGTATGTTGGCAATAACGCACCGCAATATTCTCTTCCAAGGCGTCAGTCGTGTCGGTTTAAGTTGCGTAAAGAAGCGTCTTCACATAACCCCACAATAGTCCAGCAGTGTTAAATTGCATGATCTTTGAGGATCCGCCATAGGCCCACGACGCGATATAATGCGCTCACCAAAAGTTTCCCTCAATAAATTCATTGTTTCGTTGGCTGTATGGCATGGAGTGCCGTCTTATTGGTACCAAAGGTCGTCGCCATCAACATTCTCCAATTCAGGCATGAAAAAGTCCTTAATAATGATTCATAAAAAAGGGGTCTTGAGTTCGAATCCGTTGACATTTTTAAATTTACAAAATCCTTTTCCCTGTGCCATATGGTTATGATTAATTTTACTTGTATCATCAACTACTTATGAATTTAAGGTACTCTTAATTTTAATAAAAATTCTTTGTTTTCTTGATTTAAACAAAAATACATATTTTTTGGTTATATGAGGTTTTTTTTAAGTTTTGACGATATATTTTTTCAAAGTTTTACGATTTTTCCAAACTCGCCTGTGGCCGGCTCTCAGAAAGAATGAATGCTGAACTGCTGAGCTATCTCGATGAGACAATACAGAGATTTAAAGGCAGCTTCACTCTGAGACTATATGTTAACTAGTAAGTTGTAATGCGCCTATGGCGCCCGTTGAAATACGGAAAAAAAATTTTGTTGAAAAAAAAAAAATTTTGTGGAAAAAAAAAATTTTGTTGAAAAAAAAAAAAATTTATTGAAAAAAAAAAATTTTCTTGAAAAAAAAAATTTTTGTTAAAAAAAAAATTTTTGTTGAAAAAAAAAAATTTCTTGAAAAAAAAATTTTTTCTTCTTCAAAAAAAAACTTGTTGAAAAAAAATTTTTGTGGAAAAAAAAAATTTTGTGGAAAAAAAATTTTTGTAAATAAAAAATTTTTGTTGAAAAAAAAAAATTTGTAAAAAAAATATTTTGGAAAAAAAAAATTTGGGGAAAACACAATTTCTGTACAAAAAAAAAAATATTATTTTTTTTATTATTTATTATAGAATTATAGAATGCCTATTTAAATTCCTACGTACTGCGTGACAGAGTCAGTGAATCAGTGTATCAGTGAATCAGTGTCGAGGGTAAATATATATTAAGATCCCCACTATGGTGAGGACATTACATCTCACACATTCAGCCACTTCGTTGATGGGCAAAATCTCAAACTTAGAAAGAGCTATATTTTATTCATTGGAAATTTTTTGACTAAGGAGTCAAATAAAAATTTTCATTTTTTTTATATTCTGATAACCTCTGTAAAGATCTCCAAAAAATATGAAACTTTTGTTTTTGAAGTATTAGTGTTTATTCATGAACAAGAAAGTTATAGCGATTTTAAAAATCGCTGTTTTGGACCTTCTTAGGATCTACAGTATGTGTATTTCCGGAGCAAAGGTGCCCTAATGTTTGAGTACTTTTTGAATATCAGAGATATGGCATTTTTTGGCATTTGGAACATAAAGATGGCACATAAATAAAATTAATAATAACTAACTCCATTAATTCGGATCGATTTGACGACCATTCTGTTGTTTATTGCACCATGGCCGAACTTGTGCTTCATGAATCGGATTAAAAACAATGCAATTCGGAAAGTTATTGTGATTTCGAGTGTGGCCATTTATTTTATTTTCTGATTGCATTCAAAAATATCCTTCAATCTGTTTCAGTTGAAGTGCTACTTATAGTTTTTCAATAGACAACAAAATAACTTTATTTATTGTTTTCAAATCGGCTTTTGTTAGTTCGTCCAACGCAATTGAATTTCTAAAACCCAAAGAGATATTAAATTAAAGTTTCTATAACTACAGAGAGACAGAGAGAGAGAACGGAAAAACTATTAAAAGGATACTAGAAATGATTATGGATTTTGTTAGTTTGAAAGGAAATCGTTGGGAATTTTCTGTTTATGAACTAGTAATTGTTTTAGTGGCCGAAGCATTCAAGGGGGACTGTTGGGTTTATCGGTATTTTTAGTTGTAGAACATTTGGTTCCAGGCTGAAATCCGTAACACATTACATTAGTCCACCCTCCGTTTTTTTTCTCTTGTCCATTAAATCATCCAGATACGGATTTAATGTTTAGCTACCGAAAGCCGATGTATCAAGAATTGGTCACGTTGCCAATCGCATGCCTCACATTTTAATATGCCAACTGAATGGTCTTTAATTGGTAATAGTTTGAGGAAAATGAATGTCGCCAAAAAAAAACAAACGATTATTTACGATTATTTGGCACAAGTCTCCTCTGCGTTTGTTAGAATTCTGCCCCCCCCCCCCCCCCCTTCTTTTGGTATCGAATATATAACCACGTTAATTTATTATCAGGTAATTTCTTAAATATTGAATTCACAACATGACACTAATATTACAAATACTAGCAGAGCCTAATAACAGTCTCAAGCTAAAATATTATTACAGATTATCTAATCTCCAATAAAAGAAAGCCTTTCTGGGTAGGAGATCGCTGCGGGGTCAAATAAGGCCACAATTTTGGGGCCCAATTTCATTATGAACAAAAAAAAATGCCCTAAATTCGAAAATGAAACCACATCTCAAATCGAAAGGAAAATTAAGTATATCAGGCGCGTTTTTATTGTATTGTTATGTTTTTTTTTAATATTGGTGATTTTCTACAAATAATTTTGTATATTGTGAATTTAAAGTAAATTTAAGTAATTTAAATTTATTTCCCGGCTTTATTTCATTCGCAGGTTTGGGTAGTTATTACATACTAGTGAGTTGTAATGCGCCTATGGCGCCCGTTAATTTGCTTGAGAAAGTATTTGTTACTTAATTTTAAGAATTTTGTAAAAAATATTTTGAGAAAACTATTTTGTAAAAAAAAATTTCGAAAAAAAATAAAATTTTTGGAAAAAAAATGTTTGTTGAAAAAAAAATTTTTGTTGAAAAAAAAATTTTTGCTGAAAAAAAAAATTTTTGCTGAAAAAAAAAGTTTTGTTGAAAAAAAAAAATTTTCTTGAAAAAAAAAATTTTGTGGAAATAAAAATTTTTAAGAAAAAAAAATTTTGGAAAAAAAAAAATTTGGGGAAAACACAATTTCTGTACAAAAAAAATATAATTTTTTTTATTATTTTATTATTATTATTTATAGAATTATTATAGAATGCCTATTTAAATTCCTACGTACTGCGTGACAGAGTCAGTGAATCAGGGAATCAGTGTATCAGTGAATCAGTGAATCAGTGTCGAGGGTAAATATATATTAAGATGCTATAAAGCCACAACGAAATGACAAAAAAAAACCAAAAAAATTAAAAAACGTTGTTTTCCCCTCTTACTGATGTTTGGGGCTTTATTTCATTGTCACCCCCGTCCTTAAACAGAGATTGCATTTTGGAGTCCATCGTTCATTTCAGAACGTCCATAACTTCTTGGCCGGCAACGGTGAGCACATTTTGACAAACATCTAAAACAATATTTACGACAAAGACATGTTACACACACACACAGACACACAGATTCGTAATCAATGGCAATTTAAACGGAACACGTCTCGTCCCACATACAGACATTCTAATACATACGACATGTATGTACTTGTATTGGTTTCGGTTTTTGGTTAGAGCTTTTGTATTTACTCGTACGTGTGTGTGTGTGTTTAGGCAAATTATCACAATTGAAATCTAACATGTAAATTATCACACGTACATCTCAATTTACATACACAAGGGCATGCGTACACTCAGATCGGCAGGACTCAGCTCGAAACAGCTGCCACCGAATGTGGATGAAAATATTTAAGGAAATTGTTTATTGATAACTTATGTGACAAATAAACCGTAACATTCCACCGCAAATACTTGTTTATGGTACATGTACTGGAATTACATACACACACACACACACACACGCATAGCCACAGAGACATCCTTTGGCTTCTCCAAGTACAAGTACTCCTACGCGGCCATTGTACGTACAGACATGCGAGTGTGTGGGTTTTCGCTATAAGATATTTCACATGGATTTGTTTGGTTACAGTAATACAATTGTATTGGTATTTGTAGCCATCTCATGTACATGTTTCTTAACATATCTCTCTCTGTGTGTGTGTGCATAAGTCTTATTTAAGATAATGGGATTTTAATGCAAATGAAATTCCATACACACTGACATTGTGACACTGTGTAGTAAGTGTGTCTGTGTGTGTGTGCGCAAAAGAAAAGCTGTCACAATGTGATTATGTATGTGTCGGGCAAAATAAATTTTATGTTAAATCTTGGTTAACAAATCCACCACAACATTCGCCCAAAATCCACATCCTACACCATTTCCGTTTAAATTGGAAACAGTTTTACTTTTGAACAAAGTGTAATTAAATATCAGACTTATGTTTCTGGTTAAAAAAATGTCTATTGAAAATAAGAAAGGACAGGAAAACTCGGTCGCCGGTGAGGAAAAAAAGAAAAAAACGTACATGGGCTTCATAGTCTGACCCAACAGGTCCCCAATGAAAATAAGAAAGAACGGTAATGTTCATGATTAATATTACCCATTTTGGTCCTTCGAACCGGATCAATATTATCCAGTACCAGATAAGGCATATAGACAAAGTCACGACGAAAGAAAAAGTACAACAAAATAACTTTGAAAGAGTCAGTGTTTTTTACATGGTGGTAATATTCGGGATTAATATTAACAATTTTGGTCCTTCGAACCGGATCAATATTATCCAGTACGAGATACGGCACATAGACAAAGTCCCGACGACAGAAAAAGTACAACAAAATAAGTTTGAAAGAGTCAGTGTTTTTTACATGGTGGTAATGTTCGGCATTAATATTAACAATTTTGGTCCTTCGAACCGGATCAATATTATCCATTAGGAGATAAGGTGCATAGACGAAATCACGACGAAGGAAGAAGTTTGAAAGAGGCGTTGTTTTTTACTTGCTGGTAATGTTCATGATTAATATTACCCATTTTGGTCCTTCGAACCGGATCAATATTATCCAGTACGAGATAAGGCACATAGACAAAGTCACGACGAAAGAAGAAGTTCGACAAAAGAAGTTTGAAAGAGTCAGTGTTTTTTACGTGCTGGTAATGTTCGAGATTAATATTAACCATTTTGGTCCTTCGAACCGGATCAATATTATCCATTAGGAGATAAGGTGCATGGACGAAGTCACGACGAAGGAAGAAGTTTGAAATATTATCCAGTACGAGATACGGCACATAGACGACATCACGACGAAAGAAGAAGTTCGACAAAATAAGTTTGAAAGAGTCAGTCTTTTTTACGGGCTGGTAATATTAGGAATTAATATTAACCATTTTGGTCCTTCGAACCGGATCAATTTTATCCATTAGGAGATAAGGTGCATGGACGAAGTCACGACGAAGGAAGAAGTTTGAAAAAGGCGGTGTTTTTTACTTGCTGGTAATGTTCGTGATTAATATTACCCATTTTGGTCCTTCGAACCGGATCAATATTATCCAGTCGGAGCGCGGTGATCTTACAGCTAAAAAGAGTAAAAGCTATAACTGAATAAAAAAAATAGATATCCATATATATATATCAGAATAAAGGAAATTCCATAACTACAACTTTGATCTCTACCTTTGAGACTTCACCACAACCTCGTATTAATTGATTCACCATTGGGCTAGCTCAATAAGCCCACGACTTAACAAAATAAATCTGAAACGACTAAAATTAATAAGCTTTTATTTGTTTGTATTTTGCTGAGGATAATACGAACATTTTCTTCACGAATTTGTTCAAATTCCAATGGTTTTTCAATTCCAATACATTTTCAATTATTTAATTTTACGGAATTTCAAGTTGTTCTCGTGCAGCAACTTAAATAAATCCCTAACCAGCAAAGTGTAATCACAATTTATCAGATATTTCAACATTAATAAATTCAATTTTGTTGTTTTTTTTTTGTTTTGTGTATTTAAAAATTGACAGCGTTTCGAACCAAAATCCTAATAGATAAAAATGAAGCAGCCAATAAGACAAGCAAAACAAAGGAGGAACACAATACAAAGCTACAGGATAAGTATGAGCAAGTGTTTAAGGGGAGTGTACAAAATATATATATAGATGTAGATGTGTTTATTAGATTGGGTCACCATCCTTAGGGCCTCAAAAGTCGTCCAATACCAATATTGGCCAGGTCGCCTGGGTTCCTAAAGAAATCAGAGCCCGCCTGTTTACCAGTACAGAACATGTGCAGTAGAGAGTACCACCTTATAGGTAACAAGAAAAGGCACTTTCAACAATTCCGCAAAAAAAATCACATACAATATTGGGGAGTTTTTCATAATTTTTAGGTAAGATTTAATTTTTCGTTGGACAATGGAAAATTCTCAAATTTTTTAATTTTGGTGAATTTTTCGTCTTTTTTTTTGGGGGATATTTTCAAAACAAAAGTTATCATATATTTTTTTTTATAATGTTGTGTTTTTGGGTTATTTTTCATAATATTTGGGGGGTAATTTTTCATAAATTGTTTGGGGGATTTTTCAGAATTTTTGGGGAAATTTTCATATTGAGCTTTTGGGGTTTTTTTTCATTTGTTGTGGGTAATTCTTTATTTGGGGCACTCTTCATTTTTTTTTTTGGGGCATTTTTCGTTTGGGATATTTTGGAACGAAATAAATTCGAAACTACATACCTTGAAATAATACTTTATAATCGAAGGTGTACAGCGAACTTTTGTTTTTTGAAGTACGGCCTTATGGGCAGCGTAGGTGTTTTATAGACTCATCCTCCGCTTCATCCGCCACAGCTTCTGCAAAAGTCACTGTTCGCAAGCTTCAGTCTCATTGCTTGTCTTCTAATCCGAAAGTGTCATGAAGGACACAAGTAATGAGACATCTGGTCTTCAAAGCGACGTCATTGTATGCTTGCCTGAATTACATACAAACTAGGACATAAGCCCACCTATCTCCTCTAGGATCTGTAGGGCAAGACCAGTGTCCCCTGGGCAGTCCCTGTGGCCCGGCATCCAAATAAGGTGAATGCTGAACTGCTTCGCCATCTCGTTAAGAGATCTGCTACAATCCACGGCTGTTGTTGAATTCATTTACTTCTTAGACCCACTCTACTGTACAGGCTGTCACATATGTGTAAACAAAAAAAAAACCATCGTTATTTATGAGTTTTACAAGACACACACACATAGACTTTCATACAACAAAGTACACATGTTCAGCATGGCAATACATAGCCAAATGAACTTACTCGTAGTGGCACACACTCATGGAATAAAGTCAAAACTTCTCAGGGACGGAGGGAAATTCCGGATAGGTCTTATGTCTACAAGGCCTTCTGAAGTAGATACTATGTCTTCCTTGGTCTCAGGTGTACAGATATTAGGGAGGATGAAAAAAACAAAACAAAAACAAATCAAAGAGTTCTGTTTTCACCAAGAGTGAAACAAAGGAATTCGAAGCCACGATCTTAAGTTAAGCGAACAGGCGAACTGGACAGTGGCAAAATGCGGTTTTATTTTTCAATTGAACCAACTGAGACCCCCAAAATCTGAAAAATACATTTTTTATTAATTTTTGAACTTTTCGACTGGGGTGGATTTTAGCACAATGTTGAAAAATCTATATCTCGTAAACTACTCGAAATATTGCTTGTCCTGCAAATGAAATCGATTTGCTTTGCCTTTGGCTATCTTTTGGTCATACATTGTCTGGCCGAGTTCGTAGCAATTTCTGAAATAGAAAAATGTGACGAAATTGTACGATTTTTTTCACAGTTTTGTTGTTCTGAGTATGATGTTTTTTTTTTTTTGTTTTTTTTTACATATCGAGGCAGATTTGTAGTGCCAAAAATTTGCCAAAAAGGAAAAACTTCAGTCGAAAACTTCAAATTTGATTTTGGGGGTTTCAATTGGTTCAAGATTTTATGGCTGCACAATGTAATTAGTTGTGGTGTGATACGAAGTGCGACAACTTTCAGAACTATTTCATAAATTATTATTAAATTTGGCCTGCTGCATGGAAGGAAGCTGCAAGTTATTATCAGCTGTGCTGTCAGATTTTGAAAAGTAAGCTTCAACTACTTAAGACCTTTGAGCTTCATTATAAAGGCAAACCTACTAAGTATGAGGCCCTACTCCATTGAAGGAAGCTGTAGCTGTGTACAAAAAAGGCAGACAGCTGTCACAACTTTTCCATAAAAAGGATGCTGTAAGTTCTTAAGACCATTCAGCTCTCTGCCAAAAGCTGACCTGAAAAGTAAGTATCAGAGGGACAGCGGTCAGACATGGAAAATAAAGTTACAAGTACTTAAGACCTTACTAGAGGCAAACCTTAGTATTAGGTCTGTTCAAGGGAACATAGCTTAAAGTTATTTTCCCAGTCAGCTGTCAGAACTTTTCGATAAGAAAGATGCTGCATACTCGTAAGACTTTTCAGCTCTTTTTCTCTTCTAAAGAGGTCTTCTTTAGTGTGGACGCTGAAAGTGCTTTTCCGTTATGCTGTGTACAAAGGGAGTCTCCTTAAGAGTTTTTAGCTTTTTTTAAAAGACAATTCACTATTGAGGTCTTCTTTATCTTCTTCCAAGGTCAATTATTCTTGCCATTTGTAAAAATAGAATTAGGCCTCATTAGGGGAGACTACTAAAACTAAGGTTCCTTTCACCCGGAATGGTCGGGAAGGAGTTTCCTCCATTCCGCCTCTGCTGCACTGAGCCATACACACTCCGGCCCGAATTAACTTCACACATGCACACCAAGGAAACGGAAATCTCGGCGCGTCCTTGTGCGTTACTCGAAATCTGAACATGTGAATGACTGAATGTACGTAACGTAATGTTGGCTCATAATGTTTAGACAACCACAAAATATGTCAATATTATTTTTCATCATCAACTTGTTGTTGGCATGTATTCTGTTTCGTTTGTTCTTCTTATATTTCATTGTCTTGTCTGTGTATCCTTTAAAATACAACAATAGAAGTCCACTTCACCGAATGTGTGATGTTCTGTTGATTCTGTCGTTTGTAACAAGTTGTTTATGTACTGACATACGGACTTATGAGTGTGTAGGACCAATTAAATTTTTCTGGGGAAATCAATTTAAAGCTTAAAGAATAGCTCAACCAATTGAAAGCTTAAATTACATTTGGTTTAAAATCGAAAAAGATAAATAGATAACCTTAACATTAACATTAAGGAATGTTCGCTATGCTCAGAGATTATTTTTCATTTGATAACCACATAGGCCGATAACCAGCCTATCGTCAACAATCTTATTATATTTTAGATCAGGCCTTCCCAAATGGTGGCGGAAGCGAAGACATGCAAGTTATTTATAATCAACATGTGTTGGAGTACTTTTTTGTTTCAGTACTTTCATGGTTTTCCTTCAAACGATAAAAATCAATATTTTTAAACAATGTTTCATTCTGTTTGGTTGGTCTGAATGCGGACGTGGACAGTTTCGCTTTGTCACAATGAGTTTGGAAAACGCTGTTGTAGATGATGGAAAGCGATTCTGAAGCAGTACAAGGAACAGGGTGGCGTATGAGCAATGGACAACTATGAGTTACTCATGCGATTGGTGATGATTGAAAGGTATACGGTCCCAGAAATCATACACTTTTCAGGATTTCCTTCAGGAGACGCATTTGTATGCCAAAGTGAATGACTAGCTTTCGTGACTGTTAGTGGGGCCGTCAAATATGGAGTCTAACTGTACTCCTCTAGTGCAGTGTGTATATTATGGAGCTGGGCAGTACACCGTGTTACACACATTCAGTCCTATGAACCAAATTTACTTTTTCGGCAGGGGGGTAAAAAATAAAAAAAATTTTGCAGGCAGACTCGTGGAAATGTCTGTATCACGTCAATTTTTTTAAAAAATAGATTTTTATCAATTCTCAGATTTTCCTAAATTTGTTTTTTTTTTTTCAGTCAAAAAAAAAAAATTTTTTTCGTGACGCTTAAATAGTTTAAAAATTTGGAGTATCTTCAAGTTATGCTAAGAAAAGTGAAAAAAATAATTTTTTTTCAAAAATAATAAAAATTGGGGAAAATCTGAGAATTGATAAAAATCTATTTTTTAAAAAATTTGACGTGATACAGACATTTCCACGAGTCTGCCTGCCAAAAATCAGCTCGATTGGATCACTGAAAAAGGGTTAAAAATCGGTCCAAATGCTTTCACACAGGACACTACGAGCTACATACTTCAAACTTAAAAAAAAAAAATTCTGACGTGTACATGAAAATCGCCGATACACGTGTGTTTTTATTTTTTCCCCTCTTTCCGAATATGTGCATTTGGTTCATAGGACAGAAAAACATCTTTTTTTTGTAACACGGTGTAATGATAGGGGACCGACATATTCGAAGGCAGATTTTTCGTTTGACTCCCGGTCTGTTTAGAATTGAAAGATCTTCATCCGAAAAAAAGAAAATTCCCTGGGAATTATCTCCCAGGGAGTTTCCATAATCGGGCTGATACAACGCAAACATTACTTGGTGGCAAATTTATTGTAGAATTTTACCATTTCCTAATTCTGTCCTCATAATCGGAACTCCTCCATGCCAGTGCACGTAGGTCGGTTCCACTGAAACAAACTTTACATTTTTGCTTCCACTTTTTTAGTCCTTGTGAAATTCGTTAGCGAAGGAGGATACAAAGATGTTTAGACAATGAATGAAAACAGCTTCAATAAATTTAAATCGTGTCATGTGTGTGTGTATACGTGTGTCATTTGCAATGTCTCCCCAAACATGACAACAAAGCAGCTGGAAAATGTACATCTTGCCAAGGTGTAACGGTATGATAAGCGCTGTATCTGTAGTAATTATGTAGCGATCGTCATGGAATTTTTTACGGTAAACTACTGGAAATGGCATAGGCCACATTAGGTCCGCAGCGGATGTTCCGTCGTCCGTGGCACCGTCCATACGTCTTGGAATTTTGAACCACCACCATATATGGTGACTTGTGGATAGTGCCACGCCCTATAAAAAAAATCGCTATTTACCGCATGTTCTGACCAAGGGCGGTGCCACCGCCATATCTCACGAAGTATTTGAGGTAAGAAGACGATATTTGGCATAGGGGCTATTAGTTCAGAAATAAATACCCCCGGAAAAAAAAAACAGTGGGTGGTTCCATACCCATAAAAATACTATATCTGCCGTTAATATATAACGATCGTCATGGAATTTTCATAGTAAATTACTAAAATCATATTTGGGGCTAGTTTACCTTTAAAACATATTATAAACCAAATGTCTCTTCCCTGGAAACATATATACTCTTTTCTTGCGAACATCTCCCTTTAACGGACACCTCTCTTAAGCGGACACCTCTCATAAACGGACACTTTTTGCAGTATCAAGCCGCTTTAGTCCACTTGTGTACTTCTCTCATAAGCGGACAAAATTCTCACATCCTTAGGTGTCCGCTTGTGAGAGAGTTCAGTGTATTTCTCTTGTCATAACAACCTCGTCAACATTTTTGTTTTTAATCTTCTACCGTTTCCACCTACGACCATTAACAATTTGCATTTTTATTGACAAACTAGTAAGTTGTAATGCGCCTATGGAGCCCGTTGAAATATGGAAAAAAAAAATTTTTGTGAAAAAAAAAAAATTTTGTTGAAAAAAAAAATTTTGTTGAAAAAAAAAATTTTTCTTGAAAAAAAAATTTTTGTAAAAAAAAAAATTTTGTTAAAAAAAAAAAAATTTCGAAAAAAAAAAATTTTTGTAAAAAAAACCTCGTCAACATTTTTGTTTTTAATCTTCTACCGTTTCCACCTACAGACCATTAACAATTTGCATTTTTATTGACAAACTAGTAAGTTGTAATGCGCCTATGGCGCCCGTTGGAATGTGGAAAAAAAATTTTGTTGAAAAAAAAAAAATTTTGGGGAAAAAAAAATATTGGTTGAAAAAAAAATTTTAGAAAAAACAAAATTTTTGTAAAAAAAAAAATTTTGTTCAAAAAAAAAAAATTTCGAAAAAAAAATTTTGTAAAAAAAAAAATTTTTGTAAAAAAAACATTTTTGTAAAAAAAATAATTTTTGTAGAAAAAAAATTTTTTGTAAAAGAAAAAAATTTGTAGAAAAATATTTTGGAAAAAAAAAAATTTTGGTAAAAAAAAAATTTGGGGAAAACACAATTTCTGTACAAAAAGAAATATTATTTTTTTTATTATTATTATTTATAGAAAATTATAGAATGCCTATTTAAATTCCTACGTACTGCGTGACAGAGTCAGTGAATCAGTGTCGAGGGTAAATATATATTAAGAAGAAGAAAGATAAAAGACAAGACAATTCCACACACACACACATACTGGCATACGTTTTCTATTGTTTTGCCAATGACAACAGATTTTCCCCAATAAATGCAAATGATTTTTATTGATTTCTCCTACTGTCAAAGTAGAGCAGCGAAATATTTTCCCTTAACACTTTAAAATCATTAGTAATTTAATATTTTTGTAGCGCACACCGAATAACACGTACTGACATTCAAAAATAACAACTTTATTTTTCATATCCCGAAGCGTGTTTTTGTGCGATTGCTATCATATCAGGGAAAAGTTTTTCCTTTTCTACTTTTCCGCATGAAGGGTGCTTGGGGGTGCTGCGTGGCAGTGTGACTGGGAAAAGAGGATTGTGGGTGTGACGTTTCATTTCATAAAGCTATTTTTTATTTGATAGCTGCCTTGTCCTGTTCCTGTTCCTGCTCCTTTTTCACGTCACTTTCATTCGCCGTAACAAGCTGTCAAAGTTCCATAACACTGGGATATTCGATTTTTTTGCAATTTTTTTGTGGGCTCATATTAAAATGTCAGCCTTGTGTGGTCTATTTCCGGTCTATGGGAAATAACAATCACCAAAATGTCATCCCGATAGATCCAAGAATTGAGATATGCTTCGGGTAGTTGGCAAATTAACCTAACCTCAACTTTCACCGGCACACGCTGTCTCTGTCTATCTCTATTTCTCTCTCTCTCTCTCTTCGTCGAATAATAAGAAATGCTAACGACCCTGATCTCCAATGCGCTACACCCCATCACCTTAAAGTCACACTTTGTACTCATGTCCATTACGTCTCATTTGGAAATGTTGTGCCAAATTTTCTTTTTGGGTTTCTAATGCTCTTTTCGCTTCTTGGACAGTACCTGCCTTACTTCGTTCGTTTCCCTTTTAATTGTGATATATAAAGAAACTGCCAACTCCAACAGCATCCCCTCCCACCAACAACTCGCCGGTGACAGCTGTTTGTTGGTCAGTGAACAGTTGAGAAGTTTGTAATGGTCTCCGAAATCAAGACACGTCTAAAATGAGAAGAAAAAAATCCGCTTAAAGAAAAAGTATTTTCTTACGTGCCACAACAAAGTGTGGAATGTTGGAACAGACAAACGAACTTCGGTGTTTCAATTGGGTTACAGCTTTAGTCCAGACGGGAACATGTCCTTAAAGAGAATTCGCCACACAACAACACCTACGACGGTGGTTGATACGTTTTCTAGATAAACTTTGGTTAGCGAAGAAGGTAAAAATGAGATGGACTTAAAAAAATCGCAACACGGAAGGAAAACACCTACCCAAGGTTAGATTTACAAATAGAGGTCACCTATGCACACCAATTGGGGATTTTCACGATGGCTGTGGTTAATCACCTAACTCTCAGGGAGAGTTCCGCTCAGCGTTGCGATATTAAGCGGGTGCTACGACACCAAAACTACCAAACTAAAGAAGACAGGGTTTTCGACGACACAGGAAATTCTCGAATTGGTCTCTCCGTCGTACCAGTTTTACTTGGTTTGGTTTACTGGGATTACTTGGTGGGTGGTGGTAGTCGGTGATAATCAGATACAATTCTGGACAATCTGTACTATCTGAGAGGTATTGGAGTCTCACGCTTGTGAATGCTGGTCGGGGACAAGGACAATTTCCCTTAGTTCCAATGTCTTGTTCACATGTCTCTCACCAGTTCGATTCGGTTGGGTTGTTTAGAGCCCTAAGCTTGTAGTCACCCCCATGCGATTGGTTCTACACTGTTTTTGTATGTGGACATTTTCCATTTTGCTTTAATCACTTGTTGCAGATTAATTGTCTGTTATCTCGAGCCCTCAGTGTCAAAGCGCCCTGGTGTCCTATGAGTGCCGGGCTGACTTGAGATAGCAGTTTTTTTTTTAAATAGATTAAATACAATGCACTGTTTTAGGGATATAACACAAGGGTATTGGAGGGATATAAGAGGGAATAGTGTTTTTTTTTTATTGATTTCATTTAGTAATTGAAAGCCTTTCATTGGCCTAAACAATTTCTTGTTGACGTTTGTCCTGTATTTGAGAATGACACTCTGGGCAAGAAAGACACTTGATGGAGGAGTATTTCACATACGAAAAATCTGTCTAAAGAACAAATAGTCTTTGTAGTTATTTGTCCGATCAACCGGCCACTTGACAGTGAAAGGATGAGAGTCCCTGGATAAACTCGTACACTGACTGAATGTCCTAACATGATGGACCAGGCGACTGAAATCTAAGGATCAAATTCTGTAAAATAACCCACATTTCGGTGATATTCCCTACTATCACCATCAACTCTCCTCTGTACACCATTCAGAAGCTGCAAAAAGGTCTTCGAAGTCTCTGCCCAACTATGAGAGTTCTATTTCATTTTATGTGTGTTTACAAGATGGGTAAATATTTACAAGATCAGATAGGTTGAAGTATTTATTTCTCAATGGATGACAGTCATTTTCGTTGCCCTCAATTTCAACAAAAGCTGTAGTATTCATGTGAGTGCCCGACTGCCTTAAACTGAGCGTTTTGCGATATACTCTGTTCATTCGTTGAAGACTTCACGTTCATTGGTGCCCAGGCATAGATTTTTGTATACTTTACCCAATACAAAATATTTGTTGGAGAAATGTGCCTCTATTTCATTCACAGTTTAAAATTGCTATTAATTCTAGGTAAAGTAGGCCTTTGCTAGCATCTTGTTAACTCCTATTTTGTAATAGAGCCGGTAGTGAAACAAAGCGTCTGTCCGAGTCTGCATTCAATCCAGCCATATGTAGCCCAGCTTACAACCGTTTTCACACAATGCTGTCACTATTAAGACCCGACGGATCAATTCTCAGATTTTCCTAATTTTTTTTTTTAAATGGTTATCGTTTTTTTTAAGGTTTCAGTCAAAACACATTTTTTTTTCGTAACGCTTAAGTAGTTTAAAAATTTGGAGTCTCTTCAAGTTATGCTAAGAAAAGTGAAAAAAAATATTTTTTTTTCAAAAATAATAAAAATTGGGGAAATCTGAGAATAGATAAAAATCTATTTTTTAAAAAATTTGACGTGATACAGACATTTCCACGAGTCTGCCTGCCAGCTCGATTGGATCACTGAATAAGGGTTAAAAATCGGTCCAAATGCTTTCACACAGGACACTACGAGCTTCAAACTTAAAAAAAAAAATTCTGACGTGTACATGAAAATTTTTTCCCCTCTTTCCGAATATGTGCATTTGGTTCATAGGACAGGAAAAAAATCTATTTTTTGTAACACGGTGTTATGGGAGGACACTGTTTGATTGGAAGTCATCTTAACCTATTGGCATAATGAGGGAACAAGCCCATTAAGCACCTAGCGAACAGGCAGGGATCAACTAGGGGTTTTCATTTTTTTTAGCGATCTAGAAGATTTGGTATTGGCCGACTAAGCAGCTTTTGGAGGCGCAGGGTATTAGGGATGCCTGTTTTGCTTGTTTCCCTGGTACTACATGGGCTAAGCGAGTCTGCTCCTAAAGACTGCCACTCGAACCTAATCTCTAAGCCTACAATTGAGAAACTCGATTAAAAATTGAAAACACCGTTAACTTAGTTTAGTCAAATTTAAAAAAGAAGAACCTATTACGATTCTCTTGGAGAGTAATCTCAAGTAACCGAGTTTTCCCAATTTAAGCCCTCACATTTCCCTGTCCATGGGGACCCCCAGAAGACCGTCTTCCGGACGAAGCTCCGTATAAACATTGACAGCTTTTATAAACATTGTTAAGAAAAATGTGTGAAAATACAAAAACAATTTTCACAAGCTCGAATTTAAGGGCCAAATTAAAAAAAATAACCTTGTTTGGGATTTACTTTTGTTTCTTCATAATTTTCAGGATTTTAAAAGAAAGCCTTCGTTATTTACCCCCGCTGTCAGAAGAACAGCTTTATAAGCCTTTGATAAGTAAAATGTGTGAAAATGCAAAAACAATTTGCCCACATTTTGCTTATTAAAGAGTTATAAAAATGTCAAAAGTTTTTTTCTGAATACGGCCAATAGAACACCACACATGGAATTATAATTCCAGACCACTTTCACTTTTTGCGCATGACCATTCCAAAATTAATGCTCCATGTGCCAGCAGTTTGCCGCCTTTAGTATCCTTAAGGCATGAACTTAACATTTTGTACATCCTTTGTCATTAAACCAACATACCGACATTTATCAACAACAACAACAAATATAAATGAGAAGCCGTGAGAAGAAGAGCGAATCATTTCGGATTCCAAACTATAACAAACTTCAAAAAGATAAATACATTTTTAATTGGAAACATCATCCAAGAAGTTCAAATTATACGTTTGACAACGGATGACATTCTCACTCCAACTTCTCTCTCTATCTCTCTACACGCTCTCTCTCCCTTTCGCTCATGCTCTCTGGTACATCATTGCGCCTTTGTCTTTAGTTTGTGTAATTCTTCGCTTAACAACAAATAAATCTAATTATTGTAAATGCAACAACAACAACAACAAGAGCTATAGTAAGAAAAGTAAAAGATGACAAAAGTCCTTAAACACAAACAAACAAACAAACAATTGCTAGTGGATGAGGGAGACGGAGCACAGAGACGCCAAACACAACGACATCTCTGACAACACACAGCTCATGTAATATGAGAAAAGTAAACTTCATTTGTTCACCCGTTCGTTGGTTCGCAAACTGAAATTTTATTTTAAATGAAAATTATGTTGACAAAATGCAAACAATCACTATAATTTGTGATAGATCGGGACAAACAACCTCCGGCACAGCGACATTACGGGACATCTGTCTGGATTTATTCTAAACGATTTAAAGTTAGAGCTTGAAAAGAATTTGGTTTTGTTTTTGATTCAGGACCGGTGTAATACAATTCGTGACACCTGATAATGACTACAATCTGTTTACGGCGACATAATCCTCTGTATGAGTGTCCTTTACGATGAGGATGACAGTCCTTCGCACATTTTCCGATTTATCGGCATTTTAACGTTTTCTTTTTCTATAAATTTTTTAAAAAGTAAAAAATTCTAAAGCGCGAATACACAAAAAAGGCGAATTTTGATTTCCAGAAATTCTGATGTCAACTGGAAACCAAAATCATGCGATTTAACTCCGTGCGATTTCTTTCTTTGGGATTTTGTGAAATCTCGGGTTCACTTTTGAATAAACCGAAAACAATTCCTGATCTCAAATCGTCTTCGGTGAGATACAGCCACATCTCAGTGAAAAAGTGATGTAAAATTACATTAAAAGACTACTGGCATGTCATCAGAGCGGTGTGGGCTATTTGATGGATATTTCATGCGACACTTAATTGAGCAAATTTCTTGATTCGAAAACTGAACAGTTTCTCCCACACAGAAGTGCCATATGCGTGGCATACTGTCGTCAACTTTGAAATATGTTGCAAGCAAGTATTACAATATTACTTTTATTTGAACACTGTAAACATGCAAAGCAAAGTTTTAAATATGAAAACAAAATAACTCCAGAGTAACTATAAAATGGTATATTGTATGTGTTTCTACCTAGGTATGTACATATCTGTACAGTGAAACCAATGTAAACAACCCGGAGATGAGAAATATTTATCCATTTGGGCATTGACATGCAGGCTCCAAAGTGACTCCAATTATGGTCTACAAACATATTTAGTGAAATCTGGACAATCTAACGTAGTGAGATTGAGACAATCTCACTTAGTGAGATCGAGTCAATCTCACTTAGTGAGATCGAGGCAATCTCACTTAGTCAGATCGAGACAATCTCACTTAGTGAGATCGAGACAATCTCACTTAGTGAGATCGAGACAATCTGACTTAGTGAGATCGAGACAATCTCATTTAGTGAGATCGAGACACGCTCACTTACTGAGATCGAGACAATCTCACTTAATGAGATCTAGACAATCTCACCTAGTGAGATCGAGACAATCTCAGTTAGGGAGATCGAGACAATCTCAATTAGTGAGATCGAGAAAATCTCAGTTAGTGGGATCGAGACAATCTCACTTAGTGAGATCGAGACAATCTCACTTAGTGAGATCGAGACAATCTCACTTAGTGAGATCGAGACAATCTCACTTAGTGAGATCGAGACAATCTCACTTAGTGAGATCGAGACAATCTCACTTAATGAGATCTAGAAAATCTCACCTAGTGAGATCTAGACAATCTCACCTAGTGAGATCGAGACAATCTCACTTAGTGAAATCGAAACAATCTCACTTAATGAGAGCGAGAAAACCTCACTTAGTGAGATCGAGACAATCTCACTTAGTGAGATGGAGACAATCTCACCTAGTGAGATCGAGTCAATCTCACTTAGTGAGATCTAGACAATCTCACCTAGTGAGATCGAGACAATCTCACTTAGTGAGATCGAGACAATCTCACTTAGTGAGATCGAGACAATCTCACTTAGTGAGATCGAGACAATCTCACTTAGTGAGATCGAGACAATCTCACTTAATGAGATCTAGACAATCTCACCTAGTGAGATCTAGACAATCTCACCTAGTGAGATCAAGACAATCTCACTTAGTGAAATCGAAACAATCTCACTTAATGAGAGCGAGAAAATCCCACTTAATGAGAGCGAGACAATCTCACTTAATGAGATCTAGACAATCTCACCTAGTGAGATCGAGACAATCTCACTTAGTGAAATCGAAACAATCTCACTTAATGAGAGCGAGACAATCTCACTTAATGAGAGCGAGAAAATCCCACTTAATGAGAGCGAGACAATCTCACTTAATGAGATCTAGACAATCTCACCTAGTGAGATCGAGACAATCTCACTTAGTGAAATCGAAACAATCTCACTTAATGAGAGCGAGACAATCTCACTTAATGAGAGCGAGAAAATCCCACTTAATGAGAGCGAGACAATCTCACTTAATGAGATCTAGACAATCTCACTTAGTGAGATCGAGACACGCTCACTTAGTGAGATTGAGACAATCTCACTTATTGAGATCGAGACAATCTCACTTAGTGAGATGATGACAGTGGAATAAGATATGTTCGCTTCTCCGTCTAACTCTCTGTCTTATTGGATAACATGTCCAATAGGGTTAGTCATTTTTTTTACTTTTTCGAAATTGTGAAAAAACGTTCCGCACAAAATGCAATTACTTTAGCTCAAAACCAACTTTTTTATTTGAATTTTTTTGTGATTTTTAAAATTTGATAATATTTTTTTTTTAAAAATTTTTTTTATACTTTTTTTTTAATAAATTTTGATAAATTTTTAATAAAATGTAATTTGATCCAAAATATGTCATTTATTTTTCTAGATATATCGATTGTAAAATATGCAATATGAAATGAAACCGAGTTGCAAATTTTAAAATCGATGTAGCTTAAAAACGAATGACAGATTTTTGATCAAATTGCATATTTGAAATCGATGCACTAAAACCAACTAAAAAAAATTATTACCAAGAACAACTATTGCAGAAAAAATTTAAAAATTTAAAAAAAAAAGTAAACTAAAAAAGTTTGTTTTTAGCTAAAGTAGTTGCATGTTGTGCGGAAGTTTTTTTTAAAATTTCGAAAAAGTAAAAACGCAATTCTTATTATTTTTGCCTGCCCTACATGCCATTTCCACAGATTTTTGATATTCGAAAAAAAAAATGAAAAAATGACTAACCCTAATGTCCAACTTTCGCTTCAAAATATTGCAAGACTAGAAAAGGAGGCCCGGTGAAATCTCCCATACAATTAAGCAACATCGCAACCAGCATAGAAATGTATTATCCCTGCGTTTATTGTGACTCATAGTGAGGCTTCACCGTAAATGTCTTGTAAGTACACAGCTGAGCTGTCATAAAGGGACGACAGTCAATGTACAGACAACATATACCGGAATACAACAGCAGCAACATCAGGCAGTGTCTACAATTGTGTAGGTACTAAAAGAATGTAATAAAATATTAATATTAAATTGTTTGTTTTATAGTCGTAGGAAGCATCATAAGGAGGAATGTGAATCCAGGCGGTCTCACAAATACCCAACCGCACTCATTCTAAAACCATCCATGTCAGGTTGTGCAAGAACATCAACATGACATGGATGGTTTTAAAGTCGTTCTTGTCATACGTACCGATGTGGGTACGTACTCGTACCGACAGACGAAGACACGTACTCGTACTCTCAATATTGTACGTATTTTATACCATTCGCATAAAAACGGAATGGGATAAAATCATTGCTGTCACTTGGTATTGACATTCCTCTTATTATTTATGAGAATTCCTGAAAGTGACAAGTGTGTGGGTTAGAATTAATAAACTTTTCCGACGACGAAAGAAGGAATCTTTCGAAATTGCAAATATTTTTCTCTCATCATCTGGCTTTGTTTATCCTCCCTAGGACACACAGTGGTGTGTTATAACTTGGAGCTAATGTTTGCCACACCAGCACTGATGAAATAAAAACCTAACATTAAAACAATGTAAAAGTGGTGCTGATATTATATTGAATTGAATATACCGTAGAAGTAGATGGCGCTAAATTCCTTCGTTTAGTTGACCATTCTATTACCGTAACGAACGAAATAAAACTTCACTTTGGAAACAACAATGAAAGCAACCAGGTCGTTAAGAGTTTCCTTTAACTTCATTCCACCATCGTCATAAATCACGAACTTTCTTCCGTTCCTCTTGCACCATTCCTTTGAATTGATAACGAGTTCGTATTCCTGAAAGAATCTAACCTCCGACATTGGTCCTTCGAGCCGGATCCTATTTTGATCTACCCCGTCCGATAAAGTGGAGGACAAAAAATAAATAAAAAAAGTTTATTTGCAAGAAAAACGAATTAATTTCTTTTATCAAATTCAGAAATTGACAACAAAAAAATGTTAATTAATTGGTAGAAAGGGCACGTGCCGCAAAAAATTTAACTAACCCTAATGCTCATACTTTCATGGCAAAGAAATATTTCAGACTAAACTATTCCAATTGCAATATTACTACGTAATCTATGGTGTAGCCATAGGAATAGGTATTTTTGTGGTCTATCTGAAGACTGGGCAATGAACCGTGTTTGACAAGAGCCAGATGTTGAAATGAATTCGCTGCATATTAAGCCTGTCCCAGTCTACGCAAGAAATTGTTAGTGAAATTTAATAAAAGTGTTGAAGATCGAAGATCAGTTCTCTATTTGGAGAATGAAATTGATGGCAATGCCATCAAATTACAAATATAATAATACTAAAGCTGCCATCAGACGATATGTTTTTTACATATGTATTGTAAAATTTTCCATCTGTAAAAGGTGTACACATCGTCTGATACATATGAAACATTGCAGATGTAAAATACATGTGAAAATACATATGTAATTTTTTCGATTAGAGCGCGCTCTATTTTCATCTGACAAACAGAACAAAACAGCTGTTTTTGAAAAATACACAGTAAAAAGCCTGCTTTTGTTTACGTTTAGAGGTTATAGCATACGAAAATACATATATAAGTGTGATAGCAAAAATTATGAATCGTATGTAAAACGACGATTTTGACATACATAAGGAATTACATACAAAAAGTAACAGTACATATGTAATCGCAGTTTAACGACTTCATTGGTATTTAGGTTTTGTTAGTAAACCAGCAGAAAATGACAATAGTGAAACTGTAGCGATTTCCTTAATGACATTGTCGTTAGTGGTCCTACTGAGTCAGTACTTAGTCAGCAGACACTGGAACCAAAGATTCACTAGTAAATACTAGTGGCCATAGTTTACAAATTTTGTACACGGTAGTCGATTTACAAAACAACATGTCTATGCTAATTTTCTTTCACTCCTTGCATTGTTTATAGACTGTAAATTTCTTTAAGGTTTTCCTCTGTGTTGACAGGAAAAATTTACATTATGTCCTCAATGATTGCGTTTTAAGAAACACAGCGATCCAGCAATACTTTATGTTCACAAAAATATTAACTATTTGCCACAATTTCACTGTCAGTCGCATACTGCTAAATTTCTTTCAGTAGCAGATTTTTATTTTCAATATATCGTCATTTTCCAATAATTTCTGCAGATCAATAAAAACGGCTGCAATAACTCTGGGTATCCAACATTTTGTGTAGTAACAAAATATTTCAGGATACTCGGTGACACGCACGTATTACATTTTAAAGAAGTTCCGTTCCTTCTTTAAGATTAGTTTAGTTCAAGACAATGTATGCTAGTTTAAGAAAATATTTGAAAATAAAAATTAGTGTTTTACAAGCGCTCAACCGTGCGAGTTAAACTAACATTTCTTTCGCGTACGTGGGGGTATATCAGAAAAATGTTGACAGTTGCCAGTATTTTCTTTCATAATTTATTAGTGAAGAGTTCACTGATTAAATATAATATCGAACTATTTAATTACATTCAGTTATATTTTGGTAAAAATGGCTTTAAATTCACTTGACGAAAATATTTTTTTTTTACCAAAATTTTTTTTTTTACAAAATTTTTTTTTCCATATTTTTTTTTTCAACAAAATTTTTTTTTTCCACAAAATTATTTTTTTTTCAACAAATTTTTTTTTTTTCCACAAAAATTTTTTTTTCAACAAAATTTTTTTTTTTTCAACAAAATTTTTTTTTTTTCCACAGAAATTTTTTTTTTTCAACAAAATTTTTTTTCCATATTTCAACGGGCGGCATAGGCGCATTACAACTTACTAGTAATAAATAAATATACAACTTTTCAAATGTTGCCATATTGTTTCTGTTTTCACCAGGTATCAAGTGGTTAAACCTAGTTTTCGTTTCAGCCACAATTTATCACACAATTTACAGAGTTTTAGTTCTAGTGAATAAATTATGTAATGTTTAGTAGCATAGAATATTTTCTATATATTTTTTTTATTTTTTTACATGATATAATTCAGAATAAAGTTAATTTTTTCAAAAACCTCTGATATGTATTTCTTATGGAATTTCAATAAAGACTTGTTGTACAAAAGAAAATGTTTTAACTTGAACTAAATACTAAAATAAAAAATTTTTAAAGTCGAAAGCTATTCAAAGCTTTAAAGTTTAACAGGCTTTGTTAAATTAAGTTGGTGTACATGAAAGCTCCACCCACCAGCTTTGTTAGAAGCCCGAAATAGTTCACTATACTTTTGATTAATAATCGACATTTATTCTTTCTATTTTCAGGTAAGCTTTCAGTGCAAACATTATCAGATCTATACCAATTATTGTTGAAGGTAAGAATCTTAAAATTGATTATACGATTGATAAATTCGATAACGAAAATATCAGTTCTTGACACGATGCTTGAAATTACATCACAATCAATTCTAACTCAGCAATTTTATTCTTTCGATCGGTCCTCATCTCAGAATAAGTTCGACCAAAACCACAAGTTTTCAAAATTTCGTTCTTCAACAAACTGCTGAATATTATTGCCAAGCAGGATTCGCCTCTTTTCGCTTTAGGACGCTTATTTAATGAGATATTACAGTGTGAAGTTTTCGAAGGAAATATTGAATTTTTGTATGGAAAAAAAATATCAGAGGAATCGCCTCTTTTCGCTTTATTTAATGAGATATGAAGTTTTCATAGGAAATATTCATTTTTTGCATAGAAAAAAATGATCGCAGGTTTCACTTCTTTTCGTTCTCTGAAACACTTATTTAATGAGATATGACAGTTTAAAGTTTCCGAAGGAAATATTGAATTTTTAAATGGAAACAAATTATCAGAGGAATCGCCTCTTTTCGCTTTAGGACGCTTATTTAATGAGATATGAAGTTTTCATAGGAAATATTCATTTTTTGCATAGAAAAAAAACACTTATTTAATGAGATATGACAGTTTGAAGTTTTCGAAGGAAATATTGAATTTTTGCATGGAAAAATGTGATCAGAGGATTCGCCTCTTTTCGCTTTAGGACGCTTATTTAATGAGATAGGACAGTTTGAAGTTTTCGAAGGAAATATTGAATTTTTGCTTGGAAAAAAGTGATCGCAGGATTCGCTTCTTTTCGTTTTCTGAAACACTTATTTAATGAGATATTGACAATTTGAAGTTTTCGAAGGAAATATTGAATTTTTGCATGGAAAAATGTGATCTGAAGATTCGCCTCTTTTCGCTTTAGGACGTTTATTTGCTGAGATATGACTGTTTGAAGTTTTCGAAGGAAATGTTGAATTTTTGCTAGGAAAAACTGATCTTTTTGCTCTAGGACACTTATTTGCTGAGATATGACAATTTGAAGTTTTCGAAGGAAATATTGAATTTTTGCATGACAAAAATAAACACAGATTTCACTTCTTCTCGTTCTCTGAAACACTTATTTAATGAGATATGACCGTTTGAAGTTTTCGAAGGAAATAGTGAATTTTTGCATGGAAAAATTTGATCTGAGGATTCGCTTCTTTTCGCTCTAGGACACTTATTTGCTGAGATATGACTGTTTGAAGTTTTTGAAGGAAATATTGAATTTTTGCATGGGAAAAAAATTATCGCAGGATTCCCCTCTTTTCGCTCTTGGACGCTTATTCATATCGTCCTGGGACAGATGTGGATTTTTCCGGCCAATTAAATAGATATTGCCAATCATCATGTTCCATGCGGTCTAAAAGACTTTTAGTTGAAAGAAGAACCATTTATTTTAAATCCTGTCTCACCTCTTGCATCGGTTTCCTTTGGCCTTCCCTGATAGTCAAACTCATAGAAATAAACCAAACCAACACTGACAATAACCGAATTTCGGTGCCCTACTACAGCGAATCGGAAGAGACATCATACAAGGAGTCATAAAATAAAAATAAATCATTGAAATATAAATTTAGCAACTCTTCATTTTATCCTTTTTTGTTATCTCGGGATTCATAACCGAACATGTAGTCTGGGTGCCAAAGATTAAAAATTCTTTTCGAATCTTTTTCCATTTCGTTGTCCTTCAATAGACCTCTGACTGAGTTACAGATTTTCCCAGTTGTGTAACCAATTAATAGGGGAATTTGTTTTCACGTTTTTCTCTGTCTCAGATCCGTATTAAAAAATAGTCCTCTAAAATAATTGTCCTTGCGAAATCGGACATTCGTCTGAGGACCTTTGCCAGTTCCATGCCTGAAAACCTCTGCCGACATGCTCGTGAATCCATATCGTCTACAGTTTTATGGAAGCCTTCACAATTTAAACGCTGATCTTCTCTTACTGCCAAATATCTTAAATATCGCTGTTGTATTTTAGTAATTACGCCACTTATTACGATGGCCTTATGGAATAGCTCCCTCGTCATGGATGATGCGTAATGAAACACCCAAGCCGGGACAAGTTCCGGGGGCTATTGACCGCCCGTGTTACCAAAATTTCCCCAGTCTCTGGTCAGGTCTCGTACCGCAATATACTCCCAGTTTCTGCCGCATACGACCGGAGGACTGGTCTCCCTACATTATGTCCATAATCACATGGCCCTATACTCACATCACCCATGTAATCATACTCTGTAATGCGGCACCCATCATGCAAATAGTTTTTTTTTTTTTTTTGTCTAATTACACATGTAAAATGTGATGTACCCGATCAAAAGGGGTTGACGATATCACCAGCCATCTTACGCATTTTAATTCACTGTTGATTTTTAATTAACTACAAGGGAAGATGTCAAACTGTCGCTAACCACCAAACCATTCCCGCTTCAAAGGCTAACAACTAGACTGCATGCAGATATTAAAAGATGAGTACACCAACATGTTTCATTTAGAAGAGTTCACACGAAACAACCAACGCAAAGAGCACATGGCTCTTCACTTAATGGCCGTTTGAGGAACCATCACAAAGCCATCTGCATCTTTTTTGAAGACAAAGCGCCAGTTGTCAAAGCCAAATGTCAGCAACAAAACCCATTCCCTGAACGGGGGAAACAGGCGCACTTACTTAACAGACTGTACGCAAGATACACACATACACAAAATCACTCACTCACACACAGAGAAAGATTTACTATTAGTTGCTTCCCGGAAACCGGGAACAACTAAAATTAAATTATGTTACGTTGAGTTCAGTTGAGTTGAGTTACGTAACGTTGAGAGGTAACAGGAAATGCGTATATGTATGTAACTAAGCATGTGTATGCCCAAGAGCGTACGTGTTTGTATGAGTGGCACTCCAACTACGAACAGCACAGAAGCGCCAAGCAAACGGAGTGTAAACATAAACACAGGTGTTTCGTTTAACCTCAACATTGCCAGAAAATACATAAACTTGCAGAAATTAAAACACAAGGAATGCACAGACGACGACGCAGTTGGACTGACTCTCCAAGAACAGTGAAGAGCGACAGCGGCGGAAATGTGCGACGACGACAGCGACGACGACGTCAAGTGCATCAAGTCAAAAAGTCATCGCAATGAAAACCAAATGCTTAAGAATTTTAAATGTTTTATGACTTCCCCGATGCGTTACGACACTATGTCAACAGTGAGCATGTATGTGCATGCTTACGCTTCCACAAGCTGTAACAATGTGCTAATGTCGTAAGCAATTAGGAAACGGCAACATGGAAATGTTTTAAGCACAAACAGACACAACAACAAATAAACTTTCTGTAGATTTCATAAATCCTTTTTCGGTCACATAAAAAGATCACAGAATTTTTAAAGACAGCAATTACCCGTACATGTTAAATGACGGTTAAGTGTAAGTTTATTTTTCCCTGTTTAAATTCGGCTCCTTTGAGCTTTAATTTATTCATTTAGTATGCATTTTTTGTATTTTGAAAATATAATTAAATTATTATTAAATATTAAAACTATGATTTGTTTTGTGTTTGGCTTTTAACTCAACCAAACCAATGAAGTAATTGAAGGTCACACAGGTTGTGCTTCAATAACTGCGTGAGTGTATCTGCGAGGGGTAATGTTAAGTAAATGCATTTTTTTTTAAATCGAAAGTTCATGATGCAGGTTCAAATGCTATCATCATTTATCATGCCACAACAGGCAGCAGCAGCAGCCAACAAAAGCAGTGCACCAGAGTTAAAACGTATATAATGCCAATGTTCAATGTTGCAATAGCAACCGACATATGAAGGATTCAATTGACTTTCACTTAAGCACTTGCGGGTGTGTGAGTGAGTGTGTGTACGTATATGCTGGCAGCCCGAGAGAGTGATGCAACGAGGGGCCCTTGAATGTACTCCACGGTGTCATTAGTGATGGAAGTTGGTTGGAAGTCATCCAATCCAGCATTGGAAAGGTCAAACCGCTTCCACAAAAGCCCTAGAGTATAATATCATCCTAATCATTGCTTGGATTGAGTCAGAAAGCACAAAAAATCATAAATCATTTGGTTCTTCTAATAAAGCCCCTACATACCAGCAAGACCTCACTCTAACATTAAAGATCTTACGATTGTGAGCTCGGTGTGGTTCAGCCCTAATACGGTTACGCGGACAACTCCTTTGGCCTGTGGATCCGTTCGTAACCGGCCTTAAACTGTAGATTTTAATCCCGTATCTAGTTGATGTATGGGGATAGGTCGGATATCCAGGTTAAAATCTTGTTTATAAAATCAAGAAACCAGTTACCAGCGGTCACTTCTACTACTTGAATTTCGGCGCATTTAACAGTAAGGGAGTAACTTGAAAGGACTCTAAAAATTTCAAATTCCAAATATCCAAAATTCCCAAAAAAAAAACAATAAAAAAAGTGAAGAATGCCCCAGTTGAAGAATTCCCTAAAATAGATGTGTTCATCTTTCCCGAAAAAGATAATTGTGAAAATTTTACCAAAAAAAAAAAAAAAAAAATCTGAAAAATCCCCCCAATGAATTAATGAAAAATTCGCCAATGTTTAAATCAGAAATATCCAAAATGCCCAAAAAGCTGAAGAATTCCCAAAAAGAGATGAATAGACGAAAAAACAAATCCCCAATGAATTTATGAAAAATTTGACAAAACATAAAAACAATCTGAAATATCCAAAATGCCCAAAATTCCCAAAAAAAAAATTCAAAAATAGATGAAAAATTACAAAAAAAAAAAAAAGGTCAATATGAAAATCTTACCAAGAAAATTCTGAAAATTCCCCCAATGAATTTATGAAAAATTCCCCAAAATATGAAAAAAATCGGAAATATACAAAATATCCGAAAACAAAAAAAAACTGAAGAATTACCAAAAATATATGAAAAACTCCCAAATAAGCTGAAGAATGACCCGGAAGAAGAAAAAAGCTGAAAAGCTGATTTCCAAAAATAGATGAAAAATTTCTGAAAAAAAAGGTCAATATGAAAATTTTACCAAAAAAATTCTGAAAATTTCCCCAATGAATTTATGAAAACTTCCCCAAAATATGAAAAAATCAGAAATATACAAAATATACCAAAACAAAAAAAGCTGAAGAATTCCCAAAAATATATGAAAAACTCCCAAATAAACTGAAGAATACCCCGGAAGAAGAATTCCCAAAAAAAAATTCTGAAAAATCCTCCAATTAATTTATGAAAAATTTCACAAAATATGAAAAAAAAATCAGAAATATCCAAAATACCCAAAAAAAAAAGCTGAAGAAATAGATGAAAAATTCCCAAAAATAGATGAATAGATGAAAAATATGAAAATGTTACCAAAAAAAAAATTCTGAAAAATCCTCCAATTAATTTATGAAAAATTCGCTACAATATAAAAAAAATCATAAAAATCCAAAATACCCAGTAAAAGCTAAAGAATGCCCCAGATGAAGACTTCCCAAAAATTGATGAAAAATTCCCCCAAAAAAGGTAAATATGAAAAAAATCTAATAAATCTCCCAATGAATTTATGAAAAATTCGCCAAAATATAAAAAAACAGAAATATATAAAATTCCCAAAAAAGCTGAAGAATTCCCAAAAATATATGAAAAACTGCCAAATAAGCTGAAGAATTCCCCGGAAGAAGAATTCCCAAAAATAGGTGAAAGAATGAAAAATAGATGAAAAATTACCAAAAAAAAAATTCTGAAAATCCTCCAATTAATTTATGCAAAAATTCGCCAAAATATAAAAAAATCAGAAATATCCAAAATGCCCAAAAAAAAAGCTGAAGAATTCCCAAAAATAGATGAATAGATGAAAAATTCCCAAAAAAAAAAATCAATATGAAAATGTTTCCAAAAAAATTCTGAAAAAATCTTCCAATTAATTTATGAAAAATTCGCTACAATATAAAAAAAAAATCAGAAATATCCAAAATACCCAAAAAAAAACTGAAGAACGCCCCAGATGAAGACTTCCCAAAAATATATGAAAAACTCCCACCAAATAAGCTGAAGAATGCCCCGGAAGAAGAACTCCCAAAAATAGGTGAATAGATGAAAAAATACCAAAAAAAAAATCTGAAAAATACTGCAATTAATTTATGAAAAATTCGCTACAATATAAAAAAAATCTGATATATCCAAAATACCCCCAAAAAAAACTGAAGAATTCCCCAGGTGAAGACTTCCCAAAAATCGATGAAAAATTCCCCCAAAAAAGGTTAATATGAAAAAAATCTAATAAATCTCCCAATGAATTTATGAAAAATTTGGCAAAATATAAAAAAATCAGAAATATACAGAATTCCCAAAAAAATCTGAAGAATTGCCAAAAATATATGAAAAACACCCAAATATGTTGAAGAATGCCCCGGAAGAAGGATTCCCAAAAATAGATGAATGAATGAAAAATTACCAAAAAAAAAAAATTCTGAAAAATCTTTCAATTAATGTATGCAAAAATTCGCCAAAATATAAAAAAATCAGAAATATCCAAAATATCCCAAAAAAAAAAGCTGAAGAATTATCAAAAATAGACGAATAAATGAAAAATTACAAAAAAAAAATGTCAATATGAAAAAATCTGAAAATTCCCCCAATGAATTTATGAAAAAATTCCCCAAAATATGAAAAAATCAGAAATATCCTAAATACCCAAAATGCTGAAGTATGCCTTCTCAAAAATTAATAAAATTCCCCCAAAAAAGGTTAATATGAAAAAAAAACTAATAAATCTCCCAATGAATTTATAAAAAAAAATTTACAAAATATAAAAAAAAATCAGAAATATACAAAATTCCCAAAAAAAGCTGAAGAATTTCCAAAAATATATGAAAAACTCCCTAATAAACTGAAGAATGTCCCGGAAGAAGAATTCCCAAAAATAGGTGAATGAATGAAAAATAGATGAAAAATTACCAAAAAAAATTCTGAAAAATCCTCCAATTAATTTATGCAAAAATTCGCCAAAACATAAAAAAATCATAAATATCCAAAATACCCAAAAAAAATAGATGAAAAGATAAAAAATTCCCCAAAAAAAGGTCAAATTGAAAATGTTACCAAAAACAATTCTAAAAAAAAAATCCCCCAATGAATTAACCCTTTCCGTGGCAAATCATTTTTGTTGACGTGCTAAACATCATATAAAGTGTCGAATATATTCGACAAATCGACGGAAAGGGTTAATAAAAAATTGGCCAAAATATAAAAATCAGAAATATCCAAAATACCCAAAAACAGCTGATGAAAGAAGAATTCCCAAAAGAGAAGAAAAATTCCCAAAAAAAAGGGCAATATGAAAATGTTACCAATAAATTATGAAAACTCGCTCAATAAATTTATGAAAAATTCGCCCATGCCAAAAAGGCGCGGGCAGGTCGCATTTGGCGCATTTTTCATATAGCCCCCGAAACTCATGAGTCGGCTTTAAAAATGAGTGGCACTTCATCATTAAGTCTTTCTAGTGTCTGAAAACACTAGAGAGACCCATTGACAGTTGCCGTAGAGCAAACACAGACCTGGAGCTTCCACCACTAATGCAGCATGTATACTGCAAGGGTTTAGACTCCTGACACAGCCATTATATTTTCCCTAGAGTAGTTCGGTGTAAAGACTGTCATTGAGACATTGAGTGTACGAACTATAACGCGCACTGATCTCACTGATTTGAGAAGTGTTCCCTTACAGTTTAAGTGATGGCACTTTAAATCCCCCATTGATATGTGAAGCAGTTAACTTACTTTGGAAACCCCTCGCACCCTGCGATATATCCGTAATGGTTTTGTGCTGTCCTCCTTCCCACTCCTTTCGCTTCGCATCGTCAAAACGTTCAATTATTTGCCACATTTGTTCGACCAACAGACCATCTGTCTTCCTGCTCGGATTATATTATTTGTTTGCGTGTGTGTGTGTTAGTACTTCATCTTATTTGTCCAGTTCCCCAACAATTCTCCCAACATAAGTTTCCTTCAAGTTCCTACATTTCGATAATTTTTCGTATATTCTTTCAATATGCTGCTGTTACTATTTGACTTTGGCATCGATCGCTTCGATGGTTGCCTTGCTTTACAAACGGGTTTACTTTGGTCCACCTTGGTTTGGTGTGTTATATAATCATCCACATCGTCATCATCAACAACATCATTATCACCAGCAACTCAACGCTGTGTGTTTAGCCAACAACTTCAATGCAATGGTACAGCGGGAGGGAGTTTGGTCGGCTGTGGTGATGTTAAGTTTTTCTTGATGTTTCCAAACTAAACTGTTTTCCTTTGCTTGACGTGTGTGTCTACCTCATGCACGTGTAAGCGTGTGTGTGTTGAGGAGACTCTAAAAAGAATGATTATTTGGAAAATGCATCAAGAGTTTAATATTGAAAATTGTTAAAAAAAAAAAAAAAAAAATTGCTCACAAAGTGACTTTCAGAGGGAAAAGGAAAACGTGGACAGGGTCAATCATTGGATATAGAATGAGGCAAACTAGAGACCAAGGAGAACAAAATGTAATAGTTTATTAAATTTCCATTGTTGCAGAAATTGTATTTCTCACGAATCTTTACCAATGTAATTGAGGTAATAAACCCACATTAATTACCCGAAATAATGTTACTCTTGTTTCCGTGGATTTAGCTGAAATGGGTGCTGCATGTAGAGCGTCTAGAACATCAGTTTCTGTTTAATTGGTATGGAAAGTCTTCCAAAGCCTGGTTTGCCACCAAATTCTCGATAGGCTCAGTGGAGAAAATATACGGGGACATTTAACAAGATAATTTCATGGATTCCCGATTGAAATGTCTGAACCATAGGAGACTTTGAGCGGCTCATCAAGGGTCTGAAGGATTCACTGCTAGCAACATGTCCCACAGTCAAAGAAAATCGAAATTGAATCTGTATGTTAAATGTAAATGCTGTGAGCGATTTGCTTAATTTTTTTTTTAAATTTTTTAAGGTTTTACAGAATGTATACCATCATCCATATTAATTATACCATCATCCTACGGGTTGGAGGGTATATATCATTTGATACGATCCAAAAAGTTTAACACATAGGAAAATTCACATTACACCCCAGGTGTCTTTGAACGAAATTCGCTTCATGACTTTTTTTGTCCTCCGAACCATGTCCGTCTGTCTGTCCGATAACTTTCGAAAGAGTTAAACTTTAGAAATCGTGTAATAATATCCATACGCCCTACGCGATCTTGCCCAAATTCTGTACTTGGTAAATCTATAGCTTGACAAAGTTTTGGACAAAAACTTGGAAGTCTGGCAACTCCCCTTCTGGTACCTCCCATACAAATGTACCATCCAGTCCCATTATAAATCGTGTACTAATACCAATATGCAAATTCTGTATTTAGTAAAGATAAAGCAAGACAAAGTATTGGACAAAAAGTTGTAAGTCTGGCAACTCCCCTTCTGGTACCTCCCATACAAATGTACCATCCAGTCCCATTACAAATCGTGTAAAATTATCAATATGCCCAATGCGATCTTGCCCAAATTCTGTATTTAGTAAAGCTATAGCTTGACAAAGTTTTGGACAAAAAGTTGTAAGTCTGGCAACTCTCCTTCTGGTACCTCCAATACAAATGTACCATCCCTCCCCTAAGAAATAGTGTAATAATATCAATACCACCAGCGCGATCTTGCCCAAATTCTGTATTTAGTAAAGATAAAGCAAGACAAAGTATTGGACAAAAAGTTGTAAGTCTGGCAACTCCCCTTCTGGTACCTCCCATACAAATGTACCATCCAGTCCCATTACAAATCGTGTAAAATTATCAATATGCCCAATGCGATCTTGCCCAAATTCTGTATTTAGTAAAGCTATAGCTTGACAAAGTTTTGGACAAAAACTTTGAAGTCTGGCAACTCTCCTTCTGGTACCTCCCATACAAATGTACCATCCAGTCCCATTACAAATCGTGTAAAATTATCAATATGCCCAATGCGATCTTGCCCAAATTCTGTATTTAGTAAAGCTATAGCTTGACAAAGTTTTCGACAAAAAGTTGTAAGTCTGGCAACTCTCCTTCTGGTACCTCCCATACAAATGTACCATCCCTCCCCTAAGAAATAGTGTAATAATATCAATACCACCAGCGCGATCTTGCCCAAATTCTGTACTTAGTAAAGCTATAGCTAGACAAAGTTTTCGACAAAAACTTTGAAGTCTGGCAACACCCCTGCTGGTACCTCCCATACGAATGTACCATCCCGCCTCTTACAAACCGTGTAATATTATCAATACGCCCAATGAGATCTTGCCCAAATTCTGTATTTAGTCAAGCTATAGCTAGACAAAGTTTTCGACAAAAACTTTGAAGTCTGGCAACTCTCCTTCTGGTACCTCCCATACAAATGTACCATCCCGCCCCTTATAAACCGTGTAATATTATCAATATGCCCAAGGAGATCTTGCCCAAATTCTGTACTTAGTAATGTTATGTTTTTACTGAGGGTGAGGGTATATATTTTTTTATTAATTTAATTTATTTTAATTTTTCTCCAAAGTTGTTATTATGTTTGCTGTGACCTTCCTAACAGTCCTAAAGGTGCGCTTGGTGTACTTATACCCTAACTCTACCTCATAAGGGAGATCCCATACAAAAAACTTTTTTTATATGATACTAAATTCCTCTAACTGCCTTATGAGAGTTGTCCAGTGTATGACCGACCGCGAATATTTGTTCAACAGTTTGTGGGAACTTATCTACCAACTATCATCAAGCCTTACAATGCATTTATTTTTTATATTTTTTTTTATGAAATCAGCTCCCATCGTGTCTCCTAGGGGGTGAAATGTAGGATCGATCTACCATTACTTCTGACATCCAAAATTTGTCTCTAGCCATGAATCATGCAAAGTGGTGGATATTTTAACCCGAAACTAGCTTACCCGGCTGACTTCCTTTCGCCTTTCTCATTCTCATAGAAGTGAAAGGACATTTTTGAAAAATTTAATTTATTTCAAAATTGAAAATGTTATCTTAGTCTCCAATCTCCCCTTTCGGTATCCTTTAAAATCCTAACTTAAATTCGGCAAATATTAACTATTTTTTGCTCCGTCATACGTAGAGAAAATACACTTTAAAATACGTTGTTTAAACCGACACAGACCTTTGCCGTGCACATTTTCCACATTTAATATGCAGGAGTTTCAATTTTTTTTTTATCACCCACCAACTGCAGGACCACTGGAGTATATCGATGGTGTGTGTGCATGTGTGTTTAAACGACAACTCAACCATAAAAGGGTATAAACAACAACAAAAATTCAGCATTTCCTGGGTCACATTTAAGAGGGCGACTGTGGGATTTTAAACGATTTTTTTTTAGTTAAATATGTTGCACGGAAAAATGGACTTTATGTGACAGATAAAATCGAATGTTAAATTAAATAAATGCTATCCAAATGTAAAGAAAGCCCATTAGGACTAGACTATTCTGCCGTTCTAATAAAAAAAAATCACAAGCTCCCAAATTTCTAAATTGAGATAAGGCCAGATACGGAGCCGTGAATGAGATTCGCGTTTTTGTCTTAAGCTTTTGAGACACATTTTTAACTGTAACAAAGCATCTTAAAATCATTTTTTGAAATTTTTAAAAATTATTTATTTTTAAGCCGCAAAAGATATGAAAGGTGATAGCTAAACATCTCAAAACTACCAGAATGGAAATGTGACTGTTTGTCTTAGGACGTTCTTCCGAGAACAAAATTGCACAGCCATTTTATATAATTCAGACCTTGCGGCATTTTTTTTATAAATTACCTGCATGCATTGTTTTCAGATCTGAAACAAAAATTAATTCAAAGCCTCCTAGAAAGCCAATTGAAAAGTCCTTATTACATAATGAACTATTACCAGGGCATTGCTTTCAGAAGTCACATTTTCTTTTATATTTTGAATATCATATCATCGAGATGTATATATTTGTATACATCATCAGTGAGGTTATCTTCTACTCGGTTCCTGTAAAATCCGGCCACATTTGCGTTATGCACAGACTTTTTCTAACGAACACTAACAATTACCCAGGCAATGGCTGTGAGTGCCTTCAGCCGGAATACACATTTTGTGCTGAAAATTTGTCTGTAAAGTGAAAAAAATCCAAATAAAACACTCACACACTCATTTACTTGTGTGTGCCTGTGTTGAAAAGTTAATACAGCATAATTGCCAAGATTTTCACTTTAAACCAAGGAAACAAAATAAATAGGAAAATCCTGAAAATACAAGTTATATGCGTATGACGTGCACTAAAAGGAATAAAGCGAAATATACACACACACAGAAAACAAATTCATACGAACCCTTTCAAACGGTAGGAATAAAATGGGCGCAAGGCTTTAGTGAAAATATGAAATTTAACTGAAATTCACTTTTTTCCCAGCAACTCTTTTGAGTTATCTGAACATTTAATACGTACAAGCATAGCATTAAATTCAGTTCAAAATGATTTTCTATGAAAAAGATAAATCCTACAAACAAACAAAAATAAAAACATAAATAAATCTCCTTCATAGTAGTTTCTGTATTCAAAACAGTGTGAGTGTCAACATAAATCATAATAAAATTTATTTCAGTTGGGAAAAAAAAAAAATGGAAAAACATACCGGAAAAAGCTGACACAAAAACTGCATGCGAAATGTGCTGGAGTGATGGCGGTGATGACTATGATGATGATGATGACGATGGTGCTGATGATAATAGTGAGGATACCACCGACTGAATTCTACTCTAAAATTCTTGAATAGTATATACCTCTGAAAATCCAGGATCGGATCCTGGTATGTCCTTATTTACACGATGACTTTTTCCCCAGAGTTTTTCTTCGCATTTTCTTTTGAAACGCCTTGGTAAAGTCACAAGCATTTACACCGTGACTGTTGGATTCGCTTGTGAAAAAAGTGAAAGAAACTGGCATCCTCATCGATAAACCAAAGCGTGAAAAGCCAAAAACAGTGCGTACACCCGAGAATGTTGCTGTGGCAGAAAGTGTGCGTGAAGCGCCATCAACATCAATTCACCGTCGTTCTCAACAATTAAACATTTCGGAGACATCATCATTGAGATGAATTTTGCATAAAGACCTTGGTATGATGCCATACAAAGTCCAATTGGTTCAGGAGTTGTACTTTCAAATAAAAAAAAAAAAAAGATTTGAGAAAATTATCCAGTAGTTTTTTTTTATAGAATTTTCAAAAAAAAAAAAGTTATTTGGCGGACCCTGTACCTAGATACTCGTATGCAGATTATTTCTCATATATATTCATACCAGTTTTGGGCCCGTTTTGGACGACTTTAATTTCATTTTCCATTGAGTTAAATTGTTAGCTCATTTCTGCCAACAACAACTTTTTCACACACTTTTTTATTTTTTCCCTTTTGTACCTTTTTTATCCCGTTTTCGTACGTTTTGGCCACTTTTTCGACCCTTCTCCAACTATTACCCACTTGTTTTTGCCAAAAAAAAAAATTTGTTTCACTCGCTTTTAATTATTTCTTGGCCGTTTTTTTCGTCCGACCATTATTATTTCCATTTTTTTTTTGGGGGCATTCCTGTAGAATAAAATTGTTTTGCCACGTTTTTGTTTTTTTGGCTTTTTGTATTTTTTTTATCCCGTTTTGCTACGTTTTGGCCACTTTTTCGACACTTCTCCAACAATTATCCACTTGTTTTTGCCAAAAAAAAAATTGTTTCACTCGCTTTTAATTTTTCCCCCTTTTTGGTCCCTTTTTATCCCGCCGTGGCCGATTTTTCGACTCTTCTCCAACTATTATCCACTTATTTTTGGCAAAAATCTATTTCACTCGTTTTTAATTTGTTCCCCCTTTTGGTCCCTTTTTTTATCCCGTTTTGGGCCATTTTTCGTCCCACCTCTAACCCATTTCCACCTGTTGTAGATTATTTCTCATTTATATTTATACCAGTTTTGGACCCATTTTGGACGATTTTCCATTACAACCAATTCCTGTCGATTACAATTTTTTTTCACAAACTTTTGTTTTTACATTTTTATTTTTTTACCTTTTTATCCCATTTTGGTACATTTTTGCAAGGGTCGAAAACCTTCTCTAACAATTATCCACTTCTTTTTGCCAAAAAAAAATGTTTCACTCGCTTTTAATTGTTTCCCCCCAGTTGGTCCTTTTTTTTAGTCCGTCTTGCATCTTTTTCATCCCACCATTATTATATCCATTTTTTTTTGGGGCATTCCTGTCGAATAAAATTGTTTTGCCACATTTTTGTTTTTTCGCCTTTTGTACTTTTTTTATCCCGTTTTGGTAAATTTTTTACACTTTTTCGTCCCTTCTCTAACTGTTATCCACATGTTTTTCAAAAATTCTACACCACTGTGCGGCGAACACAATATCTTCAGTCAATACCGTCTAACAGCGCGGTGGGTGCTTTATTTCTTATACAAATTTATATTTTAACAAATGCAACTACAACGTCTTGACTTTGAGAATAAGTTTGATTTAATTCCTAAAGTTGTTGTTCATTTTGTTCCATGGAGAAATTCTCTCAAAATTGCGAGCGGGAAAGACACATGATTCCTAACGAAACCATTAGATAGACCATCGAGTTTATAAGCAAGATAATGTTTATTCCGGTTCCAGGATCACATTTCTTCACCAAAACCGAATTGGTCGTAAGGTTTAATACCAAAAAAAATAAAATTTCAAATGAACAACATTTTAAAAACAAATGTGAATTTTAACTTTCTGTCCGGCTCTCTCTCTCTCTCTCTCTCTGTGCCTATCCACACTTTTCGTTTAATATTCTTATATCTGACATTGTTTTTTTTTTGACCATTTGACTGTTTTCCACAGTGGATTAATAATTCTCCACAAAAAAAAAAATTAACATGCTTTCTTAAGTGCTGCCATTTTGGTACGTTTTTATTTTCTGGACTTTCAACGAACACAAGAAAAACAAATTTTACACCTGTTATTTTTGTGGAACGTATGAGTATGTATGTACATCAGACGAACGGACGGACATCTATCGTTATCTTTGGTTAATGTTCTGGCAAAACATCCACGCCATAGAGTAAAAGATATTCTATAAATGCAAAAAAAGAAAAACAACAGGACCACATCCATGCCACGGAGTCCTACTGGCATGGGTATGGATAGAAACGAAAAACAAATATAATATCATCGGTATTTCACCTGCATTTAAAGATTTCTTCTTTTCTGGTTTGTTTTTGGTGTTATTGTGTACACACACACACACACAGACCTCCGTATTTAAGAGTGCCTTTGTCAGGATGCCCACAATATTCAGATGTACACGAGGCATGAGCTATAACAAAAAGAAAAAGAAGAAGTAGAAAAAGCGAAGTGTGTTAATAGCATTTATGCTCACACCATGCATACCGTGCACAGTGTAATGGGATGCTGGAAAATGTGCTCAAAATATGTATAACCGAAAATATATAGACCAACATTTCTAGAGTTTGTCAACTGATTCTTCATAAAATTAAGGCTCAAATTCTTCAAATCAAACTCAGTTCAAAATCTAAAATCATTAAATTTTCATGGACTGAAGTGGTCCAAGTTTATCGGTCATCGAATGTGACTTTAAGAACGGAATGAAATCAATTCCGGATGGCCCTTGACATTTGGCACTATAAGAAAACATGGACCGATGTTCACCCATTTCAAACGAGTTCGCTCTTAACCTGACATAAGAAATTCTGAAAAAATTTCATCAAAATCTATTCCCGACCAGTGATTTCATGACAAGAATATATGAACAGAACGATAGACGGATAGACAAGCGGATTTCGTTAGATCGACAAATAATGTGACCTGTCGTTCGACTTGTTATTTTCGATATATATTTGTATTACATCGATTACGTCATTGTAGATGCTCCAAAAAAAAATTTTAAAACAAAAGTCTAATTACTCAAATGAAGATAAATGCGCCCACTGTGCTATGTATATGTGTAGACATGTGTGTATGTTTTAAGCTCTTCCTACAACTTTTGCTTGTGCTGCTGTTGTTATTGTTGTAACACCCCGCCCGCAGTACACATGCATGGCTGTGAATGATGTTAAAGTACATCCCCATCTTCATGTATTTCACATACAACTGTCGGTCTATCTATTTACAGTGCCTGGCCTTTGAATTACGACCTCAATCAGTTGCACTTCATCCCCATCACTCTTTGGAAGTAAAATACCGCCAGCTTGTCAGTGAAAAATCAGACAACTCAAAAAAAACAAATGATGTTTAACAAACGTGAAAAAAAACTTCGTAGACTTTAGCGGTTTTTGAAAAATGTCCACCACAGAAATTTAAGTCTTGACATGGACATATGACAATATGTGACTTTAAGGTTCATAGTTTCGGACAAATTTATTTATACGCGATATTTAGTTTACTGTGTGACTTCAGTTCGTGTATTTTTATTTGTAAAAATGTCATCAGTGAGGCGTAAAAATATTGGTCGGCTCACACGCTCAACAATCCACCGACATAAGCGGAAAGCAAAGAGACTGACGATGTTTTTGGAGGAAAAGCTCATGCAAATTTTTGGGGCGCAAAATCAATACCAAAAAAAAAATTTAAAAAAAAAAATACTTTTTATCTTCGAACTTTTGGTAAATTTTAAACGTACTAACAACGAAGAGAATAAACTTCAAGAGCGACACTTGACACAGAAAAAGATCACAAAGCAATAAGTAAATATCAGTGCAATATAAACAACAGACGAGGGCTGTCACACTACACTAGTTTAAGAATCTGTCTGTACTCAAACAGATTCTTAATCTTTTTCGAATTTAAGTAAACTGTGATCTATAACAATGTTTTCTTGCAGATCAATCCCCTGAAGATGGAATTCAAAGAATTGCGAAATATCGGGAAATGCAAATAAATATATAACATCCAACCTCGAGCATGATTTTTATTAAAATTTACCAAAATTTAAAAAAAAAATTTTTTTTTTGGGAATTTTTTTTTTTTTTTTTGGTGGAAAAAAATTTTTTTTTTTGGGGAAAAACATTTTTTTTTTTGGGGTAAAAAATATTTTTTTTTTGGGGAAAAACATTTTTTTTTTGGGGAAAAACATTTTTTTTTTTTGGGGAAAAACATTTCTTTTTTTGGGGAAAAAATATTTTTTTTTTGGGGAAAAAATATTTTTTTTTTTGCGGAAAAAAATATTTTTTTTTTTTTCATAAATTTATTTATCAACGCAAACTGTTGATTATGTAGAGAAAAAGCATATGAATAGATTAAAGGAAATGTAGTTCTTAATTTTTCTAAATTTATTTCAGCAAAGTCGAACTAGTTCTACTCGAGTTATGCAAAACTTATTTTTTGACAAAAAAAATTAAAACTAAGCAAAAAAAAACGTAAGATAAGGAAAAATTTTAAAGGTCATCAACACAATTTTGGCCTGACCCTTTGGGGGTTTTACTGTACTGGCCTAGTACTTTCACCCTGACTGGAAATTTTCCACCCCACAGACAATGACCCCGAAAATTATCCCACAGTGCAATCGGATAAATGAATGTATTTTAGAAATATTTCCAAACTTGAATACTTTTTGTATTTATCGATTTTAGGGAGCAAAGATTTTTTTACATTTTTTCTTGTACTCAAACAGATTCTTAATCTTTTTCGAATTTAAGTAAACTGTGATATATAACAATGTGTTCTTGCAGATCAATCCCCTGAAGATGGAATTCAAAGAATTGCGAAATATCGGGAAATGCAAATAAATATATAACATCCAACCTCGAGCATGATTTTTATTAAAATTTACCAAAATTTAAAAAAAAAAATTTTTTTTTGGGAATTTTTTTTTTTTTTTTTTGTGGAAAAATATTTTTTTTTTGGGGAAAAAATATTTTTTTTTTTGCGGAAAAAAATATTTTTTTTTTTTTCATAAATTTATTTATCAACGCAAACTGTTGATTATGTAGAGAAAAAGCATATGAATAGATTAAAGGAAATGTAGTTCTTAATTTTTCTAAATTTATTTCAGCAAAGTCGAACTAGTTCTACTCGAGTTATGCAAAACTTATTTTTTTACAAAAAAAAAATAAAACTAAGCAAAAAAAAACGTAAGATAAGGAAAAATATGGAAAGGTCATCAAAACAATTTTGGCCTGACCCTTTGGGGGTTTTACTATACTGGCGTAGTACTTTCACCCTGACTGGAAATTTTCCACCCCACAGACAATGACCCCAAAAATTATCCCACAGTGCAATCGGATAAATGAATGTATTTTAGAAATATTTCCAAACTTGAATACTTTTTGTATTTAACGATTTTAGGGAGCAAAGATTTTTTTAAATTTTTTCTTGTACTCAAACAGATTCTTAATCTTTTTTGAATTTAAGTAAACTGTGATATATAACAATGTTTTCTTGCAGATCAATCCCCTGAAGATGCAATTCAAAGAATTGCGAAATATTGGGAAATACAAGTAAATATATAACATTAGACCTCGAGCTCGATTTTTATTAACATTTACCAAAAATTTAAAAAAAAAAAAAAAAAAATAAAAAAAAATAATTTGTTTGGGAAAATTTTTTTTTTTTTTTTTGGGGAAACAAATTTTTTTTTGTGTGGATTTTTTTTTTTTTTCTTTGGGAAAAAAAAATTTTTTTTTTTTTGGGGAAAAAAATTTTTTTTTTCATAAATTTATTTTGAATGACCCCGAAAATTATCCCACAGTATAATTGGATAAATGAATATATTTTAGAAATATTTCCAAACTTGACAACTTTTCGTATTTATCGATTTTAGGGAGCAAAGATTTTTCTTAGTTTTTTTACACATTTTTAGATGTTCATTTTTTTTGTCATTGAATTCTGTAAATAATGAAAGCAGCTAAAAAGATAAGCAAAATTTCCCCTATTCTAATGCTAAATTTTATCCCAATCATCCTCTAAACGTTTGTAAATAATTTTTTTAAAATAATTTTGGGGAGAAAAAAATTAAAGAGTTAAAAATATAAGCAAATTCTTTTTCTTTTAAGCAATTCTTTAAGGACTTGAACAATTACGTCAAAATAAAAAAAAATTTAAGTTATCTTTGAAATTCCTGCAAAATTACGAAAATGAAAATTTAATTCTGGGGGGCGTGGCATTGAAAAAAATGAACCCCTCCCACTTTTTTAACAATATGGTACTCAAACGAAAGGTAATGTCCTCACGAGTTAAAATCTGTACATTTATTTCTAATAACAGGGAATTTCACCTGTAATTCTGCAGCAGCTACTTCAAGCTTCACACCCAGTTAACCCTTTGGTCACCAGGGATATATTTGATTTCATACGTCCTAAATTAGGCTCCAAAAATGCCAAAAAAAATTTCATACAAAATTGGGGAATTTTTCATAATGGAAAATATTGGGGAGTTGATTCATACTTTTCATTTTTTTTTGTTTTTTTTTTTGTTAAAAAATAAATTTGTTGCCAAATTACGAAAATCAATTGATGTATTGTTGGGGTATTTTTCATAATATTTGGGGGATTTTGCATTGGGTAATTTTACATAAATTATTTGGGGAATTTTTCAGAATTTTTGAGGGAAATTTTTATATTGGCCTTTAGGGGGGATTTTTTCACTCATTTTGGAGAATTTATCATTTTTTTTCGGCATTTTTCATAGATCCCCGTAAATGACAAATTAAGAAAATATATATATGAAGCATTTTTCAAGAAGGTCCCACCATACAATTTGTAACTAACGCCCAACGGGTTAATGGAAGCATTCCAACAACACCCCCAAAAAAAAAAAATCAACAACCAATTTGGCATATGTGGCTGAAGTTCAGTTGTTCTATGACCTAGATATATCCGAACAAGACGGGCATAATTCAACTCGTGAAGACATTTCCTTTCATTTGAGTATCGTATTGTCCATATTGTTGGGCCGGTTCGTTTTTTCTCTCTAATGGGCTTCTAATGGGTCCAGCCCCAAATTTTATTTCGATTTTCGTCTTTCGAAGAGAACTGTATATTTTTGTTTTATTTTGTAGGTGGAAGAAATTTTTGCCACAATTACATTTTAATGAAATTTCTTAACAATTGGTTGTCCGTCCCAATTCCGTGGCCAGTTGCTGCATGAACATTTCCCGGTGTAGATGTAACCGTGCAGAGATTCTGACAGAACATAAATGTGCCTGAAAAATGTTTGGCAATGTTATGAATACGTTTGTTTGATTGTGAGCAGGTGTTTTTAACTCATTGTTGTTGTTGGTGTGGCTGGCGCTGTTCTTGCCAGGTTGTTTGTTTTATGTAACGGTTTTTTTCCTTTTTGCCCCAAACACTTGTCAAGTATTTTCTATGGAGGTAATTGTTTTCTTCTTTTTTTGCACACTGCTGCCTACCCGAAAGTCTGCCATTGTCAGAGGAGTCACATGCCAGGCGGCACTGACTCCGTCTTGTTTTATTTGTTTATAGGTTTTGCTATCTAAATCCGGAAAAGGGAAAATCGTTGTCGTTTTTTTTTCGTGCTAAACGAGACTCTCACGCACACACACACACACCCACATACAAAATCCCAAAATTATAGCATGAAAATGTTTAATTCATACAGTTATAAATGTCGCAATAAAAATTTATTATGATTTTTCGTTTCCCCTTTTGTTTTGGCAGGAAACAGCGCAGGCGAGAGGGAGAGCGAGAGCGAGAGTGTCGACCGGACCGTTATGAAGAGCATTGCTAACAGCCACATAATTGTATGAATAAACCGACATTTCGGGCAGTTGGGAATGGCTGCCGCTGCTCTTCTTCTTGTTTTATGTCGGTGTTAACTTAACCATTTAATGGCTGAGAAATGTCATAACCGGCAGTTTCTGCCTTCTCTCATGTGTGGGCAAAACTAATGGGCATTGGTGTTTAGGCCATGATACTCGTATTAGCAGGAACTGCCACAAACGAACACACACACACTCACTGACACCGACACCGACACAATACCACATCTGGTGCCCACGCATACGTTCACATCCTGGCAGACGATGTCGGTCACAGTAACATCACCACCAAAAAGGGTAATCACCTGTTTAACAGAATTTAAACATATGTTGGGGCATTTAAGGAATTTTTATGAGACGCAAAATGCATGTGTGTCTCATTTTGATTATGACAATATGTATAACGTCAGATATGCGAATATGGGGGGGAACTTTGGATAGGATCAAATCGAATGGGTTCTTAGAGGACCTCAAAGTTGGCTCAAAGGGAGTTTACCGAAAAGCGTAGCTAGCCAGGGTGGTCATTCACATTTGACACACACACAACAGTGGCCGCATGGAATCTCCGTAATTTTTCCCATTGACTGCGATTGCTACAACATTTTAAATGATTAATGTCTAGTAGTGCCAACGTCTGTTTAGATCTCAGAAAAATATGAAACTTTGCCTTTCGACGTATTTGTTTTTATTCACAAGCAAAAACAAGTTATCGAGATTTAAAAATCAGTAGATCACCCTACATTCCCCAAAACATTTTCTTGTTCTCTCTTGTTGTAATGAAAATGGGCCCAAATAAACATTTATAATATTTAATATAATGCACCACAAACAGGTGAAAATGTTCCACAAAATTACGAAAATTAACATGAAATTTTGTGCTGAGGCCCAGTGAGGACGTGGCATCGAAGAAAATGGACCCGCCCACTTTTTTGACAATATGGCACTCAAATGAAAGGCAATCTTCTCCAGAGCTTAAATATGTACTTTTTTGGGGTGCATCGAAAAAACGACTGCCACAAAAGTGAAACGATGTTGGGTCCCACATTTTGGGTCCTATTGCGTAATGGAAATGAGGCCCAGGAAATTTAACCCGAAATCGTGGGAAGAGTATAATGACTATTTCGGCAAAAAAAATAAATTTTTGCAATTACAAAAATGAAAAAAATGAAATTTTTGGTTTGGGACCCGGTGAGGGCGTGGACCCGCCCCCTTTGTTTTTGTCAGTATGGTACTCCAAATTTCTTTTTTAAATTTTTGCAATATTTTATAGCCAAACTGACAGATAGGTCTAAGGGACCGAAAATCAAAGTCTCTATATACCAACACATGTATATGGTCCTACGAAATCGAAATTCACCCACAAATCCTAATATGTCTTTACCCAAGACTCAATTACTCAGTTATTTGCAAGAATTTGCCAGAATTTTGTGGTCACAAATATGAAATTGCCTCTCGAATTAAAATATATGCATTTCTTTTCAAGCGTTGACTGAAACCTATTATTATAATATTACAGAATATTTTATTACCGTTTTCAATGCATGTCAATGTTTTCTCGTCCTCTTTGTCCTCAAATGCAAATCCAGTCATGCCCGTCTAGTCTACCATGGGCAAACGGCCCCAACTGTAAGCACAAACATTGACATTTAAATTACACAATTTCCATACATCAATAATCCAATCGTATGTACCCGCCCGTGTCTCCGGAGATGTCACAACCTAAATGAAAATGTCCAAAGGAGAATGATTTTTGTTCGCAAGGAAACAGAACAGAACAGTGTACTCGTCTACCATGCAGTCGTCCATGAAACTGGAAAAATACGGAGTGGAAAAAATGTACACAGCAAATGTTAAAGTAAACTTTTGGTTGAATGTCAGACAACGAGCGGAGATGGAATTACAGGAAGGAGATGAAACCTCAGAGCACAGTGGGTAATGGGCGTATATTATAATAACTTCGATCACCATTTGGAAAAGTAACGAAGAACTCTGGTAGATTTTAAATTTGTCAACTTAAATCTGTTTTAGAAATTGTTAAAGCTCACAAATGCATTTTAGGGAATTCCTACTGAAGATAGTACAGACAGTTGGGTGGTGGGAAGAGGTACTTTTTTTTATGGAATTTCACACTCGGAAAGAGATGTAGTTTGGGATCATTAATGAAGGAGATATAAGGCCTAGAATCATCGAATTTGTAGAGATATGTGAAAACTTACAATTTAACAACGAATATACTGGTCGAGTAACAAACTGATCAATCTGGAGACGTGGTTTCGAAGCAACTGTTAGACATTGACAATGGGGGCATTTCAGTTGACGCTCCCACTGGTCTCATTTCGCTTCCATTTTATTTCAGATCCAAATGAAGTCGTCAGCTATCCAACTGAATTCCTTAACTCACAGGACTTCCCTGGAATGCAGCTGCACAATTTGCAGTTCAAAGTAGATCGGTTATATTCATGTTACCCAACCTGAACCAATCCAGAATTTGTAATGGAGCAAGACTATCTGTTCAAATTCTGATGAAACACCTGATTCCAAGGATACCAATGATTTCTACCGACTTGGCATTCCAATTCAAGCGCGTCCAGTTAGCAGGTCGCCTTGAATTCGCAATGACGACTAATAAATCGAAAGGTCAATCATTGCAAGTCTGTGGAATAAATCTCGATTTTCTGTGTTTTCCCAATTCACATAACTATTTTTCGTACGTAAATATGTGTTAGGAGATGTCTACAGGTGTAAATGTACTTAGGGTCAACTAAGTTCACAGTTTTCACAAAAAAGAATGTAGGAAGAAAAAATCGATTAAAATTTGTTTATAACTCTGAAACTGTCATTTAGATTCAATGGCACTAAAGAAGAAGATTTTAAATAATTCATCGACCAAATCGTACAACTCGATTCTGAGTTGTTGTAATGAATGTCTCCAAAAATTTAATTTTTTAAACAATAAATTTTTTAAAAAATAATTTTTTAAAGAATACATTTTTCAAAAAATATTTTTTTAAAAAATAACTTTTAAAAAAAATCGATTAAAATTTGTTTATAACTCTGAAACTGTCATTCAGATTCAATGGCACTAAAGAAGAAGATTACAGTAATTCATCGACCAAATCGTACAAGTCGTTTCTGAGTTGTTATAATAAATGTCTCCAAAAATTTAATTTTTTTTAAAATAAATTTTTCAAAAAATAATTTTTTAAAAAATAAATTTTTCAAAAAATAATTTTTTAAAAAATAAATTTTTCAAAAAATAATTTTTTAAAAAATTATTTTTAAAAAAATAATTTTTAAAGAAATAATTTTTCAAAAAATAATTCTTATAAAAATAATTTTTAAAAAAATAATTTTTTAAGGATTTATTTTTAAAAAAATTATTTTTTAAAAAATAATTTTTAAACAATAAATTTTAAAAAAATTATTTTTCCATAGAAAACATTTTACGTATACATTTTTTTTCTTAATGTCCTTAGAAGCCTTTTTGGTTATGGGACAATTTTTTTTTATTTTCTCTTGTTGTCATTTTATTGGGAATAACATTTAATTCAATTAACCATTTTTTGTTTGTCCAATAACAAAACGAAAAAGTTATCAAATGGACAACCACCGAAAAAAAAACTGTCAATAAATTATATTTAATGGGAAATGTAACCGAATATGCAAAGCCGGGGAAAAAATTTGTTAATTTTTTGGTATTTAAAATAAAATTGCAACCACTAAAAGTTTTTAATCACCTATTGAAAGTGAATTCTCAAAAGCACCTCAAATAAATAATTGTCAATTAAAACGCAATTGAACTGTATTGAATGAATTATTTTTCGTCTTCTTGGTTTTGTTGGAGAGAATTTTCCCATCTGTTCCTCCGTGGAATGTTAAGGGAAATAAGTAAGTAGAAGTAGTGTACTTTAAAACTCCACCTCCACCTCTGAGAGCTACACACAGCCAATTGAGACTCACCCCGATTGAGCTGCAGCCTGTAATAATCACTCGTGGGTCATCAAACATTGTTTAGCTGCCGTTTGTCACCTCGTGACTTCCGCCGACTTGAAGAGTATGAACATAATCTCAAAGTCTTGTAAAAGTTATCTAGAAAAAGCTTTAGGCGCACCCAGTGAGTACACAAATTAGATCGTGTATGTAGGAACTTCGTGCTATGTTTCTTCATGGAATTCTATGAGATGCGTATACGAACTACCATAAAATTTAGAATAATTCCTGCCTACATCTACTGTCTTAGACCACACCAGAGTTCAGCCTTCGAAGCTGCATGCAGAATATTTTTCTTTAATCTGTTGTTAAGGATTGGTATTGTCTTCGCTGCCCTTAGCATTTCTGCCAGAAAGGGACAACATTCATCTGGCAATCTAAATGATCTGCATTGCTACTCTGCTACACATCCTTCGTGAACACTTTTCGCTTCAATCAGTCTGTGAGCTGCAGAATTTATCCTATTTACTATGAAGTTATTTCTTATGAAGGACTTGACTTGACCCATCTCCGAAAAAAAATATGACCCGAAATTACCCCAAAACCAAAATGAAATTTCCATTTTTCGATGACACGCCGCCCAGTGGGCTGCACTTCCAAATTTCATTATCATTGTCCTAGTTTTGGGGTCATTTCGCAGGGAAATGATCATTTTTTTTATTTTGGTGATGGATCCCATAAAAGTCAATTTAGCCTCATACTGTTATGACCTGTTTGCATTGAGCAGGGATGACTCAAAGAAACCAAACCTTCTTTTAACTGCATCGACCATTATGATGGTCTATAGAAGAATAGATTATTTCTCTAGGTTGCCTACTCTATCTTCCTTATAGCCTCTCTGTTCATCTTCTAGTTTTCTTTGCTGGAAATCCTTTAGCAAAAAATTAAGCCCGACCTACCGGTGATTCCCTCAATTTCCTAGGCTAGTTTTGACAATCCTGCAGCCCAGCATGTCATCAATTCTGCATATGATTCGGAAGATTAAAACATTTATTTAACGAATCGAGTACCGTAGAACGCAATACTTTTACAAAGATATGTATGTGGCCAATATGAGTTAAGGACTCTACGTCAAACGTACACTTTATGGTTTCGGAGTAGAGGAAACTCATTTCTGCTTCCCTTTGTGTGGAATATTCAGGAGAGTGAGTAATGTTTTCGCCCACTGTACACCATCAAGATACGATAAATTTAAGTCTTTATTTCGAACAAAATGTCCGGATTTTAAAACTCATACAGACATTCATACATAAAATTTCTTATTATTGTCTAAACTATTACATACATACAGACATATTCGTACACAAGGGTGGAGTGAAAAGTTGGATTTTCGATTGTTCACTGACATGATAAATTCCAGCATTTGGATGGGCTTTATGGATATCACATATAGCGAGGAGGGTCGAAGGAACCTAGGTGGGCCACATATGGACCACATATTAGCTAAATCCAAAAAAATACGCTGGTCTCGTATTCTATTGGTAGATTAACAAGTGTGACCAAAACCACATCGCATTTTCTATATTTTCGATACACCTCAATACTCGTACATAGACGTACAGACATATTTTTATTGTCATGTTTCTGATTTTATGCACAATTGCACAAAAAAAGGTTTATCGATGACACACACACACACACAGACATATCGTTCATACATACATTCATACGTTTATATGGTCATTACAAACAGTTGAGTGGGGGCTTTATGTTTATTGAGTAGTATTTTTCCGGTCTTTTTTTTCGTCTCTTTTTTTTCTGTTAAATTTGAAACCAAATTGTCTTTTTTATGGTATTTGATGTTTCGAATATTTTTTTGTTTTTGTTGGGTAGCCAAACAACATAAAATACTTGTCAATATGCCAAAAACAAAATGTATTCTCATAGTTTGTGAAAAACAATAGCAAGTAAGTGGGACTATGACCAACAAATGGAAAATACGAAAATTTGAATTTATAATTAATGTTTCGATTTTTAAATAACATTAATGCCAGATGGTACAGAGTGGTCCAAACTTGAATGTGCAGTTTTGCTGTGTCAATGGAAGCGGAAACGCATGCAGCTCTGAATTAATAATGGAGTTTGTTTAATGTTTGCATTATAACAAGCACAGCATACTTTTAGGGGAGGACGATTCACATGGTACGGCACAAGCGTTCACATTCTTTGATCAAGTTCATGCCCGATTGGGTGTTTTTTTTTTGTAAGAGCTTCAGAACTTAAAATGATAATGCAAGACCGACATATTTTCGGAATGCAATTTTACTACAATCTGATGTCATTTATTTCCTAAAATACGATATCCGGCATATGTCCGCCGCGGCTATGAGTTCGATCAATCCAATTTTTGGACTTCCATGGAATCTGGCCTCCAATACTTCAAGAGTTGCTGGTTGTTCGGCATAGCCAATAACTTAACATAGCCCCATAAAAAGTAATCAAGAGGCTTTAAATCGAACGAACTATGGGGCCAGTGAACGGGACCACATCTGGAAATAACGTTTTCACCAAATTGATTTTCCAATAAATCGATTCTTAATCGAGCAGCATGACAAGTTGCCCCCTCTTGTTGAAACCAAATGTCGTTGATATTTAGGTAATTCATGTAAATCGCTTGGGCAGCGTGGTTCTGTCTCGTCTACATTTTCCCCTCCTCATCTAACCAAAGTGAGTTAATTTAACCCTTTCATTAACGACACAGTGTAACACGAAAATATATAACAATACGTGATAAGAGAGCAAAAAAGACCCCCTTTTGCCCAAAGGCATGCACTTTTTTTTATGGGTCCCCAAAGATTTGCGGCCTCTGTGTCATTATTGCAAAAAAAAAGTGATCATTTTCTCTGGCTCATATCTTGCAATCCGTTTGGAATTTTGATTTACTCTCTGAGGCAAAAATGTAGCTCTTGTCATAAAGAAATTCATCTTCAAAAGGGAAAAAATTAAAAAAAAAAGTCGATTTTTTAAAAAAAAAATTTCCCATATTCAGGTCCATAGCTGGCGTTCAAAATTCAACGAAACAATCAACAACAAAACATGTACCTAAGATCTCAATAAACAACTTTCTAGGAATGGTTCTAAATAGTATATATATATATTGATATATATGATATATCAATTCACATTTGCATTAGCCAATTTTTGGAGCGTATGCGCATTATTAATTTGAAAGCCTAACACTCATACGTACAGGTGGTTAATAAAATTAACGCTCCACAAATTGCCTAAGAGCGAAATGTTACTGGGGTTTTTTCTAGAATCAAAAAGGAATCGGCGAAGATGGGTCGGATGGTGAACGAGGACAAGAGAAAACATATGCTTGCAACGACCAGGCAATCGTCGCGACGAAAATAAGGCGACATAGTGAAGGCTGGCAGTTGCAACGTCGAGATAGTGGGCGAATTTATATACCTTGGCTCCGCCATTAATTGAAATAATGATGTCAGCATCGAAATAAAGCGAACGATCGTGCTGGCAAATAGATGTTATTTCGGGCTTAACAAACAATTCAGAAACAGGGACCTCTCGCGACAAACTAAAATAACACTGTACAACACAGTTATTCTATCCGTGCTTCTTTATGGCGCCGAAGCCGGGGTACTTGCGAAAGCAGAGGGTGTTTTTAAGAGAAAAATCCTTGGCCCTATCTGTGTTAACGAGGAGTATAGGCGTCGAACGAACCGTGAACTGTATGAGCTGTATCCCGACATGAACGTAGTTAAGCGCATTAAAATACAGCGATTGCGCTGGCTGGGCCATGTCGGCCGAATGACAGCCAGAAAGGCGTTGGACGACAACTGCCACGGAAGGCGCAGACAGGGAAGACCGAGACTCCGATGGATGGACCAAATGGAAGAAGACATGAAGATGCTTGGTATCACCAACTGGAGAAGCCAAGCAGTAGACCGAAGTTCTTGGAAATCACTTATTAATCAGGCCAAGACCAACAACCGGTTGTAGATCCAAGAATATTTTTAAATTATTTTTGATTTATATATAAATATTTCACCAGTTTTGGACCCTGTTGGCTCGCTATCTCATTCATAAATTTTTTTTATTCATTCCCCCCCCCCCCTTTTGTACTTTGTTTATCCCGTTTTGGTACATTGTGACGCCTTTTTTGTATCTTCTGTAACTATTGTCAACCTGTTGTTGGAAAAGAATTTGTTTCACCCATTTTTTATTTATTTTATTTATTATTAATTACAATATAAAGTAAATTTATATTCTAATTTTTGGGTTCAAGGGTAAACCGGGTGACACAGACCATATGGCTAGATTTTTGCAGCGAGCCTCTGGTGGGAATCGAACCCACAACCCCCACGCTGATAGGCAAGCACGCTACCAACTCGCCTACCGGGGCGCTTCACCCATTTTTATTTCTCCCCTTTTTCCTTAGTTTTGGCCCGTCTATCGTTCCGCTCTAACTTGCATCCATGTGTTGTCAGGTGTCGTCATGGAACAAGTTTCGAACAAAAATCACAATATTTGATTCTTTGTGTTTTATCGTATTTTAATCGTTTTATGGTTTGGGGTGTAATTTTCTCTCCATTTGTATCCCTGAGAACAGTCAACCAATCACACAAGAATTTTATATACACTTATGTACATTATTTCTCATTTGCCAGTTTTGGGTCCGTTTTGGAACCTTTTAGTGCCCTTTTCCATTACTTCCTGTCGATTTCTAGTCTTTCGCACATTTTTGTTTTCCCCCCCCCTTTGTACCTTTTTTTACCCTGTTTTGGTACGTTTTGGTCGCTTTTTCGTCCCTTCTCTAACTGTTATCCATCTGTTGTTGCCAAAAATTTTCACTCAACCTTTTTTTATATTTTCGTCTTTTTGTCCCTTTTTTGTATCCCGTTTTAGAATGTTTTGTCCCCTTTATCGTCCCATCCCAAACTCATTTCCAAGCGCAATTGTTGACCAATTTTCCAACAATTTTCAAAAGTGTACTTAGGGGGTCCGGTATGTCCGGTAGCCTCTGGCAGGTGCCTCATCTTGGCCCCCGGCGGTCTGTCCGATTTAATTATTCATTATTTACAAATGTAATTATAAACTTTTGTGGCTTTGCCCCCCCTAGTTTTGTTGGTGTTCGCCCTTTTTCCCCCCCGGTTTATGGTCGCAAATTTCGTTATAACAATTCATAAATTAACAAATTGCCTGTTTATTTGTGCTCGCCGAAAGTGCGGTATATGGAAATGATAACAGCGGACATATTGTTGCAATTAAAAATATTTATTCACCCAAAAAATCCACATAATATTCGCTGTTTTGTTGTTGTTGTGTGCTGTGTTGGGTCAGCGAGAAATCGAACCCCAAAATTATTACCAAATGCTAATTAGCGGTTTCGAGCAAATAAACTCAATATGGACAAACGAGTATCATGGAATGTTTAAAACATACACCAAATGGACAAAACGAAAACCATTCAAATGTGTTTGCAATGCATGCATGATCATGGTTTAATTATAATCATATCGCCATCATTGCATTGCAGAGTAATGTCCAAATTGGGAAAATATCCAATTGGGAAAAAAAAATCGTTGAACATTAAAAGCGACAATGACGGGCACATGAAGAAAATGCCGCATAATCAGAGAATGAACGAGCAAGGCAGAGGTTTAAGACAGACGCGACCTACCCTACAAATCGGGATTTTCTATTTTAAATACAATCATGTGTCTGTAATTGAAACATGGACTAAAGAAGTCCACCTTCATGTGGCCAAGTCTTTGGTTTATTATTATTATCTAGAGAGACTGAATGAAATATAAGTATGTCTTCTCATGGTAAAATCGAAAATTGTGAGGGACTTTTATAGGGAGGTCCTATATCAGAATATGGACCACAATGTTTCAATTTCACTCAGACTGAGACCTTAACTCGGGTTTTCTTGTTTTCAGATTTCATTGAAACCGTATGAATTATGAAAAAAAAAATTTTTGTAGAAAAAAAAATTTTTTGTAGAAAAAAAAAATTTTTGTGAGAAAAAAAAATTTTTTTTGACAAAAAAAATTTTGTGGAAAAAAAATTTTTTGTTGAAAAAAAAAATTTTGTAAAAAAAAAATTTTGGTTGAAAAAAAAAATTTTTGTAAAAAAAAAAAATTGTAAAAAAAAAATTTGTGGAAAACACAATTTCTGTACAAAAAAAAAATATTATTTTTTTATTATTATTATTTATAGAATAGAATTATAGAATGCCTATTTAAATTCCTACGTACTGCGTGACAGAGTCAGTGAATCAGTGTCGAGGGTAAATATATATTAAGAAGATGTGAGCCGATGTGATTCAAATTTCAATGAGGGTTGTTATTAGTCCATGTCCAATAGGGTGGAGTGAAATTCAAAAAAAAAAAGTTAACCTCGGAAAGAGATGTAGTCTGGGGTCCTAATGAGGGGAAAAATAACGAAAAAAAAATTTAAAAAAATTTTAGGGGTCGCGCCACTTCCTCGAAATTTGGAAATTATCGCTATTTTGGCGTTGATTTTAGAAAAATCATGTTTTCACTCCACCCTACTACGTACTGCGTGACAGAGTCAGTGAATCAGTGTATCAGTGAATCAGTGTCGAGGGTAAATATATATTAAGAAGATGTGAGCCGATGTGATTCAAATTTCAATGAGGGTTGTTATTAGTCCATGTCCAACATACCCAGATTGTATTTAATATATGACGTCTAGACTTTAACTCAAATTGGGCCTTGGACGGAGGCAAATATGGACCGCTGATGGTCAATTTTAGTAGAATTCACCTGTAGTCTGACAACGCTCAAAATGTCATTAAGCTCAATCAATTTGACCACAACAGCAAGGAGAGACAAACAGATGACCCACAATAACTAAAGCGATTCAGAAGGTGCATCTGAATCGATTGCTCTTTCAGCACCTGAAATGAATCTCTTATCCTTCTTAGAAGTTACCAACACAACCACTTGGTTGTTATGCCCTGTCCTACAGTGTAGTAGCTTAGGGTACCCGAACGGAAAGTCGGCAGTTTGCCATGACGGTTCATCATCCAATTGTATTGTATTCAAACATGAATTGATTAGATTGAATGCTTTTTTCAATCCGATCCCCTCCATTTGAGGGACCGTTTCAGTCAGCGTTGATTAGTGATTATCACATTCCATGTATGCCATTCGGATGAATGCATCAAATGGTTGCGAATGTGTCCTGAGAACGTTTAATAGTTTTTTTTTGTTGCCATTCAATCGAATATGGTGATTTGCCTTCAGCCGTTAACAAAATAAACGAATATTGAAAGAAAATCTAACACACAATGTGAGAGACATTGCAGAATTACATTGACGATTATTACAAACAGTGAGATGAAAATTAAATTGGCACACTCAGAATGTTTTTCTTTTTTTTTTTGGTGATATGGGGATCAGACTTCGATACTTACTTAAGGTTTTAAAATGAAAATGGAAATTTCTGTATCACGTCAAATTTTTAAAAAAATAGATTTTTATCAATTCTCAGATTCTCGGCTGACGGATTTGTGCGCCACAAAAATCACGAGGTCGCCTATAAGTTCTATTCATGAATCTACTCATGATGATTTGCCAGAGTTTACCGATTATAAATGTCAATTGGCTTATCAACTTATTTTTTCTACAATTTTTTTTTTAGTTTTAATTTCTCTCTCAGAGGTGTATGTTCACCTCCAATATTACCTGGTAATGAGAGTTTTCGCAGGGAGGGTTAGGTGATACAACAGTAAATGAAATGACCCTTCAAAAGGCCAACAAATGTTAACTTTATCTAGTGTCATAACTCATTTTGAAAGATCAGGAGATATTGCATTTGGAAGTTTCTTTCATGCTGATTTACAAAATAAATCAGCCAGAGTAAAACGTCCAAAAAAAAAAGTCTCTGAAAAGTTTTCTGCTGATGATGACGAAGAAATTCTGGTTTCTATTGAATTATTGCTTATTTATTTCACTCATTTACTATAAAGATTGTAATATTGTCATTATTTGGTGCCATTTTTTTAAGAGTTGTTCGAAATCTGTAAAAATTATTATTCCGGAATTATTTGGTAGTGCTTAATATTGGGTTTTAGAATATTTTTTGAGTCTACAATTTTGAAGAATTTAATAAAATTTACGACAACTGATCGGGATTACAGAGTTCAACGAAAGTGAATACGTTTTACCACGACTGCGATTTCGAAATTTAACTACGGCAAGGATGCTGAGAAATTGGCAAAAGGCATCCATGTGTTATTCATTGGCGGGAAAAGTGTGGAGTTTATTTCCCAAGGACTCCAGGTGTAATTTTGCCATGGACTGAAGGTCATAGGTTGCCAGGTTAAAGGATCCCAGGTAGTATTAGTTTCTGGAGCAACTGTGGTGTTAGTTTCCCAAGGACTCCAGGTGAAATTCTGCCATGGACTGAAGGTCATAGGTTGCCAGGTCAAAGGATCCCACGTAGTGTTAATTTGAGGAGGAGTTGTGGTATTTGTTTGCCAAGGACCCCAGGTGAAATTCTGCCATGGACTGAAGGTAATAGGTTGCCAGGTTAAAGGATCCCAGGTAGTATTAGTTTCTGGAGCAACTGTGGTATTTGTTTGCCAAGGACTCCAGGTGAAATTCTGCCATGGACTCCATGTCATTGGTGGCCAGGTTAAAGGATCCCAAGTAGTATTAGTTTCTGGAGCAACTGTGGTGTTAGTTTGCCAAGGACTCCAGGTGAAATTCTGCCATGGACTCCAGGTCATAGGTTGCCAGGTCAAAGGATTCCACGTAGTGTTAATTTGAGGAATAACTGTGGTGTTAGTTTCCCAAGGACTCCAGGTGAAATTCTGCCATGGACTGAAGGTCACAGGTTGCCAAGTCCAGGGTACCCATGTAGCATTACTTGGAGGAGCAACGGTGCTATTAGTTTCCCAAGGACTCCAGGTGACATTTAGCCATGGACTCCACGTAAAAGGTTCCCACGTAGTATTTGTGTTTGGCGAGTCTGTGCTATTTGCATCCCCAGGACTCCAGGTGAAATTCTCCCACGGACTCCATGTCGTAGGCTGCCAGGTTACAGTTTCATCTGTACCATTAATTGGCGGTGTTATTGTGCTTGGCCATGTTGTACTTGGCTCAGTACTGGACAATGGAGTCGAATCGTTTGCAAATGCATTGTCCAATTGCTTAGCCGATATTCGCCTTTCCCCAAAAGCCGCTATAGCATGCCCAGTAACCTGCCAATTAAGAATCAACCGAACATTTAATTAATACTCGTGTGAACGGAATTTCTCTATTGCCATGTTGTATTCAATTTGAAAACTTACAAAGCCTTTGCTGAGCACCGTCAGCGAAATGAATAAAAACGAGAACGCGACCAACTTCATGGTCACCGATTAACTGTCGTGGTCGTTCTGAAGCAAGACAATTGTCGCACCTCACTTGGCTGTGAAATGTCCATAGTTACCATGCCACAGATAACAGGTCTACCGAATGTCTTCAAGATTGATTGTAACTAATTGTTAGCATACGCTTACACGAACCCAAAAATACAAATTAGTTTTATCGCAATAAAATAACAACAGATAACGAAAGGCATTCATTAATGTGAGTAATCGATGGAATCCCAGTGCGGAAAATGGCTAAACAGCGAGTGGGAGTGGGGGGGGGGGGGGAGGTGGTGTTCGTTATCACGGCCCACACTCATCAGGTCGACCAACAAATTATAGAGCAGGTGAGAAAGTTCAATGGCAGCACGAAGTTTGTGTTGGTTTAGTCTGTTTATCGATGTGATTTTCTGTATAAAATATTATTTTAATGTGGTGGGTATCGTGACCAAACAATAATTCGATTTCGCATTACGGTGGCAACCTGGAATTGTGTTGGAAAAGAACCGATTTTTCACTGCATCCTACTTTCCGACATTATGGGAGAATGTAAACGATGTCGCCTGATATTTCTAGTGAAAGGCCAATCTCTGAAAAAAATAATAAAAAAAAAACCTTAACAATTCAAATAAGTTCTCTCTGTTCCGGTTCAAGAAAAAACTTATTTTACAAATTATCCACAACCATTCCCTTTCATAATGTGTAACTACTATTTTTTTGTTTTTTTTTTTTGTTCTTGCTCATATCAACTTTAAGCGCCTGTATCATGAATCATGTGTTCAGCGTTGTTAGCCTCTATGATATGTTGTTTTTCCTTGTATCTGTTTCGTTGCTATATTTGAGGTTTTATATTGAAATTCTTTACAAAGTTGTTGGCCATTTAACAAAAAAGCCCTTGGTGTGTTGTGTGCCGTTTCTCATTAACATCTAATCTTCTTTTAATTTCCTTTATTTTTCTTTTGGTTAAACATTGGCAATATATTCTGTTTTTAGCATGGCACGCCACAAACCAAAATCTGGTGTACCGGCCATTGATACCAGACACAGGACTGGCCACAAATGACCCAACCGATGCTGTGTATGGGTGTGTGTGTGTGTCTGTGTAGCAGTAAAAGTTAAACGTCCATTCCTGTGTTGTTGTTCGGCCATTTCATGTTTTATCGTTTGAAAAATAAATTCTAAGCATACTTCCGGTGATTTAGTGAGATGACAATGAACGCTTCACAAAATACAATTTGATGGAAGTGTGATGATAAAAAATGTGGTCAACAGCAACATGGCCAGACATGGCGATATCCAATGCTAGGAACTAATGGGAAATTGCAATTTAAAATTTTCAGTTTTTTTTTTTTGATTTTTTTGTGTTACAATATTCGTTGTTAGAATTTATTCGGAATGTGATAATATTTTTAACAATATCTGACTCTCCTGTATTTGAATGTCTGAAACGCAAAATGCCCCAAAAAAAATAATAATGAATGCCCCAAATTCAAAATTTCCCAAAACCTTTTAAAACTCCTCCAAATAATTTAAGAAAAATTCGAAAAAGAGACCAACTGGGGGAAACAATTAAAAGCGAGTGAAAAATGTTTTTTTGGCAAAAACAAGTGGATAATTAAAAATATGTGGATAATAGTTAGAGAGGTGACGAAAAAGTTTCCAAAACGTACCAAAACGGGATAAAAAAAAAATACAAAAGGCAAAAAAAAAATATGTGGCAAAACAATTGTATTCGACTGGAATGTGCCAAAAAAAAGTGGAAATAATAATGATCGGACGAAAAAAAGGCCAAGACGGAATAAAAAATGGACCAACTGGGGGAAACAATTAAAAGCGAGTGAAACATTTTTTTTTTTGGCAAAAACAAGTGGATAATTATTAGAGAAGGGTCGAAAAAGTGGCAAAAACTTACAAAAATGGAATAAAAAAAAAGTCCAAAAGGCAAAAAAAAAAACAAAAAAATGTGGGAAACAATTTTATTCGACTGGAATGTCCCAAAAAAAAATGGAAATAATAATGGTCGGACGAAAAAGAGGCCAAGACGGAATAAAAAATGGACCAACTGGGGGAAACAATTAAAAGCGAGTCAAACAATTTTTTTTTTGGCAAAAACAAGTGGATAATTATTAGAGAAGGGTCGAAAAAGTGGCAAAAACTTACAAAAATGGAATAAAAAAAAAGTCCAAAAGGCAAAAAAAAACAAAAATGTGGGAAACAATTTTATTCGACTGGAATGGATAATAGTTAGAGAGGTGACGAAAAAGTGGCCAAAACGTACCAAAACGGGATAAAAAAAGTACAAAATGCAAAAAAACAAAAATGTGGGAAACAATTTTATTCGACAGGAATGTCCCAAAAAAATGGAAATAATAATGATCGGACGAAAAAAAGGCCAAGACGGAATAAAACAAGTGGATAATAGTTAGAGAGGTGACAAAAAAATTGCAAAAACGTACCAAAATGGGATATAAAAAGTAAAAAAAAATGGAAAAACAAAAGTGTGTGAAAAAAAATTGTAATCGACAGGAATGGGCCCAACATTAGATGTAATGGAAAATCGTCCAAAACGAGCCCAAAACTGGTATAATATAAATGAGAAATAATCCACAACAGGTGGAAATGAGTTAGAGGTGAGACGAAAAATGGCCCAAAACGGGATAAAAAAAGGGACCAAAAAAGGGGACCAAATTAAAAACGAGTGAAATAGATTTTTGCCACAAACAAGTGGATAATAGTTGGAGAAGGGTCGAAAAAGTGGCCAAAACGTACCATAACGGGATAAAAAAGGTACAAAAGGGAAAAAATAAAAATGTGTGTGAAAAAGTTGTTGTCGGCAGAAATGAGCCAAGAATTGAAATTAATGGAAAATGGAATTAAAGTCGTCCAAAACGGGCCCAAAACTGGTATAAATATAAATGAGAAACAATCTACATACGAGTATCTAGGTACAGGGTCCGCCAAATTACTTTTTTTTTTTTGAAAATTCTATCAAAAAAAAATTACTGTATAATTTTCTCAAATTAATTTTTTTAATTGAAAGAACAACTCCTCAACCAATTGGACTTTGTATGGCATCATACCAAGGTCTTTATGCAACATTCGAGGATAAAACTAATTATCTGTCAAATCAGACATGAGCTAAGTGTTACCATTCACGAAATAAGCACTAGTTGAACAAGAAAAAACGTTAGATGGCGGACCCTTTATATAAAATACTTGTGTGACTGACTGATTCATCCTATCCTCGCCAATGGCTGACGCTAGAACCATGAAATTAGAACCGAATTTTTGGAAATTCGGATAGGACGGGGATACAACTGGTAATATGGGAATAATGTGTCCTCAAAAATATAAAATAATGTGATTTTCTATTGGAAAATTGGTCCATAACTACGCTTACAAAGGAGAGGGTTTGCTAGTTACTAGTTACTTATAAAATTGCTTAAAGGACTTTGACTCCTTAACTGTATAAGCTTGAGATATAATAATATGAATTGCTTTCGTCGTTTGAAAGAATTTGAAATACAGTCGAACTTCCATACAGTCGAACATAAGTCGAATTTTCTTTAAGTCAAAGCTAGGAACTCAAATTCTTTCAAACGACGTAAGCAATTCATATTATTATATCCCCAATAAAATAAAACAAAAAGAACAATCTGTCTCTTAATGGCAAATTGGCAAATTATCACATATTTGTTATTAAATATAATTAATCTTTATTCATCAATATTCATTTTGATTGAAAACTTCCCAAGATGCCATCCAACAAAATCTGCCTGTGTGTGTGTGTGTGTGTGGGCATATGGATTCAATACTTATCAAACCCATCTCATATCACTTTCATACAATTGCCAAATTTTCCAAATGTATTTTCTTATTATCAAAAATTCTTAATGATATTTTCTAATGGCGCCTCGCAGCCTTTGGATTCGTTGGCTGCTGATGCTGTTTCTCATGACCGACGGCGCTAACCGCCCCTTACCGCAAACCACGTTTCTCAAATAACCATAATAAGACTCTTGAGGATATTTCAAACAGACTGGGCTGAAGTCAATATCAAGGTTGTGGAAATTAACGGATTTCCCTCCCACCAAAAAAAAAAAAAAAAACAAATAAGTGCGGCAAATATTCCCAAAATGAATTCCAACAAATTATAACAATAAACCGCAGCATGATATTCTTACACCTGTAGGCTCCAAAAAAAAAGTACATTTAGCCATACATTTGTAAACATATGTATATGGTCGGCAGTATAATCGCTGCTATTACACTCGACGAGAAAAAATCGGTTGGACAGTGAGTGAGGGAAAGTTGTGAAGCAAGCGTTTGTTGGGTTCAGTGAGTACAATCGACAATTTTGAGTTTTCGACTTTTTTTTATAGAGAAAAAGAGAGCCAAATTAAAATTGGCGATTTTCTTTGAACTGGAATTTTTTTTGGATTTTTTTTCGTAAGCCACACAACTTTCTGGGTCGCATTCTCTATTCAGGCAAAAATTGCAGTTTTCAAAAAATTAACACATTCTCAAAATTGGCGATTTTTTTCCAAAATGGCTGCAGATAAAATGTTTTCGTAAACGGCAACATCATGTACTCAACTAGCAACCCTGTTCTTTTGTTTTTTTTTAAAAAAGAAACAGTTTTCGAAATTTCGATAACGATATTCTGCAGAAATCATCACAAACCTAGAAAAATTCTAAAAATTTCAAAAGCGGCAGTTCCTTCATCATCGACATGCTTTGTTCATGTCAAATTTCTGTGTTATTTAAAGTGTATCTTTCCTTATCCATTAAAAATATCCGACGAGGAATTTTCCGTAAATGGGATGAACTAAATATTAGGCTCCCAGGTGAGTTGGATTCCAATTGGAACGTACAGAAAAAAATCAACCGGTGTACACACAATCCATGGAACTATATTGGAACATCTGACAAAGTGCCCGAGGCTCGACTGTGTGGGTATGTCCCATTATAGATGAATATTTTGATGAGAATATTTTGATGGTTTTTTTTTGACAAATTTTATTTTATTTTTGACAAATTTAAGTAAAAAATCTAATGAATATTTGGCACATTGAAAGCATGGAGATCGACATTAAATACGAACTCTCTCTCTCTGCATGTCCGGTTAAACAGGCAAAAGTAAATAAGTAAAAATACGGTTGACTTGTTTGCTTGCTTAACAGACAAATTTTGTATTTTTTTTTTGTGTCGAAATTTTTTTGCTTTACCGAGTGTTAGTGTTATTTTCGAAATATTGTTCTAAAGGCTCAATAAATATAAACCTTAAACCTTAAACCTTTCGAAATATTGGGGAAATTGGACACAAAAATATTTAACTGACAATTTTGTTGTGAGTATTGTTCGTTTTAGCGGGCGTTCGTTAATTCTAAAAACGATATTAAGGTCAAGTGACAGCTTTGGTACTCTAAAAGAAAAACAGTACATCAAATCCATGATTTTTTTTTAGGGTTTGCTGTCTTATTAGACACACTAACTCCTTTAAGGGGAATGGAGACCTGTACAGGTTATACGGCTGTGTGAGCCTAGTTAGTTCCCTATCGTCGTGTTCCCGAGCGTCGGGAGATATAGTCAGACATGAATGTTTTTTTTTTATTATTAGATTAGTGCTCGACTTTTTATATACTCCTAAAAGTATGCCATACTTTTGAAAGTCATACATAAAAGCAATGATGTACTTTGAATAGTCGATCTTAATTATTAAGAGAAGCGATTTTGTTTTAAGTTTTCAAAACTGAAATTCCTATAAACCTCCTCATAATAGAATGTTGACCATAGCCCGACTTAGCCAACACTTTTTCACTGAGTGTACTACGTACCTCTCTCAGCACGTCCGTCATCACAGTCGACTGTCTGTCTGTATGTTCATGACTGCTTGCAATGACTTTACATATGTATGTATGCCTTGTATTCATACTAAAAATCACACACATCCATGCCCATGTACACCTGTATGTTTGGTACATATGTATGTATATGTACTATTGTGTATAATGAATTTATACGAATGACTGTGTGTGCAGAATGTATGTATGTATTGTTAGCAGTATGTTGCATGAATTATTTATTAAACAAATATTTACCCTAAATGTTATGATTTCTCCGTGTATCCTGAATGTTAAAATACCCCAACACCTACAACCACGTTGATGCACAGTGATTTGAGACCAACAGATCTCAGATATAACCAGTTGCTGTCGGCTGAGCATACTCACATATGGGCTGGTCCATCTGAGGGTTTGAAATTTGAATCATATCTGTGCCAAAGAAAATAGTTTTGACCGAAATGGGGGCACCATGAGGCTGTACAGAAGGCCCGTTAGACTGGCATGTTGGTTGACAACAGACACGATCCCCATCGTCGGACTGTGAGCCTAGGGTATACCTACACTAGGGTATACCTTAAAAAAAAAAGTTCGCCGTACACCTTCGAATATGAAGTATTTAGCAAGAAAGTTAAAAAACAAAATTATTTCGAACTTAGTGGTCGAATTTTTACATTTTTCTTTATATTTTCTGTTTTACAGTCAGATTTTTAAATGTTATACATCGATGTTTTTTCTCTCAAATAGACCAATTTTTCTGTTTTCGAAGTCGTACTTTAGCGAGAGTTTAATGAGTTTGTGGGAGCTTAAATTGTCTGCTATTACGGTGGTACATTAGGGTAGCAGCAACTGAGATATGAAGGGTAAGTACCAGAGCGGGGTACTTGCGCTCAATGACTTCAAAAACAGAAAAATTGGTCTCTTTGAGACAGAAACATCGATGTATTACTCTTAAAGATTTGACTGTACATGCAGAAGATATGAAGAAAACTGTTAAAGTGCGACCCCTAGGTTCGGCAAAAAAAATATTTCGAAAATATTGCCTTGCAAAAAACCTTCATATTTGTACACCTCGATCCTGGCACAATTGACTCGTCATCGATCTCAAATCAAACACAGCCCACCAACTATCTTTTGTGCACCAAGTTGGATAATCGTTTTATTAGCCGACTCGGCGTTGACAATTGGCCATCTCGGTGCGGCGATTTGAAGCCGTTCTATATTTTTTTTTATTTTATTTATTTATTTATTTATTAATTACAATACAAAGTAAATTTATATTCTAATTTTGGGTCCAAGGGTAAACCGGGTGACACAGACCATTTGTCTAAAGCCTCTGGTGGGAATCGAACCCACAACCCCCACGCTGATAGACAAGCACGCTACCAACTCGCCTACCGGGGCGCCTGTATATATTTTTTTTTTGCGAATGCTCCATCAACGATTCTGGCCCTTAAAGGCAAATATCGAGCAAGTTTTTCGTAAGTTAGTGCCAGAGACCTTCACCAAATTCTTACTGCGAAGAGTTGTTCCAATAAAAACAATAATATGCGAAAAAAAATATTTTGAAATCAAACAGGATTTTTATTTTTTTTTTTTTTAACGGTTTTAAATAAAAATCCAACAGGATTTTGAATTTATGATTTCTTTTTTCTGGTTTTTTTAAACACTGTGCATTATTGACGCCGCCACAAACAACATCAGCACCAGCAACAACCACAACCAGCAAATTACTACTACGAGTGTTTTCTCTACATCAGTCTGTGTGTGTGTGTGTGTGTGCGTTGCCATACTTCGGCGACTGGTGAGATTCAACATACACCCCCGCACACACTCACATGCGTATTTTGGTGCATACCCCGCAAATTGTTTTAGTCGTTTGTAATTTAATAAAACAAATTAAATAAATATATTTGCTTGTGGCAACATCGTTTCCGTTTCGCTTCAAAAGAGTCTGGATGAATACAGTCAAGACATGTCGAAATGTTGCAGAGTAAATAATTTCCAAAAATTGTCGAGGGCGTCGTTGTTTTAAAACAAGCCAGCAGACACACACAAACCTATATATATATATAGAGGGTTTTCCGACAAGAGGTATTCAAAGAAAAATCATTTTCAAAGTAAAATCATTTTTTTGCGATAAATGATCGGATGTTTATCTTAATATATATTTACCCTCGACACTGATTCACTGATACACTGATTCACTGACTCTGTCACGCAGTACGTAGGAATTTAAATTCCATTCTATAATAAATAATATTTTTTTTTTGTACAGAAATTGTGTTTTTCCCAAATTTTTTTTTACCAAAATTTTTTGTTTTCCAAAATTTTTTTTTTACAAATTTTTTTTTCTACAAAATTTTTTTTTTACAAAATTTTTTTTTCAACAAATTTTTTTTTTTTTCCAGAAATTTTTTTTTCCAAATTTTTTTTTTCAACAATTTTTTTTTTTCCACAAAAATTTTTTTTTTCAACAATTTTTTTTTTTTTTCAAGAAAAAATTTATTTTTCAACAAAAAATTTATTTTTCAACAAAAATTTTTTTTTTCAACAAAAATTTTTGTTTTCAACAAAATTTTTTTTTTCAACAAAATTTTTTTTTTCCACAAAGTTTTTTTTTTTTCAACCATTTTTTTCCATATTTCAACGGGCGCCATAGGCGCATTACAACTTACTAGTTTCATAATAAACAACATCAGCGAAATGGCCACCACGACCAAGAAACAGCTACCGAAATACCGGGTGATTCAAAATAACACCTCTGGTTGGAAAAGCCTGTACAATAAATTACTAAATGCTCGTAGGATTTTTTGTTGACATACTTACATGGTGCCCATCTCCGAGAATTTCACACAGAAATCTCGGAAAATATTAAATAACATGGGAACAAAGATGTGTTTGGACTTTGTCCACTTCTGTGTCAGTCGGGAGATTCAGCAAGTAGGAGAACCAAAAGCTATTCTAAATCATACACAGCTTGCCGGCTGGCCAACTTTGACAAATGGCTTCCGTGGACCTTTCATTTGCCAGCTATGTTTGTTTTTTTTTTATTTCAAAATTTTCATTTTCAATTATAATTTTTGAATTGAGTCAATTGTCAATTGAAAAATATGAATGTAAAATGTTTTGAATTAATTTAATTACGTCGTCAGTCCTTCAATATAATTAAGTCTTATTTCAATTGGATTAATTAAAGCTTTGCAAATTATGATGATTTCTAATGAAATTCGTTAGCACTCACTATGATTGTACTATTTTTGTTTTATATAAATATGATGGTAATACTGCAGTAACCCATTCGTGAGCAAGACATTTAAAAAAAAAAAAAAGTTGTATATTTTATAAAAAACAAAGGCGGGTCCTGAGTTCGAATCCGTTGACAAAATCCTTTTCTCTGTGCCATCGCTGGCTATGAATGGGTTAATTAACACAGTACAACATTTTTCAGTTCGTTGATGGCCAACTCAATTCTGAGAACAGTATGTGAAATTATACCAAAAAAGAATAATTTCTGCATCATTCGTTTTGTCTTCTTACATGCCGAAATATTTTTAATATTGATTTGAAGTTAGTACTACCGTATAGAGGAATTTATCACGTTTTAGGCCCTGTTGTTTGACATAGCTCGACAGCCACTAGCCCGATTTAGTTGAAATAAATTTTAAAAAGTTAAGAATTACAATTCCCTTAATCTGTTCATATATTGTTTTTCTATACAAGCAACAGTTTCCAAGTTAAAAATAAGTTTCCAATAAAAAATTAAGAAAACATTTTTTATGTTTTTTTTAAATTCATAAAAAATACAAAACGGAAATAAGTGTAGTTACTTTTTCGCAAAGTCACATAACCTATGAGCAAAATGAGACAAAGATCATGAAAATCGATGCACGCGTTTCGCTTTTATTCGCAATTGAGTAAAGGTATGAATTTCAAAAATAAAATAAAAATAAAAATTAAAAAATTATCATGCAAAAAAAAAATTAATTTATAAAAACTTTATGAAAATAAAATAATATGCAATTAATACGCAATTATAATATGCATAATAACAAAATTCAGAACATTTTTCAATTATTGGCAATATCCATGCTTGCAGAAGTTGACGCAAGTACTAACTTCAAATCGATATTAAAAATATTTCGGCAGGTAAGAAGACAAAACGAATGATGCAGAAATTATTCTTTTTGGGTATAATTTCACATACTGTTCTCAGAATTGAGTTGGCAAATCATGTGTTGTATATATATATATTTATATTTTATGAAAAACAAAATCCTTTTCTTACAAAATCCTTTTCTCTGTGCCATATGGCATCGCTGGCTATGAATGGGTTAATTGATACAATTTTGTTTACCAACGAAAACCAAATTTTAATTGAGTTTACGAATTTCGCAAATAAATCTGGCTTTTTAATTTTAAAATTTGTATGTATGTATTACAGCAAACAAAAAATCATTAATTCTATCTAAATATTAAATTTCTACTCGACGAGTAGATGAAAAAAGCCATACACGATATGGCAAACACGATATGGAAACAGCTCCTCAAATCAAAAGTTGCCTTTTCGCCCCCCCCCTCCGTACATCGAGGTTACGATGAACTCCCCGTTACCCATCCACGTATGCATCCATAAAATAAGCATTGAAAATTCCGGTTATTTTCCAAAGCATTAACAGCAATAATGATGAAAGCAAACCGATTATCCGTAACGCAGACAGACGCTGCTGTTGCCACCAGCAACTGACACAAACAATGCGATTATATTGAAATACAAACACACGCACTCATCACACGACCAGGATGCACGTTCTTCGCCGAACACATACCAAGACGATTACACGAAGCATAGAAATTATACACATTGTGGTGGTGGTGCTGGCCATGATGTCGGCGGTGCAATGACTGAGTCTGATGCAGCACGAGTTGCTAGGATAATCATGCCTAGTAAATGCTTAATTCCACTGCAAGTGGTGGGCTGTGAGCTGTGACGAGCAGGAGCAAGGACATCAGCAGCCGGAGAATGTTTAAGTAAGCGATTTCAGAAATACGATAGTATTCTGTTAGGGATTGTGCGTGCGCCTCGGTGGATACGACGTGTAAAACCGTACGTTCGACAGTAATACCGTAAATAATTTTAATCCAAGGCTACTACAATATTGTGACAAATACACACACACACACATCCATACATACAAACACATATTGTTCATAACGAGAATTGATGTTGGACCGGAATCAGCGCATGGTGTTTCAAATTGACTTCGGGGCAGGGCCACTTTTAAACTCCAAAACTTTGATAAGAAAAATTTATGAAAAATACAAAAACAATTTTCACACATTTTTCTTATCAAAGTTTCATAAAGCTGTTATACGTTTTTCCGCATACGTGGGTTACAGCCCACCGGCTCGAATTTGTTTATTATAACGGACTAATTTTTTTTGGATTTTCATCTGATATTCTAGCATACAAATGAATGCCACTTCATCACGTTGTAATGCACAAAATTATTGTGTTTATTTAAACATAAATTAAATGCCTGTTTCCCTTAAACAAATGTGTTCGTTCGTTGCAAATTGTCAAAATTGAATGCCCAATAAAATGGGGTTTTTTTTATCAGTGATGAGAGCTTATTCATTTGGGATTGTGTTCCATATGTCGATATCTAAAATATATCTGAAAATCACAATTCAATAATGTCTGAAACACATTTTTGCACGCCTACAGTATGGACGATTTCTAACCAACGAACAAATTCGTTTTATGGAAACCGGCAGTAAGTCATTGCAAACCTTTCATGTTCTTCCAAATGTCCCCAGTCATACATCAAAGTAAACCAACCAACCGGTCGGCAAAATTTTTTCTCTCCCTTACACATCTATAAAAAATGAAAATTCCACAAAAGCAAAATTCTTCCAACAAATGAAGAATTCTCAAAAATAGATGAAAATTCCACAAAAAGGCCAACAAGACAAAAATATCAGAAAATAATTTATGGAAAATTTCCCCATGAAAAATCGAATTGTCGCGAGCCGGTTGACCACATTTTTGGGAGATATTTTTGTATGGAACTTTTTGGTTAATTTTTTTTTGGGGACATTTTTTGAAGAGCCCTTTTTTTGCTCAGTATAGATCGAATGTCGCCTATTTGAAAAGTACCCCAAATACAAAATGTATTGTACAAATTTAAAGATAGCCCAACTAAATCCAATATAAAATCGGGGCATTTTCTATTATAAAAAAATACCCCAAAAATATTGGGGATTTTTTTCAGATTTTTAGATCAACTTTCGTTTTTGGGCCATTTTTTCATATTCAAAATAGCACAGAATTTGAAAAATGATAATTGTCCCACTTTTTTCAAGAGCCCTATGACCGGCACGCATCGCCGCAATCTTTACAGTGCCCATTATATTAAAAAAAAAATATATTGGTGATTTTTTTCAAATTTATGGATCAAATTTCGTTTTTGGGCCATTTTTCATATTCAAAATAACTCAGAATTTGAAAAATGATAAATGTCCTATTTTTATCAAGAGCCTATTTTTATAGTGCCGATTTTTCACAAATTATTTGGAGGATTTTTCAGAATTTCGGAAAAAAAATTCATCTATTTTTTGGGGAATTCTCCTTTGTTTTTTTTTTTGGGATACTTTTTATTATTTTATTTTTCATTATAAAAAAATAGCCCAAAAATATTGGGTATTTTTTTTTCAAATTTTTAGAAAAAATTTAGTTTTTGGGTCATTTTTCATATTCAAAATAACTCAGAATTTGAAAAGTGCAAAATGTCCTACTTTTTTCCAGAGCCCTATGACCGGCACGCTTCGCCGCAATCTTTATAGTGCCGATTTTTCACAAATTATTTGGGGAATTTTTCAGAATTTCGGAAAATTTTTTCATCTATTTTTGGGGAATTCTCCTTTGTTTTTTTTTTTGGGGATACTTTTTATTATTTTATTTTTTATTATAAAAAAATGTCTCAAAAAGATTGGGGTTTTTTTTCCAAATTTTTAGATAAAATTGCATTTTTGGGCCAGTTTTCATATTCAAAATAACTCAGAATTTGAAAAATGCTAAATGCTACTTTTTTCAAGAGCCCTATGACCGGCACGCATCGCCGCAATCTTTTCACAAATTATTTGTGGGATTTTGCAGAATTTCGGAAAAATTGTTCATCTATTTTTGGGGAATTCTCCTTTGTTTTGTTTTTTTTTTGGGATACTTTTTATTATTTTATTTTTCATTGTAAAAAAATACCACAAAAATATTGGGTATTTTTTTCCAAATTTTTAGAAAAAATTTAGTGTTTGGATCATTTTTCATAGTGAAAAGAGCTCAGAACTTGAAAGATCCCCATGATCTTTATAGTGGAGATTTTTCATAAATTATTTCTGGAAATTTTTTCATCTATTTTTGGGGAATTCTCCTTTTTTTTGTGATACTTTTTTTAATTTATTATAAAAAAAAAAAAATTTGGTGATTTTTTCCAAATTTTTAGATTAAATTTCGTTTTTGGCCCATTTTTCATATTCAAAATAACTCAGGATTTGAAAAATAAAAAATGTCCTACTTTTATGTCCTACAATCTTCTTATCGCCGATTTTTCACCTTCTATTTGTAGGAGTTTTTAGAATTTCTGAAGAAATGTTCCTGGAATCTTTTCATTTATTTTTGGGAATTCTTGTTTTTTTTTCTGGGACAATTTTCATAGAGCCACGAATTTCATGGGTTGATCACATATCTCTTTCTTTAACATACTCGTCTATTTTCGGTCGTGGTCATTTCCTAAGATTCTTAATATAGGACGTAGTGATCACCCTCATCGATAGATGACTATTGTGTCTGTCATCCTGGACACTGTGGATTACAAGTCAATATAAGCTCCACGCCGACTAACCATAACCCGATTCTACTTGCTACATTCCCTGCGATATCAAGACACTGTGCGCTATTTAGCCGAACAACAAACATAAGCCATTGGATTGGAATTGCATCGTTCAAACTGAACGTATTATGAGTTATTACTGGTGAAGGTTGCATGGATAAGAGACGACAACAACGTCACCAGCACAAACTCATGAACACAATCATTATTACTCTCACTCTGCCCTAATTGCCCCCCATTGCCGACTAAATAATGGCAATCCCCCCCGGTCAGACCACAAGCTCCATGACAATGTATACGTGCGTCTAAATGGGTCATGGCTGCCGTTGCAGCAGAGACCACTACGACGAAACTAAAAAATCATCAAATGTAATTGTGTGACAAAATTAAAAGATTTGTTCGAAGGCGTATTTTTCGATTGTTTATGTTTTTATTATTGTTTCTACTTGTTGTAGGCCTCGACAATTTCAACAATACTAACATATGTTCCGACCACACCGCCCAGTACGCCAAATGCCACCAGTAATAGATTTTTCGTTAATCGTATCTTCCACGGACCGTAGCCGGTGCGATATTGTACGCAAATTTGCAATAAAGCTGGGAAAATCAAACCCAAAATGGACAAACAGAACGAACCGACCAGCGACAGGAACAGCGACAGATCCGGTATGGCAATGGCACAACCAACTGCAATGATATGGAAAATGCAATGTTAGTTAATTGGTTAAGATGTGGATTCAGTTAGTTATTTAATAAATTTATGCAGTTAAGTAAGTAATTGGTTAATGAGTTAATAAGTTAATTAATTGGTTAATTAGGTAAATGGTTAATTAGTTAATTGTTTACTTAATTGAGTCAGTTAATTAGTAATTTAGTTATTTGGATAATTAGTTAATTATGTAAATGGTTAATTAGTTAATTGTTTACTTAATTGAGTCAGTTAATTTGGTAATTGGTTAATTAGTTGATTTAGTTAATTAGTAATTTAGTTAATTGAATAATTAGTTAAGTGGTTAATTATTCAATTAGTTAATTGGTTAATTAGTTGATTTTATTAATTAATAATTTAGTTAATTGGATAATTAGTTAATTAGGTAATTGGTTAATTTGATTTGGTTAATTAGTAATTTTATTAATTGGCAATTTAATTAAATAGATAATTGGTTAATAAGTTAATTAATTGGTTAATTAGGTAAATGGTTAATTAGTTAATTGTTTACTTAATTAAGTCAGTTAATTAGTAATTTACTTAATAGGTTAATTAGTCAATTAGGTAATTAGTTCATTAGTTGATTTAGTTAATTAGTAATTTAGTTAATTGAATAATTAGTTAAGTGGTTAATTAGTCAATTAGTTGATTTAATTAATTAGTAATTTAGTTAATTGGATAATTAGTTAATTAGGTAATTGGTTAATTTGATTTGGTTAATTAGTAATTTTATTAATTGGCAAATTAATTAAATAGATAATTGGTTAATAAGTTAATTAATTGGTTAATTAGTTAATTGTTTACTTAATTGAGTCAGTTGATTAGTAATTTAGTTAATAGGTTAATTAGTCAATTGGGTAATTGGTTAATTAGTTGATTTAATTAATTAGTAATTTAGTTAATTATGTAAATGGTTAATTAGTTAATTGTTTACTTAATTGAGTCAGTTAATTTGGTAATTGGTTAATTAGTTGATTTAGTTAATTAGTAATTTAGTTAATTGAATAATTAGTTAAGTGGTTAATTATTCAATTAGTTAATTGGTTAATTAGTTGATTTTATTAATTAATAATTTAGTTAATTGGATAATTAGTTAATTAGGTAATTGGTTAATTTGATTTGGTTAATTAGTAATTTTATTAATTGGCAATTTAATTAAATAGATAATTGGTTAATAAGTTAATTAATTGGTTAATTAGGTAAATGGTTAATTAGTTAATTGTTTACTTAATTAAGTCAGTTAATTAGTAATTTACTTAATAGGTTAATTAGTCAATTAGGTAATTAGTTCATTAGTTGATTTAGTTAATTAGTAATTTAGTTAATTGAATAATTAGTTAAGTGGTGAATTAGTCAATTAGTTGATTTAATTAATTAGTAATTTAGTTAATTGGATAATTAGTTAATTAGGTAATTGGTTAATTTGATTTGGTTAATTAGTAATTTTATTAATTGGCAAATTAATTAAATATATAATTGGTTAATAAGTTAATTAATTGGTTAATTAGTTAATTGTTTACTTAATTGAGTCAGTTGATTAGTAATTTAGTTAATAGGTTAATTAGTCAATTGGGTAATTGGTTAATTAGTTGATTTAATTAATTAGTAATTTAGTTAATTGCATAATTAGTTAAGTGGTTAATTAGTCAATTAGTTAATTGGTCAACTAGTTGATTTATTTAATTAGTAATTTAGTTAATTTGATAATTAGTTAATTAGGTAATTGGTTAATTTGATTTGGTTAATTATTAATTTTCTTAATTGGCAAATTAATTAAATAGATAATTGGTTAATAAGTTAGTTGGTTACTTAATTGGTTTAATTAATTAGTAATTGAGTTAATTGGATAATTAGTGAACTTAGTTAAATAGTTAATTAATTACAAAGTTATTTAGTTCATTGGTTAATTAGCTAATCCGTTAATAAGTTAGTTAGTTGGTTACTTAATTGATGAAGTTAATTAGTATTTCGTTAATTGGTTAATTAGTTACTTATCAACCTTGTCAACTTACATGTTAAGAGTACTATGAGTGCGCGTATCAGCAACTCATAGAGAGCATGCTTCGACGTGTCTTCAACACGTTTCGACAGATATTTATTCCAGATGATATCCGATGTCACGTAACCTTGCAAAGCGTACGATATCCATGTTGTTATGGCAAAGAGAATCTTTGTTACTTGCGCTAGACTGGACGGAGACACATAATACAAAAAATACAGTTTTTTTTTTTTTTTGAATGATTGGCATCATTTTTGAATAGTAAAAATATAAACAGAAATCGGTTACCCACTAGGGGTTTAGGAAGGGGAGAAAAAAAAATCGACAAAGCTTCTAAGAATGTGTTACAATAAGACAAAATATTTATGTCGTATTTACCAAAAAAAAAAGAACAATGTCAGTTTTGAATTCTTGAATTCGAAAAAACGAGTACAGTGGTGCAGACACCAATTTCATCGGAACAACTTTTGATCTAGTAAACATGTTTGAGTTCTGTAAAAAACTGGTTAGTAATTATTTTAAACTATTAACATTAAAACCCCTACAATTGGTTATATTTTCGAAATATATCCAAAATTACTTTCCGTTGTAGCACGTATTTCAAAAAGTACAAAATCGATTTGCTGGATGGGTTTTTTCTAGTTGTAGAAGGTTTGTTGTACAATTTTTTTATTTTCAAAATTGTGTGTTTTTGTGTCGAAAAAACGATTTCCTCAGAGTTGATATTTTTTTTTTGGATTTTTTCGTAAGCGGCAAAATAATATGGGTCGCATCCTATATTTAGCATAATTTTTAAATTTTGAAGAAAAAACCAAAATTGCGGTGCTGGCACTTTTTCGAAATTGGTAATTTTTTCGAAAACGCCGGCAGATATAAGTTTTTCATAAAAACAAAGTGGCAATGCTAGCACTGTTTTCGAAATATCTCGGTGAATTTTTGAAATTTTGAAAAACCACCTTGAAAATTGGCTACAAATGAAGACTAACGGCCCGGTTCTGTCTTTCGCTTATGAGTGAAAGTGAAAATCTTTCCCGCCACACATTCGCCGAAATTTTGGAGAATGTGTTTCACTTGAAAATACCCGGAATGAAATCCTCCAGAATGAAAATCCTTTTTTTATATTGAATGATAAGTTAATCGAGTAAAAAGAAGTTGAGACACAAAGTTTGAAATGTCTTCTGTCCATTTGGATACTTCAACATTTATTTGAAAGCCATTTACTAAACAAATAATTGATTTACAAAAAAACTTGAACATTTCAACCCCTATTTGTCAGAGGTACCATTCCCTTTGGTGGAATGGAAGTGAACGTGAAATGGAATTAAAATTAAAGCTGGAACAGGGCTGTAATAAAATATTCCCCGTTTAAATGCGTCCATGGTTAATTTTGATACCTTTTCATTTAATTAACCACAAACTAATTTTCTCCGTAATGACGTTTTGATTTTCTCTCTTATATTTATCATCCGAAATAACTATGTATTGACTACAAAACTGGCAACTACAGATTGATATATCAATGGGGAAAAAAACAAAGACTAATATCGTATTCCCCGCTTAAATGCACCCATCTTTAATTTCCTTGCCCGCTTATTTGCCTCAATTGCTCAATCCCTGGTTAATTTTGATCCTTTTTTTTTAGAAAAAAAAAAACAATTCATTTAATTAACCAAAACAAATTTAGATTTTCAATTTCACATCTCGCAACTCCAGTCAATTCCATAGTGACAAACACAATTAAAATTGTTTGTCGTTTATGTATGGATTTAAGAAAGTCACAATTGTTCGGCCCCTAACACATTTTTTTAAATAAAAATATAATTTATTGTCTCAACGACTTTCTATTTAATTGAAATCGTATAATTACCCAAATGAGGTAGTTGAGCGGGTTCGTGTAATTGCCTTACTTGGATAATTACCCAAAAAGCTTTAGATGTTTATCGAGGCAATTAAGCAAAGTTTACTGCGATACATTCAAAATTATCAAGATTTAACAACAAAAATCGACGAAAAGACATTTTTTTCGTCGTTTGTTAAGCAAAAGCTACATTCAAATAGTCAGATTTAAAAATTCTGAAGAATGTAAGTTATTCGTATCCAAGTTTGAACCTGTGTTTATAAAGAGCACACCACCTATGGCCGGCCACATTTATTCCATAATCCCAACTATTGCACAATCCCTACGACTTCCATAACCACAAATATAAACACGTTAATTGGTGTTCCGGTTTACTTACATTTTCTCTTGGGGTATATTCAAGGTCACACTGCCCATCGCATCATCGCCGTACCGCCAATAGCCAAAAAATCCCAGTACTACGTACAGGGTCAGCACAATGGACATGCCTATATTCATGATGCCAAACGGTTTTAGGTAAGCCTTCGGCGTTTTCATATTTTCCTCAATGGCCAAAATCTGCAATGTGATAAATGAGTGAGTGACTGAGTGGGTAAGAAAAACACATAAAAAGGAGAGGGAGTACACAAATATGCCAACACGCAAAAAAAAAATGAAACAAATTTATTAAAACCCTCAAATGCACAGCAACATTATGAGCGGAGAAAGCAAAGGACGAAAAAGCCAACAACAAATAATGAAAACAAACAAATTAAAATGGTCATAATAACAGTGACGAAACGAAATGGAAAACGGAAACGAAAAGAACAGCGACAAACACATTTCCTTCTCCTACTGCCCCCCCCTCGTCAGTTGCTTTCGTTCGTTTTTGTTTGTTTTGGGAATTGCTTAAACCGCAGCCAAATGAGCATAACTCCAGTGAAACACACAAAACAGCAATAATAAGCCATAAATATTTGTTCAGGCTTGTGTCTATCGCATCGCGGACTTACCACACCCACAGCCTCCAGAGCAAACAGCACTGTGCCAAAGAATATGGGCAATTTCCCCAGATCCTCGACGGCCTTGCGTTCCGATATGGGTGGCAAGTCATCGAAAATGTAATACAGTATCACACCGAAACCTACACACACAACGAAACAGAGAGAGAGAGAGAGAGAGAGAGACAGAATGACAAGTGTTAGTGTGATAAGTGTTACTAGCGTTACTTACCCACCAACAACAGGACATTGGCGAACGATGAAAAGGGCGCCAGCAACTGCAAATTCCGTATGCTGAATATCAGAAATAGGGGAACCAACACGAAACACATGTGTAGGCGCAGATCTAAAACGACCAAATGTTCATCGACAATTTGTTTTATGCTCTCCGCAATGAAGACGACATAGACACAGCAAATGCCAAAATGATAAAACGCCAAGAAACCATCCACAAAAGGTCTAAAATAAAGTAACAACAAAAATTCAAAAAAAAAAACAAATTAAACAATTTAACAAAAAGTCAATTGAGCAAAGGCTACATTGGGTTTATAATCGGAATGCGGTGACAAATCTGAAAGAAGGGCAATGGACGTACAGCATTCTGGATTCGTGAGGTTCTTTAGGTTAGGTATTAATATGCTTGGTACGGGTGGAAAAGTTTCGACCTTTAGCAAGTAGGATACATTTGAGTTGGTCTAACCCATCTCATTTACATTACATTTCCAAGAAGTAATATCATCCTGAAATGTTTAAGCTTCTCCAGTTTGAATTGGCTATTGTGAATGCACTTGGGCCTGAGGAAAAGCGTATACCCTCAGCCAGAAGGAGTAAAACTCTTGCGATGGTTTATTTTCGTTTACAAAATCATTCATTTTCATTCGCTGAATATCTATCTGATCCGTGAAGGAATACCATCCTGGAAATGTTAACCGTCAGCTGGACACAATCACACCAGTCGTTTGATGCTAGCGGGCTACTCATTTTCGTTTTCACCTTTGTCTGAAAGAGATTTACCATGTCTGATTGGATTCAGCCAACAGTTACATATAAACTGTCAAAAATTCTTTTGTCTTCAGTTATTATTTCCATTTGATTTATTTTCTTGCTCTCTTGCGGAATTCTAAAACAGACAATTACAAATTTCCATCAAAATATCCAAATAAATTTTTTTATATTGAAATTTTTTTCCTTTTGAAATTGGGACCATTTTTCATAATGTGATAATTAGGGTCGTAACCCCAACACATTATAAAGAAAAAAGGGTTGACTTTTATTAGGAGTTGTTTTTAATTTTTCTTTTAGGCTATTATACATTTTAGTTTGGAGTTATATTGCAAAATTAGGGGCGATTCTTTATACTTTTGATTTTTTGTTTATTAAAAAATACACTTTTTTTCAAATTGCGATAATCTTGTGTTGTGTCTATGGGTAATTTTTCATAAATTGTTTGGAGGGATTTTTCATTAATTTTATGGAATTCTTAATTTTTTTTGGGGAATTTTTTTTATTTCGGGTATTTTTGATAAAGCTGCCTCATTTGTGAACTTCCGTCTAAACATTTCTATCCAATAGTTAAACCTAGAGTTGGGCTTCGGGAATTTCCCGAAAAATTTTAAAGAGATTTTTTTGAGGAATTCTTCATTTTTTTTTGGTGGGGGCATTTTTGGGCGATTCTTTATACTTTTGATTTTTTTTTTTATTAAAAAATACACTCTTTTTCAAATTGCGATAATCTTGTGTTGTGTTTATGGGTAATTTTTTATAAATTGTTTGGGATAGTTTTCAGAATTTTTTTGGGGGGATTTCTCATTAATTTTATGAAATTCTTAATTTTTTTTTGGGGTATTTTTTTTATTTGGGGTCTTTTCCATAAAGCTGCCTCATTTGTGACCTTCCGTTTAAACATTTTTATGCTAGTATCCAATAGTTAAACCTAGAGTTGGACTTCGGGAATTTCCCGAAAAATTTGAATGAGATTTTTTTGAGGAATTCTTCATTTTTTTTTTGTGGGAGGCATTTTTCATTTGGCCCTCAAACCTTCTATCGTTTTTTCTGTGTGAAAGCTTTTTTTTATGATTGATTATACATGTAGAAAATGGACATACATGGACATGTCTTCTGGATCTGGTGAAACATGTAAGGCTGTCCCTCGTCTGTCCAGTTCAACTGCCCCATAGTTCCCTAAAAAGTTCCTAAGCCTTGGCCAAAGTTAACCAAATTAGGTGGATATCAAACTGCTTGGTGTCGCATTAAGAGATGGTGCGTAATCGAAACCCCGGTTTCGATGTCCACAACAATCAAGCGGTTTTTATTCAATCTTATTTTGTCAGAATAAACGATTTTTGTTGGTTAATCCGGTTTTCAAAAGAACTGTCGCATCTTACGCAGTAAGAGGTTTCGGGATTGACAACTTTGGGTTCAGAGGTTATCGGCTCCGCAGTTCTAATACAGTCCCGACTTTCGGACTTAAACTCTAAGAAACTTAAGCCTTGTGAATTAACCCACTGAGAGTTGTATGGTGCTATCATTTTCACGAGATTTATCCGATAGGGCACTCTTGAAATGTATTTTTTGACAATTAATCTTTGGTTATAATTACATCATTTTGAAGGCAGAATACATACAAGTGCAAAATATTTAGAAATTAGAAAAAAATATTTTACCAAAAAAAAACAAACATAATTTTAGAGTTTTTTTTTTTAAAAAAAAAATTGATTTCATTGAAACTTGAGTCATGCATAGCGGACCTTCATTTTTTGAATTGACCAAATAGTTTGGGAGAAATTGGGTTCAGAAAATTAAGTTTTCTCAATACAAGAGATTCGAACGTTCCCTGAAACTTTGCAGTGTGGACGGCTGACTGAATGAGAGAAATCCATTTCCTGGTAAGGCCAGCAAACAGTTTTAGAGCAACCGTTTCCATCTCGACGACTTTACGAGCATGAGAGCAAACCAGTTCAAATCCGACTTTACGAGAAAGAGATCCCGATCAGTTCTTGCATAAATGATATCGTGCAAATACTTTTACCTTGAAGTGACTTTAAAAACTTACGTTGCTATCGGTACGATGCATTTGAAGAACGGCGGTCCCTCTCGAAAACCCAGCGTCATGGCCTCTGAAAATGTGAGATATGGCACACGTTTCCGTTTGCACAATTCATACATTGAACCGATCTGGAAAGAAACAACAGCAGAGAGAATAACAAAAAATCATTTTTACTTATCAAATGATTACAAGATAACTGCAAACGTGGACAGCTCGTTATTGCTCTGACGTTGGTAAAATATAAAATTTCTATCGAAAAACCTCATGCAGACTGAACCTTTTGTCTATGAGAAAGAAAGATAAATGTTAAAATTACCGATGGACACTCATTTCACGGTTGGAGCAACGCCTCTAGAGCTTCTCGAAGAGTAAACTCCGTTTTAAATCCCAGGTCACCAGTGTGCAGTGTTTTTAGACCGCTTAAGAAACTCGATTTTTAACCCTTTTTCAGTGATCCAATCGAGCTGACTTTTTGCAGGCAGACTCATAGAAATGTCTGTATCACGTAAAATTTTTTAAAAACAATTTTTATCAATTCTCAGATTTTCCCCAGTTTTTATTATTTTTGAAAAAAAAAAATATTTTTTTCACTTTTCTTAGCATAACTTGAAGAGACTCCAAATTTTTAAACTACTTAAGCGTTACGAAAAAAATGTTTTTTGACTGAAACCTTAAAAAAAACGATAACCATTTAAAAAAAAAATTTAGGAAAATCTGAGAATTGATAAAAATCTATTTTTTAAAAAATTTGACGTGATACAGACATTTCCACGAGTCTGCCTGCCAAAAGTCAGCTCGATTGGATCACTGAAAAGGGTTGATCCAGAATTATGGAAACTACAGAAAATTTTGTGAAAAAAAAAAATCAGAATTCTGGGATTCTTTGGATTGAATTCCTACATTTGCTTTTATTTTTTTGTTTTCGTATGAAAAGCTCAACATGCATGCAAAATGTCATGGCATTGTGTCAATTAACAAAGAGTTCATTGAATATTAAGATCTTAACAGTTTCACGCACTGGGACCATTTTCTAAACACTCAGCTAGGACTGTGTGAAATCTCAATGAAATCGGACAAATCAATTGCAAATGGCAGACATGTTTCTAAACAAAATTGTCGTGGGCGTCGTCTAGTTATCATATTTCTGTTTTAGTCAATACAACAATACGATTCAGTGTTCCCTGAGATAGATCCTTTTCTCAAAATGATTTAATGACATGCTATCTAAGCTTGAGAATGTTATTGCTTGATTATTCAGTTGCACCATTCTTACCAATATATGCAAACAATGAACCGCCAAAAATCCTATTATGGCCGTAAGCACAAAACCATTCACATAACCGGCATTGGCAAATGCACTGGGCATGGCCAGCACTCCAGTGCCAATGCTGGCCTTCAGGAAATGAGCAAATGTCTGCCAATTTCTGCAAAAAACAAAACCTCATCAGTACCATCCTTGCAAGCTCATCAGTACCTGTTAGAGAACTTACGTGGTGGGATTTTTAACAGTCCGATGATCATGAGGATCATACTTGTCATCATCCATGGGTGTAGTTGTGTCATCCTGTGACAAACTGTTCGTGGAATCGATAATGTTTTGTTTGGATCCAGTCCTAAAGAAAAACATAAACAAAAACCAAAAAACCATCGTAAATTAATTTCATTTCAAAAGCATATCATAAATTTATATTGGCATTCGTTTATGAAGGGGTTATAAATCAAAGAATCAATCATTTTGAAAAGTTCCAAATGAAATATTTTGTTTTATTGTCTTGCTTTAACTACTCTAGTCAGCGCATGAAATGATTAGAGACTTATGACACTGTTATTGGATTTCCGCGGACTAGGTAACAATTGTAAGGGGAATTAAAAAAGAAATCCTGTGTTTTTCTGATATCAATTACAATCGAATCAATTGATTCGGAAATGGTGTGATAAACAATTATGATTCATCAATATATCTTTATGATAACCTCTATTGTAGATTGGTGGACATATTAAAGTTGCCGTTCCGCTTGTGGGACTCTGGGACTCTATAAAGTACAGATTTTATTGAACGGACATTGATTCTATGTTCAAATAAAATACAATGACCGAAATTGGACTGCCAATGTCAATAAATAACTTTGAATTGACGGCGAAGACATCTTCCAATGACTGGAAATAACATTGGATTCACTGGGAGCATTACCTCCTACAGAGTGATGATATCCCCCTAATAGCCGAACCTAATAAATACTTTTGCTACCGCAACCCAGCTAACCATTGCCTACCATTCAGTAGGTGTGTATACAAGAAAATCTGATTTCTTTCAATGGATGTCCCCTACGATTGCAATGCACTGTGTTAGCGATAGGAACGAAGGATATTGGCGGGAGGAAGAAGGGAGCAATGTTTGTTGACGTTGGCTTTGACTTTGACTCTGATAATGTCATGGCAGACAGGAAAAATATTTGCAGGAAGATTATTCCACATACGAACAGTCCGACTAAATAACGAATTGTCTGTATAGTGCGGACCATTTAACACTGAACGGATGAGCGTCACTTGATAGCCGCGTGTTGCGGCTAAATGTTTTAATGCCAGGGACCAGACGACGGATATCTGATGAATTGGCTATCATTGGCTATATTTAAAGAATATAAATTATAATGATACTTTTGAGCGGTCTGGCTAAAACTCTGATTTTCTATCATTTTGAGTAAAATATATCTAAAGAAAGCTCCAAAAAACCACAATTTTTCGAAAAAATTTAAAAAAAAAATACTGAAATTGGAAATCTGTTTGGACATCTTAGTGGGTACTCAAATGAACGGCAATTCTTTCATGCAACGAAGTACTGGTTTAGAAAATTTACAAAATTGGCGATAAGATTTTTAAGATTTTTATTTTTAACTTTTGACAAAAAATAATAATAATTTGCAAAATTGGCGATGTTTTCTCGAAATAATCAGCTGAAGTTAAAATATATATATACTAGTAAGTTGTAATACGCCTATGGCGCCCGTTGAAATATGGAAAAAAAATTTTGTTGAAAAAAAAAATTTTGTTGAAAAAAAAAAATTTTGTTGAAAAAAAAAATTTTGTGGAAAAAAAAAATATTGTTGAAAAAAAAATTTTGTTGAAAAAAAATTTTTTGTTGAAAAAAAAATATTGTTGAAAAAAAAATGTTGTTGAAAAAAAATTTTTTGTTGAAAAAAAATATTGGGAAAAAAAATTTTGTAAAAAAAAAAATTTTTGTTGAAAAAAAAATTTTGTAAAAAAAAATTTTGTAAAAAAAAAAATTTGTAAAAAAAAAAATTTTGGAAAAAAAAAATGTTGGTAAAAAAAAATTTGGGGAAAACACAATTTCTGTACAAAAAAAAATATTATTTTTTTTATTATTATTATTTATAGAAAATTATAGAATGCCTATTTAAATTCCTACGTACTGCGTGACAGAGTGAATCAGTGTCGAGGGTAAATATACATAAAATTAAGATATATATAATTTTTAGCTGGAAGTGTATATGTTTAAATACACAGAATAAAACGGAAATGGGATTTTAATTAAGACAATAATTTCACTCAAAATGTCGCATTGATGGCTCATCTGCCGTATAGCCCTGATTTGCCACCCAACGACTTCTTCGTATTCCCTCACATCAAGAAAAAAACTCCATGGTCAATGTTTTTCGACGCCGCTGGTAGTTGCTGTGGGCAGTCGTGGAATGGTAGGTAGTGTGTGTGCGACTATCACACAGCAGAACCCAGGTTCAAAACCTGATAAGACCTGCAACAGTTTTTCGGTAATTACTGGCGACTACGGGCAAGGGAGTATGTAATGTCTAGACCATATACAACTTCTCCAGAAAAACATCAGACGTTCAGAGCCGGCTGCCAGAGCTAACAGTAGGTCCCGGTCATTAATTGTAAATTATTCGAAAAAGTTTCCCATCAGTTCCTTAAGGCATGTTAAGGGATATATGTAAGTAAAAAGCAGTTGTTGAAGCATTCAAAGAGGTGTCTCAATTGGAGCGGAAAAAGCGAATCGAAAATTGGTTTGAGCTCATACACAAGAGTATTGAGGTTGACGGAAAGCATTTGGAAGAACAATAAAACCATTTCCAATGATAAATGATTTTTATTTTATATTGCTGGATGCGAAATATGGGTAGCAACCCTCGTCCAAAGGTTTTTTTTTTTTTTTTTTGATTAATTCCTGTTAGAAATTCTAATTCTAGCAGAAATCCATACAAAAAACAGTTATTCTCGAGAACGCTTCATATAAATTTATTTAAGTCAACTAAATTGATATTTTAACTTTGTCACAGAATTTTTTCCCAACAAGAGGTGTTATTTTGAATCAGCCGGTATTTCGGTAGCTGTCACTTTTGAAGCTTTTATTCGTTGACATTTGACAAGTAGAAACTACGCCATTGAAATTATTAAAATTCACTACAAAAATGGTGAAAATCTTGCACTACGTGCCACACAAGCAACGAAACCATTGCTCTTTTACTCCCTTCCCATTCAACATTGTTACGATTTTTATAGCAGTCCTCATACGATTTGCTACCTTGCCTACAGTACAGTGTCCTCTAAGAACTTCTGTGGGGATGATAAGTCTTCTGAAACGTTTGACATCTCGCAGCCCCTTATACGACCAAATTCGATTCATGACTTTCTAAATAGTTTGAGCCATGTCCATCTCTCCGTCTGTCTATCCTGCTGGTACGCACGATAACTTTCGAAAGAGTTAAACAATTACTCTGAATATTTTCCCAAAACTGCTTATGGGATTGCAATTGGGCTATATGGCCACACCCTTTAGGGTACCTCCCATACAAATCGTCTATTTCGTCCACTTTAGAAATCCTGTAATAATATCAATACGCCTGGTTCGATCTTGGCCAAATTCTGTATTTAGTAAAGGTATAACTGGACAAAGATTCCAGCAAAAACTTGGAAGTCTGGCAACTCCCCTTCGGGTACCTACCACACGTGCTCAAGTGGTTCGTCACAACCACCTGGCCGTCACTTGTTGTTAATGCCGTTTTGAATGGACTGGTAACTCGTATCTCTCTCTCTCTCTCTATCTATGTACGTACGATATAGTTAACGTATGATAGATCACTAAGTAGTGGCACTCCCTCTAATCGATTGCATATATATATGTATATATATAAATATATATATATATATATAGAGAGAGATAATGCAGGCAATCATTGGAAAATGAATATTGTTTGAGTTGTAATTAATGGCATTCAATGACTTTGTAACTGAGTGCATGCAGAGAGTTTTGTTGTCATCGTTAATGTCGTCAATAAGTGTAATAACATTTTCATTTGAGAGGTGTACTATATCCACTCAAGGTAGCAAAATATTTGGAAATATCATACGGTGGCTATATCAAAACATCATACACTTTGGCACAGTAAGTTCCATTGTAAGATTCAATTTTTTTAAATATTTTTTTCTTTTGGGTATTTCAAAATACCTGTGGATTAGTTTGACCTCAAACTCGAACAATAGAAAGAAAATTTTTAAAAAGAATAAAAATCGAAAAAACCGAACAACACCAAAATCCTTCTAGACACATCGCGACGTGAGAACCAGAGGGTTCTATCTGGCATTTTTTCACTTTTGCGTTTTTTGATTGGATTTTATTTTTTGTAATGGTTTTTATCTTTTAATGAAACCCTCTTGTATTTTCACTTATAATTGTAGTAATAATAACAGAGCCATTTAGTTCTATATGCAAAAAAAGTGGACGCACTTAGTTCCAAAAGGTTCTATGTGCAATAAATTTCAATGGTGTTCCAAAAATATAATAAATTGATTGAGTTAGTTTTTCTAAAAATTGAAAAATGTTAAATAACAACTAAATAACTATAAAATAACTAAAATAACTATAAAACTAAATGATTACTACAATACAAAAAATACCCTAATAATACCCTAATTGTAAAGAAATTGGAAAATGAAATTGGATATATTGAAAAGGTGGCAGCACAGATGACTAGGTTCTAACTGCAGCCAACTTCAATGTTGTTAAAGTGTTTGTGCTGATAATTTAATTTTTGAGTGACTAAGCTTAAAATATCTTATAATATAAACAAAATGGAAATACCTAGTGACAGTGGATCTGATATTCAGCCTTTGAAAGAAAAACTCAACTCTAAATCATCAAAACGCAAGTAAGTTTATCATAAAAAAGAATTTATTTTAAAAACTGATGACTGAAGCGAATTTTCTAAACACCTGTTTCTTCATTTCTGAGCGAAATTTGTTGGAAGCCAATAGACATTTTTTTTTAAATTAATTTTCGTATGCAATGTTCATTTGTAGATTATTTGTTTATGATGACACATCAACTTCCAATTTTTCCGAAAATGTTTTAACCTATGATGAAACAACTGATGACAAACTGCAGAGCTCGAATGTGTGCTTTGCCGTTGATGGAGTTCGCCAATTAAATAATGATGAAATGAATCCAGGAGCGCGAAGCCTCGTTCCATATAATAGCAATACCGAAAGCGTAAACACAAAAGAAGGGAGTCCTATGAAATCACGTAAGCTTACAAGGAAAAGGAAACGAAATCCCGAAACATGGAAAAAGAATATTCGCAAGGGAAAGCGCCAAAGAGGTGAAGCATATATCAATACTTCGGGTAAACTCGTTGCAGAAAAGGAGCTCTTTCATGTTGATTGTGAGTGTAAGTGGAAATGTATCGGCAAAATAAGCAAAGATGACAGAGAATCTCTAAATAAATCATTTTATTCTTTGGATGAAAATGGCAAAAAACATTTTATTCTACGAAATACGAATTGCAATTTATGTAAAACAGGCGATGTGAACTTTTCTAGGAAAAAAAAATCTTTTACATATTCTTTCCAAGTCAACGATGAACTTGTAAGAGTGTGTAAACAATATTTCCTTAAAACTCTTTTAATAAGTCAAAAAACGTTATATAATATACACTTAAAAAAAGATACAACGACAGGCGTACCTAAAAGCGATGAACGAGGTAAAAAAACCAGAGAACGCATTGACAAAAATGAAAAGGACATCGTTAGAAAACATATAGAATCATTTCCTAAAGCTGAGTCCCACTATTGTCGAGCTAAGACAAATAAAGAGTATCTATGCAGTAGTCTTAACTTAGCAATGATGTACGATCTATATGTTGAGAAATGTGAAGAGCAAAGTATTGCTCCTCTTAAGCAATCAATGTACAGATGGATTTTTAATACAGAATATAATATTGACTTTTTGGCTCCTAAATCTGATAGATGCGACTTGTGCGAGGAATATAATATGGCTGTGAAGGAAAGCATATTATCAGAGAAATTGAATGAAAAATATGAACGCCATGTGGTTGAAAAATCGTTTATGAGAACAGAAAGAAAATCAGATAGAGAAAGCAAGACTTTGACTATATGCTTTGATCTCCAAAACATAATATCATTACCAAGAGGAAATGTAAGTTGTTTTTACTATAAACGTAAATTAAACGTTTACAACCTAACTGCCCATGCTTCAGACGGAAATGTTAAAAATGGTTACTGTGCAGTTTGGCATGAGGGATTGAGTGGTCGAACAGGAAACGATATAGCCAGTGCTTTAGTAAAGATTCTCTCTAAAATATGTTTGGACTACTCAAATGCGAATGATTTAATTTTATGGAGTGACAGCTGCGTGCCGCAAAATAGAAATTCTGTAATTTCCTTTGCCATTTCATCCTTTCTTGAAAACAACTCATTTGTTCAGACTATAACTTTAAAATATTCTACCCCTGGCCATTCATGCATTCAGGAAGTCGACAATATTCATTCAAACATTGAAAAAAAACTTAAATTGACAGAAGTTTGGTCACCTGTGTCTTTGTTACGAGTTTTACTGGTAGCCAACAGAAAACAACCTTACCGTATTATACAGATGAGCTCCAGTGACTTTTTTGATTTTCAATCGCCAGCAAAAACATTAAGCTACAGTAATGTACCATTTACCAAAGTTTCTCAGCTTACTTTAAAGAGATCTGATATATTCGATGTAGGTTATAAGCTCAGCCATGGTTCCAAAGAATGGGAAAATGTTTCAATACAAAAAAAAAAGGCACACGCCACACTTCGAATACTACATTTCCAGCTGTAAACAAATCAAAATGTGTGCCAAAACTTACTGAAGACAAAGAAAATGATTTAAAGAGTATGTTTAAGTGGATGCCTTCCATAGACGTAGATTTTTATAACACAATTTTTAATTAGATAAACTCATTTGAAAAAAAAAATTTGAATTTTTAAGAACCAGAAGGTTCTATGTGCAGGGTCACATTAAAAAATATTAATTTTTGGTTTTTTTTTAAACTTTTTTAAACATGTTCTTTTATGTTGCATTAAGGAACTGAATAATTCTTATGTAACTTATATTTATTTTAAAATTTTTTAATCGCATAAACAAAAAATATATATATGTAAAATTATTGCCAAAGTTTTTAGTTTGAGTTCCGAAAGGTTCTATCTGAAATCTGTAATTAAAAAAGTTAATTTTTCTTGTGTTTTATTTTAACTTTTGATGAAACAAATTTTATATTCCAATAAATAACTGCACTAGTTTGTGATTTCTTGTGTTCTCTTTTTCATATTTATTATTTAAATAGTATAGAAATAACTCCGAACTTTAAAAATGCTCTCCTGAACATTTTTGAAAAAGCCAGATAGAACCCTCTGGTTCTCACGTCGCGACATGCTATGCCATAGATGTTTATATCTCGAATCAAAATTAATTTTTGCACAGCACTTAACATTTTTTTGAGTTATACCCGATGTTATATTTAAAAACTCCCTCCAAGCCGATCTTCAGATTTTAAAAACGATTGTTTTTCTTTATGAGGGCTATATATGTAGTTCAGAATACAGAGGAACTTCCATAACTCGAACATGTATAAGTGGAATTTTCTTCAAGTCGAAGCACTTCTAGTGACAGTAAAGGAGGCAAATTCCTTTAGTCAATTCTATAAGTAATTCCATAACTGAAAGTCTCCGTAAGTCGTACTTTTCAAGCTGCGCTATATATTTCATTGATTTTTTCAATGTGTTCAAGGGAACATCGTATTTCAGTCGTATTTAGTAAATTAAATTTCACTACAAAACTCAAATATAGGTTAGCAATTTATATGCATGTATTTAACTGAAAGGAGCAAAACAAATATCCGGCTAAAAAACAATATTTTTATTATTTTCCCATATTGAGTATCCAAAACACCAGGCGATGAGTGCGGCCGCACACAAGATAGAAAGACTGCGTGGAAGTGGAGAACGTTTCATTATGAAAAATTCTCGCCCGAAAATGGGGATTTTTCATAACTTTTAGATAATCGCCCATGTGCTGCATTTCGAGTTTGCTCGAATGTGAAACATTTTCCCACATTTGGTGTGCTCCATTCCGAATACCCAAAAAATATTGGGAATATAATTCGAGCACATATAGCCTTGTGGATCGAAAAAGAAATGAGATTGTACGTGTTTTTCTGAGCACATACAAGTTAAAAAAGAACGCAGAGTTAATATTTAACTTGTTTTTACAACATTTAATTAAAAAAGACAGTATTCAGATTAGCTTTTCTAGTAAAATTAAAGAAAATAAAAAGGCTCCTTTTATCAAGAACAACTTTTGACGAAATTTACCCAGAGTGTTCTACTTGTTGAAAAGGTTTCTTCAAATATACATAAATTGTATACTTTGGTGGACATATTCATTAAAAAATTAACAACACGAATGAAGATTACACCAGTAATCAATCTGGCAACTCGTTTAACGCGTTCCAGTATCATTAGTCTTCTTCTAGTAGAAACCAGGGCAATTAACAAGCCAGCAGGCATTTTTTCTTAATTTTGTTGTTAAATTTGCAAATAAAACATATGTTTTTTGTTGATAGTTATTGAACACAGTTCGTAACATATTGAACAAAGCTATTCTTTCGAACCATACTTTCGCTCGGAATTGAGCACACCATTTTGGAAAAAATGGGAATCTAAAAAAGTATGGGAATTCAAAAACTCTCGGAACATGGCACATGGGCGAATATTTACGTTTTTGGCCAATTTTTATATGAAAAATAATCCAAAATTTGTACAATGAAATATTCCCCAATTCTTTAAAGAGAGAAATTTCCAGAAATTCACCGGGATTTGTGGAACATTTCAACCGGGAAAGCACTTCTAGTGGCAGTAAAGGAGTCAAATTCCTTTAGTCAATTTTATAAGTAATTCCATATCTCAAAGTCTCCGTCAGTCGAACTTTTCGACGGGATTATGGTGGTTCGAGTTATGGACGTATCACAACAATACAGTAGATAACGGATATAATAAAGTCATCAAAAATCACAAATTTCTTCCGTATATGCGAATGTTTCTTTTAACATATTATTGTGTCTAAGAAAGTAATTTCGGCTTAAAAAAAATAGTTCCTATAAAAAGAATGATGACAACATTGAATTTGTTTTTCCATAGAGCAAATCTATATTTTGCATATTTCAGTTTTATGTTTAGTATTTAGTTGTAAAGAGGAAATAATGTATTTGTATCAATGGGGTCTATAAAATTCTCACTGCGATAGCTTTCACCATAATGTCAAATGGCATAAGGTCATTGTCGCTATGGAACAGTCGTGTGAAAATTCAGTCATGTGGAAAAATCTGTAGATCTGTAGAATCTAGGATAAGACATATGTGTATCTACCATCGCTGCCCTAGAATACCAGCTAAACCCTCTTGGTTAGGGATTGAGGCCTACCTCACACATCCTCCAACCCACGCAGAGTCGTAATCTCCCTGTGATTTCGGTGGTCTACCCCAACGGGCCATTCCCAGTTGTCCAGGCTAGAAAAATAATCGTAGAAGATTCTGACCATCTGACCACCATCATTACCACTTCACTTCAAACCAGTGCTGTTGAGTCGTTCTGCCCAGAGTCTGGTGTCGAAAAGTTGCTCGACTCCCAGTTTTATTATCTAAGATTTCCCATAAAATAAATAAAGTGTATTGAACACAAGTTAATCGGTTAATATTTTTTAAAAATTGAAATATTTTCGATTATTTATTTTCTCTTTAAGATACAAACGTGGACGGAAATTCAATTTTTGAAATCTGACTGGTAGCACAATCTATTGATATACGATGAACTTGTAAGCCACCCGACGACGATTCACGCTGGAGTCTCATCTAGATGTGACAAAGTCGCAAAGTCAAAATCGACTCATAAAAGAAATTATAGTCTGTAGTATACATATGTGTGCGGCAGTAGGTAGTGTGTGCGAAGAACCCGAGTTCGAAACCGGTTAAGACCATCAAACATTTTTTCAGCGGCTGTTTCCACCTCGTAAATGTTGGCGACTTTACGAGTAAGAGAGTAATCTCTAAGTCATGCAAAACTTGTCTAGAAAAGCATTAGGCGTTCGGAGCCGGCTTTCAAACAGATTAGGTCCCGGTCAGTGAGTATACACAATTATATCGTACACAGCTCACTGATTCGAGAGAAGTTCCCCGTCTGTTCTTTCAGGGAATGTTAAGGGAAATAAGTAAGTAAGTAAGTAGACATATGTAAAGGGTGTTTTTTATTGAGGTATAGAACTTCGAATTGAAATAAAACACAAGAAAATCGTTTTAATGTCCATCAATTTGGCTTTATTGGAAGGATAATTTTATGCCATTAATGTTTAAATATGATTTCGGGCATGTGGCCGCGGCGGCTGGCTCGAATAAAGCCAATTCTACAGGTCCAATTTTCAACCACTTGTTGGAACCACAACTCATCCACATTCATGCCATCCAATTCGGGAACAAAATAGTCGGTTATCATGGCTCTATACCGGTCTCCATTAACGGTAACTGACTCTCCAGCATTATTTCGGAAGAAGTATGGCCCAATGACTCCACCAGCCCATAGAGCACACCAAACAGTCAGTTTTTGTGGATGTAATGGCATAAAATGGACGGAGCTTGCGGTGAACTTCGCGAACTGAACCATTACTTTCGAAATAAATTTGCACGATTTGCAAGCGTTGTTCTTTTGTCAACCTGTTCATGATGAAATGGCAAACCAAACTAAATATTAATCACTTGACAGCTGACAAAATGGCCGCCAGTTAAAAAAGTGATGCCAACTTAAAGTTCTATACCCCAATAAAAAACACCCTTTACATTTACGCTGTCATGTCAGGTCGCAGTAAAAGAACATGTGTTTTTTGCCTATAGTGCACATGCACCGACCTCTACAAGTAGGCATTGTTCATTGATGTCCATTTTTTCATTCCTCATGCTGTTGTCATGAGTCCCCCATATCGTGATATATTATTGAGTATTCAATAAAATAAATCTAGAAAACAGTGACGACTGAACAAAAATATTTATTTTGATACCTTCAAGAGGTTCATTTAAGCTCAGATCGATATGTTGCAAACGAAACGTCACAATAATACATTTGCACACTACATCCCCTCCCTGGTGGATGGTATAAAAAAAAACCCCTGCTATCAGAAAATGTATGGGAATACACGAAATTCTGTATTTTTTTTATTGGTCATAAATTTTCCAAACTGCAAACCGTTTAAGTGGTTTTTTTGATACTGGAAATATTGATAATGGAACTGTTCGATCGGACATTCTAAGAATTGAGAGTTGTCTACCGTTCCCCTTACCTGGCCAGGCGTGGCACAGCCTCTGTTGAAGGGGAAGTACGATGTTCTTTAGCAATTTTCTGAAACAGGATTATATTTACTTGACAGGATATTTAGGTACGATGTACCTGAATAATTTTAAATTTTTTTTGTAATAAAAAAGAAAAAACCTTACCATAGACAAAGTTGTGCATATGTCGAGCAAATTTTTGAAATTCATACCTTTACTCAATTGCGAATAAAAGCGAAACGCGTGCATCGATTTTCATGATCTTTGTCTCATTTTGCTCATAGGTTATGTGACTTTACGTAAAAGTAATAAGATTTGACAATTTTTTTCATTTTGGATTTTTTAAAAAAAAAAATTTAAATCTTTAGGCAAAAAATAAGTTTTTTCCTTTATATATTCATTTTTAACTTGGAAACTGTTGCTTGTATAGGAAAACAATATATGAACAGATTAAGGGAATTGTAATTTTAAATTTAAAATTTAATTCAATTAAATCGGGCTAGTGGTTCCCGAGTTATGCCGGACGAAACAAATTAACCAAAAAAAATTTTTTAAAATTTAAAAAAAAAAAATAAAACAAAAACCAAACGAAAAAAAAAATTTTTATTGCGTTTTTCGAGCTCATGTCAAGGTTATCTACACAGAAAAAATTATCGCATCCCGAGTACATTTTGACTGTTGACTAGTGTAATTGTAATTATGGGATTTTATTTGATTTTAGCCAAATATCCATCTTGTAATATAGATATTCTAGCGATTTCATTAAGTTGAGGTAAGAAGGACATGGATTACTTAGACTGATTTAAAAAAAAACCCGCAAACGACGATTTTCTTTTTTTTTTGCCCTATTTGAAAAATATTTCAATTTTTGATGACCGGTGTTTTGCACAAAAACATATTTATGGAAGATATTTATTATACCAAGACCGGCCCCTTTGTCAGGGGAGTTGTTATAAATTCTTGGCCAAAATTATATGAAACGACTTTGTTGTTAATATTTATGACTACTACACAAACAAAACTTCAGCTGTTGCACATGTCAGCTATTAAGCATTTTTTTTTTTTTGGTTTTTTTCACATGTGAATATTTTCCATTACATTGACACTTACTTCATTTCGTAAACACAATATAAATTTCTTTAATTAACAAATAAATAAACACGATTACGTCTCAATAAATATCGAACGCAATTAAACAAGTATTCTTTTTTCGGCTTTGTACTCAATTCTTCATATGCATCATTCAAAATATACAGATGTGGATTATATTTATCTGTCAGTCTCTGTTCAGAGATCAGAAGAACAGAGCAAAAAAAACAACACAAAACGAAATTCAACCGTTCCGCTGCAATTTCAAATTAATACTAAACTTTTAGGTCTGAATGGTCCAAATACAACCAGCCGATGATATTCGACTAACTTTAGTCGGTCTTTTATGGCAGCACTTCACAACACTTCACAGATACAATAAACCAACAGGTTATTTGTTGTGTTGTTTAAACTTATTTTATACCCTCACCCTACAGGGCGGGAGGGCACTCGCATATCATGTGGTGCCGGCAAAAGTGGGCGGCCGTGGTGTGATAGGTAGTGTGCGGCACTACCCCAGAAGGGGCAGCTTCGCATCCTGATAGCCAGGTTGGGAGACCTCGTGAATGTCGGCGATTTGACGAGCAAGGGAATACTCGCTGAGCCATGTAACACTTTTCTAGAGCAGGCTCTACCCACTCGGCTCCCGATCATTGAGTATACGAATTATATGGTACATAGCTCACTGAAAATATACACATTTGTCAATTGGGCGACGCACAGTGGTCCAGCATCCAATTTCATCGGCCAAAAGTTTGCAACTTTTTTTGATCATGTAAACATTTTTGAGTTTTGTAGAAAATGTATATAGGTGGTAGGGATTATTTTAAGATATTAATATTCAAAAACAGTACAAAGAATGGACAAATTGTGGATCTGTGAAAATCACATTTCCTAAAATTGTGAATATTTTTGAAATTAATAGAAAAATTTGAGTTGACTCTCTCAGTACAAAGCACATTCGTTCAAGTAGACAATAGATTATAGACAAGGACTCAGAGTTTGTGTTAAGGTCTTAACATTCAAAATCGGTCAAATCCATATATTTTAGAAGTATTTTTCAGTTTTTGTGGGAAACAAATTTTAGTATTTTCTGTTTTTAGTTTTATTTTTTTTTAACATTTTGACGTTCTTGGTTATATGGCGAAAAAAATTTATTGTTTTTTCAGATTTGGAAGTTTACAAAAAAATTAATTTAAATCTAAAAATCTGAAAAATGTAAAAAAAAAAAAATATTTTTGGTGGACAATTTAAAATACTAATGTCAAAATATTTAACAAAAACCTAAAAACTACAAATAGAAAAATTGTTTGCCGCTAAATTTGAAAAAATACAAAAAGTAGTCAACTTTCAAGATATTTCTAAAATTATCCAATTTACCGACTCCTATTCCTTGTAAAGGGTTATCCATTTTGGGTTTTTAAAAGTAAACGGAAATTTAATACAACATTTCCTCAGGTTGTTTCACTTTCTAGAGGAAACAGAACAGATTTTGAGCTCGTGTGAAAATGTCGCACGTTTTACACCCTTTCCCAAAACACCCAAACGAAATTCCAAACGTTAGAGCAAGCGCCCACGCCATTATTTAGGTGGGGACGCTTTAAATGCTACACCCAAATTTGTTCATTTGTTAGTGCAAACAGTGTGATCGTTTTTAAAATGTTACACCTTGTGTGGGTAAAATGTTAATTGCGAAACGAACTCACCATTAGTGTTTCACAAAGTCGACCTCTGCCAACGTCCGCCGCTACTCACCGCTTATTTTGTTAGAGTTTACTTTATAATCAGTTTGTAATCTCAGTGTGCGTAGAGTGTGAGGCAATTATAAAACATATTATCACTTCAAATTTGTGATAAATTAAGAACAACAACAACTACACAGAATACAAAACAGAAAAACACTTGATTCGCCATTGCGAATTCCTTGCTGGGATAGTGGGTTTATACGCTAGTCTGTTATGACTATGGTTCTGTAAATGTTTTTCTCTTTCGAAAGTCCCCGTACTTAAAGTAATAGAATTTGGTAATAAACATAGTACGACTCACATGCCGCAACATACCTACACACATACATTGTCCGGCGTTATCGCAGCACTCGAATGTCGTATTTCATTTAATAATGATAATTGGCCTTTAAACTGAATGTAATTGATATGAGGTGGATTAAAACAAAAACAACAGCCAGAGAAAGAAAAAAAACGAGGAAAAACACAGAACAGAAGAACAACACAGTTGATTTATTCATAATAAGAATGTTATCAAACGTTGGCCGAGTTGTAATCTCTGTCGGATGCCACCACTGAGCATATGATTATCAGTTTTGTCACACATACGTCATGGATGCCAGGTACGAGGGGTGACACTGATAGTAACGAGGGGACCGTTCAGCATCTCTGATGCACTTCTTGCATATTTTTAAATGTTTTCTTTGAGTTTCAGAATTTGTGCGTTCCTTATCCGCTTTGATCAGTAATATAAATATTCCATATACAATATCGTCGGCGTTCTGCAAAAAGAGCTCAAGAGCATTTTTTTGTGAACTGGACTTAATGATGCAAAAGTGTCCCAAAAGTCATAGTCTCTGTTCTCTAAAAAAAAAAAGGCTATGTCCAAAAAATCCACACCAAAATCCTTTATATTCAATGACTCAGAAACACCACTTGACTTGTGACTCGATAAATTTTTGCTGCATAAATGACTTTTAACCATTAAATGACTTTTAGTTTCTGCTTTAGAAAAGTCTGTAATCGAAGACTATCTCTGCATTAAAATGATAAGCTGCGAGACCGACACAGAAGAGGATTCATACGATGTCACTGCAGGTGTTCCCCAAGGCTCGGTCTTCGGGACATTATTATGGAACATTGTGTACGACGGAGTATTTAACCTAAAAATACCAAAGGAGGCGACTGTACTTTGGGGCAGTTGTATGAAATATGCGCGTAAGTGATAGGCAGGTAAACGAAAAATACTGTAGCTGAAATCATGCCAATTGACTTGGCAGCAGAAGAACTACCGTACATGTGCTGTACAGAAGGACAAGCCGAATTTGGGCTGGAGAGCCCTACGACAACGCGAAAGATGTAAGGCCATGCAGAACTGATAAAGTAGGTGGCAAAATTCGGTGAAAGGATGATGTTTTAGACGGGGATATGGTCAGACAAATTCCTAACGGAACACGGAGATTATCGTAGCTATTTCTATCGGTATGAACACGATTGCTCCCCCATGTGCCCACAATGCACCAAACATGAAAAATACTCATAACCAGAGGTTGCAGGCGGCGGAGTAAGTCCGAAAGGCCGCTAATGCTACGTAGAGACAGATTGAGTCTCTCCCGCCCTGCGATCTAATACCTTGAAGTCAGTCTCGCAGGGAATCACGATGACTATGGAGGGTTTGGCGATTGCAACTATCACTGCTGGGAACACACTACAACCGTGAGGTGATGTATCCATTCACCGAGTTTCTGAGAAAACTCCCGAGCCCCTTCCAGTCTTCATTTGTGGACAGTCTGTAACGATTGAGATCTACTCATATTCCATGACTGAATTTCTGGCCCATTCCTCTCTGGAGACGTTAAAGGTATTCCCGCAGTTCATTATCGGTGACATTTATTCAGTTTTCTGTTTTAAGAGGCCATAGAACTTTTGTTGAAGCATGTTGGCTTCTCTTCGACTAGAGCAACTTTGGGTGCACAACTTGTGAGAGAGACATCTATGGATTGATTCCAGATCTGATTGAGAAGGTGATCTCAGTGCTCCCTCATTGCCCAGGCAGCCTAGCCTTTGGACATTGATTATATTGGAGAGATCTGATTTTGTATACCCTGCACTGTACCATACCAGGTCTTCCTATGTGAGTAGTGGTCCGAAGATCATCAGGTATATCCAGCGTATCATTTTCGGCTGTAAAACCCATTTTCTGACGAAAAGACGACTTAGGGCTTTGTTCATTCCTTCATAGGTATTCCGTGTCCAGGAAAGTTTAGATTCCAGATTCTATTGATAGCTGCAGAGATGCATTTTTCTCTACCCACTACGATAAGGATGATCCATGATTTCGCGGATTGGCGCCAGTCACGTTAAGATCCGTCAGGATGTGATTTATCACGAAACCCCCCCTTCTGAGGTTCCTCTAGTCACCTGGATCTGCTTCGTTGCCTCAGGTTTTCACTTACGCAAAAGTCTCCTAGTCTTTCCAGAGTTTTCAATAAAACGAATAAGCCTATAGTCTTTTGACGAGTTGTAGTTTATTTGGCTATCTGTATGTAGATACACGCTGAAAAACAATGGACATTTTAACAAATTTCAGCAACCAAAAAAAACATTACGAAAACAGCTTCAAATACACAGTTATTCGCACTCAAATGTTGTACTTTGTTCAATTTAATAAGTTCATTGTCTGTTTTTCCCAAACACGCTATTGCTTATACACAAATATGTGATATAAATAGCAAACGAGTTATATTTACATCCAAATAGGCTTTGTGTAGAAGGAAATAAGCTTGACTTGCTACAAAGTCCAAACACGCATTTTACTTGTGTGTAAACATTAAAAAAGACGTATTTTTCAGCGTGTACGTATAAATATTTCACCATCTTTCACTACATCACCGCCATCTACTAAGCCCTATACCAGTTACAAATAAAGCTTATTTTAAGTTCTAAAAGCTTTAGCATACAAGCATTCAGCCAGCAACTGTTGAAGACTGCAACCTTAATGTATTTCATAGAGCTTATTGTATGTTGAAGCTCTTTCCAGTATTTCAAAATAGTTGCTGTGCTAATCGTAGTTATGTATCGTTTACACCGAGATGTGTTGCCACTTGATTTCGTTCATTTGTTTAAAATATGTTTCTTAAACACACACTCCCACTCGCACTCACACTGGCACATACAAAGAGTTTCGTAGATTATTTTTGAATGATTAATATTAATATATTATTTTTAAAATTGATTTATATCGATTCCCTTTCATATTGAGTGTATTTATTTAAATGACCTATATCGGCATTTATGCCGTACAAATTGATTTACGTTAGTTTGCTGTGCGACATTAAACTGATTCTGCCAGTTCATGAATACATGATACATGGTATTGTGAATGTTCTTATGGTATTGTGTATGTTCAGTGTTTTTTTGAAAGTTTTTTACGAACCTGAACTTATTTTATTTGGATGACTTGGTGATCACCCGGCACCAACGTAAAATGAGATACAGGGTGTCATAGTTGGCCATCTCTGTTGCCACAACCCGTTTTAATGAAGTACGTCTTTTTCAGCGACCGTGGTGTTAGTAGTATGTAGTATGCCCCACTATCACGAAAGTTCGCATCCTGGTAAAAACAATTATATTTGCGCTTATACTGCCATGCTAGTGGACCACACTCACCGTCCCTGTCTTTGTACGACGCGCACTGACAATAATGTGGCTTCCGTAGCCGAGGATGCGTGGCTCAGTCCTGGAACAACAACTGGCCATCGATCTCTCATAAAGACGTTTCATTATTCTCTGCATGGTCCAATTAAGTCGGAGATCCTTTTCGCTATTGCTTCTCCACTTGGGCCTTAAATTAGATCGAAATAAACAACAAGCTTTCTCGAAAACCAATTCTTCTCGAAAAATCATCTCGATGCGAATTTTCTTCTCTGCCACTATGCTAACAAGCAAGACAACCGCAACTGGGGATCGGAAATCCTACATGTGATCGTCGAATGCTTCCTCAGAGACTGGCGGTGGTATCATTGGTCCACTATATTTTAATGTTCTGTTGAAAACGTCATCTCGGTTAACGGTGGTCGCTAGAGAGACATGATAGCCAATTTTTTATGGCCGGAGATTGAACACGTGAACTTGAAGGATATTTGGTTTCAACAGATTGGTGCGCTAAGGCACACGACTCAGGCTGAAAAAAATATTTTTTAATAAAAAATTAATTTAATTTTTAAATACAAAATTTATTTTTTTGAATAAAAAAATTATTTTTTTAACAACAAATTTTATTTTAAATACAAAATTTATTATTTAATAAACAAATTGTTATTTATTTTTTTTTTAAATAAAAAATTTCTTTTTTAAATAAAAAAATAATTTTTGTAATAAAAAGTTCATTTTTTTAAATACAAAATTTATTTTTTGAATAAAAAAATTATTTTTTTGACAACAAATAATTTTTTTTTAAACACAAAATTAATTTCTTAAATAAAAAAATAATTTTTTTAATAAAAAAATTATTTCTAAAACTAAAAAATTATTTTTTTAAATACAAAATTTATTTTTATGAATAAAAAATTTTTTTAACAACAAATTTTTTTTTTTTAAATACAAAATTTATTTTTTAAATAAAAAATTTATTTTTTAAATAAAAAAAATATTTTTTTAATAAAAAAAATATTGTTTTATTTAAAACTGATATTTATTTTTCAAATAAAAAAATATTATTTTTTTTTAAATAAAAAAATATTTTTTTTAATAAAAAGTTTTTTTTATTTAAATAAATATGAATAAAAAAAAAATTTTTAACAACAATTTTTTTTTTATATACAAAATTTATTTTTTAAATAAAAAAATATTTTTTTAACAACACATTCATTTTTTTTTAATTACAAAATTTATTTTTTAAATAAAAAAATATTTTTTTAATAAAACATTATTTTTTTTAAACACGAAATTTATTTTTTAAATAAAAAATATTTTTTTTATAAAAATTATTTTTTTTTTTAATACAAAATGTATTTTTATGAATAAAACAATTATTTTTTTTAACAACAAATTTATTTTTTTTTTAAATACAAAATTTATTTTTTAAAAAAAAAATTATTTTTTTAATAAACAAATTATTTTTAAAATAAGCAATATATTTAAAAAAAAAAAAAATGTTAATTAAGAAGTTATTTTCTAAATAAAAAAGGTATTTTCTTGAAAAAAAATTGCATTCGATGAGTCCAATTTTTGACTATTTCTTCCAATAAATCTGGCCGTTTGACATCAATGGTGGCTGGAATATTGACTTCCAATGATTCAAAAGTTGCTGGTTTGGTTTTTATTTGTATAAAAATCAACCAGCAAAACTCGTCTGAATACAAATATATCATGAAAATCGCCATTCGTACTTTTGCGAGATATCGCCAAATCTGACACCCCTGCAAATAATAAATAAATAAAAACAACAACGACCAAGCAAATAAAAAGCTACGAGTACAACAACAAATAGCAATAAATACAATCTCATGATAAAACTCAAACAAAAATTTTTAGCGGAAAGAGATAAAATATGTCAGTCGCACAAACCCTCCAAAATAGTGATGGGATTTCAAAATTGTACCAAAAAGTTATCTCTGATCGGGCCGGGTTGACATTTCTGTAGGGAAACTAAATTAATTTAGTGAAAAAAAAAAATCGGAAAGACTTTGCACAATATACACATTTTTTAAATTCGACAGCAGGAAGGAAATATTGCAGTTAGAGTCAGGCATGTCGCGAACAAATGACTGAAAAACTAATTAATAATGGTGTCACAATTCAAAATTCACTTTTTATTTTGTTGTTTATTTAAGTTAACTTTTGTTCCTATGTTAGCGCTCTACTTTGTTCGGGAAACCTATTTTCCTATATAGCTATGCTATTGTAACTAAGGCACAATTGTAAACTTTACACGGCTCTCCTGAAATAATCGTGTTTGGAGTAGTGACACTATTGAAGTAAATCTCAAAATTGGTTTAGTTGAAACCTTCTTGTCTAAGGGGCCAGACTTGATGATCTCCATGGCTCTAAATTCCGGACCTAATGAAGTCAATGTACCAAACAAAACCCGGCAAGTGTACCGAAAATCGCACACGCATAGCATGTCACCCATCACTGCTTCCAAACATCAAGGGAGAGAGAGCGAGCAAACAAAGAATGAAACACTTGACTGACAACGTACGCTCAGCACTGCGAGTGAGTTGTTAGCGATCCATTGTCGGGAACGGAGTGTGTACATTTAGTAGATGATTCGTCGCTCGTCACCAATCGAACAAAACGTAAAATTAACAGTTTATTTCGTGAATTAATTTGTTGTAAAAAAAAACCGCAACGAGCAACAAGTAAAACATAATCATTAAAAGAAAAGTGAACAAACTGGAAATGTAAAAAAAGGTGTGAGAAGAACAAAGTTCAATTCCAAGAAATAGAAAAAAGTATTTGTGCCCTAAACAACCACCCCCCCCCCTCCCATTTAAATGGTAGGCTAATTCGTGGCGATCAGTGCTGGCACATATGTATGTGTGTACGAAGTTATATGTTGTGCCGAAATGAATAAGGAAATGTGCCTAGATAGCTTAATGCTATCAAATTTCGTGCTAAAGATAACCTGTTTTCTATCAACATATCGTTGCATGGTAGCTTAATTTTTTGGAAGTGTGTCATATCGATAACTTGTTTTTTTATTTTTATCGAAACATCAGCTGTTTTAATGTGCCGTGGTACACCAGTTTAACACCCTTTCTTTATTTATGTTTACCTTCCGTAACCTTCAGAAAATACATATTGTATATGAAAGAACTAAAGCGTTTTTTTCTAAACTTTTCAATGCTGTGAGCTGTGTACGATATAATTTGTATACATACTGTTTAAAGCCGGCTTCCAACGAATAGTGTTTCTTTCTACGGAAGTTTTACATGGCTTAGAAATTACCCGACATTTATAAACGCCAGCTGAAAAATGTTTTGTTGGCCTTATGGTAAATGTTTTGTTGGCCAGACGGCATGTATTTTCCATATGTGCTGTCAAATTTTCCATCTGTAAAACTTGTACACACCGTCTGATAAACATTGCGTGTGTAAAATACATATGTCATTTTTGCGATTAGAGCAGGCTCTTCTTTCATCTGACAAACATAACAAATCAGCTGTTGTAGACAAATACACGTTAAAAAGTCAGCTTTAGTTTACGTTTAAAGGTTATGTCATACGAAAATACATATGCAAGTGTTATAATAAAAATTATGAATCGTCTGTAAAAAACATATCGTCTGATTGCAGCTTTACCGGTTTTAAAGGTTAACGCAATTATACATTTCCTTAAGTTTAAAAAATGTGCAAAAACCAATAGCCAACAATAAATGAAGCTAAATAACAAAAGACATTAGAAAATAACTTTGGGCTGCTGCTGATTTCTGTTTTGACATTCAAAAAAAGTCGTTGACAAAAGTTTAAAAAAAAAATTTTGCTCAGGGTTTTGCTTAGCTGCACTTTCGTCATAGCAGCCGCGATGATTGTGTTTTACAATTCAATTTCCTATAGAAAAAAAATCGTTTAACAACACTTTCAAAATTGGTATCTTATAATCATATGTTTATCGAATTTATTATTGTGTAATCGATGAAATCACATCATTAAAACAAATTGAAATATAAAATATTTCTGGCTTTGTCAATGTGTAAAAAAAGTTAAAAATTATAGAGTCCGTGCAAACAACATAAAAGAATTACTCTTAAGGGCAATTCTGTAAAAAAAAAAAACGGTAACAAATTGAGGTAACTGCATCATATATAAAGGTAAAGCAAAAACCGGATAGCTGCCTTATGGGTGCGGGTAAACCAAATCCGGATAACTAACTTCGCTTAAGTGTACAAAAATGTGTGCACCGAAATTCAGTGCAGCTAAGCGAATTATACTGTATATCATTTGATACGACCCAAAACTAACATTTGAAGCAAATTCGATTCACGACATTTTAAGTTGTTTGAGCCATGTCTGTCCGCCTGGTACGCACAATAACTTTCGAAAGAATTATTCAAATACGTTGAAACTTGACATGATTTCTATTTTCCCAAAACTACTTTTGTGATTGCATATGGGGCTATGACTTTTTTTCGAATAACGCTGAAAATCTTCCAGTTCATTCGAATGTGACACAATGTGTCGTCGTTGACTGTTAGAGGTTCTCTCATATATATGGAGCAAAATTAAAAATCAAAAAATATGGAAATGAATGCAAAGAAAAGCGGAATCGAGTAAATTCTATGCAAATGGATTTCAAAACGACACAGCAAAGACAACCACAAACCCGTCGATCGTACGATGTCTTGTTATATTTTGTACCACCCAAGTACCTAGTGTCAACAGAAGTAGTTTCAGACAACGTTCCGGTGAAATTTGGCACCTAAAGCAAAAACCTATGGATTAATCATCAAAGTCAGATTATACCGGAGCTTCCTACATACAAAATAGTGTGTCTGTATTTTTAACGTTGTCCGTTGAACCATGAAGAAAGTTATGATGATCATCTGCTGTGTGAGGCCATACCTGCCATCCCGGTGATTTCGATAACGAAATCATTTTTATTTGAGCATATGTTTGTTCTGATTTTGCGTTTTCCGAGTTCGGCAGTGCTGAATTGTATATAACCTTCAGCATTGTAAAATTAGGTTTTCAGAGGAGTGAAATTAAGGGGGCGGCAGCAGAAATGTGTCCCCTACTTACGTGCCATGAAGAAACAGGCGGGATACTTCTCTCGAATCAGTGAGCTGTGCCCGATTCAATTGCTATACCCACTGAGAGAGGTTTCACATGTCTCAGAGATTACTCTCTTACTCGTAAAGTCGCCAGAAGAGGTGGAAACAGTCGCTGAAAAATGTTTGATGGTCTTTCCCGGTTTCGAACTCGGGTTCTACAACAAACTAAGACAGTATTACAAAAAATCAAGAGGGGACGCGGGCAACTTGGAACTGTCGCACCAACCGGTTAATGGATGCTTATGACATAAACTTTCCAACAAGACCCAAAAAAAAATGATGGCCTATGTCACTGAAGTGCAGTTGTTCCATGACCTTTCCTTGCCCCTCACACAAATATATTCGAACAAGAAGGGCATATTTGAACTCGTGAAGGCATTTCCTTTCATTTGAGTATCGTAGTGTCCACATTGGTGCACCAAATTTAATTTTCATCAGTTTGAGGTCATTTCGAAGAGAACTGCATATTTTTTATTATTTTGGAGGTGGGTGCCATAAAAGTAAAATGTGCCTTTAGTTTGGTTACCCTCGAATGTTCTATTGCCAAAATGAAAGAGGACTTTTTATTTGTCTGTCATTATCCAAAATGTTATTCATCTTAGACATTTGTATTTCAAAAATTTTCTACTTTATAGACATTTAAAATATTGTTTCAAAAATACTTCAATGGTAATAAATTAAATCTATTTTATAATGCAAATTAGTTTACTTTATATTTTGTTGCTGACATTTGCTTCAGCTCGCTTAGCTTCAAATTAACATGAACTGAGCGCGAGTTTACTCCTCTCACTCTCAGAATGTGTTATAAACACATTCTCAAACTCTAGATGTCACTGGCAATTCTCATTCTCTGGCATAGGAAATCGCTTACGGTGTTGAATCTCTTGTGTCCCCATCTAGCGACCAAAGTCTTTGCAGTCTATAACGTTTCCATTGGCTTTCTGGTTGTACGACCGGTTTCTGGAATGTTGCCTTTATTATTGTTATTATTGTGTGTGATTAGAAACTTCACTTCAAAAGTGACGTTCTTAATTATATGTAAATTATTTGTTTTATAAACAACGAATGCGATGAAATAAATTGTATTTTTTTTAAGATACTGAAGTGAATAACAGTGATGTGGTACAATTGATCTCTAGTACCGTGGTACACACAACACTTTTTTGCTGTTGTTTCGTCGAAGTGGTACAATTTGCAAATTTTGAAAAACCATCACTGGTGCATAATGCGTTTTTAAAAACCTAAAGGCTTCTTCTGGAGAAAAAGTGTAATGGTAGGACGGCAATCTAATCTTTCTTAGGATTCTTAGACGAGTAGTTCCAATTCCATCCAAACCCTGGAAAAAATCTAAAAATATCATTTACCTATGTATATAGGTATGTATTAAGTAAAGTAAATTATACGAAACAGCTGATTAGCTTGTATTATAGAATCTGTCGAAACATTTCGATAGCAACTATCTGATAATTAATTTTTGTTATTAACCACCTCGAAGGCACTCCAGAATTAGGAAATTGAACTGTCACAGCCCTGACAAATTTCCCGCAGACATCAAACCCTATCCATAGAATATTCTACCAAGAATATTGCGCTACGCAATTATAAAAGTAATTACACTGTTTATTTTTAAATCAGATCTGATAGATATGATTTGTTTTTGTTTTATTTTTTTTTAATTATTAACATTAAATGGAAAATTGTTTTATTTGTAATACACTTTAAGATTTGGAAACTTATCATGAACTCCCGTCTTTTTTCCAAATATATCTATTTGTAATACAACATGTATATGTAGGTAATTGAAATTCTAAATTTTCCAATTATTTCATTGCAGCAAATCAGCGACGACAACACACCAACTAACTAAATCAGTCTACAACTTTTACAACAACATAGGAAGCGTCGGCAAATGGGATACTCGATTCAGGTAAATATTTGATAAACAAAAAATGACCGCTTCTCCAACGCACCAACAAAAGTATAATAGCTTAAGTGTGATTATATAAAAAGAAAACAAAACGAAAAATAAATTAATTGAAAAAGTCACCAAGTGAGTATCGATAAAGAGTGCCCAGTAGTTGTGCCCATTAATAAAGTTATAAATAATATTATTCTTAAATTTGTCATTCTGTAGGTATGTAGTTGAAGTACACTCAAAAAATATTCTTAGTATGTTATTAGTTCAAAATGACGCCGAACCAAAGCGTATACTTCCCATAGCGATCTTGTTGCAACGAGTTTGTCCCGATTCATACTAGGCAATTTTAATTTGCCGCAATTCTCAGTTCGCGGGAGAGAGAGGTAGGGGGATTCACACTAGTCAATTTTAATTGCCCCAATTCTCAGTTTGTTGGAGAGAGCTTTAAACGGAATAGAAGGGGGAAAAACTTGCTCGTAGCGTGAAGTTGGCTGCAGATTATTTTGACATTTGAATTTGAAAAGGCAATAATGAAAACAAAAATTGCTTAAACCGAATTTCCTTGTGTGGACACAAGAGGCATGTTGAAAAGGGAATCATAAAGTTGCCACAACTTAAATCGGGACTAAAGGTATGCATTTCTGAATGTCTGGGATCAAAGCCGACTAAAAAGTAATTTGGAAAAAAGTGTAAAAAAATAATATTGTGATCCAGATACAGGGTTGTCCAACGAGAGGTGTTATTTTGGTATTCAAAGAAAAATGTCATTTCTTTGAGATAAATGATGAGGCCACCACGACCACGCTAACAGGACCATCTCCTTTACATGAAATGTTCCATAACCAAATCGCAAAGTGGCTGCCCTATGTCCTCGATAGCCTCACGAATTCTATCTTTTAGGTCTTGAATCGACGCTGGGCTGTTGGCGTTATGACCTTATCGTACACGTGGCCCCAAGTTGCAAGGTGTTAAATCACAAGATCGCGGTGGCCAATTGTGATCACCTCTTTGAGAAATAACACGATCCGGAAACTTTTCCCGTAAAAGAGCACTGGTTTCATTGCGTGTGTGGCACGTAGCGCCGTCTTATTGAAAGTAAGCGCTGTCCAGATCAATGTCATCCAACTCCGACCATAGAAAATAATTAATCATCTCTCGATAGCGCAATCCATTCACCGTAACTGTTGATCCAGCCTCATTTTCGAAAAAGTAACGTCCAATTACCGCGCGGGACCATAAACCGCGAGGCTTCTCAACAGTAACTCTTGGGTTTTCCGAGCCCCAGATGAGCCTCATCAGTCATTATTTTTTTTTCGATGGAATTCCGGATCATTTTCATGAATTACAAGGACACAATCAGCAAAGACACGACATTGTTGATGATCGTCCGGCTTGAGTTATTGCGTTAACTGAAGTTTAGAAGCCTTAAGACCCAAGTCTATGCAAAATACGGTGTAATGACGTTTCTGGAATGCCTAATGGTACCAACTGTACCGGATTTTCAAGTATTATATGCAAGATTTTCACCATTTCTGTAGTGAATTGGAATACAGTAAAAGCTCGATTTCCGCAACCGGCATTTTTTTAATATTACGGTCTTTATACGTGCAACTTTTTGAAGAAAAAATGTCGTGATAAGTGCAATTTTTTTCTGATGCGTTGAAATTTTGTTTAGAGGTCATGGTTAAACCAAACGCTCCCTTGTCAACATTATTCTCTGTACGACTCTGTCAACTGTAAAAGAGCGTATTATGACTTATTTGCCGTTGTTTTCTAGTTAGTTTTCATCCCATATTCTTCGGTTTCAATATTTAAACATATATATTTGGGGCTCTTACCGAGCAACGATCTCAGTAAATGCAACAGGCTTGATTTCCTACCGGTTACGCAAATCGAGCTCTTACTGTAATTGCAATGCGTTGTTGAAGCGTGTATCATTCCATTTTTAGTAATGACGTAGTTTCTTGTCAAATGTCAAAGAATAAAAGCTTTAAAAGTGGCAGCTACCGAAATACCGAGTGATTCAAAATAACACATCTTGTTGGAAAACCCTTTATTACGAACTTTTTCATATGTTCATGAACAAAACATACGGGGGCTCTATGAAAAATGCCTAACAAAAAAAATAAAGATGGTCCAACAAATTCCGATACAAAATTGAGGCATTTTTTTCATTATAAAAAATATCCCAATAAAATTGGGGAATTTTTCATAATTTTTAGGCAATATTTCAGGACTACAGTGTTTAGGTATTCAATAGGTATTCGTGAAATCTTCCAAATCAACTGGGGAAAGAAAACATAAGCATTTCCATATGAAATCGGGCCTCAACAACTTTTTTTCTGTCTTTCGTTTAATACAAAAAAAAAAAACGATTGAGGTGGTATCCGGGCTATGTCATACGGATGTGGGTTCCTCCTCCATCGAATATCCCGTTGAGTCGGATAATGTCTCCATTAGTTCACATCCGTCTCCGGAGACTAGGCTTCCTTATCTCCCGATAAATTCCATTTTCAGGATCGTAAATTGAGGTGTAGAGGACATATTGACATTACTCCAAGAACATTTGAGACTTCCCGTAACCACTTTCGGGGATATTCGTCCACCTTCCCATTTCTTTGTCTATGACATAGGCTCTATGTATTTTATGTGGAAGCATAGTACATGTCGCATATGCGATGGATGTCCACCAAACTTTACATATTTCTGCATATCCAACCCATTGGAAATGATTCAATATTTTTGAACAGTGCCTTCGGTGGAAATATGTCGTTGGCCGCCTGTCTTCTAGATTGCCGTTGGGATTTCATTATATGCTGAATATATGTAAGTCTGAGTCTATATGATTATGTTGTTCGGTATATCTCTTAAACGCTTATCATATCATCATAAATGATATCTATCATCCCGCCAGACTTTAATTACACCGTACAGCCATCAGACGGTTTCGTGCACGTAAATTATCGTGCTATGTATGTATGTACGTGCGTCTGTATGTTTCCATCGTCGTATGATACGTTTGTTAAAAATTAAAATAGTTATACCCAACTAATATTTCATTTTCCCCGCGATCTGATATTTTTGTTGATGTTGTAAAGAACATTTGTAAACAATGTTTCGTTATCACATTTTGTTCTAATTTTTTTTAGACCTTAAGATCTCCGAGGCCTTTCAATTGATCGGACGGACTTTTGAGATATTGTTAATCAAAATCACTTTTAGGTTAGGTTTTTTAATCGGATGTTGTTTGATGTCTTTTGGTTGATAGATAAGATGTCGAGCAGTAATGCGCTGTCACTGTCAAAATAAAATTTTGTTACAAAATAGAAACCACTAAGTGGACCACCTGGTGCACGATAAAAATCCATTACTTTTGGAGATGCCGAAAACAATAGTATTTTTTTTTCTGGAGTTTTAAACCTATGTGTTTTTTTTTTTTTTTTTTGTTCAAAGATTTTTAAAAACGGTCAGGAGAATTTTTTTCATAATTTTTCCCTTACGACGCTTTTATACTAACAGAAATTAAAATTCAGCCCTATTGTCGTTTTTGACTCAGCGTCACTTCTAGTCGTCGCCGACATCAATTCAATCCCAACTTGGCATTTTGAATCAATGTGACGACGACGTCAACTGTTTATCGATAATTTGCATAAAAAATTGTCATCTCTAGTTTATTTCATCTGATTATTTATTTTGATTGGTGGTTTTGTGGGGAGTTTGTTTTTCTAATTCTGATGCGAGTGATAAAGAAAGTAAACCAAATATAATTTAACAACGAACAGTACCGAGACAGGGGTCAGATATCTTCAAATTACCAGATGTTTCTAGTATTTCTGTTTGGCCAGTTAGAGGGATAATATTTTCTATGAAACTAAACACAACTATTGCCGGTTAGAGGGTTAAGAATTAGTTTTGCGTAAGAAAAACATCCATGGAGTGTGGGAACTCTACACCATCAATTTCTATGGTTGACCAGAGGCTTGTTGATGTGCCGCCGAAAGCTTTAATTACCCAAAAAAAAATTGTCATCATAATATCCTTGCAATGTTATTGGACGATTTGAGAATGAAACTTCATGAGTTGACTCAGACCGTAGGCATTCACTCCAGCGAGTAGATCCCGTTTTTCATAAATATTCCAACATGAAAAGGCCTTCGGCGAAATGGGTGCCGCGATTGCTCACACTCGACCATTAAAGCAACCGCTCATCCCACCTCAAAACGTGCTATACCATATGGAATTTTGCGCCATTTCGCGTCCTTCAATCAGACATGGACCACCACAACAAACCAGAGACCGGGGAATAGTCAAAGCTGGATGGTCGTGTACTAATGTCAGGGTGTGCCTGTCAGTTTATAGTCATGGTGTACATTGTGATATGAATTTCCTATAATGACAATTTTCTCCTTTTTCTACAGATACATTCTTCTGATCACGAATATCCGCATAGAATAAACCTGGTCGAATACTTCTTCTTCCCGAGTTCACAGCTGACTCGCCATTATACGTCAATCATAAAGGATTTTCGAACACAATGTGTTATTTTGGTATTCAAAGAAAAATGGAATGTTTTGAGATAAATGATCGGATGTTTATTTCATAGTGAAGAGGAAGGTATGCCGTTAATAATGAAAAACAATAACCAAATGGCCACCACGACCACGCTTACAGGACCATATGCTTTTCATGACATGTTCAATAAACAAATTGTAAAGTGGCTGCCCTGTGTCCTCGATAGCCTCACGAATTCAATCTTTGAGGTCTTGAATCGACAGTGGGCTGTTGGCGTTATGACCTTATCGTACACGTGGCCCCAAAGAAAGAAGTCGCAAGGTGTTAACTCACAAGAGATAACATGGTCCGGAAACTGTTCCCGTAAAATAACAATGGTTTCGTTGCTTGTGTGGCACGTAGCACAAGATTTTCACCAATTTTGTAGTGAATTTTAATAAATTCAATGCGTTGTTGTAGCGTGTATCGTTCCAGAGTTTCTACATGTCAAATGTCAAAGAATAAAAGTGACAGCTACCGAAATACCGGGGGAATTCAAAATAACACCTCTTGTTGGACAACCCTTTACCTGTTGGCCAGATTAAGTGCCCGACCCTGTTAATAATTAAAAAAAACATCTCAAACATTTCTATCATTCATCGTTTCGTTTTTCATCATCAAAGTATAAAGCAATTGTAGTTCTACAATGTTGATTTATTACTGGCACATTGAATGATCCGAAGTATTTAATGTCATATTTTGTTTTTTTAAACAAACAACATTCATTTATAATTATTAACAATTTAATTACACATTTTGTCTGTTTGTACTACGAGTCTTCAACTTAAACAAATGTCCGTAAACGAGAACGTGTAACAGTTGTTTGAAATTAAGAAGAAACAAATATTTGCAATACGAAGCGTATGCACGAATGGACGTTAGGGCGTAACGAAAAACACACTGTCACACTGAAGATTAAGAAAATGTGTGTGCATTTTCTTGAATTAGCATTTCTCGTTTTCTGGCTTGATCGCACGAATGTATTGCTCGATATTTCCCTTAAGAACCTTAATCGTTAATGGTTTGATACTACGCGGTACTGCAGAAAACATGTGAGCTGTGAACCAAATTTTCCAAAGTTGATGAGAAAAAAAAAATAATTAATTCGCCTTTTGGGACTCACTAACCGGGACCGTTAACTGTTAACTGAAATGTCAAAGATTAATGGGCCAATGATGCCACCGCTCTAAAATCAGGACTTAAGTGTTACTGCCTGCGTTGGGTTCTTATGAGTTTCGTCACGGAAGATGATTTTTCGATCAATATGATTTTTCGATCTTTGTCCATTTCGAACAGCTCACAGGAGTCACAGGTTGGAATAAATGGCGCGTCGATGTTATGAATGTTGATCTGATTCCGGCTTCCAGTTAACATGTTATTCTTTATCGGTACCCATTTCTGCTGCAAATTATTGGTATAATATACGCATAGTGCTGGCAAGTGAATGAGAACTACTACTGGGAATCCCTAAAAATTCCCAAATTCTGAAACGGTATTTCAGATTAAAAGTGGACGTTTTTTTTTAAAATTTATTTCAAAATCATGCATCAAAAAGTTTAATTAAAAAAAAAACAAACATCATTACTCCGTGCATTATAAAAATCAATTCTGATTAACTGTGGTCTTCTGAGTACAAATATTCCTTTTAAGAATTTCCCCCGTATTTGTAAAAATTTAAAAAAGCTTTATCAACAGTCGTTAAGAGAAATGTGTGAAACACAATCGTCAATGTCCTGACAATCGTGCGATTTGCGAATCGCCAATAAATTTTCTTTCTGTCATACACATTACGCGTTTAACCCTTTATCGAATTTTAGAAAATAAAGAAGAACTTTTGCGCCAAAAACAGTAAACATTTTTCAAATAGACGTTTTTAATACAAATTTTTTAGAAAAATATACTTTTTTGTCATCATATAGTGATAAAACATATTAAATTGTATAAGTACATCGATTTTTGATGCTTTTAAAATAAATTCAAAGCAAAAAATATGTGTTCACCAGGTAGAAAGCATGCGAGCGACAATCGCCAAATATTATACGATTGCGATCTCTGTGCCACGAATTTTGCGATTTCAAATAACAATCGCAAATTTTAACAAAATGCGATTGTCAGGACATGGGCGAATATTGCCCCCAATTTGCACAGAGATGGGTATTCCATCAGGACAACGATCCTAAGCATTAGTCGAAAATTGTGAATTTACTATACATGGGACTGCCAAAACACTGGATCATCTGGCCACAGACACTAACTGCAATGACCTAATACCCTAACACCACATTTGGACAACAAAATTAGAGAAAGTCATTAACAATTTCGAAGAGTTAGAAATAGAATATACGATTCTTCCCATAATGGATATATCGGTAATATTTTCTACCGATCTGAATCCGATTTTAATTATATGAAATATTTGTTTCCATTTTATAATTATGAAAATTGCTTATGCAATGCAGAAACATAATTTTTAATAAAAATAATTTGAAAATTTTCGTATAGAATTGTGAAATAATCTGAGTTGTTCAGAAATCACTGATAACACTTACAAACAAAAATTTCATTTTTGAATTTATGATAATGAAGGTTTATTACACATAGATTCATTTCTTATCAAAGATAAAGGCTTTTTTTTTGGGTTTATGGCAAACATTTTGATTGTACCAATTGACAATAGTGCATGATGCAAGAAGGGTTTTTCAAATAAGAGCTATTAGAAAACGAATGTAGATCTTTCGTATGATGAATATTTCGTATATTTGATAGGGTGAAACATTTCTGATATTTTCCATGTGAAATCTTCGCCGTTTTTCATCGACCTTCATGCAACATAAAGGCTGTTTTTGTTAGACGTGTGGTTTTCCAGAAGTAATACAACGCATTATTATAACGATAAGTTTTCATTTCAGGCAGCCGAGAGGCCTAATTTTCGAACGACCCAAAGTATGTCAGCATTAACGCGATGTATTTCCTGCCAGTTGTGACATTCAGAAATTCAAAACAAATGTCAACAAACACTACTCCCTCTTTCCTCCTTCCGATAACCTAATTTCCTTCCTTTTTTTTTAAAAAAAAATTTGCATTAAAATTCCATTTGTAAATCCGTTCAGAATCGAGACTTACAGCTTAATAATAGTTTTTTTTTTAACAATTGATTGTGACGTATTGTTCATGTTGGGTCATCCGACAGATAGTCGGTCGCTCACATACACACATTCAATACTTCAGACTTCAGAAATGTTTCGAGTTCCTCCAAAAAAACAACTACAACTATATCGGTATCTATAAAAATAAGAGACAAACAACTCATCAGCCTGGTATTGACTCATGCATATATTTATTGAACACACACACATCTTATCAGACGGCCGCTGTCACCGACCAGGTACACACTTCAGAAAAGCCTACAATTGTTTTCCAATCTATTTCACAGTCAATTGTTAATTACAATAAAGCAAAAAGAAAGATGACGGTGATTGGCAGAGAAAAATCCCACATTGCATCAGAGCTGATTATTTAAACAAATCGCATCATTCAAAAACATCTTAAATACTAATGAGTAATTGTTGTGATCTTTTTCGTTTACAGAACTCGGAGACAGGTGAGGTATTCTATATACATTCCGATGCCGACAATGTCCAGGAGCCGAGTTATGATGCCGAAACCGGTGAACCCATTATGGGCAAGGTTACGGTGCGCTATGTGAAGCAAAAACACTTTCAAATACCCAAGAAACTCTTGAGAGGTTCGCCATGTGAAGAATTCGAAAAAGAGATGTTGGGACGCAGTGAGGACATCTATCGTGGGCCCCAGGCGAAGATGAGCAAGGAACCGGAAGCACCTTCTATAGAACCGGTAAAACCGAAAGCCAACCCAAAAGCGAACGCCTATAATCGCGATGCTTTCATGAACATGGAGGGTGTCTCAAATGTAAGTAAACACCGGTCCCTCTCATAAACCATTGAATGGAATTTGTTGTTTCAACTCTCGCATATCTTTACCCAGGACATCATATTGGCTTATAATAAATCCAATTATCGCATGTTGTTGCTGCCCACGCTATTCTGTTTCAATGTGTATGCCGCCCTCATTGTCATGTGTCTGGAGATATTCTTCCATGTCTGGGCTCATTTCAAGAATGGCATCAACATGAACAAGGACGTCTACTATCGCAGTCCCTTGCATGTCATCACATCGCAGTTCTGTGCCAAATGTCGTTCCGAATCGGAGTTAGAGGCGAATATATTTCGCAATCTGAATAAGCAAATGAGGGCTGCTCGAAAATCGCAGACACTGAAAGATGTCACAAAGGCGATAGGCTGAAGGGCGGGTGGAAATGTGTGTGTTTTATTTGTTTAAATTAAAAAAATTAAAAAATAAAATCACTGAAAGATGTCACAAAGGCAATTGGCTGAAGGACGAGTGGAAATGTGTGTGTGTGTGTGTTGTGTAGTATGTGATCAATGTTTTATTTGTTTAAATTAAATTATATTAGAATTGTAAACTTGAATTTTTTTATATAGGTACATACATACATATATTTTTTTTATGTTCATTAATGTACTTTTGAGTATATATTGTGGGGAGTTGAAAATAGGTTAGATCTTCTTCTGTATGGCACGGTGGTATTTGGCTTCGAAAGTATTTTGTTTCATTGCGCATTCACAACCTAGTTCTGACTTTCACGCGGAATTAAATTCATCGGTTTTCTGTTTAATTGAATTTACCGACTTTCTAGTGAGTTAAATTCGACGGTTTTTTGAATAATTTTTTATTTTTTAATTTTATTTATTCATTTTCTAAATTTGGTATTTGACCTCAAATATTTTTATTATTCACATTGGAAGAGATATTAAATATCAAAAACATATTTTAAAAAGCAGTAAATTCAAGTCGCAGTTAGTCAGAACAAGGCCATTCTATGCGAAATTACATTTCATGTAGATGTTTCGCAGCTAAAAAAAAAACCATAAACCTGAATTCATTCCAAACGCATTGAATTCAATTCAGCTTGTTGTTTTATGAATATTCCCAAAAAAAATCGTTTATACTAGTGATAACTCGGGCTTTACGAGTTATGAAAATTTACGGGGGTTTCGGAATGTTCAAATCATAGAGCCTTCTGAATCCCTTTATTTTCGGAAAGTTTTAATTTTTAAAAATGTATCACAAATTTCTAATATTTTGACGGCTGAATTAATTATATATCATGTACTACCGATGTCAAGCCCGGAGATTTCGAGATTTTCAAATAATGAAGACTAAATTAAAAATCCCAAGATAAGCCAATTGTAATTTCACGAATCACGGGATCATTCAATAAGTTGCAAAACAAATTGACAATATCTCTAGGTTACACACTGCAATTTATTTGAAAACCGTGGGAATTTTCGTTTCTACCAAATAGTATCTGTACTAACTGCTGTCGTTTTTAATAGTTTTTGATAGATTAGAAAATCCCGAAATGGACCACGCAAATCTCTCGACTCTAGACATTTTTGTTTCTACCAAAAAGTCTTTGTACTAAAACTTAATACATTTTTTAGATTAGAAAAATTCCAAAACAACACAAATAAATCCCCCAATTATCATTTTACCAATTCGGTGTTTCTACTATGAAGTGCTTTTGCTGTCTTTGAAATAACAGCGCAATATTTGGACACATTTTAAAATATTTCGCTTAGACGGGTCATCATTCTGCGCCAAACGTTTAAAACGATTAACTCAGATTGCATTACCCCCAATTTTTTTTAAATACGCAATTTTTGGGGGTTATGTAGTATTTTTGGGATATTCATACAACAAATCTAGCTTTTATTTTGGAATGCAAATATTGGCCCCTTAGTCTTCCACACAAACCTTCCCGCCTTTTTCGCTATTCATACAAAAATATTGCTGACTTGTATAAGAAATGTCAGTCCATTAGTATACAAATGATATCTTCATGTTATAAAGTATTTCTCAACGATAACAACTAAGAGAAGAGGTAGTAAGATTTAAAAAGAAATAACATTATTTTTGTTGGTTATTCGCTGACACTACACATAAGTCACATGGTATTTGCCACCCGACCATCCATGGACTCAAAATTAGAATATAATTTTATTTTGTATTGTTTAGTCAGAAATAAATAAATAAAATGATCTTTGCTGTAAATTGAAATTTAAATCTTATAAATCTTCCGGTAAACTTTGCCGACTTTTGCTGCTCATCAACTTCATAATAAATAAATCACTCATTATGTAATATTTATTTATAACTGGTTTCATTTTTGTTGTTTTTTTTTGTTTGTATGTTTGTCAAAAAATAAATGCAATATATGGTATCACTTTCCGCAGATGTTTTGATAAACTTTTGTTTTCAAGTACGTATTTAAGCAATACATTTACGTTATAACTTATTGTTAAGTATATGATAAATTCCTATTTAGAAAGTTTAACGTGTCATATTCTATCACTACAATTTAGAACCTGAGGTATTCTAATAATTTACTCCTAATTTGTCTTCAATCGTTTTTCGTTGCTTTATGAACTTCCTTGCTAAGCGTCGATTTGAGACATTTTCTTTACATTGGGAGATACTTGGAATTTGGCTCCGGTGCAAGCAATAATATCATCGACGGTATAACCTTCGGCAACTTCGATGAGTGTGAGACCGACACCCTTTTCCACTTCGAAGACAGCCTTAAGAGAAGAATGGAGATGATAGTAATTGTTTTCTAATCATTATGAAAAGTGTTTTTACCTTTTCAGAAATGATAACATCAACCACACCTTTGCCGGTCAATGGCAACGAACACGTATCTAAGATTTTAGGAGAACCATTGCGGGCATTGTGCTCCATGCTAACGACGACTTTTGTGCCGGGAGCTGCTACTAAATCCATAGCGCCACCCATACCCTTGACCAGTTTACCCTGCAAAATATGATCAGTATGACTTAACAAAAACATAGCTTCAGCTGAAGTGAGTTCCAACTTACAGGTATCATCCAATTGGCCAAATCACCGGTAGCCGATACTTCCATAGCACCCAAAATGGTCAGGTCCATATGACCACCACGAATCATGGCAAAACTGTCATCAGAACCAAAGAACGAAGCTCCGGGCACAACAGTGACAGTTTCCTTTCCGGCATTAATCAAATCAGGATCGACCTTATCTTTGGTGGGGAAGGGGCCCAAGCCTAAAATACCATTTTCCGATTGCAACATAACATTCATGCCCTTGGGTATATAGTTGGAGGAGAGCACGGGAATGCCAATGCCCAGGTTGGCATACATGCCATCGCGGAATTCCATAGCCACACGCTTTGCAATGCGTTCACGTGTGAGTTGAGCAGCTGACGGTTCGGCTTTTTTGGCGTCACCATTTTCTGTAATGCGAACTTTTTCGATGCGTTTCTCGTAATTGGTGCCCTTGAAGATGCGATTCACATAAATGCCAGGAATATGAATTTGATCGGGATCCAGAGAGCCGACCGGAACTATTTCTTCGACTTCAACGATGGTAACCTTGGCAGCGCGACACATGGCCGAGTTGAAATTACGGGCGGATTTGTTGAAGACTGTAAAGAGTAAAAATTAATTACGAATTCTTAAATGCTTTGCGTTGTTCCTGAGAGGAGCCTTACCCAAGTTTCCATAAGGATCAGCCTTTTGAGCCTTAACAATGGCATAGTCAGCAAATATTGACTCTTCCATAACATAGTTTTGGCCATTGAACTCTTTCACCACTTTTGGTTTACTGGCAATTTCAATTTTACCATCTTTTGTGTATTTAATGGGAGCACCACCCTCTTGTATCAAAGTGCCATAACCGGTGGGAGTGAAAAAGGCCGGCACACCAGCACCAGCGGCACGAATTTTTTCGGCCAAAGTACCCTGAGGTGTCAATTCAACCGCCAATTCACCGCCCAAGAACTGTGAGGCCAAATCTGCGTTCTCTCCCACATAGGAGACAATCATTTTACTAAGCTGGCGCGATTTCAACAGAATGCCCAAGCCGCAGTTATCAATGCCTAGGGGCAAATACAAAGAGATGCCATTGAAAATGTGGCCAAGGGGTTTGAATACCAAATGCTTTTACCTCCATTATTTGAGACGGCAGTTAGATCCTTGATGCCTTTCTCTCGGATGGCCTGTATCATTTTCTCGGGAATACCACAAATACCAAAACCACCGAAGAGAATTTGGGAACCATCCTTGATATCGGCAACAGCATCGGCAGCACTTTCATAGATTTTGTTATTAGACGATTTGCCACTGGTGGAATAGCAGGCAATTAGCTGGAATTTAGAAGATAGATAATGTAGGTATTAATTTGCTTTTGAAAATAATCTTTCATTTAGAAACTTTTTATATAAACGTATGAGATGGAACACACTACCCGACGGGGGAAAACATTATTGTCTTTGAGCTGCTTAAATCGAATGTGGTGAATATTTATTATATGAAATAGAGTTGATGTTTTTCACAGATAAGGCATATCAATAGTTGTGAAACCAACACTTCAACTATTTTTCCAATAGGAAGTTATCTTCAGCTTATTTTTAGCTTTAGATAAAAAAATCTCTCTATACAAAATCCAGATAATCGAATTGCTAGGTTCTCACCAATAACAAGACAATTATCTTTTTGGGATTTAAAAATGGTATTTTTTGTGGTTTCTATCAAAATCTGAACAAAGCTAAGAACATGTTAATTCTTTTTATTTGTAAGCCTCAATGGGAATCTCTTATGGACGACAATATTTCAGCAAGAAAGGCTTTCGACTATAACTGTCAGGAAAGCGTGAACAGGGTACAACGATAGAAAAAAACATGAATATTCCGGGATAACGAACAGGCACAAGATATTTATCTGTAGTTGATCTTGTTGATGATTTTATTTATTGCCATCTCACCACTGTGGATCGGTCCGTAATGTATGCTGTTCCTACGTCATGGTGATCAGTAGGACAGGGTGTGAAAGAAATTGGTACTATTGGAAAAAAAAAACTTATAAACCACCTTAATTAAGTTACTAAGTATATCGTTTATCAGTTGACAATAATTGCCAACTTATGCTTCAATAAACATTTACTGAATCTGTACACTTCAATCAAATCAAGTGCTTGGAAACATGTTGTGTTTACTGCTAAAGTTATTAATAGCCCACCCTAGATCACTTGTTGTCTATGCTTTATAACAAGCTACTCTTGAGTTTGGAAAACACATTCATAATAAAGTGTGGTGTATGAAAAGATTACCACAAATACAATTTGCGGATCACTTTCCAGTGATTGGAAACCACTACAACATTATATACAAAACTAAAATGAAAAGGTTCTTTACTTCCTCATTGAAAAGTCATGTAAAGAGAATATTATAGAAACACATTTCAATATGAGAGATAAATATTAGACAAAACAAGATACATATTAAGTAGAATAGTTAGTCAATCACCTGATTAAAAAAGCAGTTTAACCAGTTATTTTCTACTTTGTATTGTGTTTTTCTACAATAAATACATTTTAATTTCGGACTGACTGAATCTGGTTTACTCGTCAGCATGGAAATGCCTTACGTAAACATCCATACATGTAGTTCTAGGATCTCGAGCCTGATTTCTAATGACATCTTAAAAATAAATGAGTATTACAATTCATAACAATATTAACAATTTTCATTTCTTTCAGACTGTTGCTTCAATTCGTTTGGCTGCTGATTGTTTACATAATCCTATGTTGAGGATATAATCCTTTGTTGAAGATGTAATCCCGTGGACATTATCCTACGCTGAGGAAGGATATAAAAAAGGCTGTGAGTGTGTATAAGGAATACTATTCAATCTGAAAATTCAATCACTCCATAGAAAATATTAACAGCGATTTCCACTCGATCCAATCATAAATTAAACAAGACACGCGAAGGCAAAACAGGTACAATTACTAAACTTTCCAAATCGCTCTCTATGTGATTACTTAACAACAGTCACAATTGATATAAACGTCTGTGATCATGTGTGAACGACAGCCACCTGTGTGGGGAGATTTAATTGTAGTGTGTTCTTATCGCAAAAATATTCGTTGGCCGTTACACTGATGTGCAAAAATGAGTAAATTTTAGTTTTCCAAATTTAATGAAATTTGAATCGATTCAAATGAGAATGGCAAAAATGAACTGTAATATAAGCGCCCCGGTAGGCAAGTTAGTAGCGTGCTGGCCTAACAGCGTGGGGATTGTGGGTTCGGCTCCCACCAGAGGCTTTACGCTGCAAAAAATCTAGCCATATGGTTTACCCTTGCACCAAAAATTTGAATTCAATTTACTTTACTGTAATTAATAATAAATAAGAAAAACAATTGTAATACATTTCCAATAAATTAAAAAAACGAATAGCAATTCATTTTTACAGTTCAAAGGAATTGTAATATATTTCCAATTTAAATAATTTTTTTTTGTAAAAAGGATTAATTCAAGAATCAAAAATGAATGATTCATTTACAGCTCTGCCACCTATCAAATCGAGTCAATCAATCTGCATCCAAATTTTTCCAGTCTTTCGAAATTAATACACACGAGCAACTGTCACACTGATAGCGATAAAGATGTCTTTGAGTTATACAGACTACTGATGAAAATATTTTGGGCTCGATAATCACTTTTAATTAAATGATAAAAAATAACTACATATCTAGTGGATTTTGGGGGGGAAAAACTTCCTTTACAGCTTTTTTAAACCTTTTTCTGAGTTGACAAAACCTTTTCTGAGTTGACAAAATAACAAATTTAATTTTATAATTGTACGATTGTATGTAATTTGATATGTTACAGTTGAATCCGGATAACTGCAATTCGCATAACTGAGAAATGTAAAAACGATTTTTTTTTTGTAAATTTTTTAAACTAAATTCGTTTTAGTGAAATTGCAAATAACTGAAATTTTTTAATTTCATATGAAAATGGCACCGGTTACATAAAACCCATATGTCACCACTACAGAATAACCTATTCGAATCGATATAAGAATGGGGAAAATGGATTTTAATTTTTTTTTTATATTTCTCTTTGTCATGTTATTGCCGAAGTTTCAGTACCCAAGGAATTTGTTTGTGTCCTTATTTTCTGGATCCCTTGAACCCACATGATAATTTTCCAAACTTTTCGCACTAATTTCCGTGTTTTCTGGGTGATTTTGAGTGCTTACGCCGGTAAAATGTATTTTTAACAAAAAAATTGTGTAGAGCGTTAACTAAAAAAATCCCAGTCATTCCATATTGTAGAAATGTTGTTGAGTCCATAGAATTAGTTTATTATTTATATGGACGTGTCTTTTACCAAACGACAAAAGTATGTGCACAATTGCCATTCACTGTTTAAATTTTCTAATTAAGACCCCCACCAGCCACCAGAGAGCACAGTAACAGCTGATCTCGCCAAAGAGAAGTTATCTTTTCCAAATCAAAAAAACTGCAAAACACGTTTATAATAGATGCGGTTTATGGGCCAACATTTGACAAATAAAAAGTCAAGTTAAACAGAAAATATTCTATTTAAAAAAGCACACACATACATATTTAAGAATACAGGGTAGTGGTAGTTAAGAATACAAAGTGTTTTTAATGTAAATTACTATTACTTAGTAATAGTAATAGTGGAAAATAAGGGGACGGCGACGGGATGCAATTGCCTTTTGAAGATTGAGTGGAATATTTTTGGTTTCCTCCTTTATTATATCATATCATACCAGACCAACCAACGAACCACCCACCCACCCACGACCCACAAAAAGGAACTCACCTTAAATGTCGTATTTTTATTGTATAGACAATTATTAAGGAACACACGCCTTGCTTGTTGCACAAACATATTGAATATTAATGTATCACTCAGTTCTTTTCGTTAATTAATTTTTAAGTATGTTCTGATTTACTTAATTACGGTACGCACAAACACGTCTAACAAAATCGGATGATCACGCACTCCACGCGTCTCTTAACTACTGAAGTAGCCACCAAAAAAGTATGCGAATATTTAAGAGAATTCAGTATTTGTAAAAGCTTGGCAGAGAAAGGAGGTGGAATTTTTTATAATCGGAGAGGTTTTTAATCAAACAGCTGTTTGATAAGCAGACGTCCAACAGTGTTGCCAGTTTGTGAGAATTCCCAGATTTTTGACATAGTGACATCAGAGAAATATTATCGGTAGTGCTATCGATAGATTTCAAGCTGAATATCGATTTCCACAAAAGAAACGAATGGAAGCAAAAGGAATTGAAAGAAAACGAATGTGACGAAAGGGGAATTGGAAAAAGAAGAGGAAGAGTTGACGCGGAAAATTAGAAAATTTAAAAAAAAAATTTAAATATGGTGCGTAAGTGTTGCGTGCCACATTGCAACACCATGGATGGTAAAGGCATAATTTTAAATTCCTGAAGTTAAATTTTTTTCCGATTGGAGGATATATTAAATTTCATCTGTGGCAGGCCAAGTACCTGTTCAAGAAGAACCTGGATCAGGATGGACCTGGTTCACCAGTTCACCCATCCCCCGCCCCACAATAACACACACAGTCCTACACCGCCACACCACCGCAATGTAGATGTCTCGGCTTCCACACACCCACTCCATTTCCATGAAAGAGCAGTGCGCTCTACCATTACCCCGCGATGGATGCCCGATGCAGATCTTAGATTATAGTCGTATTTCCCCCTCGAAAATGTGGACAGTGGCCGGAAAACAAGTACAAGATTGGACCATCGGCAGTGACGATATTGTACAAAGTAGGAGACAGACATTTATGGTTCACAATGTGGTTTTTACCTTAGCATTTTGTACGCGTTTGAGTCTACATGAGCTTGAGTTCCTTATACATTGAAATGTTTTGTTAAAAAATTATAAAGGTTTATATCTGAATGAATACACATATGCATGTTAAGGTTCCCCAGTTCTAATCGCGCCAACATTAGCATGATATTTTAATGGTATCTGTTCAGAAGATATCCGTCGTCTGGTCCCTGACGTTAGAACATTTAGCCGGAATACTCGGCTATCCAGGGAATCTCATCCGTTCATTGTCAAATGGCCGGTTGACCGGACGACGCACTATAGAGAAAATTCGTTCTTCAGTCGGACTGTTCGTTTGTGGAATAATCATCCTGCAAGTGTTTTTCCTGCCTGCTATGACATTACCAAATTCAAGGCCAACGTCAACAAACACTACTCCCTTTTCCCCCCACTCCAATACCCTTTCTTCCTATCGCTAATACAGTGCATTGCATTTATAGGGGCATCCCCTGAGTGTTAGTAAAAAAAAAATCTCGGCATATGGGTCGACGCAGACTCCTGTACAACAAGGTTTCGAAAAGATAATGAGCCAAAAAAAAAATCTACTTAAACCGGATCGAAGTCTTTTAGAATCCATAACGTACGAATGATTTGAGGTAGCCATTGTATTTGAGATGCATGTCACATACTTTATTCCTTTAACTCGGCGAACACCACATCTCGTGATTGGTGGCGTCGAAACTACCTACTTCTGTTAGCTCTTCATAGGTTCTTTCCCTTGGAATTGTTCATATGTCATTGTCATATGGCATCAGCAGTAATGCCAACTATTGCCTAAAAAACGTAAATGACCGAAAATGATATTACAAATAGCAGCGTTCAGACCGGCCGCACATTCAAATATAAATGATGGCACCGTCGTACTTGTCGATGGAACAACATTTCACTTTTGAAATCATTAAGAACTGGATCTACTTCAGGTCTAACATTACCCTTCGATTAGCCCTTTTTTTAATGTTCACCTATTTAAAATAACTTAAATTATTTTAACGCCCAATCGTAATCCTGTATAACCTGACAGAATGTATTTAAAGTTAATAAACTGTTATGCATTTAAGGTTGGTATCAAAAAGATAATGAGTATATCATACATTTCAAAAAAGTTTACTTTAATCGTATTTAGTACTCTAACCCCGTTCATTAATTATTAATATGGGTAACAGTTATACTCCAACCGTAGATGTGGCAGCCTACGAAGAAGTAACTCATACCAGGAATATTGAATTTACTGAGCCGGATGTTGGAGCTGTCATGCTCACGGATGAAGGTAATATTATAGATTTAAATAATAGTAAATACGAGCAGATAGCTAGGCTATTAGATCAGGTAGCACAGCTTACAGGACAGGTTTCAGATTTAAATGCCGAGGTTTCCGGGTATAGGCAAACAGCTATAGTCCCCATTCCAAATGCCAGCAAGCATAGAATTGCGCTTTCGCGTGTGATAACCGGTGAGTTACCGACGATGATAGGCTTTGCGCATAAGTATCTATGTTATAGCAAACGAGGCTCTGACCCTATGACTGGCACAAAACTAGATGGTGATTTCGTTCAAAAACACAGTCCACGAAAAATATGAACACACCAAAAACGCGACAATTCTCATTTGTAAACAATACCCGCATACAGCTGTTTTATTTTTGCCTTTGCCTTCGTATCTGAAATTCGCCAATTTGCAATCAACAATAAATAATATACGGAACAACAGAAAAGAGCTCAGTCAAGTACGTGAATGTTTGTAAAAAAGAGCCATAAAACAGTGAAAAGCAACACGAAAAACTAAAAACAAACTCAAAAGCAAGTTGGAAAAGAACAACAACAAAAAGTAACAACAAACGAAAAATAAAAGTTTTACAAAATAAAAAATGAAGTAATGGAGATACAGAATATTTGTGGATAATTACACCGTCAATTTTGATTATATTATTTGGTGGTAAGTATGCAATTTGAGTATTTTAATGTTGGTTGAACGAGTGAAATAATGGATGCAAACCTTAAAACGCAATTTCATCACAGTTCTTATGTTGTCTGCGTTCTACATAAACTTTATTGGAACCTTACCCGCTCTTTATTCATATTTGTTGCTTCATTGCGTTGAATTGGATTTGTATTTTGTTGTGTTGAAAAGATAAGCCAGCCTTCATGACCAGCTTACCCCAATTATTACGAATTTGTAGGTCTTTTGTTCTTTTACATTGATTTTCTTATCATACCACAGAAACCATGAACCATGACCATCACCTTGTGCCTTGTGTTTCGGTTCTTTAGCAAAGTCAAGTGTAATGAATTCCATGATAAATGGACAACAGCTGTTCTGCTGCCAGCCTCCGCCTCCTGAATTGATGTTATATTGTTATGTTAAATTGAATCCGTTTATGGTGGTATAGATTTCGCTTATCTAACTAATTAATGGTCTTAGAGTGCATGAAACCGAAGACCTTATCAAGTGTGCTTGGTAATTCTTAGGATGTCAATGACTTGCATAGTTTCTGTATTGATTTTGTTGTGTACAATTTTCTGTTGTCGAAGCTAAGATTTTGCTACTACGGTTTATTGTTAGATGGGGTGGAAATGTTGACGTTGGTCAGTATCGGGTGTACGGTTCCACGAAGTAATCTAATACGCCAACAAAAAATGACGACCAAAAAACTAATAAGAAATAAACATGTTTCGTTTCGACATATTGTCGAAGCGGCGACAAATATTTTTTGTGTTTGAAAAATTAAAACTTCATTATTTTCATGGTTTTTTTTAATTTTTTTTATGTTGTTAGTGACAATACCAGACCTTTAAAGTCATACAAAAAATGTATGATTTCGAGGATTGAGAGATATTTGAATCCTCTAAGCTCAATCAAACCTCGTCTATATGTCGGGACTGAGACCGACATTATACATGGTACGTTGGATTAATAATTCCCGAATGCCTACTTGTTCAGATAAAAAGTATTACTATTGACCGCACTTTAGAGGGTAATTGAAAGGGTCCGATGACGAAATTTAATGTTTTGATGGAATATCTGCGAATTATATTTTTATAGTGTAGGTAATATTGCCTAAACTGCCCGACTTCAGTCTTTCCCGTTTGTTTTCCATATTAAGTTTTCGTAATAATTCAATGGACGACCGTGTAGTGGTAGGTAGTGTGTGCGACTATCAAACAGAAGAACCCGGGTAAATGTTGGCGACTTTACGAGTAAGAGAGCAATCTCTAAGCCATGTAAAACTTCTCTAGAAAAGCACTAGCCGTTCGACGCCGACTTTAAAACAGTAGATCCCGGCCAGTGAGTACAAATTATATGGTACACAACTCACTGATTCGAGAGAAGTTCCCCTTTGGTTCCTTAATGGAATGTTAAGGGAAATAAGTAAGTAATAATTCAATATTTGGTTCACCATTAAGGATATTTGGATTCGCATTCGCTAAGTTAGCTGATGTGGAATTCGATGTTATAAATGCATAAATTTACAAAATAAAACCTACACTAAGACATTTAGGTTGTGTAATTAACGGCCTGACCAACGATATTAAACGAAAGTATATGCTATGCCAATTGAGTCACACACTTTCTGATAAGAAAGCGTCCCACTACCTCTTACGTTTCCTTTCGTTCGCATAGATTTTCTGTTATTCGGTCGTAAAGCAGCTGTTTATCTCATAGTTAACGTTTTTAATAATTGATTATCCAGAAATTTTTTAATTCAATTAAGCGATTTTATTGCAATTCTGCGAATTCAATGTTCCTTTGTTCTTTCACATTTGAATTTCATAGCGGTGAAGTTGCCTCATCGATTAAAATTGTTTAGAGTGCCCACTTTGCACCACTAATTTATGTAAAGAAGATAATGTCCCTTTTATCACCAGTTGTGATCTGCATCGTTCCCACTGTGGAAACAACGTGCGTTTAAGGGTTGAAAAGGGTGTTTTCGGATATTAGACGAAGAAATTTGGACTTAGTCGTACATTATGATCGGCAGCCGTCTATGTCATATGGTTCTATGCTACCTTGTTCTGTACCTTTATGTTGTTGTTATTATAAAAAAAATACATTTATGTACTTATATGAAACATGTCACGAATGTTTTGAAATGTTTCAGGTTGACTCAGTAATTTCCAGAGATAACATTACTTTGAGGAAGTTATACAACTTGGAATTGTACCTTCTAATACATATACAAATTAGAGTTGTTCAAGCAATAGTTATGCCTATTTTTTGTACTGCATAGAGATTTACTCAGGATCGCAGGGCTACGTAATGAATAAATTGAGGTGTGCTTTCAATCTAGTAATGCGATACTTGTATATCAGAAAGATACGTCAGAACGTATCGGAGTTGTTAGTAGATTTTTAAATGGTAGTTTTAAGGATTTTATCCAAATTAGAGGTATAATGTTATTTTACAAAATTTATAAGTTCCACACTCCTATGTTTGTAGTTAATTAATTATTCTTTCCCGTTTGAGTTCTGATTTAGGTCGATCATTTCACGTTAAAGTTGCTCACATGTTTAATAGTTTACCGGTCTCACTTAAATCATTTAAATATTTCTGTCTTACTTACAGGAAAAAAACTTTACCAACATTTCGAGAGTAATACTTTGTAATCCCGAAAACCAATGTGACGTAATAGAAATTTGCTATCATTTTGCCACCCATTCGCATTTATGAATTCCCCTATAACACCAAGTTCAAATTTAACTCAATCTTGCTGTTAAAGCAGATGTTTTATTTAAAAAAAAAAGTCAGAACCTCTCATTTACAGTATTGTACTTGATGAAATGATTGTATAACAATAAAATATAAATTCAAAAATGCAACAGAATATTACTACTTAGAAATCGAATATATTCGTGTAATCTTAACTACACAGATACGAATGTGAGTTTTTAAGTTGCTATGTCAACAAACTATAATCTCGAAATGTATAATTTGTATATAAAATGTATTAATGTTTCTTGTTCGTTGTCCAACTAAAACACACTAACACCGCGGCCTGCGAAAAACTGACCGTTTGTCTGATTGTTCTCCACATTTGAGTGGGCCTGCATCACGGAGATACAATTCAAATTAAATACATTGTTGTCGTGTCGTAATCTCTAGTAAAACCTAAGCCGGCCGCTAATAAACATTTTCAATGAGCAATTTTTTTAAAACAAATGCTGTAGGATGGCCCACAAAATGTGAGAAACTTTAATAAAGAATTCGAAAACGACTGTGAACATATAGAATAAACAGAGAATGTACAGAATTTAGTCTGTCTTGTTTGTAGATTAGACAGCACACTTTTGGGTTGGTTTAAGATAGTCCTGTTGTGTTTTTATGTAGGCCTAATTTATTACAAAAATAGTAGAATTTGGAAATGCCTAATAGTGTACTTGAAAAGATGACAGTTAAGACTTTGGCATACCAAATTATTCACAACAATTTTCCATTTTATTTAAGTTTTTTAGAAACATTTAACAATCATATAACAAATATTAGTAGAGACTATCAAAATATGTTTCTACATTGGACTAACAAATACAAGTTTATTTTAGAAATATACAATAATCCATATCTAGTCGAAATAGCAAATATTCCAATTATTTATTGGACAAGATTTTATGCATAAAATATATCAAGAACGATTAAAAGTCATGGGTGTATAATACTGTTGGTTCAGCTATTGTGCAGGGTCGGACTCGATTATGTGCAGGGCATCACCATTGACCCGATCCCCAGCTTTGTCAAGAGTGTGAATACAGCATATTTAAAATGAAATAAGAAGAAATCACAAACAATTCGTCGGCAATACGGATCATACATTTTCACTGTTTCCGTCAGCTAAGGAAAGGACATAAAAGGATTCTTGAGCTTGTAAAATGATCCTTGTAAAATGCGTCCCCTCTTTCTTGTACTAACAAAACCTAGTTTATATATATATATATATATACATAATCGTAGGCCACACTAATGTACACACATGCTTATTACTTTTTCATTTATTTAAAACTAAAAATTATCATTTGTATTTTGGTTCGCTTTTTTTTGTGAAATGCAATAAGAAGTGTAAAAGCAAACGACTGAAAATAAAAACTGAAATTATCACGCATCGCTGGTTGTTGTTATACAGATATAAGCAAAACAAAATAATAACAATTACATACATATGTACGTATAAAGTGAGAAAGACAAATAAAACAATTGCTCTCCTCCATACAGTACGCAGTGAACGGCACTAAAGTTGTGGATTAACGTTTACAGTAAAATCGAAACCATGGATCTTGCAGCATTATTAAGCTTTCTGTCATAATTTCTGAGATTTAAACAATCTTATTGGCCAAACTACATATTTGTTGAATGTGAGTCATTGGTAGAGTTTTCATCGCGGAATTTATAGTGCGAAAATGTCTTAGTTTGTCGGTTGTAATATCGGACGAAAATCAAAAAATAAAAACGAAAATGTTAGAAACTCATCAAAAAATTAGTGATAACATGCCATTACCATTTCCATTACCCGCGAATCACATGTCATTACACTCAGCATAAATCGGAAGCAAATAATAACGACTTACTGGGCTATCGACCCAATTATTGCAATTTCCATATGATGTTAAATGCTGCTCATACAGTCCATGTGTCATCGATTGGAACGAGTGTTAATGCCTGACGAAAAAAAATTAAAAACTAAATACCAATAACTAATTATTAATGTTATTAGTAAATCATTATTATTTGCTTCTGATTATTTAATAATGATGGAAATGACATGTCATTACCAGGTAATGTAAGAGAATAGTTTTGTCTTAGTAGTAGTGGGTTTCTTCCTGGGGCGCTCTCCTCAATCTTATCAATTGTATTCGTGAGTATTTTTGATTTATTTATTTATTTAAATTGATAATCACCATAACGATTGTACGGGATGGTCCATCTAGTGGTTTCTTATTTAATCGTATAAATCGCTGTTCACTTGAACAACGAGGAGAAAAACACTGGTCAACAATCCTCAGTTGTTTAGGATTTTTTATAAAAATTAAAATTTTGAGCTACAATATGTCTTAACTCGAAAATGATTGTTGAAATATAATTTGAAAAATTGTAAGATAAGTGGCTTTAAGATAAATTATTGAAAACATATAATAAGTTAAAAAAAAATGTTTTATTAAATTGGTTTAAAGGTGATGTCATTTAGGTTAAATTGAACAAAAGGCAAAGGTCTAAAACTCAATTTTTCAATATTATTCAACAAATTCGGACATATCGTTTTCGAGTTATAACAATTTATTCCAAAGTGCGTTTATTGCTAAGAATGTTTGGGAGAACTGATGCATGGCATTTTTGGGAGCACTAGTGCTTTTTTTTATTAATAGACGGGCGTACAGGTTTAAATTATTCTATTGTATCGTATCGGTCTATTTCATATTTAATTTCATAATTTAGTCATCTAACTTTTCGTGATAGGTTCGGCTAAGGACATGCAGTTATACTGTACTTAGTGGCTTGATTGAACTTTTCTATTTCGTGAGTACCTAAAAATAAAACGTGATCAATATAATTTTCGAGATCGCTTTCAAGGTCAAACAACTTTTATGGAGTCAGTGGAAAATGTCATTGAACTTTAATACATATGTTTCAATGTAGATTTTTTTTATAAATTTTCAAATGGGACCTGAATCGAAATATGTTTTCAAAATTCCCGACTGTCACCCAATAATGTCATGAGATTTGATGGCAGGGAGAGGAGGGTACTAACTTATCCGAATTCATGCAATCTGCTCTACTGTTGGTAGCGCAAACGTTTCCATTACCACCAATAGTTAACACTTGCCTCATTAGCTGCATACGCATACATTTTGTTCTCATCTTTCTATGTTCTCTTGCAGAAACTGGGAAGGAAAAACAATTTATTTTTCATTATTTAAACCTCTTCTTTGGCTTCTCAGTGTCTCAGTTCATTATGAACTCTTCTCACTGATACATCACAACAAAAGCCAAGCCGACTTGCAGAATTCTTTTGTTCCACATATTATTTACTGCATTTCAAAGCACAAAAATAAAACCACAATATCATCTTTACACCCCTTTCTACGCTTCTTGCTGCTGCAGTGCCTCCATCATCCATACGTCCATCCATATTTAATGTACTACACGCGTACACGCACATATACTGACATGAAATAAAACGAGTTGGTTGTTCTTTACATTTTCCAGCTTTAGTTATGTTGGAGGTGGTAATGAAGTGTGTGCCGCCACTTCCATTGCATTACTTATTGCCCTACACTCGCAGTTGTTGCTGCAGTAGTTACTTCTGTGCCACAGCTGTTGCTGCTGCAGTTGCCGCTGGTTGCTGGTGGTGTTGAGTTGTTATTTTCGTGAGTTATCTTTTGTTGTTACACTTCTCAGTTGCTGGCTGCGATGGAATCTATTTATACTGGCAATCATCAAGTTTATCATGAGGAATATGAACTGCTATTCGACACTTTAAAACTCATTTGGCATAATTACGTACAGGAAGCCATCAGCGGCGGTGATTCTATCGATGACAAGGTAAATTGTAATGTTTTACACCTTCGGACTATAGACTTACGTATTTTCTCATTACAGCAACACTGGCTACAACTGTTTTTATATAATTTCCAATTTGTTACCCAGGAATTATTGGACAATGAAGAATTTAAAAGGTAAATAATATAATAAACTCTAATACTGAGAGATTTTGATTAGATTCTAAGAGAAAAGTTTGATTAAAAAAAGCGAATGACTCGAGAAATAACAAGCGGACAATTCGTCAGTAAAAACGTTGTTGGCTAAATCTTATGTACCCTAAAAGGGCGATGTGGTGTCGTGCTAATAGTTTTTGGAATCCGAGCTATAAATCTAGACTAGTTTTCGGCCTATATGGCGTGTGGAGCAAAACGTATCTGCATTCATATGTTCATATGTGAAATCGAGAGATCCATGTTAAACGGACGCCCGTTTTCGTGATATAGGTCTCGATCTCAAAATTTAACCGAATGAAAGAAAACGTAAGCATTCCAGTCAAGAGATTGTGGGTAATTTTTTTATGCGAAAGTGAGTTACAGGTTTTCGTTCACATAGGTTTTTTTGACATCGTGGGTGAGGTCGTAAATATTTTCTCGTGTTGCCTACAATGTTAAAGGGTTTCGTCTCGAAATTAGGTATCTTCCTTTGGACATTACCGTGCTTTCAACAGGCAGACGTACTGATAGACATCAATAGGTCGTCTGGTGGAGGGTATACAAAAATAACATCCCCAAAATTATATAATTATGTTATAACTTCCGGGTGGTCCATCTAGAGGTCTCTTTACGCTTGACCAAGATCGGTGCTCTTTCCCGTTCAAAATCTTCACTGGAAGTCAGTATCACATCTCCGTGAAACAGAATGAATCGCTTTTCCCTTAAATAAGAGAGGTGCCCGCCGTCGGACGACATTTCACCCACCAGCCTGATGCGCATTTTAAACAATTATTCGCTTACAAGGTCCAATTGATTCAGAAATTGGAGGCACACGTTATTACTTTTTAGTTTGGATCTTCGAGCAGCTCGAAAAAAACATATTTTCTGACGAAGCGCATTTCTATCTCGGAGACCAGAAAATCCACAAGTGATCGTCGTGCCAATTTTGGATCCAATTCTTCTTTGACATCCAATTTTCCTCCGGAACAGGAGGATTTGAAGACATTGTTCAATAAATATTTCGTATCAGAATGGCGGGCCATACTATACCACCCACGACACAGTCGATATTTTGCGCACAATGTTCGATAACCGTGTTATCATATTGGAGATGTAAAAAAACATCTCGGACCTTCGATTTGAAACCGTTAATCCATTTTTGTATGGGATATCGTAGAGGACCGATGAAACAATGCACGATTCAAGCCCTTAAGGCGAATAATCTGAAACCGTTACAAATATCTTGAAAACTTGGGTTGACAGATGAATTGAAATCGTCTTTTATAGTGAATGGGTATGCTTGATCTTTCCATTAAACGAAAAATACAATTTAAAAAAAATTGAACCGCACTTTATACGGAAATTACTAAATTGCATGGACAATTTGCTAAGAATCTGGACAAGAATAAAAAGTTAATATTAATACAACAAACAAATTAACAGAAGTATTCGTATTATACAATAATTTTTTTTCCAGCTTCTTCAATCCTATACCTGAAGAACTATGTTCTTTCTTATTGGAGCAAGTCTATGAGATAATAAGTAAATCCGATCTCTATACACCATCCGTGGTGGATGTAAAAACTACACAAACAGTTCATGATTATAATGCGGAGAAGCAAAGAACGCCTGAAAAGAATAAGCAATTTTTTCAACTCATCAAAAAGAATCACAACTTTGCTCAGGTAAGACATGCTAAATAACTAAAAACTGTATTTTCCCGTAAAGATAACGTATCCTAATTTGGATGGTTGAGAAATTAACATTGAATAATTCAATAGACACATATCGCACCTGTTCAACAAAAGGGTATTAACTCAACATTTTGAAATTTTCACTTTTTATTAAAAATCTCACATTACGTTGTTTACTCTTTCGTCAAAAATATACAGTTTGTCACTCTTCATGTCTTCAGAGTAACTACTTATGTATCAACAAAAGAGATTTAATTTTAGTTGCGCCCACGCATTTAGATCGCTTTTTTTTCAACAAACCAGTAGTATTTCGAATTGTTCGCCTTTTATGTTATAACGGTAACCAGAAGTCACCGATATTTTCAGTTAAACGGAAACAAGTCGAAATAATATCTCTACTAAAACCAAAATGGTAGTAACGCGAAAATTGGTTATATTTCTACAAATACTTAACGAAATAAAAAGAAATTCAGTGTTGTAACGTAGTTAACAAGATATCTTTACGATGGCATAGTTTTTTTGTATAATATACCTTTCACATTAACATAAACAGTTTTTTGTCTCTAGAAAAATAGTTTGAGTTACTACCCTTTTGTTGAACAGGTGCGATATGTGCACATTGTGAATATGGAAGATGATTTTTGGTTAGTATCCTGAAAATGTAAGAAAACAGCTCTGGTTCCTATATAACCAGTAAAAGCCACACTCTTCTCAATAAATATAAATATAAGCTAAAATATGAATGGTGTATAAAAAATTAGCGAAAATTCAAGCTGGCCAAACAAAACTATTCCCCTACATATTTTGCGGCTCCACATTTATACAGCTAATTAAAAATTAAATAAAATTACTCTAAATATGTTCGTCCAAGTAATATACATGATTTGCCATCTATCTTCCCTAGTTGATCTTAAAGCAACCCAGTGATTGTAGTAAAATAATAGCATTACGACAGTTTCTAACACATCAACTGGGCCAGCATTTATTGGAATTTTTCTTAAATGTCGATGTTAAGGTAAGACTTTCTGAATTATTGATGTTTACTTAATTAATTACTTCATTCCACTGCAGTTGGTGACTTCTCAAAGCGGTCTTTGCAATTTGGCAATAAATCTATTCCCCAATTGTCCCTGGGATGAAACGTGTGTACTGTTGAGGGATGACTCTAACATCTTTGCTTTCATTGGAAACTTACAATTCTATCAGAAGACAAAAAGAACATGCTCCACCGCCGAATATGAGAACACAGTCGTTGAACTGTGTGAGTCATCTCCATCACCGGATAACATCGGAGATTTTTCTCAAAGTTATCAATTATTTCAACGACAAACGAAGACCAGTGATGAAGTAGCTTTGCTCTTGATTAAACTACTGATGAAGTGCATAGAAAGCGAATCGCATACTCTACACTCGGATCATTCCGTTTTTATGCTTACACTCAACTTCAGTTTGGATTGCCTAAGGGTTAATAACCAGGCGTTTACCTCCATCCATAATGCCGAAATTATCAAGTGCTATTTGCTGAAACTCAATGAACAGTGTCTCAATAATTTATTTGCCCTGACTGATCATGCTCTGAACGATATACAATTCCAATGTATCTTCTCCAAACTTATTGCCGCCCTGGAGAGCAATACAGAGTCGCCAAAATTATTATACGCTTTGATTTATCTCATATTTGCCATTCTTCACAATGTAGTGTGCATTTATTCTCAGAAGATGGTATGGAACGCCAAAATCAATCTGTACAATTTGAAGTTTATCGATGAAACTGTAATCGATACTTGCCTCACCACAATGGATGATTTGATGAGAAATCACAAGCCGGAACAGGAGGATTTGAAGACATTGTTCAATATAATATTTCGTTGCCTTTTGAAAATAGTGGACAATTTAAAGAAATATGACATGCTATTATCCTCATCGTCAAACAATTCATATTCGACACTTAATCATAATTCGAACAAATCGGGTCCTGCGCGGCATCGTAAGGTAAACTCGAAACAAACGCATTGCCTGTCGACCTTTCCCAGGTTAACCTGTTATTTTCAAAATATTTTAATCACTCTATTGCCTTCGCTGCCTAAGGACTTACTAGAACATACCATGCTCTACTTAGCCAGGTCTGGTCTATGTTGTTGTCACTACAAGCTGTCCTTGTTCAATACGATATTGAATGCAATTTTCAATTTATCGACTTATTATCAGAAGTGTGCCTACAAATTTTTGTATTACAAACTAATATCGACAATATTTTTGCGATGCCCTTTAGAGGTGGGAAACAATTCAAAAAAATCCAGCATAAACACCTGTTCCAAATGTGATATGAAACTAAAATCGCCAGAATTTCATGAAGGATTGCTACAAATTTACAAAACGTTCTATGGCAAACTTAGCAATACCGAAGAGGATTTGACAAAAGTATTATTTTTTCTGAAACACCTAAAACACCTGTCACATCTGTTGACCAATGATATTGCCTCGGGTATTCTGGCCGAAATAGTTCTACCCGTATTTCGTCAATATAAATTGAAACTGTTTGCAAAAAAAGACTCAAGTTCCAATTCACCGCAGAACAATTTGAAATTTTGGCAAAAATCACCCACCACCAACAACCACCACAAAAAAACTCACAAGTATCCTGAATTACATTTAACGATCAAATCGAAAGAAAGTCTTAAAGACGAATGTAATAAACTCGTTAACGAATGCTTGAATATATTCTCCATGTATTTAAGAGATATACGATTGATCAAAGCCTTCTACAACGAAGAAAACATAAAACATTTGGAAGAACTTCTGGAGGAGCCGTTTCTTATACGAGGTGTATGTGATCTCATCAAAATCGGCATTGATAACATTACTTTTCTGGGTGATACCAATCACGAACAATCCATATTGAGTCGTCGATTAATTACACTTCAATTCAATAGTTCAGAAAGGGCCCAACAGATTTTCAATATATTGTTACATAAAGTCAAACAGAAAGATGCTACTACCACAGCCAATGAATTCTGGTTGGATTCCAATGTGTTGCCTGCAAAACACAGCGATTTACAATTGAAAACTGTTGATATTCTACATATTGTTGCTTTGCAGTGGACGTTAAATTTTGAGCTGCTCAAGACTAGTCAATATTTCTACAATGAATTTGCTAAAATCTATTCCATAGCCCACGAAGATGAAGAAGAGGGCGAGGAGGAAAACATGAAGGAAAAAGACGAGAACGAGTCCACAAATAGCACCGAAATCAATTCCAACATAACTCTCAAACCGGGCGATAAGACAATTATTGATATTTTGCAACTGAACTATAACGCTCTTGCTGCATTTCTAATGCTGCCACCGAAGAGACCCTCTGCGAAATATCACAATCTAAATGCAAACAAAGATTTCGATTCATCTTGGGAATTAATAGAAAATTTTATAAATTCTATACAAGACTCAACGGCAACGTCGGCATCGACATCACTAGCAACATCGACCTCGTCGTCAACATTCGAGGACACATCGACTACCACTGCTACAGCGTTGTACGAATCAGCAACGTTTAGTTTATATTCTTGCGATACCTTAACAACAACACATTTTGAGACGGCCAACTTTGCTGACTATTGTGCACAGATTTCCCCTCACACGTCCATATCATTTCTCAAGCAATTACAAAGTCAAAACATCCTGTCCTCCAAAGAGAACTCACTGGGCGAAAGTATTATTTTATTCGATATACGAAATCAAAAACAACATATGCTGAATACCAACCGTATTGACCAACAGCAAAATTCAACCCCAACACAAAAAGCTCTGTACAACTATTATTCAGCCACAAGTGACCCCAAAACCTTAACAACAGCCACCCTTAGTGGTGAAACAACAAACGACGGTATTATAAGTAAGGTCTTCAACATCTTCGGTTCAATATTCTCTGGCAGCCGTTCGAATTCTTGGCTGGACTTGCACAAATCAACAGAGGAGGCATTGATAGAGATCGACATTGAGGAGGACTTATTGCCATTGTATGAAACATATGGTGATTGTAAGAAGTTGCTGTTGAAACTCTTTGAGGCCACCATGGCCATTTGTATAAAGGGCTACCAGAATGAAGAAGGTAAGTGTTTGTGTGTGTGTCTATAAAGTAGTGCATGGATATATACAATCAGTTGTGGAATATATTATAATATTGAACTATACGTATGCATGTATGTGTATACGTATGTACATTCATTGGAATATGAATGAATGTCATTTGTGTTAGAACAAAAAGAAGCCATAGAAATAGATGTATTACTTTGAAATTGCGAAATTTTTACGGACACAGAGATAGAGAGAGTGAGAGGTGCACAAAACATAACACAGCTTATTTGTTACACTAGTCGACCAGTTACTCGATTTTTTTTTTACTTTTACATTTTATGTTTGTTTATGTATTGTTGTTCTATATTCTTATTACAGTTTTGTTTCTGTTAGTCGAAAATATGTTCAAAAAAGGATTCAAGCATTTTTGATTGCAGACGTATCCGTTTGCAATGATTTTTCAAATTTAATTTAATTTTTCAACTTTGTATCTCATAGACTTTCAGACCATTTAACCGATCTATCCGCTTCCTCAATGAATGTATATAGCTGAGCCCTTCGAGCTAGCTTATACGCGGTAGTCTCTTAGAATTAGACATATAACCTATCTGTATTCATTAACCTATCTTGTTATAACCTTCAATGCTGCCTAATTGTCGACATAGAAGGTAATGTTATCTCATTAGGTATTCTGCTCCCGGAAATTCCCTCCGTAGCCCACAATGCCTCTAGAATTTCTACTTGAAAGACACTGAATTCATACTGTAGTCTGAAGGATATCCTAATGCTCGCCTTTTCTATAAATCAGAGATTTGTAGACTGCAGAAATTCTGTTTTCGGATTGTCCCACTGCAATCCTGGACAGAATTATTAACTATAAATATAATGTCGGTGTATCTGGAATGAGAATTTCTCTGATTTGCATAAACTCGTTATGTAGTTATTTTTAAAATGATGAGGTAAAACTGAGCTCTGTAGCGGGCAGCTTAGAGCGTATGTGGACTGGTTCATATCCTGGTACGAACATTGTATGAAAGCGTTAGACTTTTGGAGCCAGTAGGTTCCGGTCAGTGGGTAAATTGAATTATAGCTTGCACAGCGCACTGATTTGATAGAAGTTCCCCGTTTGTTACTTCATGAAATATTAACAGAAATACGAACGTATTTAGAGCAGATCTAATGTTACTGGACATTGCTTTGGATTTTGGGGACAACAATTTGCAAGCATCATACGTACAAGTAGGGCTTGACTTAAATAGGAATGATGTCTAAAGCGTTTATATGGTCATCTTTCTTACACTTGCACGAATAAATCGACTCGACCCAATGTTTAAACAAAAGTTATCAATTCATTTAATTAAATAATGGCCTACAGTGTAAAATGTCAAATCCGAAAAATGAAATTATGTATATTTTTTTCAAATTTCAAAAACTAAATCTAAATTTTTAATATGAAAAAATAATTTTTTATTTGCAATATGAAAACAATTATGTCAAACTGTATCCCACTTGAATTCAAATTATACGAATAATCGACAATTTGATTAATATTTCTATATATGTACATATACATATCCCGTATGTAAATCCGAAGAAATTAAAGGAAATGAAAGAAATGAAAGGACAGTATTACTGTTGTCAATACTGCATGTATTTGGTTAGTAGAACCAAGCTATTTCGGTGATCCCTTTATAAATGGCAGATCTATACCTACACTTATCTCGTATTTTTTTTTTGTTTTTCTTAAAGATCTCTTTTTTAAATGGTAAAAACAATGCTATGTTTTCCGTGGTATTAAAAACTTAAAATGTATTTAATTGTGTACCATTAAATGTAAAGAACGCCTTGGAAAGTCCGCACTGAAAAGCACGGTTTTTTAAATTTAACTGCAGAATTTGTTGTTCTTTTTTTTGTATAGCATGACAAAGTGTGCAATGTCAGCAACCACATGAATTTATGTATTTCGATTATTCTGGTTACTACGCAAAATTTGCTAAAAAGAAAAAAGATGAAAATACACGCTGACGCCCAAACCTATTTCCGTTTTTAAAACGACCGCAGCGGTAGTTTCAGTACGACAATTGTTTTCCTCAAAAGAAGCTAAGTAAATATATAAATGTCATTTAAAAGTACACTCAAAGAACTGTTGCTGCTGAATGTTACATGGAAAGTTCGCCTTTAGAACGCCATTGTGATTGATATTAGTCAAACATACATGTGTACGAATGTGACGACCGCAACACAGGATTTGGCCATATGTACACATTAGCTTCCTACAATCCATTTATTACAGAACCCAAAAATGATGTTTGTTTTTTCCTTTTTTTTTCTCTTTCTTTTACGTTATTGTTTCTGTTATTCGATTCTAAGTTTTTGGAAAATAGAAAAATAAAAAATGTTTACTTTTGGCGGATGGAATTTGATTCTGCACCACTATGTGACGGTCGAACACGGGAACATTTCACTCGGGATGAGATAAATGCAGTAAATGTTTTCAGACTGAAATAAATAAAGCCGCACATGCATAATGGTCACATTTTTATGAATACATCTACTTGTATACTAGTGTAATTTAGCCTTACGACTATGAAAAGCGTATACTAAGTACATGCAGTACATCAGCGTCTTAGACACCAGGTAGCTGTAGTTCGTTGTATTTAGTTGCAGTGTACTTACCGTATGCCAACGAGACCTAAACAAGAGTTAATTATTACTGAATAAAAATCAGTGTGTGGTGTTGGTATTTACTCTTTATCTTCATCGTTGTCATCGGCATCATATGGTCTATGCGAGGAGAGTAGATTGTATTACAATTCATTTCGTTTTTGTGGTTGCACACGTTACTTGCAGCCAGCAGCCCCGTCGCTTTTTCACACGTAACTTCAAATCAAAGTTGGTGTTAAGGCATTGACAATTCAACGCCAACCGTCTCCTCGTGAGTTACATCAACTGAAATATTGTTAGCAATTTCTGTATTACGTTTTTGTATAAAATTCAGATAAAATGTTGCCTTATTAATCAAATCAAATATAATATTAAAATACGAGGAAACATTTTGATAAGAGCTTATCTCGCGGACACTTTCCGTAATTACATCATTCTTTGGTGGTTAATTTTAACTAATGTGCATTTTGTACCAGCAATTGTTTTTATTTTTGTTTTCTTAATTTCAGTGGAAAAGATGCAAAAGCATTTACGCAAGTTGAAAGCGGTGATTTTGGCAAATGCCGCCAATAATTGGGAACATCATGCCGAAGACTATAACCGTGAGAATGTTGTACTACAAACGCTACAGTGCCTTTTAAAAATAGCCGAACTCTCAAATATGACCCATGAGCCAGCGGCGGTGGTTAGTAACAGCATCTTAACTTCGGTCACCGACGATCATATACAACATATGGAATTGAGATCTAGAAGGAAATCATTTAATAGCTCTCGTATGCATGGTGGTGGGATATCGTACAATTATCCACAGCTGTCCACAGGTCTACCCAGCAAAAATGTTTTAATGACACCCATCACACCGTGTCACACTAGACCACTTTCGGGGGACAGTTGTGAGGTTGATTATTTCTCTACCCGAGCGTCCATGATTTGCCCTGACAGTGAATTGGAATTTAGTGAAAATGATCAGGATGATTTCTACCTCACAGCCGACGAGGGTTATGATGCCGATGGTGAAGTACAGGAATTATCGGAAACCGAGGCCATGTCAGAAGTGGCCGAGTTATGGCATTCGTTTCAGCCCTCCTCACGTTATCGCGCCCACATCCTGCACGATGGCATTTGTCGTCTAGTCGTAGATATTCTGATTGAATTAAGTCAGAAATGTTGTGAGAATCCGACAGGTTGGTGTGATAATCTGGCCCAACTACTTAATCGTCTATTTGTGATACGTGAATATTTGGGCGGGCCGCTATTTTTGCTGAAAGGATTCGCCCCGATTCTGAAGTGCAACGATGGGCGCCTTCGTGAGTTGCAGCAATGTATTTTAGAATTGATTGTGGACATGAATTCACCTGAAGTATTGTCAGTATTCTTTGGCATACTGTCATCCAAGAATCCTCCCGTTGATATACTGGTGAAGTATATGCACTATGTGTGCTCCAATACTTTGAAAAAATGTCAAGCCAGTGTGGAATTGGAATTTCCAGTTAATAATGGTGAGTTCTTTGTCATCGAATGATTGAACATGTTATATGTTTCAAACGATTTATAATTCCACATTTCAGATGACACGTGTACATCGACAGCTGATCAAGATGTTACGGAGGCCATTGAACGTAAGCGGTATTATCACACAGCCCGCAAAGCATGTACGCCCTTTACACGTTCACCGTGCATACTGCCCATAACACATGCACGTCTTTGGACTCCAGAAGGATTTACCATATCGATATGGTTGCAGGTAAAGGGTTCACCGAATCACAAAAGTACCAGCCAAATAATGGATGATGATACGCGATCTTCGAATGACTTGTATTTGGTAAGAACGCAATTCTCTCCACAATTAACGAATATATAAAAAGCAAGTCCAATGGTACGGACGTATTCTTACGTACGTACGTATTTCTTCAACACGATAATACCTACACTTATTATTCCTACTGATTCTAAAACTAGATCCGAACGGCTAATTTTCTCTCCAGGGAATCTGCTGAAAAATGTCAGATGTTCTTATACGAGTTTGTTGTGTGATAGTCAGTTTTACAACGTATCACACCACTTACGGTCACAGGCTTCAAGTAGGCAGTAAATTGTTCTATTAGAAATCTAAACATTATCCTAGGTTTAGACGGTATTGTAGCGATCTTTGAGAGACAGATAAGATAAGCTGGGTACGGCTACGGCTGCTCTCTCTTAACTCACTTCGGTCCGTATATAATTTCTCAAACATGCACTGTAAACTCGGACAATGATATAAAACATGCACCACCGTCTCCAATGTATCCTCATATACTCCCACATCATGTAGAAATCATGAGACATGTCATCCTTTTTTTTTTTTTTTTTTTTTTTACACAATCCAACCCACTATAGTATTCAATTTCTGCATTGTTTAATGTTAATCTGTAGAAGCAGCTGATTGGTCGTAAGACCGATCTGTGCGCTACCTTAATAAGAATGTCGGAACCTATTCGAGCTATCTCATCCGACGCCTCTTTCCCTTTAATATCGCAGTGGCGTGGTACTCAGCATAGGATCCGTCTGTTAAAAACGACCAACCCTCGTGTAAGTGTTTCACTTTTATCCACGAGTCTATCAGGGATATCTTGTCTGGACATTGTCGAAAATTCTATTTCCCTTACTTTGTAATCCGATTGCTCCTTTGAGACCCTGAACAAAAACAGAATTCCAATAATAGTCCGGTGTGACATATTTGCACTGGCTGCCTCACCCACTATGAATTCTCGACGGGAAAGTAGATAATGCAGTATGATATACAGTGCAGCCTGCGGCCCCCGATATGTCTAGTACCGGTAAACTCTTATCTGTGAACTGGCCTTACCACCGCCGTGTAGATCCATTTTACTATATTTGGAAGCAGTCCCAAATTATTCCCTATGGAGTTCTGCATGCACAGTACGCATTAAGAACATATTTAAGTCTTTCCTTTGTACTTCTTGTCCATGAAAGTTTGCTATACACAAATAGTCCTAGGTATTTAGCTTCCTTTGTTACATTGACCTCCACTCTGTCCAGCCCCGGAAATCTAAATTTCTCAATCTTGTATGTTGTGTTTACTCCCACGCTTTTGTTCAATGGCACATCCAACGCCGTGTTCATGACATCACTGATAGTTGGGAGAAATTTCCATGATACCGGTACTACCACATCATCGGCGTAAGGTACAATTCTTCTGCATCTTTGCTCGAATTCCCTAATAATGGTATTAACTAGGGATGTAACGAAGTTCGCTTTCGCATATGCGAACATTTTAACATATTTTTATATTAAAAAAATTTAAAATACCTCTCCAACGAAAACCACTTTCGGCTTTTTGTACTCAGGCAACATAGCACTAATATGCTTCTTAGTCCCGCTATTTTGATTTGTTTGACCTGTGTTTTTTTTTTCATTTTGTAGCATTATGTGTTGTGCAATCTTACAGCTAATTGTTGTATTGTAATCTGTGCACGCGTTCTTTCAATAGCCGTTCTCTGTTCCTTCCCAGTAAAATCGTTTCGCGAAATAAGAGTTTATACAAAAAATGCTGAAACGTATTAAAATAATTGTTTTATAGGAAACCCCATTGAAAAATTAAATAAATAAAGGTCAGAGAATTATTTAAAAAAAAGTAATCCTTAGTTTGTTGGTAAAATGTACCTCTACTGTCTACAGGCAATATCCTCTAATTGACGAACCAGGATACCACGGATTTTCCATTTTTTGTCAGACCATATTTGATTTAACACTAACACATATCAGAAATGTAAAGTGGTTATTCATAACAATTCATAAAAATAATTTCCTGCATAGTGTTATTAATCTAACCTACCAAGAACTCTGGAACGATTAGTCCATCTAACGATACTTTAATAGCGCTTGTCTTTACGTTAATGAAGGCTCCCTCTGTATGTGAAATAACCAAAGTCCCGGAATTCAAATTTCATACTTGAATTTAACAATTCTAGTGACCCCTTACATAAATATATGCATACAATCCTCTGTATAATTATTATCTTTTTTCTCTTTTCGTACAGAAAACACACGTCCTATCGATTGGTACCAATCAAGCCATGTTAAGCATCTACTTAAGTAGTAATCTTCATTTGGTATTTGAAACATTTAAGCCAAACGCTGAAATACCGCGAAATGCCACCACCCATATGGATGAATCGTATGAAACCAAACAACCGGATTGTTCCAAACCAACACGTAGCCCGGAAATGAAACGTAATAAGAAGAACAATCACAGCACCAACATTCACAGCCCTGAAACGGAAAGTCATGAAATGGATGTATTTCCCTCAAAAACCAATACTCCATCACCATTCACCAAGGCACTGAAACAGACGAAAAACGTTATACTCAATAGTTTTAGTAATATGCACTTGTTCAACGGTCACTCAGAGTCACCAGAGTACTTTGAAAGTTCTCATGTGGATATGAAACAATTTCGCATGAACCGAAATAAATGGACCCATTTTACCATTGCCGTGGAAATGCTCAATGATTCCTTAGAATTGTGTATACACATTGACGGCTGGGAGCATCATCGCCTGTCGTTGCCATTTCACAATATACGTTTACTGACCAAAACACATACTTTCCAGGCGATTACCTTGGGGGACGGAATAGTTTCAAGATCACCAAACACTACCAGTTGTACAGAATCGCGCTCAACTTTGGATAGTTTTCCTCTGCGCTTATCGATGACTAATTTGATACTATTCAATCGTTCCATTACTCTAAAGGATGCAATTTTAAATCTAACCGCCATGGGTCCAGATTTTACCGAGCTGACACAATGTCATGTGGCCAATTGGAAACCAAACTATGGTTATTTGAATTTCACAAAATTAAATTCCGCATACTTCTGCAATTTCATTGATTCCATGAAAATGTTCCGGGAATCGCGGATTCTTTGCTATTCATCTTGGCAGCCGGATCTGGTGATGGGATATAATACGACACAGGAATCGGATAAAGTAGCGTATGGTATGTATAACCGATTTGGCCATGTGGACATGATTCATGATGGTATTGAATTGTTTAAGGTCGACCGTATGGTATAATGCGTTACGGCGAATTACTGCGCAACGAGTTGCAATCACTGCAAACATCAACTATTCTCTGTGGCGGTTTAGCGAATCTGCTGTACATGTTTGCCCGAGTAAGTATTTGAAAATGTTAGTTGAATCTTGTTATCATTATCATTATTTTTCAGATTGTTGAGGTGACTTCTAATGCCACAACCCAATCCTTGGCTTTGGATATTTTATTGACAATTGCTCTGTCGGAATCCCAACTGTACACCGAATTCCAGCGTAATGATTATATTAGTCTTATTGGTTACGTTATAAAGACCGAACGATGCAGCAAAGATTGTCAGCTACTAAAGAGTATTGTCAATAATGCGTGTTCCCAGGCTTTGATACTGAAAAAGGGTGATATACTACAGATCAATGAGACGACTGTAGCCACAGTGGTGTATCCCAAGTTACTAATTTCAATACTACATCGCTATTCTGATTGGCACCGTTCTGGAGCTGAAAATTCGGATGTGTTGGATATGCTTTTCCAATGTATTTTGTCTCTAACACGAGAAAAACATCCTCAGCGGGACTTTAATATTGAACAATTCAGCAGGGAAGGATTAATGCGGGAGCTTTTAAATCTGTTCAAAGTGTACGTCATAGAATCACCGAACCCAGTGTTTATCTCCAAAAAGGCAGCAGAAGCTTTTGTTGGTATAATTTCGGTGTTTGCCGGATCACCACCTAAACCTTGTTTGCTGGACGAGATTATGAAACTTCTATTGCTGCTGCACAAACCCAGTGAATGTTATATTACTCATGATCGATCAAAATTTTATTTTCTGCTAACGTCAGAAAAACCGGTGAAGGAGAAATCCTCTTTAAGTTCAGCAGCAAATTTTGGTCGCGTCACAGCACCGTTTAAACGAAATTTAACAAAGCGATCACAACCGGGAGTGGCCAAACCTTTGAATAACATCAACCCAAAATCAAACGAGAATTCCTCCAACAGTGATGTCGACGCTGCTAGACAGGCACGCATAAACCGTTTGAGAAAACTTCATAGAAGCCTGTCGTCTTACAAAAAGCCTCTGGATGATTTCGAAGAGAATCTGGAAAATGTGGCTGACTGTTCAAAACTTAATAAGAATGCATTGCGTTTAATAAATCCTGGAGAAGCTTCCAAATGGCGCACTAAATTCAAAAAGCTGCAAACTAGCAATTTGTCCGGCAGTACTTTACAACCAACACAATCACCGAATAAACAACGGCCCAAAGTATCGTCGCCACACCCTAAGTATTGTTCGCCACACCAAAAAATCATTCACAGGAGACTGCGTTTAAACAGTGGCAGCTCAGTACGTTCTCTCACCATGGTGGATAACGAACATCCCAGAAAATCGGACAGCAGTATGCATTCATTATCAGCGCCACCATACATTTTGAATTTTTCCGATTGTCCGGGTTTTAATGAGGTTTTCAATTCAAAGTCAGGACAAAAGAAACGCAAAACATTGTTAAAAACGGACAACTATAATTCAGCCGGTATTGCGGCCTTGCAAAGTGGTCTAATATTGTTGCTCAAAGATTTCCTATGCCTACTGCCGGATAATGATATTGATGATGTGAGTAAAATGAAATGCATACGATTGATTTATTAAAAATGAGTTCTTCACAGGTTCTTCATCATTATATCAAAGTGGAATTTTTGCTTGTGCTGGCCAACCATCAGAGTCCGTGTGTTCGTACCGCCGTTATTAAGTTAATGAGTGCTTTGACACAGCGTCTATTTCCCCAGGACATTAATGCCTGCACTAAGGCCTACTATCCCCATCATTTAGCCAATCAATTGTCCATTGGTCTGTGTGACAATAATATGTTTGAGTCATGCCTGGAATGGGTTTGTGGTACAATGGGATCATTGGAAACAGTACTGAAGTCCGATGTATCCTTGACAATAGACCAGCGTTTCGGCCTAAATGCATTGATGGCTATTGCCTCGAAATCGGTAGCATCGAGTACGTGTCAAAGTAATTTTAGTGAAAAGGCGTTTAAGGTGCTCAAGAAATTATATGTGGGGGTAAGTTATATACAACAATCTGATCTACATATATCAATGCCAGTTCCGGAGGCCGTATATATTTAAAAGTGTACAGGCATCGAAATAATTATATGGTACAGATTTAATATTACATATTGCAAAAACTCCTTTTGTAAAAAAGAAGAGGCAGTTAAATTTATTAATTCCAATGTGAAAAATTTGTATGGAACTTAAAATATAATATTAAGCTAAAGTATATCGTGTAGAAGATTATGATGTGGCACTACAATTTTAGGGCGATCTAGCTCTACGATCTGGCAATACAACGTCGGCAGGGACAATTGGCATCACTTTTAGAGGATATTTAGGAATTTCATACCTTAGTCCTACAATATCATTTTTTTTAAATTAATAATGTATATGACCTCCACGAATTTTTCTGAATTTCCTAATGCGAATAGTTGTTGAATTAATTTATTTATGAAATTAAATTTTATTTTCGATAATTTCGTAATTTAAGGTTTTAACTCTGTACCATACAATTATTTCATATGAATACGGCGCTCTTAAAAAATTCCAATTAAAATACCGGTAAATCTTAAAGACACATACGATTGTAAAATATGTTGTTTAATATGCATTCGATGCAGCGTTGAAAAATATTGGTACAAGTCTGGGAATGGATCCTCGTATTTTGGGATATGTCAAGCTTTTACACTGTACCATATAATTATTTCGCTACCTGTAATATGTTATCCTGAATTTTATAATGACCTAGGAAGCATCTAGATATAGCAATATACAATTATTTTGATAAACTCTAGAACAGAACTAGCATACATATCACAACACATTACTCAGTTTTTGTACCAGAAGTTTAAGATTACAGCACAACTCTTTGCCTCTGCCCTTCATAATGTTTCCCTTTCTGTCCCAAAATGCCATGGAATTTGTCCGACGCCGTTTTGATTTTTGTTTACTTTAACCCCTTTTGACATCAAACATGGGGAGTCAGGGTGTTTTTTTTAGCAATAGCCGAAAAAACTTGCCACGACAACCCCAAAGATTTCACGCCAAACAAGGACTACACAAACTTCTAATTTTGGGAAGAAGGATTTAATATCTAGTGACGAGAAATTGTTTAATTTAAGAGGACCATAAATTTTGAAGATATTTAAAATATCCCCGCCTATCGTGCACAAGAACAGTCAACAATTCCTTTGTTCCAATTAAAAATAATGTGGTAGCATATTTTGACTTGTTTTAGAAACCTTCTGACTGAAATATTAGCAAAGAATACATCTTTGCCAGACAGCAGTCAACTACTCCCCTTGAGACCTGATGGCTAGATATTTCCAAGGCGTTCGATAGGGTCTGGCAGGGAGCACTCATATCAAAACTTATTGCATTTGGTGTCGGTAATATCTTCTCTCAATTCATATCGAGTTTTCTCAGAGATCGCTCTATACGAGTTGTTATAGATGGGTTCTCATCCAATCAGCATATGTTGACCGCAGGAGTGCTACAAGGTTCTGTCCTCTCTACTTCTCTATTTCTTATTTTTCATTGACGACCTGTTGGGTCCGACTGTGAACCCGATCTACTCCTTTGCGGATGACAGCAACCTCTGTCATTCATACTCATTTGATCACCGGCCAGGTCCTCTGGAGGTCGAGGACAAAAGGCGAACGATGAATGACTCACTTAACCCCGGTTTGGCGAAGATTTGTGAGGGGCCAAATGGACAGAGTACATTTTAATGTGCAAAAGACCCAGTGTTGTCACACAAACGTTCCACTGGTCCAACATGGTGGTCAATGTACAGAGGAGAGGTGGATAGTAGGGGATCCAACTCTATTGTCTCCCTTCAGCATCGCCGGAATGTGGGTTTTATATCGCTGTTCTATAGATATTTTAACGGTATCTGCTCCTCAGATATCCGTCGTATTGTCCCTGATGTTAGAACATTTAGCCGGAGACTTTCCTGATACTCTGTAAAGTTATCGGTTGATCGGACGACGCACTTCAGCCGAACCGTTCCTATGTGGAATATTCTTCCAGCAAATGTATTTCCTGCCAGTTGTGACATTCAGAAATTCAAAACAAATGTCAACAAACACTACTCCCTCTTTCCTCCTTCCGATAACCTAATTTCCTTCCGCTACCACAATGCATTGCATTTATATGGGGCATCTCCTGAGTGTTGGCCTTCAAAAAAACGAACAGAATAGCTACAATTTGTCAACGCCATCGGTAGTTTATTGTAAATCCTTAAATTATGATGATAGACGTTAATTAATATATCCTTAAATTCCCAGTACTGTTTTCCAGAGAATAGTTTATGGCATATTATTTATAACAATACTATGTATTACATATTTCTATTACAGGAAACTGAAGATCAACAAGTTATGATTGACGCGGGTCTTTTACAATGTTGCGTTAAAGGTCTATATCACCTTTACTCAAAGACTACACCATACAATATACAGGCTGAAGAAGCAATAGCTGATACCCTAACAACTTTAGGGCAAATATCCCTCAAATCAGTTGGGCATATTAATGTAAGTTTTCAAAAGCAGACTCCCATTTAATTCCATTTAATAATAATTCAATTGCAGATCGTTTGGGAAATTGTCAATACATTGTCATTCTATCAGGACAAACAACCACAAAATATCGTGAAGGGCTATCGTTCCATACTGTCCAAGATACAATTGAATTGGTTGAATAGCTTTTTCGTGCCAACAAATGTACCCTGGAGTTTCAAAGGTAACCCGGAAAGCAAACTAAAAAGGTCTGGGGAAACCGTTCATAACCGCAATAAATTTCAATTTCAGTTCAACAATTTCCCAACTTTTCAATGTCGGAAACGAAGACTAGGCTAGACTTGTTAATCAATCGTTGTTGCCAGTTTTTTATGATTTATAATGAGAAATCTGCACCCACTTCCAATGAAATTGAATTATTTCAAACGTTGGTGTCCTTTAGCATTGCCACCAATCAGCGTTGTAACAATTTTATTGCTTGGGGCTTGCAACCTTTGCATTCAAGAGATTTACGATGTTTTATTGTTGACGCTCTTTGGATTTCTTGTCAGGATGATTTCTTGCCCGCCATTATCTGTGATGGTAAAATGATTAAGGCTTTATTGTGGCTATCGCTCTTGGAAGATTTAGATGAACCCATTGACAACCTTCAAAAGTTGTGTACACGTTTGGCTATTAATGAAAACGATTCGACATGGAATCTGGAGAATGAGTTGCAGCGCATTGATTTACACAAGTCTACGGAAGCGACAAAACAAAAATCATCACTGGAAAAGACTGTCTACCGTTTTGAGCCATTGGCCCAAGGATGTATAGAGTCTTCTATGGTAACAACAAGAAGAGTAGCGGAATTACAGGTAAGGAGTTGCTTCAGAAACGTAGTGCGATGGAACAATGAAATAAATAATTTACACAAGAGACAGAGAGAGTGAGGGAGATCAGATTCAGAAATCTCAGTTAATATCTTCATAATTAAATATGTAGTTCGGAGTTTGGCTGTAAGGTTTTCAAAAAAAAACAGAATTTTATCTAAAAGACTTAAGAAAGTTTGTACACTGGGATGTATGACCAACGACAGCCGCTCCCAGCCAGGTCCGTATAACATATGTGTAGTGCAGCGGATGCCAAAGCTGGGTATCAACGTCATCAGATTCATTCGACACAACTTCGTGCAATATATATATATATGTATAACGCCTGAACTTGGTTCTGGAGACCCAAACATGGACTGTATGGGAATAGCAGTTCTGCCTGGGCAGATAGAAATATATAATGCAAATCTTTGGTATGACGAACTGGAGAAAGCACGCACGAGACTGAAGTTCGTGGAAATCATTTGTTTAGCAGGCCAAGGCCAACAACAACAAACAAATTTAGTAAAATTTCTTACTTGTTTCCCTTAACATTCCATGAAGGAACTGACAGGGAACTTCTCTCGAATCAGTGAGCTGTGTACGATTTGTATACTCACTGACCGTGACTGACTTTGAACCTGGGTTCTGCGGTAGTCGCATACACTACCTACCACACCAGTCGGTGCGTAGACTGACATAGGACAGAACATATACACATGGCCGAAACTTCCTAATTTAATTCAATCAATTCAAGGAGACATTCAAAGGCGATCAACTTTTCCATCTCCTATTTAACATTACTCCCCCTAGCCTAACAAAACGCCTCGCTGTTGCCCATAACCAGAATGGACCCTAACCATACAGATTCAAACATACTGCTACGACAACAATAACAAGAACTTCTTCTGTAACTTCTCTGTCTTTTCAAAACAGTTTAAATTAAATTGTATGCCAGGTATTGTGATTATTCAATACAATTTTGTGTTATTTCCTTACAGAACTCGGAGCGCAAGTTAATCATGAATCATATGAAGGATTATGATGATACCCATTACTACACTAAGTGGCTAGAAATTGTCAGAAGGATGACTCATGAGGGTGCACCCTGGTTTAGTGAACACAACGGTGAAAAGTATGTTTTTTTGTTTTATGTAGCAATAGGATTTTAATTATTGTTTCGCCCATTTCAAGCTCATGGGAATTGGATGCCACCGAAGGGCCCTCAAGGGTACATACTCGTCTAAAGCGATGTCATTTAGATCTCGACAAACGATTTTTCATGCAAAACTATGATGATACCAAAAATAATAAAAATGTAACGACCACACAACGTGGTGAATATTCCCGGCCATTGGAATATCTCATCTCCAGCTATGATCAACAATTGAACATATCATTGAATTCTCAGATTCTCTACAATTTCCCAGCCAAATATTTGCCGGTGGATGGCGAAATTGATGGTGAAATAATTGTGACCGATCATAAACTTTACTTTTTGGCTACATATCGTTGTAAATATTTTTATGTTAACTGTGATATTTCGAATATAACGGAAATTTGGCTTAAACGCTATCAGCATCAGGAGAAAGCCTTCGAGATATTCTTAGATACAAATCAATCGTTATTTTTCTCATTGCAAAATCAAGACGATTGGAAAATAATGCGCGACGTATTCTGTGATAAAATTGTCATACCACCCGACCACAGTAAAGTGCTGTTGATAACACAACAATGGCGTGAAGGTTTACTTACCAATTGGGAATATTTGATGACATTGAATCAAATCGCCGGTCGGACATACAACGATCTCATGCAATATCCGGTATTTCCATGGATATTGGCTAATTACACTACGGACATCTTGGATTTGACGGATGCCAAAAATTTCCGAAAATTGCATAGACCAATTGCGGTACAAAATGAAGAAAATGAACAACATTATGTTACTAATTATACGGTAAGCTATCTTGTATATATCAAAAATATGTGGATAGAAAGTAATTTCAAATTTTGTTTTTATTTTTAGTATATACAAAACACCATGACAAATATGGGTTCCATGATTTTGAAGCCGTATCATTATAGCTCTCATTACTCGAACTCTGGAACAGTATTGCATTTCTTGGTTAGAGTTCCGCCATTCACCAGTTATTTTTTGCGATATCAGGGTAAGTAAGATTATTATTTTAATAGCTAACATCTAGTGGATGTCCCTTATGAAGCAATGCACTGTGTTAGCTATAGGTATTGCAAGGAGGGAGGGATAATGTAACAGCTGATAGGAAAGACACTGTTCCTATTGCCACCAAATAAACAGGATTTTTAATTTTCTCCGGACATGGCACGAGGATTGTATATGTTTCTAGGGAGCTGTAAGCTCATAGGATTTAAAAAGACCTACATGAGATCGATACCTTCAAAGGCATTATTATCAAATACAGAAAACATAATCTAAACTGTTTTTCAGATAATAATTTCGACATACCCGATCGTACCTTCCATGCCTTGGGTACAACATTTTGTTTGGCTAGCCGGGATTCACCTACAGATGTTAAAGAGCTGATACCGGAATTTTTCTGTTTACCCGAAATGTTTGAAAATTTCGAACGTTTCAATTTCGGTTGTCGTCAAAATGGCGATCGTGTGGAAGATGTTGCCTTGCCGCCATGGTGCTTAAAAGATCCCAGACTTTTTATGCTAATACATCGTCAGGCATTGGAATCGGAATTAGTGCGTGTAAATCTTCATCATTGGATTGATTTGATATTCGGTTTCAAGCAAATGGGAGAAGCAGCGGTGGAAGCAATAAACGTATTTCATCCGGCGGTAAGTACAAAAATCGAGCGCCAAATAGTGGCAGTCGCATCTAAATGGTCGTTTAGAGATGACTTCTCCAATTTATGATGCCCAAATAAAATATAGTTCATTTGAAGTCATCTATTTTCTTGTAGACTTATGCCGTTTTCCTGGAATCGGAAATAAATGATCCTATTGAACGGGAAGCAGTTGAGACCATGGTCAAAACGTACGGTCAAATGCCGCGTCAATTGTTTAAGGCTCCACATCCTGCATCAAAACATTTGGCATATCAATGTGACAAACAGATTCTATCTAGTGTTCGCGGTTTAAGGTGGGGTGTGTATTTGGGCTCTCCTCAATTGCCAGAACCTACATTGGGAAATACTCATAAACTTGTCGGTGCGGAATATTTGTTATCTTTCAACAATACCAATGTGGTCTATGGCCTACCAGCTCGTTCCTCTGTTATGCAGGGCGCAGAAACAGACACGTTCAATGTCATTTCCTGGGGCTATGATGATCGTATTGTCAGCATACAGCCATTGAATAAGATACATGCCAAACCGAAAAATCTTCTGTACAACAGTGCTTTTGATGATATCACAGCGTGTGGCTGTGATCCGAATTCGAATCAACTGTGGTTTGGCCACAAATCCGGAAGACTATCAATCTACAAATGTTCGAGCGTGGATGCCAATTTAAAAAGTGGCAAAAGCCGCCAGAGTTATGTAAAAGATCTACGATTTTCATATAATTCAGCATTTCGCAAGATAATTAGCAAGACCATTGACTCTGAGGCTGATTTGACGGCATCCGCAATATCGGCGAACTCGTTGAATTCCGTCGAAACCAATCAGCACAAGGATGGAGCGGATTTGACTTGGTCCGGTCCCACAGTATTAATACGGCATACCGACGAAATTACATGCATCACACTGTCGGTGGAATTTAAAATTGCAGTGACAGCAGGCAAGGATGGCATAGCGGTGATATGGGATTTAAATGAGTAAGTATGAAGAAGACGAAATATGTAAATCTTTTCTTAATAGGTCCTGTTCAGGGTGTTTGAAGTTTAAGCTGACCGGAACACAGGTCTTGGATGCATGTGTTCTCCATGTTAGTGGTCGTGTAACGCCTTTCTGGCGGGACTATAGGCGCAACAGCATTTAGTTTAGTTTATTGTTCAGCAGTATGATTTTACAAATGACATAACGAACTAAAGAGTTTAGGAAATTTAATTTGGGTAAAAACATATGAAATCAACCGAAAATTTAACATTTCTGACCACATCATCTGCGAATTTGATAATATTGTTTATACATGATCTATGGAACAAAACAATAATACTTGCCAACTTTCAGACATATAGCCCTCGTACTTTCAGATTTCTGACCATTTCAATTTGAAAAAAATCAACAAAAATGCACTGAGGTAATTTAACATATTTGTAAATATCTCGAAAAGTATTTAATGTTTGTAAATAATCAAAGGCTCATTTTACAGATAAAAATATGAGCCATTAAAAACATTTTTTTAAAAAAAAAAATCGATCAAGGATAATGTAAATAAAAAAGGACTAAAATTTCAAAAGGATATATCTCGAAAAGCGATATTTTTAAAAATTAAAAAAAAATGTATATTAATCCTTTTTCTGTTTTCTACACGTCTGCAAACTCTTGGTCGTGGATCGTCATCATGGAATGAGTTATAATTAAATTCCCAAGAAAAAGTTATGATATTTCATAAAATCTTTAATTTTGAATGTATTTTTTAATATATGCAATATAAAATATATTAAGAAAGTAGTCTATGAGAATATTGTCAGTTTGGTAATGCTGCATTTTTCATTTAATTGTGAATTCTTCGGGTGCGGTATTTTAAAAACTGTTTCAACAAACTCTGTGACCGTGAAAACATGCCATTCAATTCAAGATTTTGCTGTAATCCTTTTAATAAATCCGGACACACTACGCGCGATAAAAGTTTAATACGAGTTCAAGAATGGATGCTACGGTATATTACGGATAAAAACATCACGACCTCAAATAAAATTTGTGCGGCATGTAGAAAAAAGCTTTCCAATTTAAACAAATCTAGTTTAGACGAAGGTTCGGACATAAGCGGAAATTTAGATACTTTCGATGAAATTGCATCAGGCACGGAAGATGTTGCTATTTCCAAATTAAACGAATCTTTACCATATCTGGAACAAACTCCAATCAAAAAGAAAAAATTACATCATAAACTGTACAGAGATACAAAATTCAAAAAAATAAGTGAGTCGATTAAAAATACAATTTTCCCTGGTTCAACACAATCACCTTATCATATATGCCCAGAATCCGAAATAATACAACAATTAAAAGAAAAGTTTAAAACAATACCAACAAATAGTGAGAAAATCCAACTGCTAACCATTTTACCAAAAAGCTGGTCAGTACATAAAATTGAGGAAGAATTCCAGGTAACAAACTATATGGCGCGAAAAGTTAAGCATTTGGTTGAAACGAAGGGTGTGATGAGTACGCCCAATCCAAAACTGGGATCGCCAATTTCACCAGAGACGAGTTTTTTAGTAAAATCCTTTTACGAATCCGATGATGTTAGCAGATGTATGCCCGGATACAAAGATTTCGTGTCTGTTGTTGAAAACGGTACAAAAGTCAGAAAAAATAAAAGACTGTTGCTGGGGAACTTAAGAGAAATGTATGCTTTATTCAAGGAACGACATGATACAACAAAAATAGGTATTTCCAAGTTTTGCCAGCTTCGTCCGCGGAATATAATTCTAGCAAATGCGAGTGGATCTCATAACGTATGTGTATGTACAAAGCATCAAAATGTAAAACTTATGATTGATGGTATAAATTTAAAAAAATTAACTGCTGATGCTCCAAATTATAAGCTAGAATGTTACAAAGATTGTTGGAAACAAATGACATGCAATCCAGCTTCTTCAAAGTGTCACCTACTTAAATGTATCAAGTGTCCAGGAATGGAAAATTTAAAAGCGAGACTGCATCAATTACTAGAAGAAAATGATATTGATGAAATAACATATAAACAATGGATAAGTGTAGATAGAGATAATTTGGAGACTATGATTAGCCAAGCCGACGTTTTTGTGGATTCCCTGTGTGAAAAGCTTCAAATTCTATTACCTCATTCATATTTTTTATTATTTACTAGTAGCTGAATGAATATAACTGTAATTCACTGGTATGATATGAAATATTATTTTAAAATACTAATTGAAATTGTTTAAAAAATACAAAAATTTATGAATACGTAAACCTTTGCGAACTATTTTCTTAATAACTCATTCCATTATAAAGATCCACGGCTAAAAGTTGAAAGACGTGTGCAAAACAGAATAGGGAATTACATATATTTTTTTGAAATTTTTAAAAATATCGCTTTTTGAGATATATCCTTCGGCAATTTTAGTCCTTTTTTATCCACGATATCCTTGTCCGAAAATTATCTATTTAATATTTCTATTTAACGGTGCATAATTTTAGCTTCAAAATAAGCCTTTGATCATTTATGTACGTATAATACTTTCAGAGATATTAAAAATTGTGTTAAAGCATCTCAGTACATTTCTAATAATTTTTTTCAAATTAAAGTCGTCATAAAATTGAAAGTAGAAAAGCTAGGAGACTGAAAGTTGACAGATGCTATTGTTATATTGAACACTCCCTTCGTACCAACTTTCAGCCAATTCGGAATTGGTGAGGGAAACTCATTGGTTGACTTCATATATTTTTACCCATTTCCTTTTCTGCTTTGTGGTTTAAATTGAATGCGTGATATTTTGAATGCAACTATGTTGCGTAGTACATATTTACAGAGGAAGGAAAAATTTAACAAAATCTATTTAAATCGATTTTTATAAAATAGTCTAAAAAAGGGTAAAATTATACTGACATCGACTATTAAAGTTTGTTTAGAATTTATTAATTCTAACGTACACAAGGTCAACGCCAGCAAGTGTGTGGAGTAAAGCCATGGTAACTTCAGTATCAGCTTCAGTAGTCTATTTTGGCGCTACAGCATTTAGATTCATTCGTCCGTTATTGTTAAAAATCACAAAACTCCACTTCACTTTCCCAAGTACCTGTGTTACAACGCCATAGTGACAGGTCTTTCTCGCTCAAAATCTTAAAATAAAGTCAGTACGGACGAAAAAAGTCACTTTTACAACATTGGAAAATAATGCCAGCTCACTAACAATGTTGATGTATTTTATCGTCACACTTCAAATGTCCTAGCTTTTTAGTTTTTTTTTTGTTTCCATTGCGTATCTCTTTTTGGTTATTTTGCACTAGTTTAGAGTAGGAAAAATTGAAGTCTCAGTGAATGCTTAATATGTACTGAAAATAAGTTTTAGTCGAAATCAGGCAGCCACCGTGACCGCACAAGGTTGTGCAAAAAGATCGTGAGACTGGCACCGTACGACGACGGAAACAACACTCACGGTCCCAGTAGCACTCACGGTCCCAGGATCAGAATCCAATGAAAACGGCGAAATTCAACAACTTTTGATCTAGTAAACATTTTGTAAAGGTCTGATTTTTTGTGAATTATAGTTGTTGTTACTATTGTTTTGGGACATAAATCTGATTTTGTTCTTACATGGATTGTATTTTTTGAAGGCTTTGGAAGCAACAAATTGTGTTGGTTAGTTCGTGAACCTGATTTGTATAAAAGACTTTCTTATAATGGACGAAATTAGACTTTCGAAAATTGAGTGCAATATCTTCAAAAATATATGAATTGCAAATCAAAATCATTTGTTTTCAATTTGCAAAATCTAAAAAAAGGTGGAACTTTTTAATACAAAATCGAATCGTCGAAAACCAATATTCACAGATCAGTTTCAGCTTTAACTTTCATGCCATTTCATTTTTAACATTTATTCCACCAGAGTGAAAGTTACCTGTGACAACTTTCACGTGTTTAACCCTCTGACGGTGAGTCATCAGTTGCCCTTATACGAAGTACAGGGATGAAAATGCATTTTTTTGTTTTGATTAAAAATTATATATAACATTGTGAATTTTTTATGAGTTTTGTATGAAAAAAGCCTAAAAAACTATTGTTGTGCAGATTGTCCCTCGTCCAACATATTTTCTGTGCAGGTGTAGCATCGATGCATAAGTGTTGAATGATCTGCACAAACTAGATTGTTACAGGAATGGCAATAGGCTCTTTTTTTCCGCTGCCGTCCGTACTCTGAACGGCATAGGCGACATGCCGGTCTGTTCGTTCTAGACGCAAACGACGGTGCAGCTCCTTCTGCCGGTCTGATAATATCTAAAAAGAACAAATTAATGTAGTTATTCTGCGTTTGAACATTAGAATTGTTTTTTCTTAACTTCACATCAAATGCTTTCATTGTCTTCCGTATGCTTGGATATGCGGTTGTTCAGCGCTCGTTCCTCTATATTTGGTAGTGCCAATTGTTTTGTCAGCATCAGTAGGAATGACCGTCGTCTGTCACTTCTTTTTATTGGCTTCATCTCGTTGTTTAAAATAAATGCAGCAATGTCCACCATATTAAAAAACATGACCAATGGCCAGCGGTTTGTTGAGCGCTTGCATGTATATGTGTCAAGCATCTGGTCCATAGTATCAACGCCCCATTTGTTGGCGTTGTAATCCAACATAGAAAACGGCTTCTTCTTTTCAGTTTGCATGTCCACACCGCAAGTATAATGTTGTGTCGACAACAAAATTACCGCTTTGTTCTTCTTGGGCACATATGAACATAGTGCTATATCGCCTTCGTTGAAGCCGAACAATGTGCCGTTTTTTTTTTTCGAAATCCCGAGGTACACATGTCTTATTCGAGCGCACTGTTCCAACATATGCGGTTTTCTTCATGACCAAAGTACGCGCCAAATCCAAAGTTGTGAAAAAATTGTCGGCATAAATTGTGCGGCCTGTATTCAAATATCTCTCCGAAAATATCTGTCCCTTGATTCACCTCTCGTGCCTGGTCAGGAAATTTCCCAGAGTAAATCATTCCTTTGACAGGATAAAATGATTTTGAGTTCCACAACCGCCATAAATTTATACCGTACTTGGCAGGCTTCGATGGAATGTATTGTGTGAAGCGGGTGCAGCCTCTGTATGGGAATAACTGCTCATCAACGGTCACTTCATCATGCGGAGTGCACTCTTACACGCTGCTGACAAGTTAGACTGCAACATTTGCCAAATATCATCAACAGCCGCAGTTTTGCTGTTGATTAGTCGTAAATTCAAACAACTCAAAAGGGACGGTGACAAAAATTCAAAAAGGGACAGAAAGTTTATTATGTTTTAAGGAAAGGCACAATATAATAATCTAAAAAGTAACTATAATTCAAGGAACACGTTTGTGATGTGTTGAAACAATAAAACAAGCCAAAAGACAGTGCATTTATTAACGATTTCTTGAAATTTCAGTACAAGGTCCCAGCGGACCTTTTCACACGTTCCCGTACTAAACACATTTAAATCTCAATAGAAACTAAACTATTGGTCGGATCGCTTTGAGACGATCGCTTTAAAACGATTCTAGATAAAATTTCCTTGGAATACATGTGGGGGTCGGGTATACTTCCCATGGACCATCAAGGAGTAATTTCAGTTTGAAAATGAAAAAGGTCCCCAGGGACCTTAACCCGCCGGAGAGTTAACACAATCGGCCATGTTCTGACAAACGTGAGATTGTGCAATCACATGAGATTTGCGAATCGCCAATACATTGTCCTCCTGTCATACACGTCACGAGTTTTACCTGCGTTTTTTTTTTTTTTTTTTTAGAAAAAAAAGAAGAAATTTTGCATTGTAGACCTAATGAAAACATGAAACATTTTTTAAATACACGATTTTAATAAAAATTGTTTAGAAAAATATCTTTTATGTGATCATATGGGAACAAAACATCTTAAATAGTATAAGTGCATCGTTTTTTGATGCTTTTAAAATAAATTCAAAGCAAATATGAGTTCACCAGGTAGAATGCATGCGATCGACAATCGCCAAATATAATGCGATTGTGATCTCTGTGACACCAATTTGGCGATTTCAAATCACAATCGCAAATTTTAACAAACTGCGTTTGTCAGGACATTGTCTAATATTTATAGTTTATTCAGTTTTACCTTTTTCGCAAATTGATAAAATAGTCCCACGAAACTTTCGAATCTCAAATTTTGAGAAAATCCCAATTTCCGAAGCCTATTTCTCCCAAACAAATTGTTCAATGTAAGAAATGAAAACAACGTTTTGCTCGGAATAAGGTCTGCTATGCATAAGCAAACTTTTAAGGAAAATTATTTTTTCAAAAAAATCTAAAAATTGGATAGGTTAACCCCTTTCTTTTTTTTTGTCAAAAATATTTTTTTTCCAATTTCCACATCTTTTGCCCTTGGATGTATTCTGCCTTGAAAGTGAAGTAATTATAACCACATATAGTTTAAATAACATTAGCCATTACAGTTTAATAGTCAAAAAATACATTTTGAGAGTGCCCCAGCGGATACACAATAAATCCTATGAATATGATCGTATCATACTACTATCAGTGGGGTAATAATAGTCCTAAAGTCTGGCTTTAATTTGATATCACACTCGCATCGATACCTTAGTCCATTGCTGAAAAAATTGACAAATAGTTCCAAGGAACTTTCGAATCTGTTATTAGATCAGAACTGGGATATATTCTGCCTTCGAAATTTTTTAATTTTAACCACATATAGTTTATAAAACTTTAGCCATTACAGATTAATTATTTCTTTTCTTTTTATTAAAACGTCCCATCATCGTCATACACTGTACATAGCCTCCTCATGTTCAAAATCAAATTTATGCTCTCTCTGGAAGTCGAAACCGATGCATGGCACTAGTACAGGGTATCGTATGAATTGGCATTCAGTACACTTGATCTACTCTTTTAACTCGAATATGTGCACGTTCTAATATATTCTAAAGAATCTATCGCTCTCAGGCCATTTTAAGGACAGCCGTATTTGTACCCTCAACAATTTAACAGTTCACGTATCAGCCGAATGGGAATTTTGCACAAAGACCCCCATTATTCGCTGAGCCGTTAAATTTTTTGTGGTGTCCGAGTTTATGGAACGAACAATTTATAGTTTCAGAGAATTTATAATTTTAATTTGTTTTAAATTATTGGAGGAAACGCGGATCAAGCACAATTCATTTAATTTACTTTGTATTGTTAATGTTGTATTGTTATTAAAATTGTATTGTATTGTTTGTCTTCACCTACAGCTGGAGTTATGTACGGACAATTGAACGTCCAGCCGAGATTCATCATTCACCCATCAGTCTACTCACCATAAGTCACACTTTGGGTGACATTGTTACCGTACATTCTTTGGCACAACCGCAGCAAAATCATAACATAGACAGCTCAACTCCTCACACCTCTATGGCTTTTACTACTCCGCCGCCACCGGTGGCGGATGAATGTTTCGAAGTTACTGAGGAAAATCTGGATGACTTCGTTAACGTCTGCATCAATCCGAATGGCAAATCAATATTACGCTTGCATTCAGTGAATGCCCGATATGTTCAGCATTTTGTGCATGAGGATCGCATTACAGCCGTTTGTTATTCGTATATTAAGGAAGGTGTCGGTGTGAATGTCATCGCCACTGCTGTGGAGGGTGGCATTGTGCGATTGTGGTCCAGTTGGAATTTGAGTTTCATTACCGAAATCGTTACAGGAATATCGAATATAAGAAGGTATGCATATAAAACCGAAAAACAATAGTTTGGTCACCTTTACTAATGTTCCACTTTGCCTTTGATCATTTTATACTTTTATAGTCTCACCTACTCAACTCATCAACATTTGGTTGTTCTAACAGAAAACTCTCACATACAAGTGTGGGAAACGAAAGGACTGTGTGGTAATTCACCAAAATTTCCACAAATCGCTTATAAATAGACGACAACAAGAAAAGACTTTCTCTAAGAAACACACACCTAATACAAATGACTTAAGAAAGCTACATCATCAAATATAAATTTAAGATCAATTATGAACAACAACAATATAATAGTCAAAAATATTTACACTAACTCGTCTAAACGTTAAGCAATCATTATTATTACATTACTACATAGGGATCACATTATTTTATAGATTGCGATTATTTAAGAATACATACATATGTCTTCGAATTTTAAGAAATGGTTAAGTTAGAAAAGCTTTACTAATTAAAAATAAATTGAAAATTTATTTTTTGATGATACACTAAATAAACGATGAATGAATTGTAAATTATTGGTTTATATATATATATATATGTGTAATAAAGAAGAAGAAAATGAATTAAACAATTTGTAGAAAAACAAACACAATGATTCGTGGGCTTGTTACATTTATTTGTTGTTTGCGACATAATCAGATTTAAGAAATATTTTTGGTAACACTTTATAATAACATTAGAATATCAATAATATATATAGCATGTAGATATATTTAAAAAAAAATAAAAAGGATACTGAAAGTAGTTTTATACATATAACATCCTCTATATGTATCATGAGTGTGCACACATATAAATTTAAGAGCACTTTTAAAACAATGTTAACATTCATTAACGGCTGCTATATCAGGTCTTCCACGGCGGCTTCGAATTACAGTAGCGTTTAGCAGCCTTTTCAAGTTTATCTTTTGTTTGTTTAGCTTTGGATGTCAAGGCTAAAATTTCATCTAGTTTATCAAAATCACTGGGAGACTTTGAAAGCAACTGAAAAGTAGAGATTAATTTAAAAGTTAATAAGAAATTGTCGTTGAATGAAACACAAACGAGTCTTGACTTTAGCAAGAGTTTTCTGACATTAGGGTGGTACATTAGGGTAGTATCAACTATGATATGATGGGTAAGTACCAGAAGGGGGTACTTGACGTCAGTGACATCAAAAACAGAAAAATTCACTTTGAGACAAAAACATCGATGTATCACACTTTAAGATCCGACTGTAAATGCAAATTCGAGAAAAAAAAAACGAAACTGTCTTACAAAAATACTTCATATTCAAAAGTGTACGGCGAACTTTTGGGGTACGCCAAGCTTACAAGTAAGTGTCATATCGATCCCTAACCGCATAAAAGACGCAAGCTTCAAAAAGAACATTTTACAGGCGGGGTTGATTTTTGGTCAAAAAGGCCTATGGTGCTTACGACACAATTGAATTTGCTATATCTTGGTAATTATAAATTTTGTAATATTTTGGGATTATGAGCGTTGGAAACTTGGTTTACCGATTTTCATTAAAAAGCTTCTCTCAAAAAAATGGCGCTTATGGTTTTTTCGCGGTAAGGGGTCTCTGGAGGTGATAGGAAAGGAAAATGTTTGCCAACAATTTGCGAAATGGCGGAATGAACTGGTGCCCTCGGAAAAAGCTTCCAAATCACAAATGAAAATGGGCCCCAAAAATTACACGCTAAACAACAGTTTTGGGGCCCATATAGTTTGTGTTGGAATTTCTTTTTTTAGAATAAATAATGAAAATAAATATGAAAAATTATTAACAAAAATTGCGTGATAGTTTTTTTTTTTTAATTTTTATAATCTGCACCGCTTTCCATGTTTTCCTTTAAATACACTCCTCATTTTAATCCCCTTTTGAGGATAAATAAAAGAAAAGCAATATGAAACATTTTAAATAGAAATAGCCACAAACCTACTTAATACTCAGTCTAATTTTCTATTTGGCAAAAATAAATAAAAGCAAATAAACATGTCTGTATGGAAATTGCACCACAAACAATACGAAAATGGGTCCCAATTTCATGCAGAAAATAAGAACATGAAATTTTGTGGCACATTTTCATCTCTTTTGGGGTGCATTTCCATTTCTATTAAATATCGCCAAGAAAATGGGCCCAAATAATCATTTTGATTACCATTTTCATTACACACTTTCAAAGGGCCCTACATCGTTTCATTTTTGGGGCGTATTTTCGTGAAGTCTATTTTCCCACATCCCAGCAAAAGCATGTAACGAAAATATGGTCCAAGGGGTCGACTCTACCAAAACAAAATTTGTTCTTTTCGCAAACAACTATCGACCTTCACAACTTTAAATGCCGTGTATCTACAGGTACAAAAAGAGTATAAATACCTGGGCGTCATACTGGACTCTAGACTTTCCTAGAATGAAGCCCTACGAGCATTTTAGCCTCGAGAAACCCTTCAAAGTCTCCATTCCATCTTGAGAAGAATGGGCTAGAAACTCGGTCATGAAAGAGTATCAGATATCGATGCAAAAGTGCTCAGTGGTATCTAAACGGACTTCACAGCTTTTCTTACTGTAACGCTAATATAGTAAGCCATCACCGTCCATTCGTCTAGGTATGGCCGCTGTATGGAATAGGAAGGGGGCACCATCGGTCCAAAGGAAAACATATGCTGGGTAATCAGCACTGGATATACAAATGATATTGTGAACAGCAGATTCAAGAGAAGATCCCAGTCTGTTGCTTCATGGAATGTTAAGGGAAATAAGTGAGTAATAATCCATTAGGAATTAGTAACGCGATCTGAGCAAGTCTGACTGTGACAAATGTCTTAAATTATTTCCAAAATCTTTCTCTGTCAAAAATTATACAGCTACGCGTTTCCTATGTCAAACTGAGTCTATGAAAATGACTATCATCCAGTAATTAAGAATGACAATTGATGTTTTCAATATTCTGTACTTAATAATATAATCTAAACTTACCAATTCTATATACGCTTGCAATTTGTCCATTGGTGGAGACTGGTGCTTCTCTACATTGAGATTATTTTCTTTTTTACTAGTTTTGGGAGTTTCGTATTGGTGATGATGATGATTGTGATGATGCAGCATTGCATTGTTGTGTGTTTCGTTTGTGTCCGGCGACTCATTATCTGTCGTTTCAGATTGCACTAATCGCGTTAAATTTGGCGATGTTAATATTTCCAATGCTTTTTGCCATTGGGTTTCCATGACAGTGTGTAATTTTTCGGCAATATCAGCTCTTTTCGATTTATATAAACTTAATTTTACTTCAAAATCCTCAATCTTTTTCGATGCATTTGCCAATTGTATACGGTACAACTCTACCTCTTCGTTGTGTTTTTCTTGCAGTAAATTCAGTTCCAATTCATTTTTTTCATTTATTAACTCCAGTTGTTTAACAGCTCGTTCAGCTATCAGACGTTCTCGTTCACGGGCTTCCGACCTAAGATTCTCTTCTGTTTTATCTAATTGCTCTTGAAATTCTTTAAGCTTCTGAGCTACAACATTTTCCAACTGTTGTTGATAGTGGGCTTTCAATGATTTCTGCTGAATATCTAATTTCTTTTTTAAGGTAGACTGGAATAGCGAAGTACAACAGGGTGAAATTGTTTAAATGGAATATGTTAAAATTTGTATATTTACCTCATTCTCTGTCAAATGAGCCAACGATTCTTGCAACGATTTCCGTTGAGTATCCAAGTTATCAGCACGGGACTTTTGCTTTTGATGAAACTCCTGCAACATATCTTTTTGATGGCGCAATGTTGTATTTTCCTTATCCAGTTCTTCGCATCGCAGTTTTGTCTGAAATAATAGTTTCAATAACAATTTCACTTATGGCCAATTAAGCTTACAAACCTTTTCATATAAATGTTCGGACTTTGCATATTTGTCTCTTAATTTATGCAGTTCGTTTATAGACAATTCCTCGGATCTTTTGCATGCATGAACTTTGATTTCCAACGCCTCCATTTTTTGTTTGTATTGATTGCAGGATTCACTATTTCTTCTAAAGTAAAATATTTACACAATTTGTAGTTAATTTCTGATTATTAGTTTAATAGAGCTTTAACGAACGAACCTTGAATAATTGCTTAACTCATTCTCTAATTTTTCATTTTTATCCTGAAATTTTGTGGCTAAACTGACAGCTTGTGCCAATTCTTTCTGTAGTGCTTCCAACTTTTCGTCATAATGCTTGCGCTGCTGTTCGTATTCCTGAAGATTTTGTCGCATTTGCTGCATTTCATGATTGAGACTAAAAAGAGAAAAAAAAATGGGAGTTTTAACTTATTCAGATCTGTATTGGTTGTCACCGTGGTTTTATTTCGCAAATAAGACCGAAACCGGTAGTTTCACGCGATCGAAATTTAATGGCGGCAATAAATGGCGCGAGGTAATAATTTATAATGTGCAATACCAACGATGCACATGTCAATAGACTATGGGGAAACATAGACTTTAATAGATTTGTCGCACTTTCATTTGCCTTGCTGACTGAGTATGTAGCCCTTGCCTAGACATCCGCTAAGAACGGATTTTTTGGAAATTCGGATTGGAAGGGTAAAAATGGGGGAAAAGGGGAAAATGTGTGTGTCTGGTCATATAAAGGGTTTTTCAATAAGATGTGTTATTTTGAATCACCCGGTATTTCGGTAGCTGTCACTTTTGAAGCTTTTATTCTTTGACATTTGACAAGTAGAAACTACGCCATTACTAAAAATGGAACGATACATGCTTCAACAACACACTGAAAATATTAAAATTCACTACGAAAATGGTGAAAATATTGCAATCAGAATTCGCAAAACTAAAGCTTCTTTGGGTCGTCGTGAAGCACCTTATCGGACCGCAATACAGAATTTGGTGCAAAATTCGAGCTGAGTTAGTTAGTGATGTGAAAAACGTGCTCAAGAACAACTGAGAATATAGCTGCTGTAGCCCAAAGTGTTGAAGAAAACCCAGGTTTGTCCATTCCTCGTCGTTCTTTGGAATTGGGCACTCCACAAACGTCATTACACCGTATTTTGCATAAAGACTTGGGTCTTAAGGCTTATAAAGTTCAGTTAACACAAGAACTCAAGCCGGCCGATCAACAAAAATTTCGTATCTTTGCTGATTGGGTCCTTGAAATGCATGAAAATGATCCGGAATTCCATCGAAAAGTCATCTGGACTGATGAGGCCCATTTCCACCTCGGTGGATACGTCAACATCTGGGGCACGGAAAACCCAAGAGTTATTCTTGCGACTTCTTCCTTTGGGGCCACGTGAAAGATAAGGTCTACGCCAACACCCCAGCGTCGATTCAAGACCTCAAAGATAGAATTCGTGAGGCTATCGAGGACATAGGGCAGCCACTTTACGATTTGGTTATGGGAAATTTAATGAAAATGATATGGTCCTGTAATCGTGGTCGTGGTGCGATTTGGCTGGTGTTGTTTCTCATTATTAACGGCATACCTTCCTCTTTATTATGAAATAAACATCCGATCATTTATCTCAAAAAATTGGATTTTTCTTTGAATACCAAAATAACACCTCTTGTTGGAAAACCCTGTATATAAATGAAAAATAATAATAAAAAATGTTCCGTATGGCCCAATATTGGGTCCGTTAATGTTTATTTTGTATGTCAATGGCAAGCGCATATGCGTATAAGTGGCAAGAAAAAACAAAAAAATCCCAGGAAGGCGTGAGAGAAGACCAAACAATTTTAAAGATATATTACAGGTTATTAATGGAAGAAAAATTGTTGAAGTAAATTTTTACGCAAAGTGAATGCAGACCCATTAAAAGTTTTTAAGCTGCAGTGTAATACGTTATAAAAACGGGCTACTCTAACTAGGAAGGACCGATCTATGAGGGGAGTTACTTTTGGAATAATGAATTGTTTATTACGAACAGATTGACTGAATACAAAGGAAATAGCAGGGAAGAGAGGAGGTTGAACTTTGTGTATTTTATAGAAAAGGCACAGTACACAAATTTGGACAAAGTCGACAAATGAAATCCCTAAAAATGCGTTAACAAAGGGTAAGTATAAGTTCCGCATAACTCTCAGTGACAACATTAAAATTCAAATCATCCACATCATAGCCACAATTGATTTGACCTCTCTTTTTCAATATTCTGCATGACTTTTCCTTAAATGAATTCAGCAACGTCCAGCAAATATCATTTTAAGTATATCATGTCAATTGCTTTTGAAATTTGCGCAACATACCTTTTAGTCTCCATTTCTGCAGTACTCAGAGCGTTGTCTTTCGTCCGATCAACTTCTATCGCCACCGAAAGTCTCTGTTGATATTCCAGCAATCGCGACTGCAACTGCCTGACGGTTTTCTCCAAGTGTTGCCTTCGCAGTTGTTCTTCTTTGAAATTCGATTGTGAAGAGGTTGCTATGGCAGTGGATTGACCACTTTTACCCCAGATTTCACTTAAGCTTATCAGATTATTGTCCGCTTTGGACGTTTGAAAACATGCCGATGTCTGTGCTTTCTCCGGAGGCATCGTATGCATGGATGTGGGCAACGACTGTGTCTGTACCAGATGATGGTCTTCCTCTTGCAAGTGTTTGTGTGGCTGATACGGTGGCCCCACACGATAGTCATCACTGTGTCGCTGTTGCCAATATCCATTAGAATTGTTTGATACGGGAACGCGGTCGTTAGAGAGAAAATGGTCTATTTCTAATAAAACGCCATCATCTTTATATGCTTGTACGCCATTCGACACTGTTTTGGAAGGAGGATTTTCTTTGTATGTATTCATGCATTTCGGTGTCGAATGTACCATTCCAACAAGTTCCCTGTTGTTTTTGTTCGGGCCGAATTGCGTTTTCACTGTATGCGCCGATATACTGGAAATGTCTGAGGGATTATCATATGCCATTTCTTCTCGTTCCAGGTGGCTCAATTTGGCATTTATATTGTTTAATTCGGTTTTCCTGGTGAGTGGTAGATATTGATATGCCGCTGTTGTTGCAGGAGGAGGAGGAGGCGGCATCAAAGCGTCGTCCCTGTGGCCGGCCAAATCCATAGCTTGAAAATCTCGAGTCAAATCCCGTCTGCTAATTTTTGCCTGATACTGACGCTTCAGTACGTCCAAATCTTGCAAGCTCGAGAATTGTCTCCCTGAATAATAATGCAAGTCCTCCTCTATAGCGTTGGCCAGATAATAATTTGGCGGAATAAGTAATAAAATATCGGTATCATCAGAATCACTCATCACCGCTGCTAGGACATTCTATTTTTAGAATTTTTCCTCTTTTTTAACTAAATAATTTCGAATTTAAATCCAAATGCCCCGCACCAAAAAAAAAAAATAAACAGGACCACAGAAACCGCCGCCGCCGACTTTATTGGCGCAACTCGGTTTTCTTCGATTCCCTACAATTTTTTTGACGTTTGATCAGCCCAGGGTTGTATTGTTGTACATCTGTACTTTTTAATGGCCCTAAAAATACTTTTAATGTTCTCATGGTACCAAATCTAAAAATGTAGTAATTTTAATGGACAATTTTACTTATTTATTTTGAACCAAATTAACCATGAAATTTCGACAATTTAACATTTTTCTATCAAAGTTATGACAGTATGAAAGAGTAAATTTGTACCGAAAATTTGAAATACTTTCGGAAACTATATTTTACCATCCCTGAGCAAAAAACCAAAACAACTGTCATTTGCAACATAGACCTTTTTTACACGGTGCGATTTGTCCAAGCCATTTCGATTTCTTTATTAGTGGATCGGGAAGTGTACATTAAATTTTGAACTAGACTGGACCTTTTTTGTGTTTTAAATGGCCACCGTCTGCTTAAATAAACTTTTGAAATCGTCGGAAGACGAAGGCAGGGACACCAAAGCATATTTTTATATAGAAACAAAATGGCTGGAGAAGGATGTAATGTTTAAATTGCAGGATTCCGAAACCGGCAAGTGTTATCTGGGATCGATGTCATTTGAAGCTATGAAGGAGTCAGCTGCAGAGCTGGATATACCATATACTGATTACTTTGAGGAATGTCGCCTAGCAGTAACAACGAACATTGCTTTACCTGGGTATACCTACAAATTAGATGAACAAGAAAATGTTCTGTTGATATGGAAAGCCCAACACGATTCCATACCCATGCTATATCTGGAAATATCACTGAAAAAAATGAGAAATCATTATGAACTTTTAGACTCTGCTGTAGAACAATTGCATAGCCAGTCCAAGTCACTAAATGATCGTGTTGAAAAAGCCCACAAGTTTGATCAGCATTCACGTGAGCTGCTGGAAGATTATCGTCTATGTGTGGAGGAGAAAAATCAACTGGAGAGGAAGCTGTTGAGAAAAGTAGCTGTACTGTTAAATTCGAAAAAGCAGAAAATCGCAGAGTTGGAGGAACGTTTAAGGAAATACGAAGATATGGATGATATAAATATGAATGAGACTGATGACGATGATGGACCTCAAACGTCTCGCAAACGTAATCCTTTACTGGTAGAAAGTGATTCAGAAGATGATGAGGACTTTCTAGCTAATACAGAACCACTTACTTTGCCACCTGAACAAACGACATAATTGCGGTAATTGTTTGTTTTTTTCAAAATGCCTGTATTCACCAACCACACTTTTTGCGGAACATTGAGCGGTCCATACGCGTTTTGTATTTAATTTTATATTGTTAAATGTTGTTGAACGTAGAATTTTTTCTATTATCTTGCAAGGAAATCCTTTTTTGTTCTCAATAAAATAGAGTTGTCTATCATATTTCCATAATATATGTCATTAATCCCCATTTTCGATATCGTTGTCATTAACTTAATTTTCTTCAATTCAAGATACAGATATAGACAAAAAGAACTGGGTTTTGTCAAATGAAAATCAACCAGACAATTGCCTGGATTTCACTGACAACAAAAAACATTGTAATGAATAATCACCGTACAATTCTAATGCACCACGGTCCCTGAGGACAAACATATTGAACTGCTTTTAAGACGGATATCCCTAGGCACTTTTAATTTTTCTTAGTTTATCTATAGGGCAACCTTGTTACATAAACAGCGTATTCCCCGTTCACAGCTAAAACAACACGTTATTTATATTCATATGTTGATGATTTATTATTTTTCAAAATAAATACATACGATTCATAACCTTAATTAAATGTTTAGCTTTATTAGACATAAATAAAACAAAATGTAGAGAATGTTTTTAAAAATATTGAAACAAAAATATTTGAATAAACACAAAAATCACCCAAATCGCCGGATACATCATCAAAGCTTATTTGGCCAACTTTTGTATATACATATATTATATAACAATCAAGGAATCGAAGTTCAAAGAAGTGGTTTTATATACACACAATGTAAATGGGAAGATGAAAACATTTCAAAACAGTTTCTTTTCAATCAATATTAAAAAATTACAACAACAAAAAACTTAAAAATAAATCATCCGAAAAGACTAAATAAAATATTGAGCAAAAATCATTAGAGAACTGGAAAAGTTGGGGCGTAGAGAAGAAAAGTAAAACAGAATGAGCGACATGTGAAGGAGTCGCCGCTTTGTAGAAAAAACACATATTAACCAGAACGTGACATCATGACATTAAAATACATACATAAGTATTCATATAAATTGTGATGATGTCTTTATGACTTTTAAATGTTATATAAGGTATGTTGTAAGTGTATAATATAATAATAGTATGTATAAGAGCAATACTTTAATCGTTTATATCGTAGTTATGTTAGATTTCCTCGGATATATACTCAGTATAAGTTTCACTTCTTTCCTTTGTTATACTCCTCGTATCCACTACTTGTATTTGAATTAGACATTTAGTAAAAAAAATAAAACAATTAAAGCCAGTATAATATGGTGTATACTCGTATGATGATGATGATGATGGCGACATCGTCGAAGTGGAGGCTTTCGCGTGTAGGACAAAAACGTAGCAAAAATAAGCTCAAAGTAATAGAAGATCTTCTTCGGGTTTCTTAGCTTTTGGCTGTGGCGAAGGCTGTTGCGCAGCATTATCTAGATTATTCGTGGCATTAATTGTAGGAAGATTTTCGGCGGCGGCAGCACGTTCCTCCAGGAATTTATCAAACTCTGAACTGGTAACAGTTTCCTCGAGCCCCTCAATTTCTTTCTGCAAAAGCAATAAACAACGCATTACATGACATTAACTTTGTACCACAACATGTCTAGTCTATAGTGAGGCAAATTATTCAGAAATAAAATATGCTGAAATATGTGTCATGATGAAAACTAATTTCGGAAATCATACAACGAACGATGACGGAAAATGACAACGATAATATAACAATAACAAAAAAAGAACAAAATAACTAAAACTTTACTTACAGCGCTGCCTAACCATGCTTCCATTTCATCGATTTCATTTTCTTTTACAGGCTTTTTCAGTAGCAGCAACAAACAATTGAGGAGTTTGGAGTATGGAAATCATAAAGTAACCAAAATGTGTTTAAACGAACCGAAATATTTATATTTGTTTTCAATCATAACAACACAAGGAAAAAAGCGGTTTGTATTTAAAGAAAAAATAAAAATATAGATTAGTTTAATACAAATTAATAAATTAATGAAAATTAACAAATTCGCCAATATAAACACAAAGAATTGAAACAAAACGTGTACATATAGGAGAGGTAATAAAGAATATTAGTTTATGGAAGACATTTTTTATACTCACTTTACTTACCACCGGCATATTATTACCGCCGGCACGTTTAAATGGCGAACCCACACTACCAGTGGTTGCGTCTAAGGTTGGAATGTCTTTTAATAAATCGTTTTTGCTGCAAAAAAAAGTAAAGTCGAAAATTAGTATTCTGAACATAGTTCTCTAATAGTTTCGGTCGTGTACCAGTTTTTCTTTAACCTTCGCAGTTTTTGTATACGTGGTAGTCTAAAACCCACCTGGGTGGATTTGTATAGGAATAACAGCGTTTACACTAACACTACTCATATGAGAGAAACGACGACAAGAAATACGTAAATAAACCCGAGAAATACATAACGTCTCTTCCGCCCTACCGTATCTCTTTCTATCTATTTGATGAAAATTCGCCGAGTGGTTACCGGAAAATAGCCTCCGACAGCTGTAAACTATACCTTAGGAAAACATTTTCATATTTTGTTTTAACTTGTTTGCGGGTAAAAATAAGAATTTTCCCATTTGCCGATTTAATTTTCAAAAATTAATGAGAAAAAAAGTACAGGTATTTCGATAGCTGCCACTTTGAAGCTTTTATTCTTTGGCAGTTGACAAGTAGAAACTACGCCATTACTAAAAATGGAACGATACAGGCTTCAACAACACACTGAAAATATTAAACCCTTCTGACTTCTTCCTTTGGGGCCACGTGACAGATACGCCAAGAGCCCAGCGTCGATTCAAGACATCAAATTCTCGTTTGGAGACTGACAAATTTGATACCGATGAGAGTATCGTTTTCTGAATGTTTGGTTTGGTGTTATTATGTTAAGTTTTTGTTGTTTACTTCTCAATACTCTTCCCGATTGACTTCATTTGTGGTGTTCCTCACCTATCACACAGAAAACATATGTTTTTTTTATTAGTTGTTTTTTAATTTACTATGTGTGTTTAAAACGTCAAGAATTACGATGTTTAAATTGTTGTGGTAAATTGCAGTTAAATAAAAACCACTCCAAAATTAACAGAAAGTCAAAAAATGCTCAAGACTATCTAAAAAAGACCTTCTAGAAGGTCTTCCTTTCGACATTCAAAGCACATTCCTACGAAAAACAGACTTTCGGAAGGGACTTCTTTGAAGAACCTGTACACATTCCCATAGGCCACGTATTTATTCTCTTTTATTATATACATCCAATCCTATAACTATCCAATCTTAAGAGAACAATTCAATTAAAAACTTACTTGCTGCCACCATTGGTACGTGATTGGGCCAAGATATCGAATTCGTCGGCATCTTTATTACTTGGCTTCGTTGCATTGTTAACGCCTAAAAGCAAACAGACATTATGAGCGATACACCCTCAACGTATTTATTTTAATACTCACACAAACGATTAAGACTATTTAACACATCTTCTTTATTACTTTCGGGAAAGTCTAATAATTTGGGTTCGGCGGCAGCCACAGCCGATACTGGTGGATTCGATGTGGGCACGCCCATAGCAGCACCCAACACAGCCGATGGGGAAGTAATACCTGTGGTTGGGCCACGATTCTTTTCATAACGTTGATGACGCAAGAACATATTATTCAATTCGTCATTGATACGCAATAGTTCTGCAGTCAATTCGTCATCGGTTACACGACCAATCAGGTCAACAATGCGCGATTGCATTTCTCTGGCAAATGGAGGAGATTATTACTGTAAATACAAAATGATTTAATGTGGCATCTTAGAATGAACTTACTTGCAAGTGGATGTTAAATCATTAAGCAATTGGTAATCGTCCGGCTCCTCTTGGCCGGGCCTTAGTTCTGTTAGCATTTCTCCTAAAATCGACATGTTCATCGAAACTATTTCCAATTCAGAGTGAAGTTTAGCAATTTGTTCAGGCGCCAATTGGGTGGGACCGGGATTCTAAACGAAAAATCATATATTATTAGGGTCACATCTTCCCAGAAATTACCACTACCAACCGGAATTACGGCTGTTGTCATCATGGCGTGTTGTGGCGATATAGCCTGTTGGGTAACCGCTTGAGGTGGCGGCTGTTCTGGTACACTCTGAACGATAATTTATGTTATTCAAAGGAAATACAGCTTAGCATAGCAAGCCACACTTACCCTTTGTGGAGTATAAATGGGTGCCATATTTTCTATGTCCGTTTGTGGAAATTCTATACCCTTGTTTTTCAACTCAATGTACATTTGTGTCACGCCATTCAAATCGGGTTGATTCTTAAAAGCATCTGCCCATATTTGTATGAGATTGAGTACCTTTTCTTGCACCACTAATGGTGGATCATTTTTCGGTCCGATCAGCTTAACAAGTTCTTGGATGAAATCTTTCTGTGCCACCAAGACGTGAAAAGCTTTACCGCAATTCTTGACACATGTCTCCAGCACGGTTAATGTATACATTATGACCTGATTATTCTTGCCGGCATTCTGTTGTAGACGTTTTCGTATAGCTTTCATCGCATCACGGGATGTGTCGGATGATTCGTTGATCATATCGCATATTTCCATATTTAGGGCCCAATTCTCTGAGGCCAATGAGCCATCGGTTGCTTGTTCTACAAAGAAGAAAATACATTTTAAACATATGAACAAATATAAAATATATGTATTTCTTAAAATTCATTCAGTCATTGTCTACAACCATTTTTTTACAGAACTAAAAAATCTTTACTAGATCAAAAGTTAGATTTTTGGCCGATGGAATTATATTGCCGGCCACTGTTTCCCAGTGTTACGAACGTAGCGTATCGCGAGGCATTTGGGAGTAGAGGAGATTGCAAAATCGTATATTCGAAAGAAACAAAAAAAATCAATTAAAAAGGCGATCTGGAAACAATATTTCTCCAACTTATTAGCAGCGAAGATCCAGCTGAAGAAATCAAACCACAAACAATAGTTCTGAGAATCTATCACTGCAGCAATAGCACGGCTTCAGAGCACCGCTGCGTCCAATTTTGCTTATCCCTCGCATTTGCCGTATTTTTTAATCCTTCGCTCCACATGTCTAATTCATTCATCGGCGATCTGGACTATGATTTTTTATGGACCTAAGATTTCGCTATCATTTTTGGAACATCCTGTCCCAATAATTTTGTAAGACAATAGTGACGGTTTCTGGCTCTGTATCACGAATGGCTGGTTGGATATTGGCCCGAATCGTTAATGGATTGTTCCACAAAAAAAGTCTAACTGTTTCGCATCGCAGCGCAGCGCTGAGGTTTCCAATTAACAACGCCGAGACGGCTGATAACATGATTACCGTACTGGTGTTCAAAATATCGTTTGTAGCGTGGGTAGTGAATCCTGTTGAAATTAAAGATCATTCACGTCAAGGTCTTCAATATCCACAGAAAATGGCTTATCCTGACCCTGTAGCGGTCGCCGTTAACCGAAAAGCAGCATTTTCAAAACAAATAAAATGTGCCAATAATGCCAAAATTTCGTGCATATACTTGTCCGAGCTACAAAAGCCATATTTAATCCCTAGGTTCGGTTGATGGCCGATTAGGTTTATATGTAGATTGAGCCAGGGCTGTCGGAGACTAAGTCGGAGTCTGGAAACGAAAAATTGGCTTACAACAAACCAAATGTATTGAAAACAAGTTAATCTGTTACTTTTTTTTAACATTTGAAATATTTTGGATAATATGAACTTATAAGATGCAAACGCATCTCGGAAATACAATTTTCGAAATTTTGTTATTCAACAACTGAAAACCGATTCGAGTCGAAATCGAGAAATTTTGACTCGACTCCACAGCACTAGTTTCGTTCTGGTAGATGTCCAAACCGAAAAATTGAACTGAAATGCAGAATGTATGGTTGCTGGTTCATGAGACAAACATTTATGTATAAATGGACCCGGTAGGCAGCACTGTGGTGGAGTTCTTTCGAAAATTTATATTTATGATCAGATTTTACTTCTGTAATTATATAAACAATCAAGTAAAAATAAATTTTTTTCCATGTTTTTACTGGTCCGATAATTATGAAACTTTCACAGTTTGTTACCAGACACCTGTCACAGGCTATATTAGGTCATGATCGGGCCAAGGGGCGTCGAACCACCTCCAAAGGTTGTGGTACATATGACATTGGCACACATTTTTTTTTCAAAAAAAAAATATTTTTTTTTTAAATATACTAGAATTTACATCGTTTTCATTCAAATCAAGTATCCAACCGAATTTTTATACCCGGCTTACCTCCACATCACATACAATTAAAAAGTTTCCGATAGGATTGGCATTTTTCAGAGCAATCAATAAAGCGTATGGTCAGTCTCTGCAAATATACGGTTTGGATTTACAACATCCATGTTGCTCATGTGGACAGCGTTATGTAGTGTGTTTGATAACCTCAATGATTTATTTGTTTTTGTTATTAACTTGAAACATCTAATTTTATAAAAAAAATCAAAAATATTTTTATCATTTTTAATTAAAAAAAGTTTGCCAGGTCAGCTAGTAACCATATATTATTAAAAAAGAATCCATTAGATCGCCCACCCGCAAATATAGATAACCAGTATGTTTATAAATTGTACTCGCAATATTCGCACAACACAATAGGGACGCACAACGACCAGAAATTCTATCAATTATAATCGAACAATAACATTTTTCCACGGGTGCCCTTAATTACACGAAACATTTTCATTAAATAACATACGTACAACAAAACTTTACTTGTCACGAAGACCAACGAAATGTCTTGACCAATTTATTTTATGTTAACAATTGCAGCTCTTATTATGAGCATTTAGCCATTTCACCTATTGCCATTTGTGTTCCACATCTCTTCGTGAGTGTTTATACAAGGTTCATGACCATTCCAATTACAACGAACCTAGTCGAGACTGGTCAAATGCGGCACACAAAGACAGACAGAGAGAGAGAGAGAGAGTTCTCGAGGGAGGGAACGGTATAAATCACATATTCACCTACAAACTCATACAATTTGTAGTCATTCAATATTTATAATTGTTGCTTTGAATAAAGAGAAACAATACAGACATATATACATATATATGTTTGTACGTATATATATGATTACATTGGAGTGAGTGTGTTTGGATCAATAATCGCCCAACCATTTTCAATTAGCCCTAGTACACTTTTCCACAGACACTGCAAATAAAAATAAATGAAACAAATGTAAAAAAACCGTACTATGTTTTGTCGTTATTTACAGTATGTCTGTATATATCGAGTAGATAAAATATATGCATTCCTTCATACATACTGTTATAAATAACTTAAGAGTGTGATAATGAATATCCATAAAATTTTGTACGACACTTGGAGAAATTTGATGCATTTTTGTATGTTCATTAATCAGCAAGTCAATAATGATACTGAATAAATGTAAACAAAATGATTTAAACTTCAATCCCTAAAAGCGAAATAATTTCCAATGTCCTTCAGTGAAAACTTATTTTAATGACTATGGCAATCTGAAAATGTCCTAATATTTGTGGCGACCTTTCATGATATTTTCTCAACTCAACCTTGAAAAACACATTCTTTACTGATCGGGCAACTTTAAAACTTAAGAAAAAAATATGCCATTATAATCCGGATATGCATAATCATATGTAAATTGGAAGTATTTGAGAGTAAGATTCGTGACAACTTATTTGGACTTAAATGTCAAAGACAATCTTGAATTACTTTAATCCATTATAATGAAAGGGTTAGGAATTTACTGAATAACCATATACGACAAGTTGTGGTATATGTTTATCGTGGTTATGATGTCCAATCGTCCAACCCTGTCTCAAAGAAAATATTATTACTTTACTAAGCGTATATTTTTCACCGTGTATGGGTTCCAATAAACAAAAGTAGATAGCACCAAAAGTGTATCATTTACAAAATGTATTAGTCATCGGCGAAAATCATCAGCAGTTGCAATTTTTTTTTTGTTTCATTGTCTGTCTGTTGTTTGGTTCGTTTAGACGCATTAATGGATCATGATTACATAAACAATAAGTTTAAATGTACGTACGGAAAACTGTTGCAACTATTATAGCAGTGTTTGTTGGGCTTGACTTAAACCAAGTCTGAATGTATAAGCTAATTTTGATTTACACTGTTGATCTATCTGTTTATTTAGTCATATCCAAACGTTTTTATTTGAAATAATGAAATAATTGTAATTCAGCTGCCAACAGCCGCAACATTTTTGAACTTTTTTGTGTGCGTAAGGCTTTGTTTGAAATATCGCCATTCAACGTTTATATGTACATATAGATGGAACACACGTCTGTTGTTCAAAACAGATTAGATTACGGTATAAACCGCGTTATTGTTTTCATCATATAATTTTCGGATGACACCCAAAAAACAAAGAAATAATTTGTTATGCATTTTTAATAGGAACAATAACATTTCTAACATTTTAGTTATTTATCAGAAAAAAATACGAATACAAGGTATCTTTACTAAATTCAAATAAATGCTAAAGACCTCCATTGTGTTTCAGGACAATCTTAATCTCAAAATAAATTTTAACAAAATCGGACGTATCGTTTTCGAGTAATAATCCTATCCATAGAAAGACATCGACATTTAAGAGTAGTTATGCACGAAATTTCTGTGGTGCTCAATGATAAAGTCTCACTATATGTAATGTCCACTGATGAATACTGTAGTAGTAGACATTTTTATTTACAGGTAGTACTCTACCTGGATGTCAGGACTATAGCGCCGACTATAGTTAGCCGACAACTAGAAGCATTGATTTTAAATATAAGGAAACACCACTATGCGAATTTTTTGAATGTAGTCTCGTATGTACGAACATTAGCCGAAAACAAATCAAACCGGTAAGAATATGTAACTCTTTTTAAAGGCGTTTGACACATTAAAGCACCCAAAAAAGGGGTTCCCTTAGGTTGAGAGCGGGTTCATTCGTACGTCAAAAAAAGGTAGAACATTTTTGGGGAGAGCGCTGGAACCATTAGACACTTTCGATGACTATTGACATTGAAGACAGATGTCCACTGGTCAACTGCGTAGGTTTGTCATGGAGCCTGCTCCCACGGTAAATGAGTAGGTATTGCTATAGACATGGACAATGACATAAAAAAATGATTCACTGATTCTTTCTCTTCTGCCTCTCGTCTGACATCTCGCTTTCCGTTGTCATTCTTACCACGACGGATTTGGGTAGGATGTTTAGTACATTCTAACGTACATCTGAGTGTAGGGCTTTGATCCTAAAAAAACACTCTTATTAAGAAATGTTTTGTTTTCAGGTAATGTCTATGGCTTAATCATAAAAACCATAACATATTTTTGCACATTGGAGTGATGACCAAAATGTTTGTTTTTATAAAACGCAATCGTCTGAGATGAATCGAAAACAAATTGGTGTTTTGTATCTCACACGAATTCGATTGTAAACACACACATAAATATATTAAAAATACATTTTCCTATGGAGTTTTCTTTAATTCGTTCCAGAAGATAAAATTCATGAAAAATACTTATTTTTTATATTGGTTTCAACAAGGTAAAGTAAACCAAAAGCGATAAAATAAATTGAAGCCAATTCATACATTTAAAAAACCTACATAAATATAACCCACGATTTTTAAAATGTCAACAGGTTTGTCACCAGATTTTTGTTTCGATGTAATTTGTGTCTGCTTTTGACTCTTTTTATTATTAATATTTATTATTAATAACGTATGTAGGTACAGAGTATACATTATGGACCGATCCACAATGGAAATAAGACAATAAGTAACATCGTCAACAAGATCAACTACAGATAAATATAAGCAGCCGACCATTTAAAATAAAAATAATGATACGATATCGGTAGGAAACTAAATAACAGATTGAGCATAACTACACAAACTTTAAAGGATACCCACCGAAAAAAAAAATTATGCAAAGTAGCTTAGAATAACTAAATACCAACACCAAATAACAGGTGGCGCAAAAGTAATCTTCCGATGTTTTTTGGCTGTAATTAAAAACTTTGATTCTTCTTGTGGATTATTTTTATTTGGTCTTTTAATTTTTTTTTACATCAAGTCGAGAATATGATGTCATGTAAATGGCCGCCGCCAAAGTTTCCACTGACATTAGGGGCCAATCGCAAAATTTATAGCATTTTCTGATAGGAGGATAACTTTTGCGCCACCCTATACATAAAATAATAGGCCTTAATGTTATTAATTCAAATTTACTTCTACAAATGGAAAATAATTATAGACTTTAGTGCATCCAACCCTAAATAAAAATCAAGTAGTTTAAATAAGGAATAGAAATCAGCACACATTCTCCGAATCGGATCTCCACATGCATAATTATGATAGTGTCTCGATGGTCTAAACGGGACATTAACAGAAATTCTAGATATTAAAAATCAGACGGCGCAACGCCATGAATGATTTCATATACCATCATAGTACTCATCATTGTACGCCTACTTTTTAGTGTAGGCAATGTATAAAGGTTCAACCTAATGTTATACGACGGAAGATCAAAACCTGAAACCCAGAGAAGATTTCTCAAGCAAGAAAACAAAAAATTGTATCTGTACAGACTTAATTTTTGTAACATAGTAAACATATTGGAGATCCCATACAACCGGGTCATATTCCAAAATTGGTCTGACAAATGAAGTAAACAACCGTTTCGTTGTATAAGGGTCAGTGAACTCTTTCGCCCAGCGTTTCATAAAACAATCACGCCATAGGCTTCACTTACCATAGTAATGACGTGGTTTTTGAAATTTAACTTTATGTCCATCATAAAACCAAGGTCGATAAAGAAATCGACAGATATCAGTTCCGAGCCGCATAAGTTAAATTTAACAGGCAACATTTTACGAAGCAGAAATATTGCGTACAGTTTCTCGCACAAATAATTCTTGTAAAATTACACTATTTGATCAAAATTGATCGAAAATGGACCAAAAGCCCATTTCACCAAATGTATGCACAAATGGGTAAATTCTAATTCTGAATAAATCGGTTGATCGATTCGGAACCGAATGAACTGTCTGTGGCACCAATGCAAACCTAACATCTATTTCCAGTCGGCTGATTAATATTAGCAAAACTACATGCGTACAAATGTAGTTACAAAATGTATTTGCGCAAAAATAAATATTTACAGAAAGAATTTCGCCACTTCTGTATAACTTTCACCCTTGGGTCGCAATAAGGAGGTCATCGCATCTCTGATGAGAAGTTTTGAACACTGATTCCTAGCATGTGGAGATCAGGAGTTTGTAATATTGGTTTTTGGTTTTGTGTGGACGTTTTGGGCTGTGGTTTGTTCTGACGTATATAGTGAAATTAATATTTTAAGTTAGCTGAGTATACCCTATCGGTATATGATATGCGGAACGAATAACATATGTTTAAATCTTTAAATATGCCGACACAAGTATATTTCTTTTTACTGTCCTCCAACAGAATCCCGAAATTGGTTTCGTGTTATGCAGTGTAATTAATACTAAATATGCAAAGTTAATTTTGTTTTTAATTCAGAAAATCGTTTTTTGCAAATCAATAGGCAATGTACGGACATTAAACGCTCTCCAAATTACCACAATTGTTGTAATTTGGTTGTTGTCTCTAGCCATATTTCATATAGCCGAAATAATAGCTGTTGTTTTTGTATTCTATTGTGTATATTTCACAAATATGCTAAAGCAAATAGCATATTTTTGTTACTAATCGATTGGACAAACAAACTTAAAAACTAGCACGATTGAAGAATTGATAGGGAATGATGGTTATAATCTCCAAGTTTTAATGCTGGTGCTGGCAGTGTAGAGTATTTACCATACCGCAGAGCAAAGACATGCCAGCAAAATTCTCAAGTAGACTAAACCTTTAATATGCATAAAACTGATTTAAAAAATAGACAAATATTATGATAAGTAAATGTACCTTACACCAACCACTACCGCCCCTACAGTCCTAAATATTAAAATGTTGGCCAATCATTGGCTTTATTTCAAATTGAAGTCTTATGGATTTTATCTAAAACATCACATGAGGCCGGTATTCCAGATGAATCACATTGGACACAAACGAAAAAACCACACAATAAAAGCGTAATACGAGTGTTTCGGTCGACGCAACATAATCACCTGTCACGGCTGACGGTTGTTGTATTTTGTTGGTATGCGCGTGAAACCCCTCCACCACCACCACGAACACCAGAGAAAAAACAACATAATGATCAATTAATGCACGGTCTTTTTACTGGGTGTCGTCCAGTCGCCAACACTGGATATTAAACATTTACAATGATCAAAGAAAAGTAATTTTAATTAAAACAATATGTGAGTCTCTAAAATGTGCACCTGGAAAAAAGTGATAAGTACAATACAATATGAACGAAGGGGGGGGTGCATCACCACCACCCATATATATGAAAGAAAATGGTTGGTGAAAACACAATTTCGTTCAATTCAACAGAACCATGAAGAAAGAGGGAACAGGGGATTTCTTGTATATTATAAATTAATAATAATTAAATAATTTACCAATCCTTGAGCCGATAACCGTTGAAAATGGGTTTGTGCCCAAATTTAAGAATGAAGCCATTTTCCTGTTCGATTGGAATTCACACAAAATATTGTTTATCTTGTACTGCGTATATTTTTTTTTTCTTTTCCGATCTCCAGTTACTTCGACCTACGCGTAGAAGATTGCACTTATTTTTGTATATTTATTTTAATGATTAACATTAATTATTTATTTCTGTTTTGTTTTTTTTTTATACGGACATCAAAATTTTCCGTATTTTCACTGCCTTTGAAATGAGAAATTGAGTAATGAAGAATGAATCGTTGACATAAAACAGCTGTATTGTTGTATTGTTTACAAAGAGAATTGTCGCGATTTTTGTGTGTTCATTTTCAACTGGAAACACACGAAATCACCATCTAGTTTTGCGCCAGTCATAGGGTCAGGGCCTCGTTTGCTATAACAGGGGACACCCAGGCCCGAATGATTGGGGCCAGTGGGTGAGGTTGACCATTTAAAAGGAGAGGCTATGTATTGCGCATCACTTTCCCATTAGACACCCGTACCTTAAAAAAGTCATCAACAGGGATAAACAGGATTACGATTGGACGTTAAAATAATTTAAATGAATGTCATTTGTAAAATCATTATACTGAACAATAAACTAAACAAAACAAATAGGTGAAAGTTAAACAAAAGAAGGGGTAATCAGTTTAAGGGTAATATACGACCTGAACAAGATCCAGATCTTATTGATTTCACTCGTGAAATTTTGTTCCATTGACAAGATCAATCGTCGATCTTCGAAATTACATGATTTCGGTATAACCAGATGATTATTTTGCTGAAAAAACCAAACTGGTTGATGTAAATAATCCAGGGGTTGTTGTTTGGAAAGCACGGCGGTGCCACCATTTCCATTTGAATGTGCGGCTGGTCTGAACGCTGCTGTTTGTAATATCATTTTCGGTCATTTACGTTTTTTAGACAATAGTTGGCATTACTGCGGATGCCATATGACAATGACATATGAACAATTCCAAGGGAAAGAACCTATGAAGAGCTAACAGAATTTGGTAGTTTCGACGCCACCAATCACGAGATGTGGTGTTCGCCGAGTTAAAGGAATAAAGTATGTGACATGCATCTCAAATACAATGGCTACCTCAAATCATTCGTACGTTATGGATTCTAAAAGACTTCGATCCGGTTTAAGTAGATTTTTTTTTGGCTCATTATCTTTTCGAAACCTTGTTGTACAGGAGTCTGAGTCGACCCATATGCCGTGGTTCTTTTATGAAAATCCCATACAAAATAATGGTCGTTTAAGATGACAAATTGTTTTGCGATTGAAAAACTTTTTGTAATTTGTATTGAATAATTTAATTCTGTTGAATGGCTATTATTCAAAAGATTAGAATGTAAGTCATATTTCTAAACCCGCGATTGAAAAACTTTTTAATGTAATTTGTATTGAATACAAAGTTGCCGTTTTCTGTAAAAGAGTTCGTGTATTACTTCAGTTGACACTAATGTTCATGCTAATGTTGGCGCGATTAGAACTGGGGAACCTTAACATGCATATGTGTATTCATTCAGATATAAACCTTTAGAATTTTTTAACAAAACATTTCAATGTATAAGCAACTCAAGCTCATGTAGACTCACACACATACAAAGTGCTAAGGTAAAAACCACATTGCGAACCATAAATGTCTGTCTCCTACTTTGTACAATATCGTCACTGCCGATAGTCCAATCTTGTACTTGTTACAGGCGTACAGTGTTTTCCGGCCACTGTCCACATTTTCGAGGGGGAAATACGACTATAATCTAAGATCTAAACCAGAGATTATCGGCTGGGCTGCATCGGGAATCCATCGCGGGGTAATGGTAGAGCGCGCTGCTCTTTCGTGGAAATGGAGTGGGTGTGTGGAAGCCAAGACATCTACATTGCGGTGGTGTGGCGGTGTAGGACTGTGTGTGGGAGTGTGTTATTGTGGGGCGGGGGATGGGTGAACTTACCAGGTCCATCCTGATCCAGGTTCTTCTTGAACAGGTACTTGGCCTCGAAGTTCCTGCCACAGATGAAATTTAATTTATCCTCCAATCGGAAAAAAATGTAACTTCAGGAATTTAAAATTATGCCTTTACCATCCATGGTGTTGCAATGCGGCACGCAATACTTACGCACCATATATATTTTTTTTTTAATTTTCTAATTTTTCGCAAAAAAATTCACCTCTAATTTTAATGAATTCAAAAAAAGAAGAGGAAGAATTGGCTCGTCATATCTTCCTCTTCTTTTTCCAATTCCCCTGGAAATGAAAATCGATTTGTGTTAATCGATATAGAGCTTGAAATCTATCGATAGCACTATCGATATTATATTTTTGATGCCACTATCGAGCATTTACTCAGTGCGACTTTTTTTTGGGACTCTCAAGTTTATTTTTGACGCTTGATTGGACCAGGGTTGTACTTGTGTAACCGCATATAAACCGAATAAATATTGCTTCTGTAGATCTTATCGTTAAGGTCTGATGCTCGGACAAACATATGCAAGCACATTTTTATATATTGAGAAGATTAACGGCACTGCCTGAAAGCGGGCGTGACACAGCCTACGTTACGTTTCTATTGAAAGATGTTGAGTAATTAGGTTTCTTGCATGATTGAATACCTGGTAATCAAGTACTCAGTACTTTTCCAGCACTGCTTTGTCAGAAACGAGTCGAGGAGGAAAAATCAGAATTTTTCTTCAGGGGTCTACTGCTCTTTTTAACGAAAATCCATTAGCAATTAATTGAAAATCTTTTTAAGATGGCTTGCAACGCTAGCAAAGTTCCCTTGTTGCGTGTTATTGCTGTAAGTAGTGTGAATTAAATGAAATTTTAGTCAATGGCTGACAATCAAATCTGTCTGTGTGTAATGAGCATGTTACGTAAAACGACCAACGTAACCATAAAAGAAAAAGTCCTATTTCCCCATTTAAGTGATAATTTGGTAAATATGTCTATTGTTCTTTCGTCTAGAAACGTGGATATGCCGCCTCTGCCTGTCCCAGGCCTGTAGGCGAGGTTGCCTCGGTTCAAACCAAACAACTTGACAACAAAATTGTTGTGGCCTCGGCAGAAGCTCAATTGCCCATCACTCGTGTTTCTGTAGTTTTCGGGTAAGTTCGCCCGCCCAACTGATAATGCAAAGAACATTTTGTAAAATCAACTGAATTACAGAGCTGGTTCCCGTAACGAATCCTACGACAGCCAAGGTGCTTCTCATATGCTACGCGTTGCTGGCAGCTTGACCAACAAGAACTCTTCCGGTTTCGCTCTAACCCGCCATCTTCAACAGAAGGGTGGCAATTTGACCGTAACTGCCGATCGCGAAGTTGTCTCCTACACCGTCGAAACAACGGCCAACAATTTGGAGTGCGGCTTGCATTATTTGCAGGATGTTATTCAGCCCGCCTTCAAACCTTGGGAATTGTCTGATAGCGTCCCTTTGATCAAAAATCAAGTTGCCTCTGTTCCACATCAAGTAAGTTTCAATTTACATCGCCTGACCCAGTTGGAATCTATAATCGAATAATTATATCTTACAGGTACAAGCCGTAGAACTCTTGCACAAAGCCGCCTTCCGCCACGGTTTGGGCAACTCGGTCTACATCCCTAAATTCCAAATTGGCAAATTGTCTAGCGAAACAATGTTGCATTATGTTGCCAACAACTTCAATGCCGCTCGTTGTGCCGTCGTAGGCGTTGGTGTTGACCAAAACGCCTTGGTCGGATTTGCACAAAACTTGGAATTGCCCACTGGAGGCAAATCTAGCACTGGCGCCAACTATTACGGTGGTGATGCACGCAAGGACACCCCCGGCAACTTGAGCCATGTGGCCGTTGCTGGTCTAGGCGGTGCTCTGAATAATCAAAAGGAAGCTTTAGCCTTTGCCGTTCTCCAATGTGCCGCTGGCGCAGGTGCTGCCACCAAACGTGGTGCCGTCAACGGTCCCTTCGGTAAGGCTATCGCCTCGGCTGTCGGTGACGCCAAGGCGTCCTTCGCTGCTTTGAATGCCAGCTACACCGATGCTGGTCTGTTCGGGTTTGTCGTTTCCACTGATGCCCAGAATGTCGGCAAAGCTGTCGATGCTCTCGTCCGAGTATTGAAATCCGGCTCTGTGTCCTCCGACGATATTAACCGTGGCAAGGCTTTGCTTAAGGTTGCCGTTTTAGATGCTTATGCCACAGACAGTTCGTTAATCTCTGAATTGGGTTTGCAAGCTGTCCTCACCAGGGATGTTCAAAGTGCCGATGCTATTGTGGCCGCCATCGATGGTATTACACAACAAGATGTTCAAGCTGCCGCCAAAAAGGCCGGTTCGTCCAAATTATCTGTGGGAGCCGTAGGTAATTTGGCCAATGTCCCATATTCTTCAGATTTAGCTTAAATCAATAAATACCAAACAATTTTTCATAAATTCTAATTTAATGTTAATGTAATACTGTAAAAGAAAAACAAACTGAAGGCTAAAGCAGAAATAATAAGTAACGGAAAATATAACCAGAATTGGAAATGTAATTTTAACATAGCCACCACACCCCTTCAAAACAAACTTAGAAAAGTTAAATGAAACGATCGATGTAGTGATAAACGGATGATTAATGAAAATTCTAAGAGAATTGTAAAATAAAATTGACATTAAAAAACAAAATACTGTTAATATTTTCTTGTTCGGTTATGTTACGATATGTGAAAGAAGAAGAGAAAGGTTACACGAAAATGTTCATGAGACGTGAGTGAATAATGGCAGTGTTAGGGATCGTTCCTAAAGCATTTGATGCTTGGAAATTATAGAAAACACAGAAAAGTGAATGAAATATTTATTTGGAACCATAAATCCCGATTTTGTTTATGATTATTCTACTCAATGTGGCACATGGCTACGCTTCAGATGTCAAAATTTTTTTCAAAATTTTTGCTGGTATTTCACCAAACACACCTGTAATGTTGTCTTCTTCTTTCTTCTCGTGGTATCACGTGCACTGTGGCATGTTGCACCGACCTGTGTAACAGAGAAAAGATTGAGACTATTCGTTTTTATTCCGCATTCATACAATCGTTGCTTTTGCCATGCTATTGCTATCATTCGTTGTTTTTGTTGATTGTCTTATGCACACTCATAGAATCAATCGCACCATTCGCTTAGTATTCGTTGCTCTGGTGTGTTTATAAGTATGCAGTGTGAAGAAATTTTGGCAAAACTTAATGCTTTACTTTATTTTCCAATTTTTGTTTTTGTTTTAACCGAAAATATATCAAAATGTTCCATTTATTGTTTTATTTGGTTTTATTTCACAAGTTTGATCTTCGTATTTATGTCAAAAAAAAAATACGTTTTTTTCAATATGCATGCAGACCATTCGTACCAATCGTTCTATATTCGTTGCTTTTGCGATTTGTATGAATGATAAGCAGAAGGCAAGCAATGCAATGCATGGAATTCGTCATACTCACATTTTCTGAATGGTATCATGAGTTGCTTTACTATAATGATGTCTATTGACAACAATATGCATATATTTTGTGATTGCATTCAAAGGCATTAAATATGCCAATCAAACCGTTCTCTGCTGTGTAAACCACGTCCAATTCCATAATTTTTGGTCAGATTTGTCCGTGATTATCTTAATACTTTTCGATTATTTATGAGTTTTTTGTCATACATTTGTTAATAAATCTAAAATTGTCGTTTAGAACCAGCAACTCAATTTTTTTAAAATTTATTTCAAACAAATCGGACAAGTCGTTTTCAAGTTATAATAAATCAGGACTCAAAAGTTTTTTTAAATCCTAGCCATATACAGAAATGTACATCAGATCTGTATAGCAGTTATTCATCATAAAATCTTATCCATCCTTCCATCCATTCTTACCACAATGATCAAATGCCATGATGAAAATTGACCGTTTCAAGTCCATTTTATTTATCCTAGACTTTGACCTGCACACTATTTCTTATAGTTCGTAAATATTTTTATTTCCATATTAAAATATCTTTATCGAATAACATACATATAATACACAATATACACACACAAAAATATGCTTGTTCTCAAATATAGCAAAATATTAGTAAATCTTTGGATAAAAATAAGGTTATTCTATACAAAGTATGTAGACATACACAAATACCTTTAATATTAATTGGAATTGTACTCTCAGATTAGGGCTACTATAACGATGGCTACAAATAAAACTATAATAACGATCCAGTAACCTGTAAAGGTAGACCAAAAATTAGTCATGTTTATTATTAGTAATCTTTAAGCTTCAGACACTCACTCCATGTGCTATCTCGGCGGTTCACTAGAGATATGTTGCGTGTTTCCATACTAACACCAGTTTCCACACGCTCTATAGTATTGGCCAGGTTATCCAGAATGCCTGAGAAGTATGAAAAAGGAAATTAAATGCTCTTAAACTGTTTCCCAAAACAAAAACATACCATTTTGATCTTCCACCTCCTCACCAAATTGTGTGGCCAATTCCCTTTGTCGGGATATCGATTGTGATAGTATTTCTAGGCCTTGATTTTGCTGTTCAAGCATATTAATTTGAGTCTGCTTCAGCTGTTGTACATCGATAATAGGAGCGACATCACTGTCTTCGCCGGTATCACCACTGCCAAACAGAGCGGTTCGATCATTTTGCGTAGAATTTGTATACTTATTTTGTAGTTGCTGCCGTTCGGACCTGAGTTTCTCCAAATTAAGTTGACGTCGTGTGATCTCGTCAGAAGTTCTTGTTAATGGACAAACAAACATGTGGGTATGTTAATTTTAACGCATAAGGAAAACTGGATATTTGTTAATATTTTTCGCAACAAAATATTCAAGAACTAAACAAAACATAAGCAAACATACATACGTATGATTTTGTGGCCTTTTAGTCGATGTTTGGATATTAAATGGAATAATTGATGGGGTAATGATGGGCATTTATAGATCAGGGAACGTATGTTGCAACGTACACATGTTCATTGAACTGCCGCATCTGAGGATCGGAAAACTCACACGAATGCATTTTCAGAGAGTGATGGTTTGATGCGGTGAAATTATTGGTCAATATTCGTAAATTTTTTGAATTTAAAAAAAAAACTTGTGGTTAGACTACCCTTTACTTTTTATGCTGAACAAGATATAGTTGCTATATGGGAGATTCTATGAAATGCAATCTACCGGCATCTTCGCCGATTTAGTTCGCATTCAAATTTTATTTCCACATGTGTTGTTTTCAGATATTCTGAGCTGTATATATTTGTCAGCAGGAATATATTTTGTTTCCTTAAGAAATTGAATTTATAGAAGAGACTGGAAGAGGTATAGAGATGTCAGCGATCATCAAATAATGACACGACTAAATAATGAAATATCCATAGAAATTAAAATTTTCAGAAATAGATCTTGGTACAACATGTTATCTACCATCCTCCCCATTTTGAAAAAAGGGAACTCTTGGCTCAAACCTTCAAATTGAATCAATATTTTTATAACAATCTGAGTGATGTATCCACAGTTTTAGAAGTCGATGTCGTTCCAGGTTTATAGTGATCAATCCACCAAATGCCTTCTACATTGATGTAAATCAAACATCTCTAATAAAGAAATTGAAAAATTAAAAAAATGAAACATATTACTTAAAAAAGACGGATACATACTTGACCAACATTATAAACTCCTGCTTTTGATTAAGCTATTTTCCATTCTGTGGAAAAAATCAAAAACGATCCCAATCTTAGAGCCTAATAAACCTCCTGATTGTCCATTTTTTTATAGAGAAATCAGTCCTTCATAGTCTATAAGGTTATTGAAACCATTATAAAGGTTAAACTTGCAGAAATCATTGAGAGAAAATAAGAGAACATCTCGTCCATTCAAATTTCAATGAAAACAAATCAACTGGAATGGTACTACTTGACATAAAATATGCCTGTTATTGAACCAATTTTTTTTGTCTGCGTTAAACGGACTGCATCAATATTCAGTATATGGAACTTACTTGTAAGTCCAGAAAAAAAAACACAAGCCATCTTTACCAGGAAAACAAAATCCAGCTTTGTTCGCCGCTGTCCGCTTTGTTTCATGAACATTGACATTCCGTGGGAAATTAATGTAAAATATCTTGGCGTTCTCTTACATCGCAGACTAAATTTCAAAGACAAAATCGATCAGAAAGCTGTACCCTCTGATAAATGGAAGTGTGCTCTTAACACGGACAATAAATTGCTTATTTATCTGTATAGTCGTCAGCGGCAAAGGCAAATGTGATATTAAAAATCGTAATTAAACCACTAAGAAGAAAAGGAATAAAACTCATAAACTCTTCATTCCCTAAGTCAAACTGTTATATTGTAGGAAATACACTTAATTTTCTGTTTTGTGGCGTGAACTACTACTTACATTGAACTTGTTGTGGACGCTTCATCCAATTTAAACTTCAATTGCTGCAACTCGCGGTCGTACTGCTTCAGGCCCACTTGTATGGACAATGTCAGACGATTATAATCCGGGGAAGAGTGTATTTTACCATCTCTCTGATTCAGCTGTGACAATAATGTACGATTTAGTCGGGAACAGGACTCAAATTCCGTTAGCCTGAAACAAAACACACTCACTTCTCATTCCACAATTTCGCAATTAATGGCCATTGACTTACCAAGAATCAACATCTACCAAAGCCATTGTTTTTTATTACTTTTTTACCCAACAATTAGGATAAAAATGAAAATAACAATAAATTAAAAATGATAAAAAAAACAGCTGGTAGTCAGAGAACGAAGCCCACCATTATGGACTTCACGACGCTGCTACTTATTTTTTGACATTATGCGTAATGTCATGGCACAATAATAAAGGTAGAATCATGCGAACAGCTGATTACAATTTTTTCATTTTGCTATGTTATGACAGTATTTTGATTGTCAAACTCTTTGTTGACAACTCAAATGTTTGTTTACATTCTTATTGGCAATTCTGGGAATTTCAAAACGAAATACATTGTGAAATATATTTAAACTAAAAACTTAAAAATATTGTTGCAAAAATGGTCGACATATGACAGTTTACAATAAGGGGGAGGGCCAAACCCAAATATGTACCAAATATCAGCTTCCTTGGTCCAAAAATTACCAAGATATGACAGTTTTTAAACTAAATTTTCTACTAAATTTTTTTGTATGAGGTCCATGTCTCATGTTCCAAATATGAACACTACATCAATAACTGGCCGAAATATAATAATTTTAGCGTAAAAATGGTCTAAAAACCGTATTTTTCCGGAGGTTGCATCAGTCCTTGTATGGGAAACATTTTTTCCTTTAGACCGATTTGTCTGAATATATTCAATAAATAACAATAAATTCATAGCTATATCATCCAAATCAAACAAATCATCATCGAGACCATTATTCGCAGCCGCTGCTGTGCCGCCGCATCATTGGCATTATTAAGATGCAGGTGCAGCCAAAAGGCCACGATTGTTATTGTTGCTGTTGTTACCATGATTGTTGCTTGAGCGGTTTTGTTGAGAATGTGCAAAATGGTGATGATGATTACGACTACGGAGTTGCGGCTGTGGTTGTATTTGATAGGGCCGTCGTGGTGCATGCCCCACACGAATCTAATACCTTAAAACTGGTATCAAAACTTGCCGTGTCTTCGAAATCCGAACGATCCACTTCCAATCGTATGCCATAGAGTACTTGCATGGGCGAGAATTTGATGAGACATTGATCGAGAACTGCCACTGTTTGTAATAAGTGGAATGTGCGCAAATCCCAGACTTCTGTATTGGAAATACAGAAGTCTGTAAGAAAATAAGTGGTTTATATTAAATTTTTTTTTCACACACTACAAATGACAAATGAATTTGACGGCATATGTCACCTGAGTTTGACAATCAAAATGGCAAAACAAATGCAGGGTTGCATCTGATATTTTGTTGTTGGGCAAATGACTTTACCTTTTTAATTGTGCCATGGCGTAATGTTTTCAGAACAATTTTGACTCAACACTGGTTTGAGAGAGTTTAAAATAAAATCCATATTTTAAGGGACGAATTTGTGCAAAACATCCAATATTTGTGCAAAACATCTGCTGAAAAAGAATTTCATGGTAGGTGCGAAACTTTTCGTGCCAAAAACCCAAATTTCACATATCGAATATTTTGATGTCGCAACAAAATGTATATTATTATAAATATTTGTTATTACTGATTTCTATTTAGACTTTTGCTTGGGTTTACCGCCCAAATTTTTCAAATAATCATCACTTTCAGCCGACGGCGCTTTATCATACATAAGGTCTTAGCGATGGCAACTCTAGAGAGCAACATATGTTCAACAGTACAGCCAACTTAAGAGCAAACACAATAAATTCCCCCAATTCAGCCAGGCACAGCTGAATTCATGTAAAAATTCTATGCAATGGAGGAATCGGAGAGTCCAGTATGAGTGGAATAGATGAATCGAAGAGGGGAATATGAGTGGAATGGAGGAAACGGAGAGCCAAAATGAGTGGAATTGAAGAAAATCGAGCAGAGCCGATGGAAAACCGAGCCGAGCCAAATAGTCGGCGGTGGTTATTTATTAAAAGAAGAATAGTCAAGCGATTGTCATTATATTCACTTGCAAAGTAGCAACAAAAGAAAAACAAAACAAACAAAAATTTGAATCAAGTAGCACACGTTTTAGTGATCATTCTAAAAAAAATACATCAGAAAAATAGAATTAATTTTCAGTTTTTGAAGAAAATTAGCAAACAAAAAAAACTTGGTTCACTTCCAGTGACATCCCGGATAAGAGCGACTGCAAATTGCTAAAAACAACAACAACAACGACGACTACAACAACAATTGGGTTTTGGTGTGTAACGTAAAATAACGGTAAGTGTTGTAATGTTCTGTGCTCTCGCTCACTCTATTTTCTTTCTATTTGCCCTTCTCTTACGCCCTTCCAACAATGTGTTTAGTTGTTCTTTTTTTCTTTTGGTTTTGCAAAATTGCAAAATTCCCCTGCTACCGAAAAGTTTTTTTTCCCCAATTGATTTATTGTTAGATTTTAAAAACGAAAAAATATGTATGCATGGGAGAATGTGTTTCTTCTTCGTTGTCGTCGTTTTGTTGTTTTTGTCATCATTCCCTGCCGAGAAGAAGAAAAATCGTTGGCATCAGCTTCGCTTTGTTTTTTTTTAGCGAAATATTGCATTGTTTGTTTGGTTGACTGTGGCCTGCTGGCTCTCTTGTTTCTTGGCCATTAGAGGAAAAACCAGAAAATCGAATCTTTGAATTGGGTCACTGTGTCACAACAATAGTAGCCGTTGATGTTCGTCGTCTTCGCTTCTCTCGCATTCAAGCCAGGGATGATAATGTTGATAATTTGTACTTGATTTTGGCACTATTCAATCCTCGATAGTGCCGTACAAGTCCTGCGGATCACTTTCGTGCCATTTTAAAAATGTGTATTTAGAAGGTTAAATATAAAAGTAAATAATTATGAATAAATTGCCAATTCGTTAAATTCCGGTAGGGCATTGTCGGTTGTGGTTGTGATGGTTCCACACCATTATTTTCGTTTAGTCCAATCATAAAATATTCGTTCTTTTGATTGTAATTTCGGTGTGTAAATATTTTCATTATTGAGGAATTCACTATCGTTGTCACTAAAAATGTAGAATTGTTTTACAACAGGTTCAGTGTACTCTCGCCTTGGGCACCTCTTATAAACGGACACTTTTTTCAGTATCAATCCGCGTCCGTCCTCTTGTATACTTCTCTCATACGCGGACAACATTCTAAGTCCCTGAGCTGTCCGCTTATGAGAGTGTACATTGTACTACTATTTATTGCCCGAACATAATTAAAATCGAATTGGATTCCCATAGCATAGACGAAGTTGCATCCAAAGGTAAACTGCATATAATCTATAATAATCTAATTAGAGTTTTATGAAATCTAAAATGTAGATGCTAGTGACATTTTTCAATTTGTGGTTGATGGTTAAAAAATGGCGCCATTTTTGTTTAAAATACCCCCTAAATACAATCCTCATATTGACAATTCTAAGAAAAATGGCGCCATTTTTGTTTAAAATACCCCCTAAATACAATCCTCATATTGGTAATTCTGAGATTATCGGCTGTTTTGCTGACCTTGAGGATATAGATTGGGAAAAATAAATTATATTCCACACTTTTATTTACATTATAATGAAGCTTTATACATATCGTTTGCAGTCCAGTCAAGCTTCATACATGTCCTTTGAAGTCACTTAAATACTTTCTACAAAAACTGATTTGTTTCTTAAAAAATTGCCTGTCAAAGAGTTCAGACGCTATTTCGCAGGCTTTTTGTATTGTTATGGATGCTTATTTGTGTTTCCTATATACGGTTTTAACAATTTGCTAATTGAAAAAAAATTCCAATTTGACCAGGGGAGATATTTTATTACCTTAGTTTCAGTTTGCAACACAGCTTTCGGGTGTATTTGGCAACAAAACTGATTTATTCTTTAATTTACAAATTCGAAGTGGATTACTTGTTTTTCTTCTTTCTATTGACTTACAAGATTATTAAATGAAATTAAATCGAATTTAAAAACATGAAATAAATCCCGCAGTCGGTGAATTCATTACACAGTGAAAGTGAGAAAGTTCGTTTGTTCAAAAAATGTAAAATTCTAAAATGACTGGCAGTTAGTACGGTATGGGTTACAAAAGTACTATTTTTGTATTATATTGCAAAACGTCATTTATCATCCCTGATCCAAACAACAACAACAATTACGGTGGTTTTTGTTGTTGTTTTATTTTCTTTTCCTCCATAACATTCAGCCATATACTTGTTTTTCTTCATCATCGTGGTAGGCAGGGTTACCGTTGAGAAATTTAAAAAAGTCGCACAAAAATTCTTAACATTTTTTTTTAAAAAAAGGGGTAACAAATATTTTTTTTTTTTTAAAGAAGGGATTTTTTAAAATGTCGCTCATTTGTCATAAATACATTTTTATTAAAAAAAAACATTGAGATTAAAAAAAACAATAACAAAAAAATTACAAAATACGTATTAAAAATAAAAACAGATCAGTAAAAGACACATAAATATAATAATCAGCCTGATTACGGTTGGCATAGTCGTGTCGTAAAGTTGACGTTTTTATAAAATGGTATTACGGTTGGCAAAAACGACAAATAATAAAGTGGAATTTTTTTTTGAAATTTTCGCCAACCGTTATACCGTTTTGTAAAAACGACAAATTTACGACACGACTACGCCAACCGTAATTAGGCTGTATATTTCTGTGGTTTTCGATTAACATGAAAGTTTAACTTTCATGTCTCTACCTACATAGTATATATAAGTTGTTCACCTGGATCCCATTCTTCCAATTTCGTGTCCAGCAAATATAGAGGTGAAAGCATGGAACACCTGTTTGAAAGTAAAATGTGTACCAATGCTGGATGATCTGATACACTACAACGAAATACGCATTTCTCTATAAATTAAAAAATGGTTTCGTTTAGAGGTGTCAGAAAGTAATACGTACTAAAGTTGAATGCGCTGAGACACTACAGCACAAACAGGAACTTCTTTACAAAACAAAGAAAAGTATCGCGGGTCAGACATACGGAAATTTCGGATTGTTAAAGGTCGACATAATTTTAAAAAGTGGCAAAAAAGGGGATTTTCTAAAAAGGGGCAGCAAAAGTCGCATTGCTTAAAAAAAGTGTCACAACGGTAACACAGGTGGTAGATTACTTGTTCTTTTTCGGTTTTACAAGAGAGGATAAATACATACATATTTTTCTTTGGATATTAAGATTGGGGAGTTGCAGTTAGCAAATGTCTCATGTCAGTAGTTGTTACTTGCAGCCAGCTAGCAAGTGCCTGACCGTCAGTCTATAACTGCCGTCTCTCCCCACCGACTAGGCGGCTAAACAAGTGTGTTTGTGCTTTTGTTTGATTTGTTACCAGTTTTTTGTCTTTTGTTTCCTCCATCTAATGGCCAAATTTAATTTAATAGAAACGAAATACATATAAAAAACACTTGACTCTCAGAAAGTAATAACATACATTATTCACAAACAGGTTTCAGCGCTGGCCATTGCAGTTTGGTGATTTCACTATCAATCAATTGGGGTTGGAGGTTTCCTTATTAATTGCAATATGAACCTTAGTTTTTATTGGACGGCAATACGGAAAATACAAGTAAACCAGGTTCAAAACCGGGTAACAACATCAAACATTTCTCAGCGGCTGTTTTTCCACATCGTGAATGCTGGCGACTTTACGACTAAGAGGGTAATCTCTAAGTCATGTAAGTGTAGAAACAGAATAATGCGGCTGCGGAAACCGGTGCGCCGAGAGAAAATGAATTAAATGACCACGGTTGCGTTAGCGGTTTTTGTTGTCATTTCACAGATGTTCGTTATTATTTGATTTCAACTGAAACAAAATCATTATTTTCAATTTTTAATTGGTCCATATTTAAGATTTTCTTACTCACAAATAGTTTTCAAATTGTATTTTTGTATTTTTTCCTTCTTACTAAAAAAGAACTAGTAGACCATATCTTTTGTGTTTACAAAAAAACAAGAAAGTATGGCAACACAAAGTATCACCAATTCAGAACGTAAGCACATCCGCAGAAAAATGTAAACTAGATTTAATTCAGTGCGGTGTTTTGGTGCGGTTTCGCCTCTCAGTTTTCCATACGAACCGCTGTCGCAGCCGCACTGTTCTGTTTCTACAGTAAAATTTCTGTAGAAATGCATTAGCCGTTCGGAGTCAGCTTTAATCAGTCGGTCCCGGTCAGTGAGTATACAAATTATATCGTACACAGCTCACTGATTCGTCGGTTCCTTCATGGAATGTTAAGGGAAATTTTCCATAAGTACGGTACATATTTTTTTCTCAATCAAGCATTAAATACTTGCGTTATTCTATCGATACAGTTGGAATTTAGTTGTCTAAGTAATTCTGTTGTTATTAGATCAAAGCCGGCACATTTTTTCAGCTTCATATTTTTGTTTATTTCCTCGTGAACTTCATCTGATGTAATTTGTGGTATACTTTCTTCGGCATTAATGAAAATATTCCTGTTCATGTTATTTTCATGTTTCAGAAAAAATGCCATGTAGGTGATTTGAGAAAAGTTCTACTTTTTCTTCGTTGGTTTTGGCAAAGGTTAAGTTAATCCGTTTATTTATAATTGGACAACTTCTTTATATGATTGTTGAAAACATTATTATTGAATTGCTTTATTTGTAGGCTCAGTTCTTTAGTTATTTTATTAAGGCGAGTTTTGTCTGATGGGTATCTTGTATGTTGTCATATCTTGCGAAGTCTGCGTTTAAATACGATTTGCTATACTAGCTGAGTATCTGTTTATCTCGGAAAAGATTGGTGTGTTTGGAATACATGGCCATGCACCTGATTATTAATGTAAACAAATATATCAGTGAAGTTAAATTTTAGAATTTAACAAGTCAAGACAGACACAAACCGTCATCTTCACAGGGCGGGTATAGAGAGTTAACAGAGCTAGATATAAATTTATGATTTTCCACCGATCGAACGAAAAAAGCTAAAAAAAAACAAAATAATTTAAATAAAACAACAGTTTCCAACAAGATGTTGCGTGGACGTTTCTACGAACATTTGTAACTGGGCATAGAGTAACGAAATGTCAAAAAAGGACCACTGTAAATTTGGCACTTGACCAAAATCAATTTCAGATCTGAATTATTCAGAATTTTGATTTTTGAAGAAGGCTCACTGTAGCCGACTGGAAATAAATGCTGGGTTTACATTGGTATCACAGACAGTTCATTCGTTTCCAAATCGATCAACTGATTTATTCAGAATTAGGATTTACTCATTTGTGCATACATTTGGTGAAATGGGATTTTGGTCCATGTTCGACGAATTTTAATCAAAGCTAAGTATACAAGAAGTATTTGTGCGAGAAACTGAATATTTCTGCTTCGTACAAATTAATCAAATTGGTCAGAAGCGGAAACAAATTGAAACAAAAATTAAAATATTGTAAGTAGGAATTGTGGGTTATGTTTATGTTGATTTTTTAAATGTATGGATTGGTAATTCATCTGGTTGTTGAAACCAATAAAAAAATATAAGTATGTTTAGTTGAATTCAAGAAATTTGTTTCACTTATACGGGGTTTGCAGTAAAAAGCTTCGGATAATTGAACCACCTTTCATTAAAACGAACTGAGTACATTTGAAACCAAAATTTTACAAAACTGACTTTTTCCATAATAATTTTTTGTTGCCGTTACAGTTAGAACATTATTCTTAAGCGGTGTTCGTATCATTTACGTTTGTGTTTCACTTAAACGATTTTTCAATAAAGGGGATTTTCGTTAAAGCGAACTACAGTGCATGGAAAATTACTCAGAAGAATCGTTACCAATATTATTTTCGATGTTTTCAATTAAAAGGCGTGCGTTTATCCGAATTCGACTGTATATGAATGCATTTATTAATTGTGTTTTCTTCTGGAACGAGTTAAAGAGAACACCATACAAATGTAATGTAAAATGTGGTTCGATTTGCATTGTTTCACATTGCATTACATTTTAACTACGTGCGTTGATTACACTACTCAACAAAATGAAAAAAATTTCATGTACTCCGGATGCGATAATTTTTTCTGTGTAGATAACCTTGACATGAGCTCGAAAAACGCAATAAAAAATTTTTTTTTCGTTTGGTTTTTGTTTTATTTTTTTTTTTTAAATTTTAAAAAAATTTTTTTGGTTAATTTGTTTCGTCCGGCATAACTCGGGAACCACCAGCCCGATTTAATTGAATTAAATTTTAAAAAATTTAACCTATGAGCAAAATGAGACAAAGATCATGAAAATCGATGCACGCGTTTCGCTTTTATTCGCAATTGAGTAAAGGTATGAATTTCAAAAATTTCAAATTTTCATATATTTTTGTCACCCAACAAATTTTAATTTTTTTTGTAATAAAAAAGAAAAAACCTTACCATAGACAAAGTTGTGCATATGTCGAGCAAATAGGTTATGTGACTTTGACATTTTTTTTCATTTTGGATTTTTTATGGATTTTTTAAAAAAAAAAAATTTAAATCTTTAGGCAAAAAATAAGTTTTTTCCTTTATATATTCATTTTTAACTTGGAAACTGTTGCTTGTATAGGAAAACAATATATAAACAGATTAAGTGCATTGTAATTTTAAATTTTTTTAAAATTTAATTCAATTAAATCGGGCTAGTGGTTCCCGAGTTATGCCGGACGAAACAAATTAACCAAAAAATTTTTTTAAAATTTAAAAAAAAAAAAAAAAAAAAAACCAAACGAAAAAAAATTTTTTTATTGCGTTTTTCGAGCTCATGTCAAGGTTATCTACACAGAAAAAATTATCGCATCCCGAGTACATTTTGACTGTTGACTAGTGTTATCGAATTTCGTGTCAGATACAAAACGCCAATTTGTTTTCGATACGTCTCAGACGAAACAGACTTTTTGGACATTACTCCAATGTGGAAAAATATGTTATGGCTTTTATGATTGAGCCATAGACATTTTCTAAAATCAAAACAATTGTAATTTTCTTAATGAACATGTGTTTTGGGATCAAAGCCCAACACTCAAAAGGAAGAATGTACATTGGAATGAACTAAATCCATTGTGGTAATAATGACAAAGGGAAATTAGATGTAAGAACTGTGTGCCAGGAATGGCTCTGAATCTGTAATGTCTGTAGTGATGCAGAAGAGGAAGAATCCGTGAATGATTTGTTTATGTCATTGTCCAGGTCTATAAGTATGCCTACTCACTTACCGTGGGAGCAGATTCCTTGACAAACTTACACCGTTGACCAGTGCACATCGGTCTTCAATGACAATATTCATCGAAAGTGTCAAATGGTTCCAGTGTTCTTCCGAACAATTCTCTAACTTCTTCCCATTCTTATCCAATCCAGGGTATCGCAATGCGCCAATTTTATGACCTACGAATGAAACTGATTTAGTATGGTTTATTTTAATTCGCCAATCTTTCGTCCATCGGCATATTTGGTTAACAGAATGTTGAAGATTACTGTTCGCCTGATTCTCTGTGACAGAATTTCTGTATCATCGGCAAATGTTCCAATAGTTGTATTTGTGGGTTGCGGTATATCATATGTATATAGTTGGTATGTGGTGGGTAGTGTGTTCGACTATCACACAGTAGAACCCGGCCATGTAAAACTTGTCCAGAAAAATTACTTGGTTTCATTATAGTCTAAAAAAAGACAATAGGTGGCAAGATTTTCCTCAGGTCATGGTTGCATAACAGACTTTTTCCTTATGTAGTTAGGCTCATTCTGTTAAGTAGTTCCCTATCATTCTCGTATAATTATTTTTATTTTAAACGTAGTTGATCTTGTCGGCGAGACGGCTATGTAACACGATTATAGAACTTGGTGCGGACTGTGTGACATGGCGCGGTATACTGCTGAAAGCACAGATCGTCAAAGTTCATGTATTTAATTGCCCGTCCAGAAAATGGTTATAATGGCGAAGGAGTTAATTTTCAACTCTTCCTCAGACGAGATGATTTTTCGAGGAAACTTTTCCATTTTGAGCATGTCTAAGACACAATCAGAGTAGCGATAACGAATCTGGTATTTAACGGCGAATAATGCGAGGTCCTTCTAAAAAAAATCGAATCGGGATGTTGCGTAAAAAGTATATTGTTGAAATCTATGGCGACTGAATGTTCCAGAACGACTTTAGTTGCTCCAAAGGATGAAACTAAAGTTCAGACATTTACGTGATGTGATAGGTAGTGTGTTAGACTATCACACGGCAAAGCGGAAATGTTTTAGTGGTGCTGGAGGACCATCAACAATTTGTTCAGCGGCCGGGAGTAATCTGCTTCCTTTAGGGAATGTTAAAGGTAATACGAGTTTTGAAATAATCCTGAGAGAGAGAGACCGTAAGAGAGCATGAGTGAAAAATCTCCAGTGACAGCACTGACGCCTATGCGTCTATTTCTTCTGTGTAGGGAAAAAGCAACGCGGGCTCGTCGACTTCACCCACATTTTAGGAAATACATACTCCGGACCACGTCGCTGGCGAAAAGGTATTCGGGTTTTTGTTATTTTTACAAGTGGCAGAGATTTCCATGCGATTTCGCTCACAAAAACAAACCCCTAATATGTGCATGTACTTTAAATATTTAATTTATCATCGTGTCTCGTATACAGATGTAAGGATGTATGTATTTGTAGTTATGTATTATGTATGTGCATACATATTTATTATTAATTTCTTCATTTCGTGTATTTCGTTCTTATGGTCGGTCACAGTTACCTAAACTGTCTCCACCTCCCCCACTATCCGCTCGGTTGGTGGTAAAGATATAGCAATCTACCATGTGACTGTATTCTCATGGTCAATTTGTTTTCATTGTTGCTGTTGTTGCTGTTGTTATTGTTAGTATTTCATTTTCATTACAATGTGTCGTCTCCCTGTTTGAGAGCACTTCTTCGTAATTATCATCTGTCATATCTTCTATCTTTCAATTGCACTTGAAGAGTTCTTCTCGTACACGCACATACACACACACACACACACTCACACCGGCAAACGCACTCCGTAGGGTGTGTATTTTTTGTATTCGAATACATTAGGTTTTATTTATGACTCCCTATCTCCTACGCCCTCTCGTGTGTCGTTGATCTGTGTGTAATACGATATGCTCTTGTTTTTTAAGATTCTTCTTTTTCGAATACACTACTCCATAGGAGGGAGTGTGTATAAAGTTTGTTATTGTCAATGGAACACCACGAGATATGGAACGGCGTCCATATAAAGTATAATGTTGGGCCAGTGTAAAGTTCTTTGACCGTCGGAAAACTAGGCGGATTGCTAAGGAAAATGTAAGGCACATGTACGGCACATAAATGGACGTATTTGAGACTAAATCTCGACCCATGACAATAATTAAATTTAAATTATTTAAAAAAAAAATCTAACTACATCAAATCGCAGCTGCAAGCTAACCTATTGAAATCGTCGAGACGGTTTGGCGTGGCGCGACATCCTGCTGAAATCGAAGATCGTTCATGTTCATCTGCATGGATTTTTTAGGGCTGACCGTTGACCGATATGGCTTTGTACTAATAATCACGTGTGATTTCTTGCAAATCATTTTATTTTCTTCATTCTCTCGTTTTGTACAAAAAACCCTAGAAAAGTGTCAAAGGTAACATTTTGTGCAAACAAACATTTTGCCCATTGAAAGTGATTTCCCTGCTATTGATTGATTGAGCCAATAGTTTGTGTGTCTAAAATAACCTTTAGCCAGCCTTGCTGGGGCTCTATGCATCCACTTAAATGTAGAAATGCTGGCTTTTCACCATTTGGTGAAAAGTGAAAGTTTTTAACGAGTTTATGTCTATAAATCGTTTTAATTAAATTTTTAATCATTGCACGAAAAACTGCAATGAACCAACACATGTGAACACACACTTTTGCTATTATACAAATTGATATTTTCCGCAAATATGCTGCTCGTCGACAACATTCTCGGTAAAAACATCATAGAAATTAATTAAAATAGACAAGACGAGAAGAAGAAGAGACGAAGAAGGAATACATGCTCTCTGACAATCGAAATGCATTAAAATTCGGTAAAAGTTTATATTTCTTCTTTGGTTCTTTGAACCAACAGAAGACGAAGAAGAAGAAAAATGTGTGCCATCAAAAATTGTATAAGAAAAAAAATTGCGACAAATGTGCAAAAATGCTTTAAGGATTAATGCAACGACCAAGACAAGACAAGAAGTATGTGAAAGGAGAAGCACAAACTCAAACACATCGAAGATATGAGAAACCCCTACCAAAAAATCTACCCCAAATTTTTCCACCTTAAAAATGTCATCACAAAATGTTTGCTTTTAACTGGTTTTTGTTGAGATTGTTTTCGTTATTTTCCTTCTCCTTTACGATTAGAGGGATGAGAGAGTAGCGGTTGGTTTACATTTGTTGGCGATGTTGTGTAAGGAAGTGGGTTCGTGGCGGTCGTATGACTTCCCCGAAGGGGTTATGTGGGGGGTATGTGTAGGGTTTAGTGTGGTGCTTTCGTAGCTGCTGTAGGTTAAACAGATTTGGTTAAAACGATATCTGGGTCTGTGACTGTGTGTGTGTGCAGCGCCCAAACAATAAATTATGTGGGGTTTTTTGTTTTGTTTTTCTCTCCTCATGATGGTGGCCTTAGTGCTGTTTCGTCAGAGACCTGCGAAGGAAAGGTGGGGGCGATGTCAGTTGAGAATGTCGGCTATATGGGTTAAAAGGCAAAGGCAAAAATCACGGCGAAAGGGTTAAAGGAAACGACTACGTATAGTACAGCGAATGTGAGAGCATAAATAACATGAGATGTTTAACTGTTACGAAAACAGCGCTGTTAAAATAAATAGTAATGACAAATGACAACGTACATTTAAATCCGTGAAAAGCTGTATTCGATTCAATAATTTCAATACTTCGGTCTGTCGCTGCAAAAAATCTAGCCATATGGTCTGTGTCACCCGGTTTACCCCAAAATTAGAATATGAATTTACTTTGTATTGTAATTAAAAATAAATCTTAATATATATTTACCCTCGACACTGATTCACTGATTCACTGATTCCCTGACTCTGTCACGCAGTACGTAGGAATTTAAATAGGCATTCTATAATAATTCTATAAATAATAATAATAAAAAAAATAATATTTTTTTTTTGTACAGAAATTGTGTTTTCCCCAATTTTTTTTTTCCAAAATTTTTTTTTTACAAATTTTTTTTTTTTACAAAATTTTTTTTTCCAATTTTTTTTTTTTTCAACAAATTTTTTTTTTCAACAAAAATTTTTTTTTCAGCAAAAATTTTTTTTCACAAATTTTTTTTTTCACAAATTTTTTTTTTCCAATTTTATTTTTTTTTCGAAATTTTTTTTACAAAATAGTTTTCTCATTAACAAATTAAGTAACAAATACTTTCTCAAGCAAATTAACGGGCGCCATAGGCGCATTACAACTTACTAGTAAATAAATAATTTCAATAGCCTGACAGATCGGTACCTACAGTTTACAGTTCGTGTACGTATTTTTCTTTTCTTTTAGAGACGTTTAACCCTTCTGTTTGTGAGACATTTAACACTTCTGATGTGCAAAACGTTAATAGTGATTTTTTAACCGTTCGGTTTTTGAAAATTTATGAAAACAGAAAATTTCTGTATTAATGAAATATTTATTTGTACCGATAAGTCCAAAAGTCCCACTTTGTATACTTTTTGCAACATTTTGGCCGATATCTCACCAATGACACACGTGTAATGTTGTTATCCTAGGCAGCAATTGCTTGTCCCTATAGACGAGAGACTTCACGTGGTCTCACAAAAAAATAGTCTAGTCACGAATGAGGCGGCTCAATTCCTCCATTCACCGTAAGCTCACCAAATTGTGAGGGTACATTGCCAGCTCTTGGGGAATCTCTGGCTGATCTTCAGACCATTTTTTGCTTATTTACTTGATGTATCCATTGAGCCAAAATGAGCCACGTCGTTGAAGATAGTTTTTGGAGAAAAAAACATAATAATTCTCATAGCGCCATGAATGGTTTATGAAATAGTTTATATCCTGGTAGAAACATGATTGGTTTCGAATTTCTTACCAGAATGTGAACCTAGCAAACACAAAGGCCACGGCTCACATGCCTTTTTCATATATAGGCATCATCACTGCATAGCATGGCTGGTTTGAGTTAATTTCCAAATTCAAATAACAACCCCCCCCAAAAAATGAAACTGAAACATAGTGGGCTACTGACTACTCTCACCCAACCACTAGTCCTGGCACTTGTCGTCATCACCGTCATCCACGTTGTATTTGCTGCCATCCATGTTGGCAATCGGAGCATGTGCACACAGCACACTCAACACCGAACGACGAACGCACTCTTGTTCTGTGTTCTGTGTTCAGTTCCAATGTTGAATGTTGCTGTCTTGCATGGTTGGTGCTTTTTGTGCAAGTTCAGAATTTCAAATGCAAATTTGTTCAGACAACAACGACAACAAACATCAGCGCAGCATTAGAATCACATTCAGCAGTAGCAGCAGAAATATCAACACACTGTATCAACATGTAAACCAAAATCCCAGCCATCGTACACATGATACACATTAGGGTGGAGTGAAATTCAAAAAAAAAAAGTTAACCTCGGAAAGAGATGTAGTCTGGGGTCCTAATGAGGGGAAAAATAAAGAAAAAAAATTTTAAAAATTTTTAGGGGTCGCGCCACTCCCTCGAAATTTGGAAATTATCGCTATTTTGGCGTTGATTTTAGAAAAATCCTAAAAAGTTTTATGTCAATAAATGTTTGCAATAGCGTATACAATGAAATAAGGGCATGAACAAATTTAAAAAAAAATTTCTCATTGTTCAAAAATTTCAAAAAGTAAAATAAGTCAAATCGTCCCTTCTTCAGAAAATTGACTGAACAATGAAATCGCCACCAAAGCTACAAATATTAGTCGATTATCCTCATATTTGCCTCAAATACTTTTGTTTGGGCACTGAACAAGCTCAAACTTAAATTTCGAATAAGCTAAGTCGTTAATTTTTAGGATTTTTCTAAAATCAACGCCAAAATAGCGATAATTTCCAAATTTCGAGGGAGTGGCGCGACCCCTAAAAATTTTTTAACATTTTTTTCTTTATTTTTCCCCTCATTAGGACCCCAGACTACATCTCTTTCCGAGGTTAACTTTTTCAAATTAAAAAAAAAGCATGTTTTCACTCCACTCTAATACACATCCACTTTCACATTCATACCCATCGCCCGTCCGCATCGGCTCCTCGGAACTGTGCATCTTTGTGTTGCCCCCATCGTCGCCCTCAGTGCAATGAGCACGAAAAGCAAATGTGAAACACCAGCACACAGAAATCTTGATAAGACATGCAGGCAAACAGGCCAGGCAATCCCTGCCTTAACTCGACTCCACTGCTGATACTACTCCCCCCCATCCAGTCTTAATACTCGTCGTCGTGGCTCCCCGTTGTATGGGCCAAACGAAATCTCTCCATCCCCACTTACTTTTTGGTTGCTGCTATTTTTTGTAGCTCCGTTATTATTGTATCACTGGGTTGGTAGTTTACTGGTTCTGGTTTAGCTGCTAAAGTCGTCGTCATCATCGACTCGTTGGCTTTTGCCTCCTCCTGTTGGTTTACTTAGGATGTTGTCGGGGTTGGCCAATCGTAATTTGTGCCAAATGTCGAAATCTAATACAATTGCGTAATTTATAAAGCTCAAATTTTCAGACGTTTAACGATATGCTAAGTTCTTCTATGTTAATCCTCTAATCGGCAGGACCGCTCTGAGGATGTCTTCTTTAATTGGGTTTAATTTCGTTAAAAATATTTGTTTGTGCATAACTGGTAAGAAAAAGTATTTCAAGGATGAATAATATTTTTTATGAAATTAAACACCTCAGGGCGGTCTTGCCGATTAGAGGCTTAAACTATTAAAATAATATTAAAAGTATGTCACTGGTTTTAATAAAAGCTTGAGAAAATGTTGAAAATATCTGGAAAATATCGATTTTTTGTTTATCTATAAGGGATAAACTTGTGCTGGGAATCGCACCTGTTTCAAACTTGGATGCTAGTTCTGCGAAATCTTTTAAAGATTTTACAAACAATATGGCCTTTGGACCCTCGAAACAACTACGTCCCTATACTTTTATTGTCAAGTCGAAAAGATTCGGCCCAATTGAAAAGTTCTTCACTTGTATATTCTAGTGCACCAAAAGTGTCATTCGCCAGACGTGCCCAACGTTGGCCCATTCCGGCGTCTGAAACAGCTTCTGTTATTATTGACTCAAACAAAACAACAACAAAAAGTACTTACGTACGCTTCCACTCGGGTTTGTTCGGTTCGTTGATACGGTTCGTGGTGGGTGTTAAGTGGGTTACTACAACATTTTCTATCGTATCACGTTTTTCTCAAACACTCGGCCGTACTCACTCGTGTGTATGTGCTGTGGTGTATCGGTTTTCATGTGAGTGCGTGTGTGTGTGTTTGTTTGCCTTTTGCTTTGCCTTTCGTTTAAGTTTGAAGTTTGACACTGACAGTGGCAGAGAGGATCCAGCCTTCATGCCTCCATCGATGATGATGATGTTGGTGGTTGCGTTGCGTTGTTCTCGCTGTCGTTGTAGCTGCTGATAATGATGATGACGAACGATGATAAGTGGCGATGGATGACTATGACGTTAACTGCTGCCGCTGCTCTGGCTTTTCGCAAATGTAAAAAAAAAGAGCAAGCAAAACTAATGTAAATGTTATAAAAAATGTATAATGCAATTGAAAGAGTAGAAGAAAAACAACAACACTACCACACGTTATCGTATCACTCACATGTGTTTTTACATCGTTGTTGTAATTGTCATTATAAAAGGGCAGAGCAGTAATAGATACAACAACAGTGGCAACAACCACCATCACCATCACCTCTACAACAACAACAACATCATCATCATCATCAGCTGCGGAGTCTTGTGCAAGAAAAGAGAAGAAGAAGAGCATGTTATGGGTCTGTGAGAGATAATTTGAATGCATAATTAATGTGTGTGTGTGTGTGTGTTGTTCGGTGGTACGTTCGTTTATTCATTCGTTAATTTGGACTGTGCAACCGAATACGAGAGAAACTGTGAAAGACTGACACATTTCCCATTACATAAAGATGTACATATGTATGTACGACGTTCATTTGATCTGGTGACGAGGCGTTCATTTGGATGGTGGGTTGAGAATTGAGGAATTCTTTGTTTGAACTGAAAACTAAAAAAGGTTTAATCAAGTGTTCTCTGTTCGTTTTCTCCCTCTTCCGTACTTACTCTGGTGTTTGCCAGTGTAAGTGCAGTATTGTCGTCGTTTCATGCCTGTTCATCTAATGCAATTTACAATTTGTTGCGAAATTCTGTACAAATGTTTGGGTTGGTTTTTTGAGTAGGACCCAAGCATAAAATGTTTCTTCAGTGGCATCGTAATGAGGATTATCTTATCTTTTCTAGAATTCAGTAAATTCCATTGTTCAAGTGACAGACCATTAACTGAACCTTAAATCGTACCGTAAGTAAGCCGAAACCCTTTACGAAAATGGTGAACTAAAAGAGATGTAGCCTATTTTTATTTATTTGTTTCTACTTATTGTGTGATATCATTCTACGCAAGTTTCCCTTAGAGTTCCAATAAGCTCGTCTGATTCCCTGTCCTTCCACAGAAAGTGGAAGCAATTTTTCAAAACGGAAGGACGTTTTCTCACTGCTTTAATATTAATTCAAATTCCTTCTGTGCACGCTTAACCAGGTTCAAATAAGTTTAAACAGAATTGACTTCTACAAGCGGCGGAGTATACCGTCCCGCACATAAAGTTTAGGCGATGATCACTGAGAGTACAAACTATATCGTACACTTCTCTCTATGCAGAAGTCCATCGTTGGCTCGTTGAAGGTTTGTTGGGGAAACCCCCCAACTGAGACCTTTTGTCTTAAATAATGTATGTGTGTGTGTGTGTGTGTTTCAAACTGAAATAAAAGGCCTTGCTAATGTCCAAAGCATTTGTTTGCTGTATTGCTGATCTCGACACAATTACGACGTACACAGGCAAACACATACTTAGATGTAATGTACGCATCACTCTCGCAAATAACACAAATGTATTCTCTTTATACATGCCGTGTGGTGATAAACAGTGCTGCCAACGTGCCGAGACTTAAAATTGTCAAATTGTTTTCGCCAAATATTAAAACCAATCATCATTTCAAAATTGAAACCATCTTCATATATAAAAACGTTCGTGCATATGTTTGTCCGATCATTAGATCGTGACGATATCGTAACATATTTACTCCATATGTTCGGTTGATGGCCGATTAGGTTTATACGTAGGTGGCGCTGGGGCGGATTTACAATATCGACAATTTTAACGTATTGACTAATTTAACTGAAATTCAGAATGTATGTGTGTTTGTTCATGAGACAAACATTTATGTATTAATGGACCCGGTAGGTGCAATGGAACAATTGCGACAATTTTTTGCAAACGTCATCGAAGCAACTAAAATCACTGGAAAGTACAATGGCCAACACATTTTGTTAACAAGATACCGACATATACGCCAATCCAATCCAAACGATTACAGTTTCCCATTAGATTAGCATATGTCAGGACTATCAATAAGGCACAAGGTGTGTCTATGCAAATCCGCTGTTTGGATTTACAAAATTTATGTTTCTCATATGGACGGCTTTACGTAGTTTGTTCACGCGTTGGTAAACCCATCGATTTATTTGTTTTTGCCGAAAATGGAGATACAAAAAATATTGTTCATACGTTGGTATTTCATTACAACTATTTTTACTGTTTATATAAATACATTTTAAAACGTTTTCCGGGTCAGCTAAATATAATAATTGAAAAAATTACATAAATTCAATCTTTCTGCTCATAGTATGATGAACTTAGATAATTACTTTTATTTTGATTGACTCCACCGAAAATTCTCCCCGTGCCTATTAATTCGTGGTTAGTTTTAAAATCAGATTTTTCAATTTCAATTTTTCCTTGTGATTTTCTACAGTTTAATTCAACAAATAATAAGAAAAAAGATATGGAATCTCTTTCAAATTTTGTTTAGCCTTTCAATCTCTTTTCTTCTGGCAACACTCTTAGGAAGAAACACAAACCTTAATTTCTTTCAAGAATCATGCCTATTAATTCGTGGTTAGTTTTAAAATCAGATTTTTCAATTTCAATTTTTCCTTGTGATTTCCTACAGTTTATTTCAACAAATAATAAGAAAAAAGATATGAAATCTCTTTCAAATTTTGTTTAGCCTTTCAATCTCTTTTCTTCTGGCAACACTCTTAGGAAGAAACACAAACCTTAATTTCTTTCAAGAAAATAATTTTCCTTTATTTAAGAAAAAATAGGGGTCACAAATATTTCTTCAATGGGCACATACATATGGGGGAGGGGGCTTCAAAGACTTGTTGGCAGCTCCTAAACAGTCGACAGAGAAGAGAGGTGGTGATGATAGGATATACTCGGGAATCCCACTCTATCGTCTCCCTTTAGCATCGAATTCAGGACAAATGTCACCTAAAGATACTCCCTATTTTCTCCTCCAAATACTTTTATGTCCTATCGCTAACACATTTATATGAGCATTTATATCTCATGAGTGGATTCGAAATCAGCTGGTTTTTCAGCTATTTGTCGCTTAGAAATCATGCATACGTTGTCGTTCTACATCGTGGCTTAGGATGTAAATACAAATAAAATTTAGTTGTAGAATTTTTCACGAAATCTTCAAGTCCTGAATTTTAGCGTTTGTTTGTTGCTGAACATCACTGAATCGTTAAAATGGCATCGCTGTCAACATATATACATCATTTTCTTGGCTTGTAATCGAATGTGAGTAATAATATGAGAAACAAGAACATACACGCACATTTTTGATAATTTCTTGCTTTTACGACCCATAATCATACTAGCAAAGAAATTAAAAATAAGAAACAACAACAAAAATACGAGCACAACATTACAACGGCATTTACTCGTCTATACTTCTCACGGTTACATGCGCGCGATTCCCAAGAGAGCTGTTCGGTGCGAGCCCCACAACTGTCGACGATGATGACTCCCACAACACAGAATTCGTGTGCCGACAGCAGCAGCAGCAGCCGCAGCGACTACAATATCAACAACAAAAACAACATCATCATCATCGTGAACAGAATGATGACTATTAATGCCAACATCATCTTCGTTACTACTCATTCTATCTCGTTTCATTTTTTGTCGTGGTTGTTGTTGTTATAACCAAAACTGAAGTCGATGTTCATTTTTATTTCATAATTTTGCAAGACCAACCGAATAACAGAACACGTAACACAAACAGGAAGAGCAACAAGAAAAACAACAGGAATCAGAACAACAGAGACAGAAATGAACATAACATTACGTTACATTAACCTAATTTTGCAAAGTAAACTTTTGTTTATTCCGCTCTCCCCAACCCTCACCCCTCTCGGGTAGCATGGAAACGAACGACCCGACCAACACATAACAATGAGAAAAATTTCTGAGAAAACATCCGTAAAATAAGAACAATTGTAGGGAAATCTCTAGTCGAGTATTTCAAAAATTCCCATTGGTCTTGTTCCTGTTGGTTGGCTGTTGTTGTTTCCTTACTTGGCACAGTGGGAAGGGAGATGTCAAAATGTGTGTGTTGATTCGTTTTGGAAATAAAGTTGTAACTTTTTATTGTTTGGTCTGATTTTAAAGAAATATCGAAATAAATTAAATCCCGCTTTACAGCGTAGTATGACGAGGGCTGCAGAGAATGTGGTTCCTAATTCGGAAAATTTAGAAGCTCAGTAGGATTTTTCGCAGCGCAGTTAGCCATAGCACAGGAAAATCGTTTATTGAAAGCAAACCCCCTTTTCATTTCCAATGTATTTCAAATTGACCCACCTTAATATCTGTAGTTTGTCCGAATTTCTAGTATCTGGACCCATTGTCTGTGTTTTCGGTTGGCTGACAAGTAAGCGTTGTTGATGAAGAACAAGTATGTTTTTTTTTTTTGCTTTCCCTGCATGCCCACGGTTCCCGGTGAACAAAAGTCCCGGTTTTTTTCTTTACAGTTTTCGTTGATTCTGAGTGTTTTCGCTTTTCCGTTGTGTTCAGTTCGTTCGTTCGTTTTGCCCATTGACTGTTGGTGTGGTTGTGCTTCAAAGTGTCCGTTTAATTTTATTTTGTTATTGTGTTGTTGTTGTTGTTGCTGCTGTTTGTTGGCTGTGCATTATGTCCCGCTCTGGGTATACTTTAACTGCTATTTATGATTAAACATCACCATCAGCATTATCATCATCATCATCGCTAGCGTCATCTGCAGCAGCAGCATCATCAGATTGGTAATACCAACCACCATCAGCAGCAACATCATCACCAACATCGCCATCATCATCATCATCGTTCTGCTCCTCGTCATCATCCCCCTGACTCTACAAACAACTCTTCCCCATCAATGGCAAAACATTATTTAATTGTATATCTTTAGGGTTACCCAGAGAGTTGTTTTGTGTGTTTAAGCTTTGGTTATGTTTCTATGTGGCTGTTGTTGTTGTTGGTATTTATTCTGTTGCTACTGCTGGTGCTGATCGTTGTTGTTGTTGTTGCTATCGAATATTCATGAAAATTAAAAGATAATATTAAGTATACGCATCCGTGAACTCAATTTTATGGGTCAGTTGCTGCACAAACCGTTTTTAATCAACACATGAATCAGGTTAAGTGTGCCCCGGTAGATGCTATGATTTATAAAAAATAAATTCAGAAAACATAGCGATTAGTAAGCGAAGCTGAAAATCCATTTTCCATCAACCAATCGATTGATTTCCATTCAGATTTCCTAATCACAGGTGAACGTCGTCATTGTTTTCGATTACCTATTAGCTTTATACCGAGACAGGCAGGCGAACAAGGCTATATTGCCAACGATGCAGAAGATGAGATCGTTGGGGACCTTAGTCAATATTTCGATATACTATGTATTACGATATATGTAGTACAAAAACACAAAGGGTATGGCTGGCACATACACGCAATTCGGACCCAGTCAAAAATATCGCATGTATTTAAAACCGGTACAGACAGACGGAAGTTTGAAGCATTTTTGCCACAACATTCATAGGCTCGATAAAGTTATTCCGGGCAAACATGATTAGAGATATTCAAATTTTGGAGCGACTTTTGAATTTCTTGAGCTTAGATGGCAACGCTGTTCTGAATGAATTGTGAGGCTGAGCGTATGATTGTTGGTTGCACGTTCGTTGGCAACAATCATACGCCCGGATGATCCCAAGTAAGCTTTTGTTATTCCGCTGAAATAATTTCTCTTAAAGCTCTGCTCGCGCACAACCGGCGAACATCTTCCGTAACCAACCCTTTCATTTTATATTCTTCCACATTAACAGCAGATTTTTTCTGGAAACTCCGTCTCCTTTTCCCATTTGAATTTTCCCAAAGGGGAAAAAGAAAAAAAGGGAAAGATTTTTTTTTTCATATGAACTGAAAAAGAGACGTAGAAAGGGATATTCTTTTAAAGGTGGCCGAATCTCGAAACTACAAAGGTATGAAAATAGCATTCCCCTGTTTCTTGAAAATTCAAAACTTTTCCAATACTTTTATACAAGGACCTCATATTAGCTGGGAAATCTTAATAACCAGTAAGAGTTACGCACCTAACATATTCACGCCTAAGAAAAACATTTGATATATGATACTTTTTGCCATTTTCGATTTTTTATGAATGTTTTTCAATACACAAATTAGCCTTTTTACTTTGTTTCGGATTTTCCTTCTTCCTTTCATTACCTGCACCCTACCCATAACACACTGTCTCTGCCTGTCCCCTTAGTGTTCAGTTTTTTTTTTCCTAATTGTTAATGAATTTGATTATGCATTTCATTTATTACGCTTTTCTGTGGTGGTCTTTCTTTGTCATCGTTAAAATTCTACACGAAATCCTCGCAAGTATTTTTCCATGAGAACTGGTTTGTGTAATTGTGCTCAAGGATAGGCCGTGTGAATTATGTGGAAGGATGCGGTCTGGTCTGTGTTACATTGCAATTAGATGGAATTGTGTTTTTCGTTATTTCTCTCGTAAAATCGTGATTTGAAATGACAAATATCAGGGCTGCCGTACATTCAGTTGGGATACGTATTTTCAGATTATTGGTTTGTGAATGACCGGCTTTTTTATGTTTCTCCGGTTTCCGCAGGCTGTTCCTGGCTGTCGTTTCAGACTCGTAAACTTTCCTGGGCCTTTTCTAACTGTAGAAAGACGGTCGTGAGAAAATTGGGTCTACAACCGAAAATTATACATTGGATGTATAAGAAAAAAAATCCATAAATTGGTCTTTAAATTGCTACTTACTTGCCTATTTCCCTTAATTTTCCATGATGAACTTATCTCAAATCAGTGAGCTGAGCACGATATAATTTGTATACTCACTGACCGGGACCACCTGTTTAAAGATGACTCCGCTCGGCTAATTCTTTTTTAGAAAGGATTTTATACAATCGTTTGGAATATAATAGCGCCATCTATATCTCAATAAAATAAAATAATATCGCCACCTATATCCCACTAAAATAAAATAATCTCAATTATTTAATTATTTTGTGGGCTTTCGATAAATTGTTTGGAAAATAATATAGCCACCTATATCTCAATAAAATAAAATAATATAGCCACCTATATCTCAATAAAATAAAATAATCTCAATTATTAAATTATTTTGTAGGTTTACGATAAATTGGTGGCATAGACATTGGAATACTATTAGCGCCATCTATCGGGTGTTTTTAAGAGATTGAGACCATAAAATGATAATACAAGACAGACATATTTTTGGAATGAAATTTTTATTATTACAATCTGGTTGATTTTTTCATAGCATTTCTTTTTTTATATATGATTTCCGGCATATGGCTACGAGTTACATGGTCCATTCGATCGGTCCAATTTTTGGACTACTTTTTCCAAAAATCTGGCCGTATGGCGGCTGAAATAATAGCTTCACGGGTTGCTGGTTGGTCGACATAACCAATGACTTAACAAAGCCCCATAAAAACAAATCCGGAGACATTCAATCGCACGAACGAGGGAGCCAGTGACCAGGACCACTTCTGGAAATAAAGTTGTCACCAAATGGAGTTTGCAATACAAATATTGCTAAGCACGCTGTATGGCAAGTTGCGACGTCTTGTTGGAACCAAATGTCGTTGATGTTTAGCTGATTAATATTTTGGAAACAAAAATTCAGTCAGCATGGCTCGATAGCGCTGGCAATTCACCGTAACGGCAGCGCCATTCCTAAGAAATAAAGGCCGATGATGCTGCACCAGACATCCAATTGTAATGGTGATTCGTTAATGGCTTGAGGCTTGTCTTCGTTCCAAATACGGAGCGAATGCCCTTTGACGTAGTTAAATTTCCGCAATTTGGAAGCTTTATTCCTTAGTGGTCAAATCATAGTTATCGATATCGATAGTTCTCAGGCAGCTTAAAAACACCCTACACATCTCACATTTTGTATAATTGTATTTTTCAAAAATGTTAAATGATGAATTTACCCAGCTGTACTGGAAAAGTACATTGATTTCGTTTTCGAGACAAATGGGGCCATCTACATATCAATTTCAAAATTATTTTCAATGGGTTGCTGAGTTAATATTTGTATTTCACAAATGTTAAAAAAAATCGGTATAACTTGTGTTGTGTAGTTGGGATTCGTGAACTTCACAAAAAGAGGTCGCCATAGGTAAACATGTAAGCGCCATCTACGTTTCGATTAAGCAGCAATAATATTATAAATGATTGCCAGACATCTTGGAAAATTGTGATATTCAAAAATGTTAAATAATCGAAATAAGGTGTGTGCAGTGTAGGGGGATTCACCCGTATGTTTTGTTGTTGTTGTTGTAATATTCAATGAATATCTTCAAAAAAAAAAGTAAAAGTATACCCCGCCTTTTAACATACTCTTGTAATACCGAACAAAATCCCCAACATCTCCAGGGAGGGGTAGCATTCACCCATTCACTGATGATGGATTCACTGGTGTTGTGTATTTCAAATGAATTTTCAATTAACAGTTTTGTTACATTTTGGTTGAAATTAGTTTGGTTTTTTTCGTTTTTGTTTTTCGGTTGGGCATTATCAAATTGCTGTCATGCATGACATTAGGGAAAAATTAAATTGGAACAAAATTGTATGCCCAAAAGCACTCCATCTGTGCAGTCCGACGTACAGAGAAAGAGAGAGACAGATGTGGTGGACAGACACCACATGGAGACATACGACGTGTATCAATGGAGGTTTGGTTTCGCTGCACTGCGGCCACTACTGGTTGCCGTTTGGTAGTTGAGGTGGGTATCGGCCGGCATTTAGTGGCCGTATCTGAATAGATAACATGCCCTAATTTGTTGTACAAACGTATAAGCGGATTATATGCCAATTAGCAGTAATCAAACAAAAGTAAATACAACAGTTTTGCTGTTCAATTCGGTGTGTGTGTGTTTTTTTTGTTGTTGTTATTATATTTTATTTTATTTTTTCTCGCACTCGCTCATGTACACATTGGAGTATGACCAGCAGAAATACACTCGAGGAAAGTAGAAAGCCTTTGATGAGGTGAATACACTTGTTGTAAATTTGGTCAAGTTTGCAAAGTTTGCATTGAAGATATCATCCTTTCATTAAGAACCGCGATTTTCTAGTTTTGACTCCCACAACTCAATTTCGTTTAGTCACACTGAACCCATTTTTTTATATTTAACACCTGAGAAACTTCATCGGAACACAATTTTTATTATTTATTTATTTATTATTTTTATTCCATCAAACGTTTCACAATTTCACTGAAATGTTTCATAAAATCATAGAAATGATCTACGTTATGTTAGATTTTCATCTTTGTAAATGAAATACTCTATGAAATATTTCCCGCAACTGAACATTAATTGGCTGGACATTAATTGAATACTAATCATGTTTTTGTGTGTGTGTGAGTGTGCATGTGAAAATTCTCTCATATGTACGGACATTTTTCTGTGAGTGCAACTACATAAACATTTCACAAGAGAAAAACAAATAAAACATCAGAAATTATTCGGATTTCCGTGAAAATAATACCTTGTTTAGTGTGTGTGTGTGTGTCTGTGTATTTTATGTTCTAGTCAAAGAAATAAAATCAAAGGCAAAAACAACAATAACAAACTAAAAATTAAAAGTTTTTAATACTTCATCATCATTACGATGATGAGATACAAAACAACGACAGCAACAAACAAAAAAAAAAACAAGCACTCATCCGTCATTTGCGACTCGATTACCATATCACACACAACAACAAACGTAACAATTTAAGCGTAACGAACATACATACATACGTACATCTGTATGTATGGTTGTTGTTTGTCAATAGTACATCTCGACGAACGATAGACGACAATGTTTTCATTGGCTTTCCTTTTTACGTTTGATATTAACCAAAAAATATCGGTTGGTGGGTAAATTGCATTGCCGTCGAGTCTCATTTATTAAAACCCATTACCAGTATAGATGAAATCATACATAAGTACGTGTGTGCGTACACAAACATACACATACCTCTGGAGAGGAAGAGCGCCAGCCAGGCCATTATAATGAGTTGTTAAGGAGTGTTTGTGGGGTGCGTGGTGTGGGGGTGCTGGTGATAGTGAGCACGAGTAGGGAGGGAGTATCAATTTTATTATGTGATATTTGTTATTGTTGTGATTGATGTGTGTGTGTGTGCGTGTGCATGCACTGTGCCATGGCTATGTGTGTGTTAAATGGGATTGATGTGCGTTGCGTTGTCTGTCATTGGGTCTTGTCTCTTCCAGACTAACAAACATTTTCACAATGCCACCAACAACAACAACCACATTGATAAAAGTGTGTTGTACGTTTAGAACCAAACTAAAAACAAAAAAAAAAAACGGAATGACAACAAAATAATAGTTTAAAAAGCAATTAATTCGTTATGGCTCATTGCTCATTTGCTGTTGTTGAGATGTGACGTTGTTTTAGTTGTTGTTCTAACTTACTAACCGTTCCTATGTTGTTGTTTGTATTGCCACATGTTGTTGCTGCTGCTGCTGTTGATAACATTGTTTCTTTCTCTGTGTGTGTATGTGTCTGTCTGTTTATCGGAAAACGCTTGTCTTGTAAGCGCCTTCTGTGCGCATTTAAACAATACAGTAGTTTTCCGATTTAACGAACCATCGGTTTAACGAATTTCGGATTTAACGAACAGCTACAAAAATTTAACATTGATTATCTTATATTACGAACTCCGTAACAAATTTTGTACTCGGTATAACGAACAAATGAAAAAAAAAGAAATACAAAATGAGAAAGACAATGAGAAAATGCAAAGAGATCACAAATTCCAAAAAAATCTAAATTTTTTATTATATATTTTTTGTATGCACAAATTTAAAGCGCGATCTCAATACACATACAAACTCATATTTTATTATTAACTTTATGTTGAATTAAAATTCTTATAAATCCATTGTCCATATTATATTAGAGTTGTTATTTCAATAGTTTTGGATTAATAAAAATCAAAAAATAGTACTCGGTTTGACGAATTTTTCGATACACCGAACAGGGCTGACAATATATAGTTCGTTAAATCGAAAAACAACTGTATTTGAACATTGTCATTTACACGCGCTCGCACGGTGGTGGGATTTTGAATTTGTGCACTTTTTCTCCTGGCCGCTCGCTCACAGTCTCTCCATTTCTCCAGTTTTCTCACATTCTTGTGTATCACAAATTATTGTAGTCACCTGCTCAAACGCGGTTATTTATACCAGACACCTTCCATGCTCCAACACTCCATGAACACCCCAACTGTACACAGAACACATGTGGTGTTTATCCACAAATAGTTGACATGTGCTTCATTCAATTTTCAAAATCCACCCACTGTGCTACGGTCAATTAGAATGATATCAAAATTAAATCAACTGACTATGGATAAAAGTTGGTAAAGCGTGAGGAGAGAAGGGGTTTTGTTGGTTGAATATCGAAATTATTTCCGTTTCGTGTTCCTTGTTGTTTTACTATGTACTTGCAATGATTCACAAATATCGTCGTCTTCGTGAGTTGTTTGAGTTCTTATCGCCGTGTATATTTTTCGGATATTAATGTGCGCTCAACACACGGTGAAGATTTGAAATATATACAACAACAAATTGTATTTTTACTGCATAAATAGACCAACTCTATTTCGATATTCACGAATCTACAACCCAAAAAAAATTAATCAGTCAGCAAAAAAATTGAGTGATTTGTACAGAATTTAGTAGGAATCCAAAAAAAAATTCTTCAGTTTGAGTTTGAAATATCTTAATATATATTTACCCTCGACACTGATTCACTGATTCACTGATTCACTGATACACTGATTCCCTGATTCCCTGATTCACTGACTCTGTCACGCAGTACGTAGGAATTTAAATAGGCATTCTATAATAATTCTATAAATAATAATAATAAAAAAAATAATATTTTTTTTGTACAGAAATTGTGTTTTCCCCAAATTTTTTTTTACCAAAATTTTTTTTTCCAAAATTTTTTTTTCTTACAAATTTTTTTTTTACAAAATTTTTTTTTTCTCCAAATTTTTTTTTTTCAACAAAATTTTTTTTTCAACAAAATTTTTTTTTTCAACAAAAATTTTTTTTTTCAACAAAAATTTTTTTTTCAGCAAAAATTTTTTTTCCACAAATTTTATTTTTTTTCGAAATTTTTTTTTACAAAATAGTTTTCTCAAAATATTTTTTACAAAATTTTTAAAATTAAGTAACAAATACTTTCTCAAGCAAATTAACGGGCGCCATAGGAGCATTACAACTTACTAGTTAACAAATAAGAAACATAATTTCTATGAATTTTTTTATTAATTTCTATGAAACATTTCATTTTTTACTATGAAACATTTTATAATTTCTATGCAAAATGTCATAATTCATAAGAAAAATTTCATTTCATGAAATTCTTCATAATTTCTATGCAACTTTTAATTTCATTAGTTCTATGAATCGTTTCATAATTTCTATGCAACATTTTATAATTTCTATGCAAAATGTCATAATTCATATAATTCATAATTTTAATTTATGAAACTTTTCCTAATTTTTTGAAATTCTTCAACATTTCTATGAATAGTTTCATAATTTCTATGAAACATTTTATAGTTTCTATGTAAAATGTCATAATTTGTATAAAAATTCATTTTCTGAAACTTTTCATAATTTTATGAAATTCTTCAACAATTCTATGAATCGTTTTATAATTTCTGTGAAACTTTTTATTGCATAATTCATTTGAAAATGTAATTTTTCATATTTTCTATGAAACATTTCATAATTTCTATTTCTACAGCCGATGCAATACTACCCTTGTTTTATTATTTAATAAATCATTATTTTTCTTTTTCTTTTCGTTTTAGGTAAGTGCCTGCCTGAAGATTAATCTGATTTTCTGCCCAGGTATAGTTACATCAAAAACATCTTAATATATATTTACCCTCGACACTGATTCACTGACTCTGTCACGCAGTACGTAGGAATTTAAATAGGCATTCTATAATTTTCTATAAATAATAATAATAAAAAAAATAATTACGGAATTCAAAAAAATTTTTTTTTTACAAAATTTTTTTTTTCTCCAAATTTTTTTTTTTCAACAAAATTTTTTTTTCAACAAAATTTTTTTTTTCAACAAAAATTTTTTTTTTCAACAAAAATTTTTTTTTCAGCAAAAATTTTTTTTCCACAAATTTTATTTTTTTTCGAAATTTTTTTTTACAAAATAGTTTTCTCAAAATATTTTTTACAAAATTTTTAAAATTAAGTAACAAATACTTTCTCAAGCAAATTAACGGGCGCCATAGGAGCATTACAACTTACTAGTTAACAAATAAGAAACATAATTTCTATGAATTTTTTTATTAATTTCTATGAAACATTTCATTTTTTACTATGAAACATTTTATAATTTCTATGCAAAATGTCATAATTCATAAGAAAAATTTCATTTCATGAAATTCTTCATAATTTCTATGCAACTTTTAATTTCATTAGTTCTATGAATCGTTTCATAATTTCTATGCAACATTTTATAATTTCTATGCAAAATGTCATAATTCATATAATTCATAATTTTAATTTATGAAACTTTTCCTAATTTTTTGAAATTCTTCAACATTTCTATGAATAGTTTCATAATTTCTATGAAACATTTTATAGTTTCTATGTAAAATGTCATAATTTGTATAAAAATTCATTTTCTGAAACTTTTCATAATTTTATGAAATTCTTCAACAATTCTATGAATCGTTTTATAATTTCTGTGAAACTTTTTATTGCATAATTCATTTGAAAATGTAATTTTTCATATTTTCTATGAAACATTTCATAATTTCTATTTCTACAGCCGATGCAATACTACCCTTGTTTTATTATTTAATAAATCATTATTTTTCTTTTTCTTTTCGTTTTAGGTAAGTGCCTGCCTGAAGATTAATCTGATTTTCTGCCCAGGTATAGTTACATCAAAAACATCTTAATATATATTTACCCTCGACACTGATTCACTGACTCTGTCACGCAGTACGTAGGAATTTAAATAGGCATTCTATAATTTTCTATAAATAATAATAATAAAAAAAATAATTACGGAATTCACAAGGTGTACTAATGTTGTAAGTTCCCAATAAGCACATCGGATCCGAATCTGATCCGAATCGGATCCGACTTCTCTGATTTGGTTTCGAGAACGGGTCCGATTTCGGTCCGAGGTCGGACACGAGAACGGGAGCAATTCCCTCTTCGATATCGGACCGAGAATTGAGTCCGATTTCGAAACGATATCGGACCCGAACTCAAAACGATGTCGGATCCAACATCGAAGTGAGTTCGGATCCGATTTAGATATGAGTTCGACCCGAACTCAAAACGATGTCGGAGCCGAAAACGAAATGAATTCTGATCCGTTGCCGAAACGATTTTTGATCCTGCATAATTTAGCATAAAATAATAAGGCGGAACAAGGAACAAGGCGGAAAGTAATTGACAAAGAAATTTTTAAAGAAATAAACTTAATTTCTTTGTTTTCTATAACCTTACCGCTACTCGTGGTATTTTCCTTGCACACTCGGCGTTGCTTTTTGTTTGTTCCAATATCGCTGCCTTCCGAAGATGGTGACGTTGACATCAAGCGCTTTCCGTTGTTTTTCATTGTTTTTAATTAAATTAACTAAATTCTTCAAATTTTATTTTTTATTTCTGACACCGTATGCAAACACTTAAACGAATGTCAATTTGCAACGAAACAAAAGTAGTTAAAATTTTTCTGAAAAAGTAGCAGTTGGCAAACTATTGAAAAAGAAAACAATTGTAAAAGAAATTAAAGTGAAGAATTTTGCTAAAGTGAGCCTCTGAACCTGAATCGAAAGCGGAGTCCGACATCTCGGACTCAAATCGGATCCGAATCGGAACAGAGAAGGCGGAGTCCGTCATCTCGGACTCAAATCGGATCCGAATCGGAACAGAGAAAGCGGAGTCCGTCATATCGGACTCCAATCGGATCCGAGTCCGACTTTGTGCTTATTGGGTTGTAACAAAGTACGAGACCTACAATAGTACGTATGTGAACAACCTGTTTTTTTTACAAAATTTTTTTTTACCAAAATTTTTTTTTCCACAAAATTTTTTTTTCAACAAAATTTTTTTTTTTCAAGAAAAAATTTTTTTTTTAAACAAAATTTTTTTTCCATATTTCAACGGGCGCCGTAGGCGCATTACAACTTACTATTGAAAATATTTCACAAGCCAAGGTCATTTGGTAATAGGAGATTATCAGTTACTTAAACGATTTGGCAAAACATAAATTAAACGCTCAGCATTAACTTGAGCATTCGGTCTACGATAACTACGACCTAAAATGCATCTAATCAATCAAATTATTGGGAGTATATAACTGCTCCCCCAGAGTGAACCGCCAATCACAGTCCACCACAGTGTGTCGAACTTTTTTCCTTACCCGAGAAACATATCATCGACCCTTCTAAATTTATGACTCATTATCCGAAATCTCTTTCCAACAATTAAGAACATGAAAAATATCTCGGTCACATTTCATTGACCTGCGTTAACAACTGCTGATCTTAATGTCACAGTGTTCTAAACCACATTCGGTTTGTCATAGTTCAAAGTACTCTTTCACTCACTGTACATTTGCTGATTGGTAATTATTGGATTGTATTTCTGAAGAAATAAATGACTTCTCAAATTAAATATTTGTTAGTTTCCTAAAAGAAGGTTGGGAGGTACAAGAAAAAGACAAGACCTTCGTGTCACAGAGCAGCAGAATGTGGTGTAGCCCACTCTGGTGTAAACAACACCAGCTGTACTGATTGATGAACGGGCCACAGTGGTTGTTATAAGAAGACAAATGTGGAAAAAGGATTTCAGTTGGTGTATGAGGTGTCTGACATCCAGAAAAGTTTTTTTTGGTGATCACCCCGTGACACATAGGGGTCACACTTAACTGCCTCTGGCGTGTACATATCTCTTATGACTTTTGCAAACAATTTATTGTGATTTCGCCCACCCATCTCGTTTCAACAACATCTCCCGTAATGTTCGACCAATATTCTTATTCTAATTATGTATGTGTTAACGAATTTATCAGACAGTGCCCCTGCTAATATCTACCATATAGGTGGAACATTTCGCACAATTTATTTTCAATTGATGACTCTTATGTATATTAATACAAACTTTTGATTAATTTTATAATTGACTGATTTGTGTGTGTTTTCTCATCTCTTTGATGAATGTTTTTTGTTTTGTTTACAAATGCGACAAAAATGACACGCTTTAAAAACATTTCTACATCTGAGTTGGGCAAACTTTTCAGATTCTCTGTTGTTGAAATTCACATCGTTTGTGATTAGTTTAATTTCGTAAGAAAATGGCAACTCTGGCCGAGTGTTTGTCGGTCATTAAATTGTGTGTCCCATGTGTTTATTTCGTTTACTTTTTTGTGTGTTTTGGGTGATATTTTCATTTGTTACTACTACTACTACACCAGCAACAACAACTTCTGTACTAAACCATTTTCCACGTTTTTATTTCTTCTTATTCCTAGGCGAGTTTTTTTTTGTCGTTTCTGTTTCTTGGTCTTACCGTACGTACGTACACTACGTATAATGTGTGCCCATGTTGTTGTCGTTATTTTGTGTGGCGCTCTCTTACAATGTGCCTACCCGCACTCTCTGGAGAATTTAAATGAAAAATCTCTTTAGAATTTTCCTACGCGCTCTACTAATCAGTGTAGTGTATTCTCTCTGTCATACGTGCGGCCATGGTGTTACGTACCTTCTCCCTCTCTCGCGCACACACACATTCAGACATATTTTTTCCCACTTTTTTCCTTTTCGGTTTTTAGTTTTTCATGTGGGGGGCCACACCAACTCTCGGAAAGTAGTGCAGACAACAACAACAACAACATATACAGTAGCAGCAGCACATGTCGCAGCAGCAGTGACAATTGCTGCCTTGGCAGCAGAACCAGCAGCGAGCACCTCATTCGTTCTGGTTGTAGAGGCGTTCGGCGCGTTCTGCTTTGTTGGAATTGAGTCGTTGTTCTACTGTCGTCGAGATTGCAACACACAAAGTTTATTTTCGGGTGCGTCGTCTACAGAAGAAACAGATAAAATTGTCAGTTGAACATTCTGCCGTCGCCGTCTGTTTCGTGTGGATTATTAAAATTAAATCACAAAAAAAAATATAATTTTTTTTTACAAATCAAATCAAAACCCCAACTGAAGTAACTAACGTTGTTAAACAACAACAACCGAAAAACCTCTCGCCCCATTACAAAGAAAAAACAAATCGAGTTGTGAAAACGCGTTTCTCAGTTCTTAACAGGAAAATTCTAATCAAAGTATTATATGTAGGTACGCTATACAACGAGACGATTAAATATAATTGTCAAATTGCTTGTTTGCTGTAAACGCTAAAAATAGCAGGAAAATAAAAAAAGAAGAAAAAAAAACGTGTGAGTGAAAATTTAGTACAACAAAATTCTTGAAAATTTCGCTTACAAATCAAGTGATAAGAAAAACGAAAAATCGCATAAATAATTCATGAGCGCTGGTTTCGTGCATTCGCTCGGTCGTTCTCTTTTTTTGTCCATGAGCATGTGGTCGCTGGATTTCGTAATAGTTGCCATTACAACAAACATACCAAAAAAAAAACACACCAAACACGAAATCAAAGCTAAGAAAAAGCACCCAAAAAAGTGTATATAATTAAAAATTGCGTGCAATTTTTGCTCTCCAGTGTATATTTGTGTGTTTATGATTGGGTTCGCGCGCGCCTGTGTGCGAGCGTGTGTGTGTTTCAGTGTATTGTTTCCGTTTCCTTTTTTATGTTTTATGGATAAATTTTATATGTGTGTGTGAGAGAGTGTACACACACACACACACGCTGCTAAATGTTCGTTCTATTTTTCCTCTTTCCCTTATTTTTATTATTTTTTTTTTGTAGAAATTCAGTTGAAATTTATTGGCCACTCTACGGTAGTTTTGAAAGGCTGCCAAATCTGTTGGGTGGGAGGTTTGTTTATCATATCGGGGTCTTAAGTCAGGGTTAGGGTTATGACAATAAAACGGGAAACGAAAAAAATGTTACTATTTTTTTTACACAATTTCCCTTTTTTTCTCCAGTCTGAGATTAATTTTTTCCAGTTCTTACTGAAGTACATTTTTCCTTAAGGGAAATATGCGGTGGTTCTACTGGGATTTTCTTTGCAGACTGTGGTCTATTTTATCGTAGAGAACAACGAGTCTTTGTCCAGATTGATCAGTGTTGCCAATGGGAGAGGTAATTTTGTTTTTGAGTTTTAAGAGACTAAGGGCAATCTAAGGAAAAAAAACAATACCCTTTTTAGTTGAAACGGATTAAGCTTTCTACAAAAATGTCCCCGAATTGCAGCTGCATAAAAATCATAGACATTTAAGTTAGTGACACAATTTCCATTGGTATTCAAAGGGCGTGTTATTTAAAATGGTCCACACTGATTAAAATAGAAAAAAATATCTATTGGCGCAGGTGAATTTAAAAAGCAGAGACCAGTTTATCTATTTGCACTGAAGAAAAAGCTTCATCAATCTAATGAATTCTTACATTGACTTAATGACATGTTTAATTTAACATTTCTTATTTTTTGTGAAACGTTTCGAAATGGTTTATTAAAATATTTCGTAATGTTTATGAAATTTTTTATGGAAAAAATTAACGATTTCTTCAGTCACAGAAATATTCTAATTTGTATCTGCCACCTGGATATCCGTCATTTTGTGCCTGATGTTAGGACATTAAGGACTTTCATCTGTTCATTGTCAAATGTTCAGCTGATCGGACTAGGCTCTATATAGAAAATTCGTTCATCAGACGATTTTTTTTTATCATTTCACTATTTGATTAAACATTTCTGTGAAAATTATAAAAATTTATGTTTTTGTAATTTTTGCAAAGACTATCGGTGTCAGAGTGGAGGGCAGACAAAATGCGTGACAATGTCAGCAATGTTATCTAGCAAATCTTCGCTGTGTCTTCATCGACCCACAGCGCTTCCATAACCCTTTAGTACACAACCGCCCTGACGTCCCAACTTCATTGCACGTTTTTTAATGGAAAAATTGCGAATTTTTTTTTTAACTTTTTATAAAAACTTATTGAATTATTTTTTTTATAAAGATTGCTCTATTATTTAAAAAAGATTGCAGACAATTTTTTTTTTTATAAAAATTGTTAATTTTTTTTTTATAAAAATTTCATAATTTTCTATAAAAATTCTGTAATTTTCATAATTTTTAATGAATTTTTTTTATAAAATGTGATAATTTTTTATAAAAATGTTATAACTTTTTATAAAAGAGTGACATAAAATTTTTGTAATTTTCAAAGAATTTCTTATTTTTTTAAAAAAAAAATTATGAAAATAATTTTTTATGAAGAAATTTTTTTTAAAAAATGAATAATTTTTTTTTATAAATATTTCATATTTTTCTATCGAAATTTTGTAATTTTTAAAGAATTTCATAATTTTTAATGAATGTTTTTTTATAAAAATGTGATAATTTTTTATAAAAGTGTGATAGTTTTTTTATAAAAATGTTATTATTTTTAACGATTTTTCTTTAAATATAATAATTTTTTAAGCGCCCCGGTAGGCGAGTTGGTAGCGTGTTTGCCTATCAGTGTGGGGGTTGTGGGTTCGATTCCCACCAGAGGCTTTGGTCTGTCGCTGCAAAAATCTAAACATATGGTCTGTGTCACCCGGTTTACCCTTGGACCCAAAAATTAGAATATAAATTTACTTTGTATTGTAATTAATAATAAATAAATAAAATAAATAATAATTTTTTATAAAAATGTGATAAGTTTTTAAAAAAATGTAATAATTTTTAAAGAAAATCTTTTTTTAAATCATAGTTTTTTAATAAGAATTTCACATTGTTTTAGAAAAAATTTAATACTTTTTTAAAAATTTCATAGTTTATTTGAAAAATTATTTATTTGAAATTATTATTTACTTTTAAATAATTTTTCATAAAAATTAAATAATTTTTCATAAAAATTTCATGAAATTTCCGCAAAAAATTATGAAAATATTTTTTTATGATTTCTTTTTATAAAAATGTGATAATTTGTTAAAAAAAATTTTTTTAAATCATACTTTTTTAGTAAAAATTTCACATTGTATTATAAAAATCTAATACTTATAAACAATTTGACAATTTTATTGAAAAATTACGCCCTTACGAAACATCAAAATATGTATAAAAACTTCATAAAAATAAAATTATTTTTCATAAAAATTAAATAATTTTTCATAAAAGTTGTATACAAAATTTCCATTTTCATAAAAATAAATTTTTTTTCACATTATCGTTTTTTGTTTTAAAGAAACTTGAGAAAAAAAGACAAATTCCCTTGAATTTCCCTGCTCCATAATCGATAAGTGAACTTCCATGAATTGTTAACATTAATTTTGTTTGTAGGGACAAATGTACATAAAGAAGAAGAACCAACAACGATATGTCGATATGGCCTGGGTATTTTGCAATTCGAGTGCATCTAAATCCGATGTCATGTTATTCTGAAAAAAAAGTAAGAGGTGTATTTCACTGACATTGAACACTGAAGACTAATGCGATTAAATCGAAATGGATTTACAGAAAATATTGCATGGGGAGAGGGACCATGAAGTTTAAAAGTTCATATTATTCAACGTAGCGGAGATTATTATGTATTTTTCAGTACAATAATTTGTATTTATTTGCATTCCCAGAAGAATGGCAGAAATTCTCTCTCCGACAGTTGTGGTTGTGTTTCATCCTGGAAAAGGTTGTCGTCCTTAAATATCCTCCATAACGAAATCCCCAATAGAAATAGAAATTTCGCTTAATTTATTCAAATTACATTTAATTTACGTGGGAAACTGTGGCACCACTGCGGAATACAGAAAAATATTCCGTGCCTTGTGGCATTTAATCCTTTTTTGTTTGCCCCACTGGCACTGGGGACGAAGGCAAATTAAATCACGACTTTTGTAGTTTTTATTTGGGTTTCACTCACTTCATTACGATTTCGGTCGTCGCCACCGTTCTAGAATAAATATTGCGTGTTTATGGTCGATTTGAATAGGACGGCCATAAAAGTCGATTACATTGTGAACGGCGGCCACATACGTGTGATTGTTAAATATTTATTTGTCTCGGTTGGGTGGCAAGGCCCGTCTGCTAAGAAATCTACCCTTTACCCGTTGAAGACTTTTAATGCGATTTTGTTTTTATTTCTGTTTTTTTTTATGCTTTTCATTGTTATCACTTGAATTCACACTCGCCGCACAGCTACACACATACACACTCACGCACACACATGCGTTTAAGTGTTAATACGACTTTTCAACAACAACAACAACAAAAGTATCAAGTTTTCAATTGTTAATGCAAATTAGAGAAAGATGAAATGCGCGCGTGTGTCTGTCCGCCGGTGCTAAACTGAAACGAAAACTTTGCCTCTTTATTTTGAAACTTGATCATTTGTTTTCTTTCCCCTAACCTGCAATTAATTGCTCGCCCCTCGCCAACAGTCGTTGTTGTTGTTACAGTGTTCCGAAAAAGAAGTATAATTAAAAATAACTTTTTAAAGGTTTTTTTTTTATTGGTCATAACGTACGTCTGCTGCCATCGCGTCACCCGCTTTCCTTACGGCCTTAGTCAAGGCCCAGCGACTGCAGCGACATCTGTCTTTTAGTGCCATCGGCGGTGATTAAAACTCGTTAAAGGTATTTAAAATAATTCACTTGTATGTATTGTTGTTTTTTTAGTTCATAATTATGGGCTGTGTTAGTGCAAATTGAAAGACAAACACGTGTTGTGTGTAAAATAAAATTTGTAAAATGGACTTGAGAAGGCCAACTTTTTGTTTACCTGGGGTCTGATTACAACGTCGGTTTTGAGTCTGTTCTCAAAAACAAAGTAGTAGAATTTTAAAAATTATTTGGGAGATCTCATTATGACATACCTTACGTTACGTTACGTACAGAGTACACACAGTATTCGTTCTTGACTATCTTCTGAGCAAGAAAATATTCATTCATTGGACTCTCATTATTGCGGACTCGTTTATGAAAGAAAAGAACAAAACTTGAACAATTATTTAAGGTAATGTTTTTATTTACTGAAATCCCATTACGACATACCTTCAGTACGGACACTTCGTGCTTTTAAAAGGCAACAAGTATCAAAAACTGCCAAGTATCATCCGTGACGGCTAGTACTCTTCCTCAGAAAGAAATGATAATTTTTTGTCCAATGATAATTATCATTCTTTCTCATGAATGTAAAAACACGTTTCACACTCATGAGTTTTACATGCTGAACACACATACGGCATTGTTACATCCACTCATTGACTATGAGGAGTTACGTCGGAACCTTGACACTCGTTTCAGAAAGTAATACCAAATAAGATAAAATGTGTGTCGGTTTTTTATCATTCTCACTCATGAGAAAAACTCAAATTTCTCGCTCATGAGTAGTATGCCGCAAATTCCTCCGTGTGTTATATCCACTCCTTGGATATGAGGAGTTATGACAGGACCTTGACTTTCTTCTCAGAAAGAAAATGCCATATTAGAATTATTCCTTCTTACGACAAAATTTTGTTCTCACTCCTGAGGTTTATATGCCGGACATTTCTGTTAGAATTAAGTCCACTCCTTGGATACGAGGATAGGTCATTGCCATTTAAGCAGGAGATCAACGAAGACTAGGACCTCTTGTGTACCTGCCAGTGTCTCCGAAGAAGAGACAATAATTTTTGAACAGCTTGGAGAAGATTTATTAGGGTTTGTGGAAAAGAACCCTATGTAGGGACGAGAATCAAATCACAACTTTAGTAGTTTCATTTTGTTTTTCAGTACGATGTTGGAATAAAAGAGTAAAGTGGATTTACAGAGAAGTGGTCAGACGACTCCTCACGTATGTGAGTACACAATGGTGGGATGTACTGAGCAGTGTCCACTTCCGAAAGGACCAATTGATTTACTGCCAACAGTCTTAAGCGGACACCTGTCATAAACGGACACTATTTTCAGTACGAACCTGATTCAGTCCTCTGGTGTACTTCTCTTATAAGCGGACAAAATGCTCAGTGCCTCAGGTGTCCGCTTATGAGAGAGTACACTGTACACGATTATTGTGAATAAAAAAAAGCTATTATTTCTTATATAGAAAACATTCAATGGATAATTACCTATCCTCATTAGATAAGGCCGGACATTTTTGGGTATTATTGCCAAGTTTTTGGCTGAGATAATGTAAAACTTTTGTTCCATTAGTGTCCACAATATCATGTCATCATTCCCTGGTCATACAAATTAACGCATTTTGCTTTTGCACTGCAACCAACCAAAACGTGTAGATGTGTGTGTGTGTGGGTGTGTCACAACGGCTGCTGTATAAATAATCAATTATTTATAAATATTCCATTTCCGCAACGACACTCGGACTACAAAGGAAAAATTCTCTTTTGGAAACGGAAAACAATCCATCATTTTCCTGCAGTGAAACTTTGGGAAGTGTGTTCATAACGCTGTGGTCTAAGAAAAACAGCACCACCTATCCAACCCTCCACCCACTCTCGACCTCCGCAGCAACTCTTCTGTTTTTTTTTTTTTTGGTTTATCCTACACCCGAACATTAATGTTAGCTGTGTCTTATATCGTCGTTGTTGTTGTTTTTTTTTTAAGAAAAAACAACAATTTAATTTTATTTTAAGCTGAAAACCATATATCATTCCTTGGGTGCATTTTTTTTGTGAGATTTCTGTTTTTTTTTATTTCTACGTTTCAAGTTTCTACATTTTGAACAGTTCGGTTCTTTTTTTCTGGTGGGGGCCAAAGTGTCAGAAGAATATGCACATAAAACACCGCTCACTCTCAGATAGATAGAGTGCGATACTTTTTTTTTATTTGCCACCGCAAAGACTGAATGAGGGGGAAAAAAAACACTGAACAGAACAACCAACGTTTATTTCAAAGTTGAGCTGATGCTCAGGGGAACAGCGGCAGTGGTGGTTGCCACCGCCCGTCTGTCCACTTGTCGCAGTTGCGACACAAACCATGTGCCAGTCTGCAAAAAAAGCAATCATTCGGTTGCTGTTTTTGAATACTTTGAAAAAAGGCTACATTCTGTGTGTTTTATTTTTTCTGTGTGTAGTCGAGTCGAGTATTGATGGTTCTTTTCGACAGCAGTCACTAAAAAGTCGTTCGAGCTATCCTTTTTTCCACGCTCACTCTGTGACAAATCAAAGTAACACATTTCATTCATTCATGGTTCATCGTATTTTTTTGTTTTTGTTTTCGATTTTCACTCGTTACACATTATCAGGAGAAAATGCCACAATTTAACTTAAGGGTTGCCACAAACAACGATTTGACTACACAGCGGCCTCGACTGGATAACCGTAAATAAATGGAGGATTATGAAGATTTTGGTGTGGATTACAGTTGAGAAGAAATCTAATTTGGAAAATGGCTTTTGCATAAATGCCAAAATATTTAAGTGGCACGTGCCGCCTCTTTTTTCTGAACACAAAAAGTATCTTTTCTATTTGAAGGTTTTTTTCCGATACATTATTCGAACGTTCGCGAAGACGTGAATTGAGTGGACATTGAAGCAATGAAATAAACTAATTTTTGGGCGGTTAGGTTTTTACAAATGGCTACAATAATTGCTTAGAAAGAATTATGAATTTTTATTGGCTGAAATCTCTGTCATTGTACAGAAAAATATTCCAATTCACGGCAATGGTAAAACACAATATCAAGTTAATCAATTATGCTAAGATTTATTCCAAATCATTACTTTACGTTTTAATGTAATGTAATAGGTAATGTGTTGTCATTACTGGGTAATGGCAAACACCTAAACCATGCATTTTACTGTAGGCCAAAAGTATGAGAGAAAGAGAAAAGTACACACATTTTAATCATAAGATGAGCAGAGTCACTCAGTTTAATTTGGTTGGCGACAACATTTAAATTTCCCTTAGACATTGCTAAGTTAGTCCCAATTCACACTAGGAAATTTTAATTGCCGCAATTCCAAGTTTGTAGGAAAGAGGGGTAAGGGGATTAGAAATGGGAAAAAACAACTTGCTCGTACTGGCAATTCCTTTTGTGTTTTTCGTATTTTGAAATTCATTTGTAATTGAAAAGGCAATAATGAAAACAAAAATTGCTGAAAAAGAATTTGCTTGTGTGAAGACAAGAGACAAGTTTTAAAATGGAGTCGTACAAATTGCCGCAAGTAAAATTGCCTAGTGCAAATCGGCACTTACACAATTACTCTTAGATGTGTTCGGAATCATGTAATAGAATAGGTAATGTGTTGTCATTACTGGGTAATGGCAAACACCTCAGTATTGCATTTTAATGTAGGCTGGCAATATGAGAGGCCGAGTGTGAATGCACATCGTTTTGAAATGAGATTAGTGGAGAACTACGAAATTTAAAGTCTCCACTTTTCATATCGATGCCGGTAGACTTATTAATTGAACTAAAAAAATATTCCGAGTCCAGATTACAATTCAATTGCGAGGTAACAGAATAGAATTCCGGCAGACAATAGAAATTCAACAATTAGTCCGAATCATTAATTTACGTTTCAAAGTAATGCAATAGGTAATGAGTGGTCATTGCAGGCTAATGCAAACACATCAGCCTATGCATCTGACAGTATAAGAGGGATAGAGAGAAATGCAGATATTTTTAAAATGAAATGGGTAGAGATGCAGTTGTAGTCTCTCATTTTGTTGGCGAAAGTAAACTTCGAGGTAATTCCGTAATCCAGAATTAATCTCAAATCTATTCTATACATTTTCTCATAATGGCGTTGTAGGTAGTGCGTGTGTGTGTGCGACCATCACACAGCAAACCATTTTCAGTGGTTCTTTTTCACCTCATAAATGCTGGCGACTTTAGGAGTAAAAGACTAATCTCTAAACCATTTAGAAAGGTCCCATTATACAAAATTATATCGCACACCGCTCACTGGTTAGAGAGAAGTTTCCCGTCTATTCCTCCATGGGGCGTTAAGGGCCATAAGTAAGTATTCTCAATAATTTCGTCCAGAAACGTTAGCTTTTTCTCTACCCTAAGAAAAACTCTCATTACCACCAAATAGTGGGATTGTTAGTAGACATACTCTGAACATTGAGCCACAGAAAATAACTACAGCAGGCAGGCAGTAGCTTACTTATTAATTTTGCAGCAAACTGCTTGCCTCTTGGCAACTCTGGCCCCTGTTCAGTGATATAGCACACAGAATTTTCAACGAAAACAAAAAAAAAACAACATACTAGAATTTTCTTGTTCACAGTTTCAATTTAGTTTTTGCTCCGTTTTGTTGCTTTGGCCAAAAAGACATGTGGAAACTGCAGCTTGAAAAGTATTCCGATGAAATAGCAAAACCGAAAGTTGTTTTCTTCTCTTCTGCGCACTTCTCTTACTCATGCTCTGGCTGTCGTTTTTGTTTGGTAAGTTTCAGTCTTCGCAGTTGGTTGGCATTTTTCAAAGTTCACTTCTGTGAGAACATACACACACACACACACTCAGAAACACACCGACATTGCAACATTTTAACTTGTGGGAAAAGGGGTTGTTGTGGCAGTGGTGATGATGTTGTGGAGTCTTTTCCACTATTTTACACAACACTCAAGTCCCCAAAAAGGAATGAAATTACTTTGACAACAACGAAGGACAATTTGAAGCAGACAATTACTCGCACTTGTCACCCGTATGTCTGGTGTTTGGAACATTTTTTTTCCAGCTTAGCACTGGAGTTGCGACAAGGGCCAAGTGTTCGCGTAGTCTCCTCTATTCTTCGATAAATATTTGCATTACAAGGAAAACCTAAATAACTCCCCAAAAAAATGGTATAATGTAACGTTCTCCAAAGAATGTTTAAATATTTTTAATTTTTGTTTCATTCTCCTTACTAAAACTAGAAACGAAATAACACCCAAAGGAGATGAAATAATACCCAAATGGAGTTTTCATAATTTTTTGGGTGATTATTTCATTTGGGGTACACTAATACTATCGTAAAACTGTTGATGCATTTTGACCGTGTAAAGGGCGCTTTAGTTGGTTTCTTCATCTTTTCGCTGGCATTCTTGTGGAATGTTTTGGCGATCTTCTAAAAGGCCTGTTTTGCTGACCTTTTACAAGTCATTTTTGGAGGCCTTCTAAATGACATCTATTCTTTCTGAAGATCTATTTTTTAACCGTCTAATTGAAGGCCTCGTCAATCTAAAACTATAAGTGTAAAATGCAGCAAACAAATCTTGTATCTTCCTAAGAAGTCTTTCATGTGATTTTTACAGCGAAGGCCTCTCAGAAGGCCATCTTATGTCTCCTTACTACCCATGGGGGGGGGGGGGTGATTATTCACATATGTACACTTAAACACACGGCATTGCCTGAGAGTGGATACATTTACAGGGTTTGGATAAGGGTATGGTTGGCTGGCATGTGGTGAGCGGGATGGGTGCAATGTGTAGCAGCACATGTGCTTTGTTTTCATACTGTCAACACTCAAACAAAGTTTGTTTAAGTTTTTCCAGTTCTTTTCGCCCTCTCACTCTCTCTGTCACTCCGTTCGCACATACACTCACTCTATGCATTTGCACACAATTCGTGGTCAGTTTTTGTTTGCGGTGTGAGCTTTTGTCCTCCCACAATAACAAAATCTCCACCATTCCCTCACCATTACCAAAAACTTGTAATTTTTGCGGTATTTGTTTTGGGTTTTCTTGTCGTCATTGTTGTTTTTTGTGTTATCTAATGTTGGTTTCATTTTTCACTGGCATTAATGTGTTGCCAACAGACGTCACAGGGCTAGGTCGTCGTCGAAGTTCACAAAATTCTCTGTGATCTCCTTGTGATAGCCGCCGTCACCGTCACCGTCGACGTTTTCGTCATCGGTCGTAACTGTGCTCATGCAATTAGACTTTGTTAACGTCTGTAAACGGCGTCACATCAATTATTGCTGCCGCTACGACTAAACGTTTATGAACACAACGTTTTTTGTGCCGTGTGTGAAACAAACAAAACCAAACAAAGGAAAAGAAAAACAAAAAGTTTTATTGTTGTTGTTTTTTTTCACATATTACTTATTTATTGATAAGACCGGCAAATGGTAGATGTCAATATCAAACAAAACGAGTAGCCAGTAAAAGAAGATGGTATTAAGTTCAACTGGGTCGAATCTTATCTAGCCTCCATCGATCACGGCTAGCGATGGTGAACACTGCCCTTTGGGTACTTTAACGTGAATGTAAGTTGTCGGGTGATTTGGTTTTCCTCAAACAAAAAACCGAGGTTTAAATCGATAGTTTTGAATCGTTAGGAACTTTTCTGGCTGAAAAACCATTTCTTACACACGCTGTATAGGCATTTTAAATAAGTTTGATCACGCAAAGGTCAATGTTTGTATTGGAATTTTGTCTTCTGGTTTCGATTTTGAAATGGATACAGAGTTGAATTAAACAATTTGTTGCCTTCAATTGAAATTATCTCTATTGCAGATTTTTTTTTGTCGAAATTAATGAGTCTGCATACATGGCAGGAATGATCACAACAATATTATTCTCCAAAGTGATGTTCAATTAAAACTTTAATCAATTCAGTTAATATTTTAAGTAATATGTTAATTCAGACAATGAATATTTTAATTAATATCTTAATTCATTCAATTAATATTTTAATTAATTTAATTAGTATTAGTAATTCATACAATTTAATATTTATTAATGAATTAATTAATAATAATTAATATTTTAATTAAATTTAAGTAATTAATTCTTAATTCATTAAATTAATATACTAATTAATTTAATTAATATCTTCATTCATTCAATTAATATTTTAATTGATTTAATTAATATATTCATTCATTTAATTACTTAATATATTAATTAATTGATTAATTTAATTAATTTAATATCAATTGATACAATTTAATATTTATTTTATTTATTATTAATTTAATTAATATATTATTTAATAATAATTCATATTTTAATTAAATTTAAATTTAATTAATATTTTAATTAAATTTAAATTTAATTAATATTTTAATTAAATTTAATTAATTAATTCTTAATTCATTAAATAAATATACTAATTAATTTAATTAATATTTTAATTGATTTAATTAATATATAATGAATGAATTAATATTTTAATTAATATCTTAATTCATTCAATTAATATTTAATTAATTTAATTAATACATCAATTCATAAAATTTAATATTTATTTTATTTATTATTAATTTAATTAATATATTAATTAATAATAATTCATATATAATAATAATTCATATTTTAATTAAATTTAAATTCAATTAATATTTTAATTAAATTTTATTAATTAATTCTTAATTCATTAAATTAATATACTAATTAATTTAATTAATATCTTCATTTATTCAATTACTGTTTTAGTTGATTTAATTAATATCTTAATTAATTATTTACTTCATATAATGAATATATTAATCAATTTAATATATTTCCTTATTTGATTCGTATTGTTATTAATTCAATTAGTATTTTAATTAATTTAATTAATATTTTAATTAATTTAATTAATATTTTAATTAATTTAATTAATATTTTAATTAATTAAATTAATAATTTAATTAATTTAATTAATATTTTAATTAATTTAATTAATATTTTAATTAATTTAATTAATATTTTAATTAATTTAATTAATATTTTAATTAATTTAATTAATATTTTAATTAATTTAATTAATATTTTAATTAATTTAATTAATATTTTAATTAATTTAATTAATATTTTAATTAATTGTGGCACGCAGTCTTGCCAGATAAGAATGTCATGGAGATGAGCAAAAATCGTCGAAACCACTTTTTTAAAATTGTCAATATTAAAAAGCCCCGTTTCTTTTACAGAATTTGATTTTTATTAGGAAAAAATCAGAATATCGTAATTGTTATTATTTGATTTGAATACGAAACGTTATTGTTTGTTAAGATGTGCTGTTGCTTGGATCTTTACAATATAAATTTCCTTCCTTATTTACTTAGCGCAATAGCTAAGGATTTCTTCAAATTAATACTTTTTTTTTCCACAAAACTGGGGGAAAAACACTAAATTTGATGTTTATTAGCGTTGCCATACATAAAATGAGGATAAAATGTCATTTCTGGCAACACTGGTGCCAAGGCGCCCAAACGGCAAATACGACAGATCATTCAGGTCCATGGCTTCAATTTTCGGTCACAAAAAAACTGTTTATCGTGCGTCTGTAGCGTTCACCATTAACCGAATTGGTTTTTCGGTACCGTTTTTTGATCGTTAATATAACCGATCAGATGAAAATGCTCTTCGTTAGAAAATATGATTTTTCGAGCTATCAAACTCATTGTCCATTTCGAGTTGGTGTAAGGCCCAAACTGAGATGCGAACACGATTTAGAAATTGTAGGCACACGACCAGACTTCAATTTGCTGAAACAGTTGCAGCTGTTAGGGAAACATAGCGCGGTCGTTGTTCAAAATTCACAGCAGGCTGGAGTCTCCGGAGCTTTTTGCACAGTGATTAGTGATTTCATCCTAATGTTATTTTCAATAAAATACAAAAATACAAATACTAAGCAAGCAAAATCTTAAAAATATAATTTGTGTTTTACTTGCAAAACACACCTTAACTGCGTAGTGCATTCGATCGAGATGAAACTTGCAATTCAGTCTGTAATTTTTTCTAAATTGCATCATCGCCTCTGAGTTAAGAATAGGGACATTTCCACAGGATATGCTGCCTACTTCAAATTACTGCACCTGTACTTATGATTTATGATTTTTGCATTAATTCTTTTTCTTTTGTCAAAGAAAAAAAAAACCCAAAAGGGGGGAAAATAGCGCTGACTATGTTCCTAGTTTCTTACACCAACACTATCACCTCCTATGCTACTACAAATATTTTAACGTATTCATGTCCTACGTTACATAAATTCTGCTGTCTAATGCAAATGCATTTACGCGTCATCCGAAAAGTGATTCTAAATTTCCCCTTTATCTTACATAAAATGATAATCACAATAATTAAATGCATTTTCTCTTCTTTGTCCTCCAGCCCCTCCCTTACAGTTTACAGTTTTTTTAAATCTCCAGAATAGAGAAGAAGAAAAAAAACGGAAAAACAACGTATGGAAATTATACATTTTAAAAGAACGAAAGAACAAAAAAAAAAGTGGAAACAAAATTAATAGTCCATAGCCGAAAGAAGATGTGGATAAACGTTACACTTTCAAACGCATTACTTAAACTGCTGTGTGTGTGTGTGTGTGTTTTTATCACCAGCATCAAAGAATGGAGCTCCTCCTGCGCTTATCTGTCTGTCTGCCCGGGTCTAATGTATTTCGAAGGTGAACCGCGGAGAATAGAATTGAAAAGTGTTTTCATTTTATTATAAATGAAAATGAATATTGCTGCACCTCTTTGCATGTGTGTTGGTAAAGGCTTTTACTTTTTTGTCTTTGTTTGCAACGTTGGGGTTTTTTTGTTGTGATTTTACGCGTAAAATATCCATTACTGTGTCGCTAATGTGTAATGGGTTTTCTAAGAATGAATTTAAGGCCGCCGCCTGTGTCCCACAATTTCCACTAACGTTTTCTATGAATACAGTTTGATCAAGTTGTACAGCCAGTTGTAACTTGTGAGGCCTAGTTGGTCACAGGTTGGTCGTCGGTTGGATGAAAATCAAAATATTTTGATTTCAGCTCAAGTTGACAACTTGGTGGACTTGTCATTCAACTTCATAACTTCATTCGCATTTTGAAGTTGATGAAAATAACACAGTTTTGTGGAGGAGTTTTGATAAAAAAAAAAGTGAATGAATTCTGTACAAAAATATTTATTGAGAGATATAAAAATATGACTCAATGGTCGTTTTTTTTTGTATTCTTCCTCCTCCGCTAACACCTTGTCTAGAATCAAGGCCTGAGTTCTTGTTGACGCCACAAAAATGTTTGCAAATGAGATTGGATAAGAAATTGGTTAGAAAATTGTAGAGTATAAGAAAACGACTAAGTTGGTTGTTCAACTCAGTGTTACAACCAGTTGTATCGTATGAGGGTCGCATTAATTTAGCCTATATTTTTTTTTATAGCCTTACCCTACAGGTAGGAGGGTATATATCAATTGATACAACTCAAAAGTGTAACACATAGAAATATTCACATTAGACCCCAGGTGTCTTTTAACCAAATTCGATTCATGACTTTCTAAATCGTTTGAGCCATGTCTGTCTGTCCTGCTGGTACGCACGACAACTTTCGAAAGAGTTAAGCAATCACTCTGAAATTTGGCATGGATTAATATTTTCCCAAAACTGCTTATGGGATTGCATATGGGCTATATGGCCACACCCCTTCGGGTACCTCCCATACAAATCTGCTATTTCGCCCACTTTAGTCATCGTGTAATAATATCAATACTCCCACTTCGATCTTAGCCAAATTCCGCATTTAGTAAAGGTATAACTGGACAAAGTTTCAGACAAAATCTTGGAAGTCTGGCAACTCCCCATCTGGTACCTCCCATAGAAATGTACCATCCCGCCAACCTTAGAAATCGTGTGATAATATCAATATGCCCAACGCAATGCTGTCCAAATTTTGTATTTAGTAAACCTATAGCCAGACAAAGATTCAGACAAAAACTTGGAAGTCTGGCAACTCCCCTTCTGGTACCTCCCATACAAATGTACCATTGCACGCACTTTAGAAATCGTGTAGTTATATAAACTCGCTCAACGAATCTTTCCAAAATTCTATATTTAGTAAAGCTTTAACTACATACAATTTTCTAATAAAAACTCTGCTTTATACTCCGCCGTTTTTGTAAAAACGTGTTTATACAATATTTTTCTATAACATTCGGTATCACTATTTAATTTCTAGTTTTGTAGGTTATTTCATAATCTCACCAATGAAAAGAAAAAAACACAAACTGTTTTCTTTGGAAAATATTTAATTTGTATAATATTTTTGGGGTGTATAATACTTTTGGCCTTTCTTTAATATTTTCCTCTTGGGCCTCTAGCAGGCAAATAAAAGTCGGTTATCATACGACCATAACGCTCCGAATTGACGGTGACAGTCGTTCCCTCGTCGTTTTCGAAGAAGTAAGGCCCAATCACACCTTCGGACCAAAGAGCTCACCAAACAGTGACTTTATGTGGATGTAATGGCCTCTATTCCATTACTTGAGGATTCTCAGAACCCCAAATAAGACAATTTGGTTTATTAACATATCCACCGAGTGGGAAATGTGCTGCATAACCATAAATCATAATCTCCTCCTATGTGGCTGTGCCATGATTCAGCATTTTTGTAGTAGGGGTTTTAATATTTTTTTTAATAATTTGTTCGTCAATGTCAGACTTCCAACTGAAAAAAAGAAAAAATTGTTCTAACAACTTAGTTTGACATATGTCGAATTTCCGCACTATTCTTTTGAAACCACAAATTGGATAACCCTATAAATGGCAAATAATCTACATACTTTTGAGGCTTTCTTTAATATTTTTTTGCTCTTGGGCCTTAATTTGATTCTTTTTAGGGTGTATTTAATTTTCCTTGGTTTACATAACGTTTGGGCCGTTCTTTAATTTTTAACGTACCACCTTAAAATCCACAAGCCTTCTTGGCTGTCCATTGCGTTCCCTGGATCTATGGGGAACACAACGCCAAAATAGTGAATATTCGCTTGATTAGTTTTTTTTTAATTTTTAACGGAATCGTATGACAGAAATCGATAGTAAGAGCGTCCACCCAGTATAATACATGAACATTGGCAACCCTGCTTTAAACAAAAATCCACAAAGAAAAAAACACTACAATACACGCACCACATACTCCCACGTTACAGATTTATAGTATCGTGTCTGTGTATATGTGTGGTAGAAGAAAATTAAACATTTCATGTTGTTCGGTCGGGCGGTCTGTCGGTCGCTGGGTTTGGGGGGTTAAATTTAAATCGGTTGTTTTTATCGTTCTTTTGTGCGTTTATATCTTTGTTTCAGTTGTGTTTTTTTTTTCAATGAACTTTGGTAGTTACCGCTTACAGTGAATGAGAGACAGAGAGAGAGAGAGTGCTAGACTGAAAGGCTACAGTTCTTGTACTTACATACGTTTGAACTGAATATTTAATTTGCGTGATTTTCCTCATACAGCAGGTTTTTTTTCACTTTTGCGAGTGACGTCGTGAAAATCAGGCTCTGGTTACGACCCCAGCGAACGGCCGACCGGCGGACATAATGTCACAGCAGCTGCTGTCACACCACACCGCATGAGTTTCTGCTGCCGCTGTCGTTGCGGCTGTGATTGTGGCAGCTCACCGCTGTTATTCTCTTTTGTTGTGAAAATATGGATAAAAAAATATGTTATTGTTGCTATTGCAAACAAAAAATTAAAAAAAGACAAAGTATAGAATAATGAAAAAGAAAATTTGAAATATGCAAAAAAAACATGATTTAAAGCACACCAAACGTAACCAATCGAAGCCATAGTGAATATTGTGGACGAATGGAAAATTATGTCGGTCTCCCAGGCGGCAGGTGTCAGGGGATTACTGGCGTACCGGAGGAAAGCTGCAGCAGCAGCAGTGTATGCTTGGGGGTAATAGGGTGATTCATGTCCAAATTTTCAATAGCAATGTGCAATCTGAAAAATAAGTAAATACATATTCAGTGGACGTGAGGACTCGGGCCAGACTTTTTAATGAGATCGGATTATCTCAATCTTGACTTTTTTTTTTCATCTAGGCTCTTCAAAACAAAAGGAATAACCGAGAGAATAAGATGAAATGATATATAGAAATTGAAAAAAAAAATTAAACGTAACACAAAAATTTACACATTTATATTTGATATTTAGCATCTACAAACAAGTTAATGTTTGTGGTATGGACAAATATTTATATGTTTGAGGCGAATTTGTTTGCTGAAATTTGTTTAAATGGTCATTTTTTTTCCGCGTGTAGTATGTGATTTAGATCTTGAAAAAGGCGTCTTTAACAAGAATTACCTCTGCAATAGTTGGCATGAACCTGTCGAGGCTTCCTTGGTCACCCAGAGCCGGCTAGACAGGCTAAGTTCGATTCATCCCGGATTTCTGCATCTTGGACCTGTTAGTTGGCAACCCTATCTGTGCGTGATATCCGTTGTACATGTGCTGTGAACATTTACATAAAAACAACCATAACCCTTAAACATTACAACTTCATATTTTACGATAATTTTTTGCGATATTTCAACATGTGCGTGTGTGTGTTTTTTTGCAACGCAGTTTTTTTCTTCTTCTCCTTATCCCAAAAAACATGAAAATATTGTTGTAAATTTCTTTTTTTCTTCAGTTGTTGTGGTTTTTGTTTGCACTACAATTTGGTAGCTAATGCGTATTGAGGAACAGACGCCAGGCCAAACACTACTGGCCATGTCATGGCAATGATTTCCTTTTCTCTGAAGAACGTTCATTCAAAACTGAGTAGATTTCCCATTTATTCTTTTACTTTATAATTTGGGTGAATAGGATGAATGCTCGAGGGGTGGATAAACGACCACATATACTTGGAAGCATCAGCTGTTTTTGTGCTGGTTCTTATTATTGAACATTACGAAAAAAATACAAAAAAATGCCAATCACTTGTCTCCACTTTCCGGTTTTTCCTTTTTTCTTTCATAGGTTTTGTTTTGTTATTGCTGCTGCTTCTGCTGTTCTTTAATGAGTTTGATTTTCTTCTTCTCGTCGTCGTCTTACTTTGTGGATATTTTTTTAGTTGGTTTGGTTTCCTTTTTTAATAATCCAAACATGAATTGCTGAATTTTAATATTTTAAGATGAAACATTCGGACGGCATGCGGCGACCGAGGGTTTTTCCATTTTATTATTTTTTGTTTGTATTTTTCTGTTTTTTTTTTTTTGATAAAAAAGTAGGACATGATGGAGGAGGATATTGAAACCCATTTCAGGATTAATATTTCGTTTTTTCCTGTTGTTGTTGTTGTTGTTTTTGGGGGGGGGGGTAAACATTTATTTTGCTTTCTTGTATTGTTTGTTTTCTTAAGCTTTTTTCTTTTTTTCGTGCGCTTGATGAAGGTCGAACGATAATGATAGTTGTTGACTCCTCTTATGACGATGGATTCGATGGATTTCGACTGGGTGGACAGCAGCTGCGGGTGAGGGTGGCCCAAAGAGTAGAAAATCCTTCTCCCATTACTAGAGCCCTTAAGGGAGGGAAGAAAGTTCTACAATTTTTTTTTTATTTTATTAAACGAATTTATTAAGGAATTTAAGAAATTTTAGTGTAGTGAAATGAATGGGTTTTGTAATACGCAGTCAATAAATCACTTCATAGATACCGTTTGATGCGAATTTGTTTGCTGAAATTTGTTAAAATGGTCATTTTTTTTCAGCGTGTAGGAAAGTTCGACTTACGAAGACTTTGAGTTATGGAATTACTTATAGAACTGTTTAAGGGAAGTTGTCTCCTTAACTGCCACCAGACATGTTTCGACTTAAAGAAAATTCGACTTTTGGATGTTTGAGTTATGGAACTATTTTATTAAGTTATTATTCCATTATTCAATTGTTTAACTAGTTTTTTTTTTCTAGGCTAATGGACAGTACAAATCAGATGAATGACTTAATTCAGTAATTCAATTGGGCTAACTTGAACAATTAAATATTTATACAATAGTATAATCGAGTTCTAATTAAATATTGTCACAATGAAATGATGATTTCATAACTAAATAATAAAACAGTTTGAACAAAGTCAATAACAATATGCATCCCCTGCAGTGTTACCGCCGAGTATTTTCAGAAAGTATCACAAAAATGGTAATTCTTAAAAAAAAGTGGCACAATATTTTTAAAAAAGTTTTTATTTTCAGAAAACAGCAGCAAGAAAATAAAAAGTTAAAAAAAAAATTTGTTTAGACAATTTCATAAAGCGATTCAAGTTTTTTTTCATGAGATTAATTTTTTTCTTCATAAAATTATTTATAATTACTAAATTGTTGACTGTGTAGCGAATGAGTATCTTAATATATATTTACCCTCGACACTGATTCACTGATTCACTGATACACTGACTCTGTCACGCAGTACGTAGGAATTTAAATAGGCATTCTATAATAATTCTATAAATAATAATAATAAAAAAAATAATATTTTTTTTTGTACAGAAATTGTGTTTTCCCCAATTTTTTTTTTCCAAAATTTTTTTTTAAAATTTTTTTTTTTCCAAAATTTTTTTTTTCAACAAAATTTTTTTTTTCAACAAAAATTTTTTTTTCAAAAAAAATTTTTTTTTCAACAAACATTTTTTTTTTCAAGAAAATTTTTTTTTTCAACAAAAATTTTTTTTTTTCAGCAAAAATTTTTTTTTTCAACATTTTTTTTTTCCACAAAATTTTTTTTTCAACAAAAATTTTTTTTTTCAGCAAACATTTTTTTTTCAACAAAATTGTTTTTTTTCAAGAAATTTTTTTTTTTTCAACAAAAATTTTTTTTTCAACAAAAATTTTTTTTTCTGCAAAAATTTTTTTTTCAGCAAAAATTTTTTTTCCACATATTTTTTTTTTCCAATTTTATTTTTTTCCTAAATTTTTTTTACAAAATAGTTTTCTCAAAATATTTTTTACAAAATTTTTAAAATTAAGTAACAAATACTTTCTCAAGCAAATTAACGGGCGCCATAGGCGCATTACAACTTACTAGTATGAATAGATTAAGGGAAATGTAATTTTAAATTTTTCTAAATTTATTTCCGCAAAAAAGCCCTTCTCGAATTGCACAAAACAATTTTGATGGCAAAAAAAAAAAAAAAAGCTAAGGGAAGAAACGTCAAGATAAGGAAAAAATTTAAAAAGTCATAAAAAATAAATCGGCCTTTGAACGCCAAACCCTTAGAGTGTTTTACTATTCTAACCTAGTTCTTTCACCCCGACTTGGAATTTCCCACAATTTTCCACAATGTAATCATAGCGTTTTCTTTGTGATTTTCAAATCAGCAGGGTTGTCAAAATAATATGAACAACAAGATTAATCTATAACGCGAAAAGTGGAACAGAAGTACAACTAAGGGGCACTAAATACCCAAAAGTGACATATTTAGTATCAATATAAAAAAGTGGCACAAAAGTATCATAGCTCGAAAAAAGTGGCAAATGTGCCACTTTAGTTGGCATACCGGTAACCCTGATCCCCTGTGAGGACAAAATTTTGATTTTTTTTAAACATAAATTAACCTTGCAATAAATTCCAAAAAATTCATAAAAAGTAAGAATTGACAAATTTTCATTTTCAGAACTTTATTATAAAGCTAAATGCTGTGAAGTCGAAGTTTTTTCACAATTTTTTTTTGTGCTTAAAAATCGAAAATGATAAATTTTCATTTTCCGAAGTTTTCTATTGTTAAGTGGATACATTTTTCATAACTTTTTTTTGTGAAGTTATTTTTTAAAAATTTTTAAGTCGACAAATTTTTCTTTTGTGCAAAAAAATTCATAAAAAAAATAGCAATTGACAACTTTTAATTTATAGAAGATTCTTATAAAGCCATATAACATAACAGGTGGCGCAAAAGTAAACTTCCGATGTTTTTATGGCTGTAATTGAAAAAAAATGAAAAACTTTGTTTCTTCTTGTGGATTATTTTGGTCTTTAAATTTTTTTTTACATCAAGTCGAGAATATGATGTCATGTAAATGGCCGCCGCCAGAGTTGCCACTGACATTAGGGGCCAATCGCAAAATTTATAGCATTTTCTGATAGGAGGATTACTTTTGCGCCACCCTGTACAATTAAAATTGTGGTATAGATCATTAAAATATTTTCGATTTTATTCCTTTTTTTTTAGGTTAGGTGTTATTTATAAAAAAAAAACGGAATGCTAGATTTCCAGCAGGGCCCTTCACTACGTTGTGAATAAAATCGAAAGCACTCCATTGATTTAAATCATGTATACCTCACTTTTAATGTGTGATATGACAAACTGACACTTTTTGTCAATATTGATTTTTAAAGATTTTTTTTAAAAAAAAAAAAAATATATATTTTTCGACAGAATAGAAAAGCGAAATTAAAACGAAGCAATAACTCCCAATCCCGCGCAACCGACGGCGGACCTTTTTCCAAATTCCATTTGACTATTGCAGAAATAGTTTCTGTGTCGGCGTTTTTCGTTGTCATCCACTGTAAGTTGTACCCACTGAGGACATATGTATGGTTTTCAAGTGAGCTTTAACAATGTCCAACAACATTTCGAAAGCCTCTTTATTTCACCGGTATTGTCCAATAAATCTGCAAGACCATTTGTGTTACTACAACTTTCCGGCCGAACTCACAATGTATACTTCCGCTGTCTCTGGGAGATCCAATGGATTGCTGTGATCCCTCAGTATTTTCCGTTTAACCTTTTCACAACACTCTGTTTGCATCAATAAAAATGATAGCATTTTTTTTTTAACTTGACTGGACAAATTTTGTTGTGAACAACTTGCAAAAAAGGAACTTAAAAACGTAAACAAAACGAATATCGGTTTTGAAACAAGGCAAAACCAAGAGGATTTTTGTGACACCAATTCATATCGGAATTGGTTTTCAATTCCGATAAATTTCGTCCTGCCGACTTAGCTTTGTTAATAACTCCGGTTTCCAATTTATGGTTTTCAAATTATCAACATTGTAATTTTTTAAAAAAAATTTTTTTAGAAATCAGTTTTCGGTCATATTTCTATTCAGCGGACGACCGTTCATCGAAATTCGATTTGCGAATAATCAGTGCAAACACTTTGCTATTGTTCTATTGCATAGTGTACTGAACTCAGCATGTATACAATTTTATCGCACTACTTTATTTTATTTGTTAATTATATTAATTATACAATTAAATTGTTAAAAATTTAAAAACAATTTTGCAACATTTAAACTTTTAATAAATAATTAATAAATTACTTTCGCTTATACTTTTCTGCGAAATTGTCATTATTCTGCTGTATTCAATTATATCTGCTACCAAACTCGCCCTATCTTCCCATCTTTCTCTCTCTCTGTCAAACTGTTCCCTTTTCCAACCTCTTCTTGGCAATTGTCATATTTATTATTAACTTCTCATATTTATGGCCGTAGTTTCGAAGAAAAACTTTTTGAAATAGCCTAATTTGTGTAACCATTTATATTCCATATCAAATGTCACCATTTGTAATTGGAAATATTGTTGGGCCCCTCACCCCGTCCTCAAGGACGTTTATACCATTAGAATGTCTCCGTTAAGACGCTATTGGACAATTTACACTCTACCCGCTGACTATGCCTTCAAGTTGGCGTTCCACAACTCCTGACTATTCCGAGGATTCGCCCTTTCCCCCCTCAGTGAATGGGTGTGTGAGGGCTTGCTTTTTATTTTTCTGTGAATAACTTTCTTGACTTCCCAGCAAAAACTTATTCTATGACAGCCGCAAAATTAAAGCAGAACATAACGGATATTTAAGTTAAGTTAGAAAGTTTTCTTTTGGTGTATTCACTAAAATATTTCGTACTCATGTAGAGGGGATGAATTAGGGATGCCGAATGGGACTGTTTGTGACTAGGAACCATGGGGAACTTTACAGGATTGAGTTTTTCAAAGATATGCTTTCCTCCTCAGCCGTCGTTCGTAGAAATAAAAAAAATCCTGAAATTCGTTTATTGACTAACCTAACATTTCATACTTAAGCATGCATGAGCGTGTATATCTTCAAGTATGTCCTTCTACTCGCATGTTTTCATATCTCGTGTTTGAAATCTGCTAAGTACATAAA